>OU538825.1:12297687-13497687 GCA_912999785.1 Hydriomena furcata | reverse complement strand
CGCGGGCGCGGTGGCGGGCGCGGTCACGAAATATCAAACGTATGACTAGTTAGCTCGCTACTTAGACCGCACGTGCGTTTTGAACGTGAACACTTGGAAATCACGTCATACGTTTGATATTTCGTGACCGCGCCCGCCACCGCGCCCGCGAGTCAACGTGAATAAGCACTATCTCGTGTGGGCGATGCGTTAGCTTTAGTTATTTGATTGTATGAATGTAGGTATTTTAACAGCACAAATCACATTCTACCATAAATGTACCTAAACTCTGTACGCTTTATTCTACTTACTTCGTTTCTCATCTGTAAATAGAGCTGCACTGTTACTAGTGTCAAACAAAACCAAATGTATTTAATTTTACGTAACTAACTACTAACGGCTCGTGGTACGGCCCCAGATTTCACATTTAAAATAAAATAATAAATATTGGTGGACATTTCACACAGCGCCATCTAGCCCCAAACTAAGCAAAGCTTGTACAATGGGAACCAGATAACTGATAGAATACTTATATACTTTTTTTATTTTTGTAAATACATACTTATTATACATATTAACACCCAGACACAGAACAAACATCTATGTTTATCACACAAATATTTGCCCTGAGTGGGGATCGAACCCACAACCTACAGCGCAGAAGGCAGAGTTACTACCAACTGAGCTGTGAGGCCAGTCAATTTCACAATCCTTAAGTTTTGTTGCACTGTTTTAATATTAGTTTAGAGCTTGTGGTAAGGGGGCTTTACTTATGCTCGATATACCTACCTGTGAATGTACCTGAACTGGTGATTCAGTCATTTCTTTAACCGTCTTATTAATAAACGTAGGATTAAATTTAGTCCAACGCTTACGTTTGTACTAGTCGAATTCAATATTAATAAACAAGGATTAGAAATGGAGTTGCTTACATTAAGCTGGTATTAACAAGTCTTGGTGTAACCTCAGATGATCTTTGGATAAGTAAATTTTTATTAATAGCACCGTAAGAGACTTGAAGCACACGCATTAGAGAGAATAGCCAACTAGAAAGTAAAGCATTTTTACATCCTTCTCGATGATTTTTACAGCGTCAGTCCCCTTACAACAAGCTCTTAAAGTAATATTAAAAGTTTGAGTAAGCTGGTCTAGACAACAGGGTAAAACGATTTCCGACAATGCTCCGATATATTCGGCCAAACCGCACTCTTAGAAATTGTCATCTGTCTTAGTAGAATGTATGATGTCAATCGTCAAAAGTAATGTCGGTCGTTCTTTCTAAATATAATCGGAAAAGATGCGACGCTTGTCCCGTTCATCGTTGATCGTTTTCAAGAGTAGAACCCCAGAATTGCCACCAGTGTCTAGTATGAGCCAGAGACTAACCCTCGTATTCAAGAACGACACACGCAACCACAGTGGACGAAATCTTTTTTCATAAACCACACTTTATGTGTTGATCGGCACTATGGCTCACGCTACCGTGTGCCTTTATAGCTCAACTTTGCCTAGAGGCACACGACAATGTGCCTTTAGTCACACTATGCAGTGTCGCACAACACATAAAGTGATTTTTATAAAAAAAGATTTCGTCCACTGTGCGTGCGTGTTCTCATAGTGTCGTTCTTGAATACGAGGGTATGTATCACGGCCTTGATAGTCGATGATTGGTTCGAACAATCTGGGCTACCGTATTGTTATTCTGCTATCATGCTAACGACGACACAATCTTTCAATTGCTGTCCACTCTCTAATCTCTCTAGATAGGATAACTGTTCGCAAATTACCGATCCTTTGACAATGGCACTTAGTTTAGGGGGTAACCTCAAATTCACCTATACATGTAGGTATATACTAACTAGTTGTTCTGTGGTTCAATTTATTATGAAATAGGATAAGGACTGTAATACGGTGTACACCTACTCATATTTCCAGACGCTCAGAACCTTAAAGATGACTAAAGGGGTAGACAGAGGCATGGTCAAACATATTAAATAATTATAATAAATATCAAATTTTATATTATTATTATCTCACACGTATTTATCTATAATTTAATTATTTATATTTATATATATTTTATTATGTACATCACTACATAGTATAAAGCAAAGTCGCTTTCCGCTTCCCGCGTCTGTATGTCTGTATGTATGTTTGCTTATATCTTTAAAACTACACAACGGATTTTGATGCGGTTTTTTTTAATAGATAGAGTGATTCAGGAGGAAGGTTTATATGTATAATAACATGCTACCCTTGCGAAGCCGGGGCGGGTCGCTAGTTTATAATATATTTGTATCTTTGTTGGTTTTTGTGATGATTGTTCTCGTTTAAGTTATATTATTATGTATCTGTCTCCTGTGGCACATCGTTAAAGTAAACCTAAGTCAAGTCTCCTCGATACAGGCCTAGCCTAGTGAGGAACTGAAAGAAATCCCGTCTGCTCAATGTGTTTTCTACGAAATATTGTAAATTTAGTTAAGTTCTATGTATCTAGTTAAATCTTTTATTTCGTTGTAATAAATATATTTTTCATTTTTTCATTTTCATTACATTAGGCACATGCCCACATTTTCTAGTGAGGCATTCCATCCGTGACAGGTTCGCTTAAAGTCCGCTGAATCTATTACTTATATCGAAATCTAATAAGCAAATTAATAAGAATCTGAACAGCAGGGTATAAATTATGAGTCTAGAAGTTTCTAAGAGAAAAAAATAGTGTTTTTTTTTTAATTTGAATATTTATTGCAGGTTGAGAATGAGGCAGCGGAAACCGAGACGTTCCACGAAATGTTACTCTATTACATCCACTGAAGAATGAACAAATTAATTATGAACGAGCCAACGCAATGAACACCCTACAATGATCGCTATTCCGAAGGTAAGAACTTAATAAAATACCTACTTAGCATAGATTTAGCCTGCAGATTGATCGGTGTTATTCACAAATTTCTGAAAATACTTAAAATAGTATCAACCTTTAATTTATTCATTCATTCATTCAGTCATTTCGACTATGTTACAACAGCCATGGTCGCCGGCAGACATAAATTAAAGGTTAATAAAACTATAGTTACGTCTTCTCATCACGATAGTTTGAAAAATAATATAATGTTCCTTGTGTAGTACCAGGACAGTACTACCACCAGCGCCGGATTAAGACTTCGGCGGCCCATATGTGGTGGAGGCTCTCAAATCGTTCATATTGTTCATAATCGTTCATATTGTTCATAGGCAACTGACTATGTTGCCTATGCTTAAATCCGGCACTGACTACCACCATTGCCATAGTCGTGCGTGATCAAGTGCCATACTCAAACAGTAGAAATATCGCTTTCGACACAAAACAAATTCAAATTCAAATTCAAATTATATAAATTTAAATTATTATATAATATTTAAATTATTCTTCTTATACATAACGTTTCTCGTATGATAATTCTGGAGAATTAAGCCTGGAGAAAGAAGAAAGTCTGCCATTATTGCACAGGGAGTGCTAATGTAAATGTACAAAACTCTTGCGTTGACTGATGACTGATCTATCAACTGACAGCCGAAACCAATGGTCTTAGGAACTTTAAATTTGGAAGGTGTATTCTTTTTGATGTGTTGGGGTGCAGTAAGAAAGGAATTCCCGAAAATCTACCCCTAAGAGGGTGAAGCAGGGATTGAAGTCAGTTTGAAAATTACTGTGAACGAAGTCCACTAGTAATCGATATGACTAGTAGAACTAGTAATCTTCATAGATTAGGTTGTAAGCAATAGTTTTAGGATAACAATGACGAAATATTCTCAAGTAGGATAAGGCCAATCTATGCCTAAGATATGATCGTGTCAATCATTCTACATATAAAGTTTACTAGTGAAATACCCGCGAGTCCGTCCGCGTGGACTCATGTCAGAGATTTTAGAAACCTAATTAAAACTTCATAAAATTTTGATTTACAAAACAGTTTCACGCATGTAACCGTATCGATTTAAATAAGGGGTGCTAGGGGCGCCGCCGACCCTGTGAGGTAAGGGGCGCCCTTTAAAAATGGGAGGGGGGGAAGGGGGGGGGGGCAGAATTACCTACGTGGGGTGTCTAGGCCCGGGAGATTATTATTCAGCAACTCAGCGGTAGATTTGCACTCTGGTGCAATAAATAGACTAAAAAAGGCCCTGATGACATTAAAAGACATGATCAGACATTAAGCAGTAGTAGTATGTTCATGTTGAATTACTAAACCAGTGATAATGATAACAATGCCAAAAATAATGCTCTTAAATAAACGAAACAGACATAAAAAGTTGAACAAGTCAGTATTTATATTGATCTTGACACCACAGAAAGATTTTATCAGACAAACGAATAAAGAAATAGGATCACGACATTTTGCAGTAGTTAGCATTCCATACATGGCAGGTTGCCAGCCCATCCGCTTATAAGAATACTAACTGATTTCCTCACGATGTTTTCCTTCACCGAGCACGAGTTTTTGATGCGCACATAACTTTTTCGAACAGAAAAATCCATTGATGCACGCCGGTATTCGAATCCACGACCTTCAGATTGAAAGTCGAGCCAACACGGCTTTTTTCATAATTTTACCTCTTTGTAAAAGAAGTGTAGATATATTTACTCGTAGATACCTATATGGACCAGATAGAAAGATCACTTGTCAGCTTTCCGGTTACTCTATGCACTCGCTGTTGGTAGACTAGACCGACTTCCTGCATGACAGTTCAACGGCATTGCTCTGATCGCCGGAAAGACCTAGATACAATGACATATAGGTGCAGTGGAATGACACATTGGTAATGAATTCGCTTAGAAACGGCTTGAGGGAATAGATTTAGTGCCTAAGAAAAGAAAGGAAGACTTTCCGTTGGCACATTGCGGTCTAGGGTATTTAATACGCATGCTAGAAAATAAAACCGGACAAGTGCGAGTCGGACTCCCGCACCGAGTGTCCCGTACAAATTTCTTATAGGTTATTTAAAAGTAAAGAACATTATCTGTATTTAAAGAGGTGAGGTGAGGGGGGGGGGGGACACGAGTGATCCTATAAGGGCTACGTTTTTTCTTTTGAGGTACGTACGTCCCTAAAAAGGATTACCACTGTAATCCCCAAGTACGGTAGACATCCTTTCAGATCCTTAAAGATGTCTAAAGAGTTCATGCATTACATTTTTGACACAGACTCACATACTCATATTTTGCAGTAGCCGCTAACTGTGAGTTAAGTTGCAACGTACATTGTAATAAGTGATAATAGTTATTAAGTACCTCAATTATTCGAGGTAAATTGAGAGCGTAAGGAATGTTTAATGAAATTATGAAAGCGGAAAATAGTTAACTCCGGCATTTTTATAGCAGCGAGCTGTTTGAAAATTATATTTCATGAATCGGTCTATTTGTAAAACTGTATTCTCCTCTTCACTTATTTTCAGGAAACCATTCAATGCTTCACAGATGATGTATATACTAAAAACAGAATAAAATAAATATTTAAGGAAGGCTCCTCCTATACAACAAACGTGATTTTTTTGGCCGTTTTTTGTAGATAATGGAACGGAACCTTTCGTGCGCGAGTCCGACTCACACTTGGCCAGTATTTATTTTATTCTGTTTTTAGTATTTGTTGTTATAGAGGCAACAGAAATACATGATCTGTGAAAATTTTAACGGTCTTAGCTATCACGGTTCATGAGATAGAGCCCTGTGACAGACAGACAGACAGACAGACAGACAGACAGACAGACGGACAGCGAAGTCTTAGTAATAGGGTCCTGTTTTTACCCTATGGGTACGGAACCCTAAAAAAATTATATTACCAGTACTCTATCAGTTATCTGGGGTTTCTCTTTACAAGCTTTGCTTAGTTTGGAGCAAGATGGCGATGTGTCAAATGTCCACCAATATTTTATTTATTTATTAACTGTTTTTTATGTATTTTTCCTTAAATCGGGGTTTTCCAGTGAAACTTGTTTTTCAACATCTGAGAACTTGGTCCTTGGTCTACTGCTGGACTTTCCTTTCAATACGCGCCACTTAGCCCAGTACTCACTTCTAATCCACAGATGAATTGCTTACTAATATTATAAATTCGAAAGTTTGTGAGGATGTTTGTATGTTTGTGGCTCAATCATGCCCAAACGACCGAAGTTATTTGGATGAAACTTAGAATATACATAGCTTATAGCCTAGAATAGCAAATAGGCTACTTTTTATCTAGGTACCACTCGAGTGAAGCCGCTGTTACATAGATAACAAGCTAAAAAGCTAGCGCAAAAGCTAGAAGCCTATTCCAAAGCATTGGCTATGTATATTCTAAGTTTCACACAAATTCGTTTGGCTGTTTGGGCGTGTTTGAACCACAAACATCTTCACAAACTTTCGCATCTATGAAATCTGATGAACATAGGCTATAGTATATTTTCAAAAATGTTAGGGATCCGTATGAAAACTTCGATAATGTAAACCGAGTGAAAAAAATCTAAAAAAAATCCTTATATCGCGTACGCTGCGGAAATTATTGATATTAGAGCAAAGTTTCATAGAAAACATCAATATCTACAAAAAAGTGTGTAATACCATATGCCTAACTATTAGGGATCCGTATGGAAACTTTGATAATGTAACCCAACGTGTGAAAAAATTACCGATAATATCATTATTATACATGTGCGACGCCGGGGCGGACAGCTAGTTAGTAAATAAAAAGAATTTCAATAGATTGATCTCTCAGAGCTATCGAATTTCAGGATCCAGTGTCCCTTCAATTGATTGACGAGAATAAATTATTTTCGCGCTCGCGTATCGTGAATTGCGAGCCATATTAATTTCCAATCTTACTTCGTAATTGATCTTAAGAGGAGTAATAAATGTTTTTGAAGAATGCAGAATCGTTTTTTCTCAATAACCGCAAAACATACAGTTTTGTTTTTTACGACAAAGATAACTTAAGGATTTAATCTAGATAGATTACAGACAGAAACACGATTGATGAAACTTTTCTTTATAGATTTATTTTCCAAAGTTGGCTCTTCAAAAACACTAGTTTCGTTTTTAATCAAAACTATGAGTAGCTAAACAGTTCATTTTTATATAATTCGTTAGATAATCATACTAGCTAAGTAAATTACAGACGGATTCTTTTTAAATTTGATGGTTTTCAAGATAATGCAGTTTAATCACTTTTTCTGTCTTATCCGGCTAGAATCAGCCCATACAAAAAGTCAAAAATTTCAAGTATCGCCTTAAACTACACTTGAATCAATTTGAATCGATTACAGTACAATGGCTTCTCGTTCATCATCTAACGTAGCAATTAAGAGAATTATGATGATGCAATAATAACTGATGTTTTTATGCCGCGTGCGCATGTGACATTAGTGCGACTGATTTGCGCGACGATAATAATTCTAACGTCAACCAGAACGTTTCACTTTCGTTAAGCACGCAGATGTTTGAAAACACTTGTGGAAACCCTCGCGACTTCGTTCACATATTTTCCAACTTGAATTCCCGCTGCACCCCTTTAGGGGTTGAATTTCGGGAATTTCGTTCTTAGTGCACCCCTACACACCAAATACTCGTACACTCTCCAAATTTCAAGTTTCTAGGTTTAGCCTGTGCGTTGATAGATCTGTCAGTCAAGCTAGAGTTTTCTAAGGAACTAGCCGACCCGTGACAGACGTTGTCCTGTCAAATTTCAATAATCGAATAAAAAAGACTGAATGTTTTTAGTCTGTGATGTAAGATTTGTTGCACACCAGCGCCATCTATACAGAAATCATCCATTTTGCGTTTTTTATTGTCTATTATCTATTCGGGCATTATATCTACATCTACAGCAAATTTCAACTTAATCCGTTTTGTCGTTTAGGCCTGATTGAGGAACAAACATACATACAAACTCACAAACTTTCACATTTATAATATTATTAGGATTGAGGGAACTCCTCAAATATTCTAGTCATGTAGCGATTTTAGTATTTACAGCAACAAGTCAAGCATTTGCATTCAGAAAGTATAATTTGGTGATGTGACACTGATGAAGAAGACCACAGTCGGGCACCGGAACTCCTAACCAACTCACTTATGACAATTAATTAACGCTACCCACAGAATTAATAGCTCATTTACGGCCAACAAACATGAAGTCGGTTTCGTTTTTAGTTTTTTAAACGTAATTATTTAAATCACGTTTGACATCGTTTTAGGAAAGGTCAATAGGTAGTTTAAGCGTATTTACAACTGTAATTTGTAAAGCTCTTTCACAAAATAAATAGATATATACAATCTGCTTGTGATAATGATCGGTTTGTTTTTTTTTTCTTATTTATTTTTAAAATTCCGCTTGTATATTAAGACTAAATCATAAATATAAAAAAAAATAGGAATAACGAATGTGTTTTATGAATATAATGCGGTTTAACCCACGGACTAATCTATATACTTATAATAAATCTGTAGAGAGGTCAATTCTGTACATGAAATATATTTCCAAAATAACTATCAGGGGGTGATTAGGGATCGATACTGGTAAAATTTTTGTCTGTCTGTCTGTCTGTCTGTCTGTCTGTCTGTATAACCGTTATAGAAACAAAAACTACTCGACGGATTTTAACGAAACTTGGTACAATTATTTTTCATACTCCTGAGCTGGTTATAGTATACTTTTTATCACGCTGCAATCAATAGGAGCAGAGCAGTGAAGGAAAATGTTGGGAAAACGGGAGAAGTTACTCCATTTTTTGAGCTTCCGTCGCGTTCCGCTGTATCTCTAACCATTGAGGTTGCACAACCTTAATGGTTAAAGATACACAGAAATCATGTATGATGGAAATGTTCTCCTTAAAATTATATAAAAAATATCCCACGACAGCATATGTCTATCTTTTATGGTTGACTCACAATAACACGTGTAACTCCCGATAGCTTAGCAGTTCGAAGCTTTCTGATTATATTTGTCTACTCTTACGTTTATAACACTCTCAGTCATCCCTAATTAAAAACGCGAACGCACAGGCAGGCGTCTTGCTTGGCATCTAGAGGCTAGCGAGTCACCTAGCGAGTAGCTTCGTAAAACGAACATTCTCGAACGTTCGCGACCGGCCTAACAGCTAGGCGTCAAACGCGCAGTTCGGCCGGTCGCCGAACGTTCGAGAAAAAAAGAAATCATCAATAATTGTCTAATGACAAAAAAGCTGTGAAAAAAAAACGTTTTATATAAAGACATTCTGTAGTATATTTAGTATCAGCATTGCACCCGTGCGAAGCCCGGGCGGGTCGCTAGTTAATGTATAAAAGCTATTAACGTTTACACATATCCGAAGTTTGACATTTACGCATGGGATATCCGAATTTTTGGTCCAAACAGGAATTTAGAGTATTTTGTAACTAATCTAACGTAGGATTTTCACTGAAAACTATTAAGAAAAGTCTGTTAGCGACATTAAAAAGCATGCTTAGAATATTTTCTTAGACATTTTCATTTCATTCTTGGCATAGAAACTCTTTACTCCGTGCTCAGAAATAGATTATCTAGAAATCGCATTATGTAGGTATGTATATTTAATTCATCAACATTGCACAAGTATGTGTAATACACTGAAATATGGTTTAATGTAGCAAAAAACTAAATGTCTACGGAAGAGTAGACAAAAATAATGTTTGGATAAATGTAGAATGTAGCGTCAAGGACGCGAAATTTTAGGTCGAGGGGAGAGAGATTGAATCTCGAACAGAGATACCTTGCGTTTTAGTAGGTACGAGGTACGATGAGTAGGATAGGGTACAATATTTGCACTGTCAGAGTGAATTGTAAGTTTTTGACACACGAGGTATGATGAGTAGGTTATGGTAGAATATTTAGTCAATAATAGTCGTTTATTAGTAAACACTATATAGGTATGTCATATTTTGCACAATCAGAGTGTATGGTAAGTTTTTGATATTAGAACTTTTTACATCAATTTTATACTAGACTAGCTGACCAGTGCCCGCTTCGCTGGACGACAGAGAGTTTCACATCTGGTATTCCCATCTTCAACATAAATTATAGCCTATATGTTGCCGAGGACTAATAGCTACATAACAAAAAAAGTTTCATCAAAATCCGTCCAGTAGTTTTTGCGTGAAAGCCAGACAACAGACAGACAGACAGACAGACAAAAATTCCAAAATTGTATTTTTTGGCTTGTGTTACTTGTATGAAGACCCCTAAGAGTATTTTTTTAGTTTTTATCAATGTACAGAATTGAACTCTTCTACAGTTTTATTATATGTATAGATTTCTCACGCGGTTTTATTCGTGTGGAACTCCAAATAAAAAAAAACGTAAATGTAAATAAAAAAATATTGCTGGATGTTTCAGCGCCATCGAGCCCCAATCTAAGTAAAGATAGTACTTTAGAAACAAAGTAACTTATAGAAAACTTATTTTTTTATTTATACTTATAATATACTAGCTACCGCCCGCGGCTTGCTCGCGTGGTTCCTGGAAAAGGTGTTCTATATTAATATGGTATTCCAGGTTATCTTCTTCTTAATATATAAAATTTCCATGTCACAATGTTAGTTACCGTACTCCTCCGAAACGGCTTGACCGATTCTCATGAAATTTTGTGAGCATATTGAGTAGGACTGAGAATCTATTTTTCATACCCCTAAGTGATAAGGGTGGCAAGATCGGGAAAAACGGAAAGTGCTTTTTTCTGTGGGATTATTGACATTTGACAGGACAACGTCTGTCGGGACAGCTAGTAATCTATGTACGAGTACATTCCAAGTTTCATCCTAGTCCGTTCAGTCGTTGAGCATGATTAGACAACAAACATACAAACATCCTCACAAACTTTCAGATTTATAATTAGTAGGATGATTTCATGAAATTTCTTAAAGTGCTGTTTCATGCTACCATGAATGGTTAATGATTAGCATGATGTGAAGGCGATGACATCACCACACCATAGTTCCTATTAGTGTTATTACTGAGGTAATGTTGAACTTACCATTTTCCTCATTCATTTCTAGGCGATGGGCTTGCAACCTGTCACGTATACAATGCTAACTACTGCAAAATGTGAGTATTGTGCCAAACATAATGTTTGAACGTGCCTCTGACTACCCCCTTTAGACATCTTCAAGGATCTAAGCGTCTTGAGATCTGAATGTTCACTGTATTTGGGGATTACAGACGTGATCTTTTTTATTTTTTAAGTTTATTTTTGTAGCTTTTACACGCTACTCATCTGCGTAGATTCAGGAAGCTGTTTTTTGACGATTTTATCTAAAACATAAAAAAAAATATATTAAAAATTTTCATTCTTGACAATCAAAAGAAAATTTTAGGAAAAAAGTAGCATAATGTTCGTCCCAAGACTATCTATATATTAAATTTCATCACAATCGGTCGGTTTGGTCGTGATAATTTCATAAACAGTGTTATTTTCGCCTTTATAATACCATATGTCTATACTAATATTAGTATAGATTAGAATGTTGCAATATTATTCCGACGTTATCATACAATTAATTGTAGGCACTCATATCTACCACCAAAAGCATCAAAAAGGTTCAATTGATAAAATTGCATTACTGAATGACAGTGCAAACTTGTATTACTCATACACAAAAACACGTTTATCCAATTAATAGAACGACTTCAAGTTTCGCGTTACCTGCTCGCCTAGAGTACAAAATTATACAAAATATACAGCGCGCGCCTTCTTATCATTCGACGTTGAAACGTGGAGAGAGACGCGCGCGCCTTTAGAAAATAAAACTTGACGATTCATTTAAGATAAACATATGAACAGTTCGATTCAATAATTATTTTATTTTGTGATTAGTGATTGTGTGTTAATTTGTTTTTTATTTAAAGCAATGTAAGTACAATTTTATTTTATTTTTAAGGTTATTCTGTTATGCCGGTAAATATTTAGGTGTGCGATTGTATGTGTTTTGAATTAGGTCGGTATTTCATTCGGGTTATATTCACTTACTAAACACTACCATGTATTTTCCACTTTTTATTTTGAATGCATACCATTTCTCTATTTATCTTTTACGGATACAATATATAACAACAAAACTATATCTTTCCGCACTGGTTTATCGCTAATCAAATAAGATTCACTCGTATCACTGGATCGGATTCATTAACTTGTTATACTTCAGAACTTATATAAATAATAATTATGTTTTAAAAACTAAAAAGAAAACCGACGAAAATGTTCCGACCAAACAAAAAGCGAAGAGACTATAATTATTAGTTTTTTTTTATATTATGTCTGAACTCTATTAGTCCTACATAAATAAAATTTAAATGGGACAAACTGTGAATTATTCCCTACTTCTATAGAAAAAAAAATCGTTCAAATCGTATCACCAGGTAAAAAGATGCGCGGTCGGTCATAAATAAAAGAAGCAAAGTGGCGATTGAAAGAAAGAAATACAATGGAAAAAGTTTTATAAATCCAGGTCCAATTTAAAGCATCAAGCAGGATAATGTGTCTGGAAGATTATTTTCGTGGATAGGCCAAGTGCGAGTCGGACTCGCGCACTATAAAAACGGCAAAAAAATACGTTTGTTGTATGGGAGCCCTCCTTAAATATTTTATTTATTCTGTTTATAGTAATTGTTGTTAGAGCGGCAACAGAAATACATAATCTGTGAAAATTTCAACTATCTAGCTATCACGGTTCATGAGATACAGCCTTGTGACAGACAGACGGACAGACGGACAGCGAAGTTTTAGTAATAGGGTCCCGTTATTACCCTATTATTAGGGTAATAACAATAATATAATAGGGTCTATAATAAAATAGGGTAATAATAAAATAAAATAGGTAGGTAATAAAATAGGGTCCCGTTATTACCCTAATAATAGGGTACACATCCATCACATGGTATCACGACTCTAATCCACAAGTAAGGTAGAAATCCTCACAGATAGTCAGGCGGTCCACGGTTACCACGTGTTTAATCGTGAGGAAACCAGTTTGTATTTTTTATAAGCGGCGATGGGTTTTACAACCTTTTACGAGTATATATTATGGTATGCTAACTACTGCAAAATGTTGGCATATATGCCAAATGGGATGTTTTTACGTACCGCTGATGACTACTTTATTAATAAGGTTTATGATTTAGTAGTAGAGATTCTTGTGAAGGGGAAGTATTACCTACATCATTCGAACATTTAATGATTGAAAAAAAATCAGCATTGCTGTGTCCGGTTTGAATAGGGCTGCCAACAGGGGAGGGATTTAAAGCTTAATATTTCACAAACGGCTTCCTTAATCGAAAAGTTGATTTCACAATTCCAAATGAAACCCCGCCCGGACGCTCCCCGGACGCCCTCTAAACTAGGACAAATCCGGGGAAACCCGGACGGATAGCAGCCCTAGGTTTGAAGGGCATGGTTGATGGTGTAATCACAGACACAGTATGCCTCAAGTTGGCGGACGCAAGGCAGTGAATGGCGATCATGGCCATCTACTTGCTTTATCTTAATGAGTGACATATACAACAAAAGGGCTCGTTGTGATAGTCTCAGATATTTGTTTTTATAATTTTAAATAGGTAAGAAGTTATTTAAAAAAATTGATGAAAATTTATCAAATTTACCGTTGGAAAGTATGTTTTTTAACTACAATGTTAAGTTCTTTCATCGTACGGAACATGTTCGGTATTTTTTACTATCTGAGGGAATTTCATTAAGTATTTTTAGGGTTCCGTACACAAAAAGATAAAAACGGGACCTTATTACTAAGATTTCGCTGTCCGTCTGTCTGTCACAAGGCTGTATCTCATGATCCGTGATAGGTGATACAACAAACGTGTTTTTTTTGCCGTTTATTATACACTAGCTGACCCGTGCCCGCTTCGCTGTGCGTAAGACATTTCTAATACCATCGTTGACTTTTTTGTAGACGTTTTTAAGGTGTACAATACTGTAGTACATTATTTTGATATATCTCGTGGGGTTCAGCCAGCATTTGCAATGTAAGCGCAAAAAAATGTGTTTATTTACGACATCACATTAGAAACCTCTATCAGTGTTTCTCCACTATATTATGCATGTATTATACATATAAACCTTCCTCTTGAATCACTCTATTTATTAAAAAAAACCGCATCAAAATCCGTTGTGTAGTTTTAAAGATATAAGCAAACATACATACATACATATTACATACAGACGCGGGAAGCGGAAAGCGACTTTGCTTTATACTATGTAGTGATAATGAATCGCACTTGGCCAGTTTTTTTTAAAGACTTCTACTCTTTCTTCTAGGTTAGGAACTACATAAAAGATAGCCATTAAACAATTCAAAATATTATGTAATCTATGAGTACCTTCACTTAGTTAGAAGCTAGTTGCACGCATTGCAAGTCAAGTTCAAGGATAGCAACTTGCCTAAGAATTAAAGCAGCGATAAGCACGTATGTAGCTAATTGTTGCATTACCAAAACATAAAATGAGTTTTTTTTGACATGAAAATATTATAATGTAATCGGGAGATAAGAAATGTTTAAGTACCTAAGTATGCAATTAATCCTCAAAAATTATCGCTTTACATAAAAAGATACATAAGATTTATTCTTAACCAGCGACCCGCCCCGGCTTCGCACGGGTAGCATGTTATTATACATATAAACCTTCCTCCTGAATCACTTTATCTATTAAAAAAACCGCATCAAAATCCGTTGTGTAGTTTTAAAGATATAAGCAAACATACATACAGACATACAGACGCGGGAAGCGGAGAGCGACTTTGCTTTATACTATGTAGTGATATCAATTTTATTGAGAGTAAGGTCAATTTTAAAGTTAAAATATTGGATAATATTCGTTCATCTACGACCTACGGTTCGACCAGCGCATGCTAGTTTAGGTAACTTTTCATCGACATTTTATACAAATACTAGCTGTCCCGACAGACGTTGTCCTGTCAAATGTCAATAATCCCACAGAAAAAAGCACTTTCCGTTTTTCCCGATCTTTACGCCACCCTTATCACTTAGGGGTATGAAAAATACTCAATATGCTCACAAAATTTCATGAGAATCGGTCAAGCCGTTTCGGAGGAGTACGGTAACTAACATTGTGACATGTAAATCACTACATAGTATAAAGCAAAGTCGCTTTCCGCTTCCCGCGTCTGTATGTATGTTTGCTTATATCTTTAAAACTACACAACGGATTTTGATGCGGTTTTTTGTAGGAGGAAGATTTATATGTATTAAACCCGTGCGAAGCCGGGGCGGGTCGCTAGTTTTATATATTAGATTGTCATTATGTATTAAAAATATATATATTTATCAAAATAAAATATAGCCTACTAGCCGACCCGTGACAGACGTTGTCCTGTCAAATTTCAATAATCGAATAGAAAAGACTGAATGTATTTAGTCTGTGATGATGCGTTTTTTATCGTTTTGGGGATATTTTTCATATTTTAAAGTACTTAGTCTATTATTTATTCGGGCATTATATCTACATCTACAACAAATTTCAACTTAATCCGTTTTGTCGTTTAGGCCTGATTGAGGAACAAACATACATACAAACTCACAAACTTTCACATTTATAATATTATTAGGATAGCAATCAGAGATTACAGAGAATAATACAGTTTCCAAAGTCCAAGTTTGGAAATCCAAAATTTGGATGTAGGAAGAAGTGAGTTTGCATTTCAAACTTACCAACAAACTTTACCTCTTTATAGTATTAGTGTAGATGCAGTTTATTCTTGTGCGTATGCACGCGGTTTCGTAAATCCGAAGCGTTTTGGTATGTGCTTCAAACATAATTTACATTATGACTTTTGCTTAGGAAAATAACTAAATAATTTACATAATTATGTGTTGTACGATGTCACTACTTACGTTATATTATGTTAAGACATTCCTCGCTTCGTTTTCCAGCTGTGTGAAATACAAATGTCTCTGTAACTTATTTCAAGGGTAAAATGTAGAATTGTCACGCAAATTTTACTTATTTTGTTTTCTTTGGAGCACGTTCTTTTAACTTGAAGTGTCTGAATTGAAATTAGGCAATGACATCTATATGTATACTAGCGACCCGCCCCGGCTTAGCACGGGTAGCATGTTATTATACATATAAACCATACTCCTGAATCACTCTATCTATTAAAAAAAAACCGCATCAAAATCCGTTGTGTAGTTTTAAAGATATAAGCAAACATACATACATACATACAGACGCGGGAAGCGGAAAGCGACTTTGCTTTATACTATGTAGTGATAACGTTTGATGACATTTAATTCTCACATTTAAACTCCACAGATACGGCTTGACCGATTTTTATGATTTTTTTTGTGTATATTTAGTAGGTATGAGAATAAGTCGTAGTGTATTTTTTATAACCCTAAGTTATAAGGGTGGCATAAAGTTCGGGAAAAATTTAAAGTGCCTTTTCTGTGGGATTATTGAAATTTGACAGGACAACGTCTGTCGGGACAGCTAGTTGCATTATAAATTACAATAGCATTGATATGGTAACACTAGTGCGAAACCGCAACTACGTGTAGGTATATACAGGGAGTAATAAGACTGCTCTAACAACTTAAGACATAAATACACCTACCCCTACGAATGCCCCTAGTGAAAACCAAATTGATTCATCTTGAAGGATGATCAACCTATTACTTACTGTTTTTGTATCTGTGCGAAAAAACTAAAAATAAATTAGTTTTAAATAGTTGGGAAATCCTATGAAAATGGAGCAGGCAAAAATGGTCACTAATGAACTGAACCTAAAGTGCAAAATTATTATCCCCATTCAGACGTCGAGATTTTGGAACAGAGTCAAAATATAAAGATGAAAAATTTACCAATTTTGTATTCGCTTTTTTCGGTCATAATCGAACAAGATGCATGCATGGTCTAGGCGTCTACTCTTGAGAACGATCAACGATCGGCCAAACGTCTATATTTTAGAAGAAAGATAGAACATTACTTTTGACAAATTGACATCATACATTTTACTACGACAGACAACGATTTCTAAGTGCGGTTTGGCCGAATACGAGTATAACGGAGCGCTGTCACGTCGAAATCGTTTTGCAGAGTAAGGACCCTGAACATCTAGTTTCGTTCTAGGTCTTAGCTCACCCTGTATACTAAAGTGGGTTGTTGATATAACATTACAAAACTATTGTGAATTGGGAAACTTAATTCTAGCCGTATCGGTTTCTATAATGTATTTATAATTAAAATGTATATAGTCACGTGTCATTCGATATGTTTGGAAACATAGGAAGTAGAACTCGGAAGGGTAAGGTGTAAGGTTACTAAGAAAGTACGTATATCAAACGTGATTTTAAATGGATACATTTGATATTTAAAAATAAAACCATGTTTATATGTACACCGTTTACTTGGAAACGGCTGTTCCAATTTTAATAGGTTTTTTCGGGATGATCCCGTATACATTTAAATTATAAAGAATTAGTAGTTTAAAAAAAACACTTGAAATACTATATTTTCTCTTATTTCTTCTCTTCGAAGCATTTTTTGGTGTAAATTCAATTTGAAAAGTATTTTATTAATAACACTGTACCTGCAGGTAGTTTCATACAATTTTGTGTGATATCCTGATTTTTGGATATCCAAAGAACAAAATTACTTAAATGTATGGTAATGTTGGTTTTTGTATATTGCGATATTTATTAATGCACAATCATAGTATGGGATATTGGCAGGAAAATGAAGACAATGATAATGATTTATATACAACATTTTGTAAATGTGAAAATTAATGAAATTCACGCAGCGCTAACAATATAAAGTAAATACAAACGAATTGTAAACATGCCAATAATTAACAGGATACTTTTCAAACTCCCAAAGTAAATAGTTACGAGTAAAACAGTCTCAAGGTGATCTAGATAGCGTATTAAAATATGAATAACTAGCTTCCGCTCACGGTTTCTAGCTTCTTTTCTAGTAAGTACATAAGCTTTATATTATTAAATAAAAAAAATAAAAAATTGGTGGACTTTTCACACAGCGCCATCTAGCCCCAAACTAAGCAAAGCTTGTACTATGGGAACCAGATAACTGATAGAATACTTAAATACGTTTTTTTTTGTTGTAAATACATTACTTATTATACATATTAACACCCAGACACGGAACAAACATCTATGTTCATCACACAAATGTATATCCCGGATGGGGATCGAACCCACAACCTACAACGCAGAAGGCAGAACTACTACCGACTGAGCTGTGAGGCCAGTCAATAATATTAAAACAAATTTTCATCAAAATCAGGTTAGCCGTTTCGGCGCGACTGAAACGCAAACATAATGACCACACAGTACAGTTCTAATCGACGAAAATTTGTTTGTTGAACATAGATGTTTGTTCTGTGTCTGGGTGTTAGAAAGTATGTATTCAAAAAATAAATATTTACGAATTCTATCAATAATCTAGTTCCCATAGTAAGTACAACCGTTGCTTATTTTGGGGTTTAAATGGCGCTGTGTGAAATGTAATATTATAAATCTGAAAATTTGTGGAGGTGTTTGTGCCTCACAGCTCAGTTGGTAGTAGCTCTGCCTTCTGCGCTGTAGGTTGTGGGTTCGATCTCCGCCCGGGATAAACATTTTTATGGGTGTTATGTTTAATAGGTATGTATTTACCACAAAAAAAACGTATAATATGTTTCTATCAGTTATCTGGTTCCCGTAGTACAAGCTTTACTTAGTTTGGGGCTAGATAACGTTCTGTGTAAAAAAACACACCTAACCGAACAAACGGATTTGGATGAAATGGAATAATAGCCTATGCCTTAGGAAAGCAAATAGGCTACTTTCTATCTAGATACTTTACGAGCAAAGCCACGGGCTGAAGCTAGTATATATTTACGTTGTGAATACGACTGTGTTGCCAATGGGTGTGATGCCACATTGTAAACGCTAGGTATCATTACAGTGGGGCTATTTTGTAAAAACATGATTATCATGTTATGGTACTGAATGCCATAATACCTACGCTTTTTATACTGTTTAGGCACCTATACCTACGCTTCCAATACAATATCTATGCAGAAGCGTTGGTATAGGTGCATAAACTGTGAATAGTTACTATGAAAAGTGTACAGATTAGGTATTCTCTAACATTAGGTATAGCATTCAACATCATAACATGATATTCATGTTTTTTACAAAATAGCCCTGCTGGTTAGAATTGGAATTATGTCTGTATTCCATTTGTTAGTGCAATAAATGTCGGCGAAATTCTGGTTCTGAAGGTAATTCTGCTTTCGATCCGAAGGTCGAGGATCTGCATACAGATCGTGCGCCAATGATTTTTTTCATGATAAGGTCGGTAAAGGAGAATGTCGTGAGGAAACTAGTCAGTATCCTCATCAGCGTAAATTGTACACGATCTACATTGCTGAACTAGGGACCATTTTGTAACAATAAATGTATATATTTTTTGTTCTTAATCTTTTTTGTTGTTTTAATATATTATTGTTATAATATGTATCCAATTATGTATATATATTATATTTATATTCTATTATATTTCTTATATAGTATTGGGATTGCAACTTGTCGTACCTATATGGAATGCGAACTATTATAAAAAGAGGTATAAAAAAAGAAAATTTCTGTCTTTTTTAAAACAGTAGCAAAGTAATTTAAGCATTAAAAATATTAAATCATGACGCTCTACATAAAATAATAATAATAATACAAAGTATGAGTAATGAGAAGGAAGGATTTACGGAATTTACCTAAAATAACATTTGAATGAACACAAATATCAGAGTGTAGCAATTGAAATAAAATACTGATGACCTTAATAATAATAATAAACATAAGTACCTACAATATGTCACATTTAAAAACCGTGAAATCATAAAAAAACCGGCCAAGTGCGAGTCGGACTCGCGCACGAAGGGTTCTGAACCATTATCTATAAAAAATCGGCAAAAAACACGTTTGTTGTATGGGAGCCCTACTTAATATTTATTTTATTCTTAATCATCTGTGAAATTTTCAATTTCTGTCTAGCTATCACGGTTCATGAGATAAAAGCCCTGTGACAGACAGACGGACAGCAAAGTCTTAGTAATAGGGTCCCGTTTTTACCCTTTGGGTACGGAACCCTAATAAAGATAAGTACAATGTGTTGCATGTAAAAACCGTGAAATCATAAAAAAATATCCTTTTAACGCTCTGTTGCCGCATTAAATTGTTATAAACTCGCTTCTATCGACCAATGAATAATCGCCGATGTCAATGAGTCTCTTTGTGAAAACAATTTGCACTGCTATCAGTACCATACACCTTTAAACTTACCGCATGTGGTGAATATTCTATAATTGTTACTAAGATTATACCTATATATATTACTAGCTGACCCGTGCCCGCTTCGCTGTGCGTAAGACATTTCTAATACCATCGTGGACTGTTTTGTAGACGTTTTTAAGGTGTACAATACTGTAGTACATTATTTTGATATATCTCGTGGGGTTCAGCCAGCATTTGCAATGTAAGCGCAAAAAAATGTGTTTATTTACGACATCACATTAGAAACCTCTAAAATTATCAGTGTTTCTCTACTATATTATGCATGTATTATACATATAAACCTTCCTCTTGAATCACTCTATTTATTAAAAAAAACCGCATCAAAATCCGTTGTGTAGTTTTAAAGATATAAGCAAACATACATACATACATACGCGGGAAGCGGAAAGCGACTTTGCTTTATACTATGTAGTGATAAATAAATAAATCTTAAAAAATATTACGACTGGTAATATTTTCGCTGGAGATAATGTCATGACGAAAGTGTGTTAGA
Source organism: Hydriomena furcata (assembly GCA_912999785.1). Classification (NCBI taxonomy): domain Eukaryota; kingdom Metazoa; phylum Arthropoda; class Insecta; order Lepidoptera; family Geometridae; genus Hydriomena; species Hydriomena furcata. The sequence goes on along the minus strand of OU538825.1, from coordinate 13,476,864 downwards.
TATGAATGTGGGTTTTGTGGATGAATGTATACTAATTAGTATAGGTAAGGTAAGAGAATATTCCCAAATTTGGGGGCACGGCAGTGCCCCCGCCAAGTCGAGCGCGAAGCAAACACTGCCGTACCATCCTTTACTGGAACCATTTCGCCGCATTTTCAGGCCCCTATTTGAGAACCTCTGGATAAGACCAGAACGCTGAAATTTTCGTCATCCAGTAAGCCATAATCACGTACTTAAAATCCAAAATTTCAAGTCTGTAGGTCATTTAGTTACGAAGTTAAGCGAAAGCAAAGTTTCGCATTTTAGACAGACACTCACTCACTCACTCACTCACTCACTCACTCACTCACTCATGATCATCAGAATAGAACTAGTACTTCCCATAAACTCAGAGAGCTGAAATTTGGTACAGAGTTAGGGTTTAATGGCCACATAAAGGGAAAACCATAAAAACTAGGATAATCGAAGATCTGGAGTACCTGGTGACCCTGATAAGAAAACACAAGAGCCTAACCAAACTATTAGAGATCGACATACCTACCGCCTTTACAAAAAATATTCAACTACTGGACCGATTTGAAAAATTCTTTCACCATTAGAATCCTACATTATCCCTGATGAACATAGGCTATAGTATATTTTCAAAAATATTAGGGATCCGTATGAAAACATCGATAATGTAATCCAAAGTGTGAAAAAATTAAAAAAAAATCCTTATATTGCGTTTGCTGCGGAAATTATTGACAATAGAGCAAAGTAATGTACTACAGATTTAAAGACGACATCAATATCTACAAAAAAGTATGCAATACTATATGTCTAACTATTAGGGATCCGTATGAAAACTTCGATAATGTAACCCAACGTGTAAAAAAAAAAACAAAAAAATCCTTATATCGCGTACGCTGCTGTAATTGTTGACAATAGAGCAAAATGATGTACTACAGTTTTAAAGAGAACATCAATATCTACAAAAAAGTATGTAATACCATACATCTCACTATTAGGGATCCTTATGAAAAATTCGATAATGTTACCCAAGGTGTAAAAAAATTACCTTTATCATTATTACATCCGTGCGACGCCGGGGCGGACTGCTAGTACGCAATAAAATTAAAGGAAAACTCTGGATAAGACTAGACTGGCTTTTATACTTACAAGTTTACAAGAAGAAATAGTTGAACGATTAACTTTATTCTAATCGAACATTACACAAATTGAATAAACAAATTAACAAATTAAATAAACTAAAATATTAATTTCGCTCCAAATTTGATAAAAATATAATGCATTGGACTAAGAGTGGCGGTGATACCAGCGCACACGTCGCTAGATGGCGCTGACTGTATTTTAAACGCGCTTACGATTTGTTTTTATAATACAAAAACAACTCATAAAAAGAAAAAAAAAAACTGTGTCAAATAAGAAAATCTAATAAAATAAATCAATAAGCCCACGTTTCTACAAAAAGAAGTGAAATCCCACCAAAAACATTCTGTAAAAAACTAGCCAAGTCTCGATGGAGCTGCTTGTTTATCTCTAAAAAGTAATGAAATCTAGACAAAGTCGTGTCAAGTCTGAGGTTCTTTACTGCGATTTCTTTATTATTATAGAATGTTATGTGACTTGGCCGTCAAAATACGTCTATTTTATGTTAGATCGGTGGTCGATTTGACGCTCCAAAAAGAAGACAGCAGAAGTCAGCATTGTCAATGCTGAATGCATGTGTTGCACGATCAACAACTAAGACACTAGCGTCCAATTACCAATAGAAAATTGTTTTTTTATTGTAAAATTGTGAAGTATCGTATTTATTATTCTTATTCTAGATTCTTTAGGTATCTTAAGATGTAATTAATAAATAAGATATAATATACCAACGCAGATATAGAGGAAGGTACTCCTTAACAGAGGAAAACCTAACCCATGTGACTCATAATGAAAAATAAATAGAAATAGGATCACGACTGGAATCCCCAAGTAGGGTAGACATCCTTCCAGATTTTTGAATACGTCTTAAGGGAATTTAGAGGCTAGTCAAAACCCTACTCATAATTTTATAAGTAAAATAAAGAATTTAAGAAATAAAGTTGGTGTGGAATTCTCTAACGACGGCTAAAGGAGGTGAGAAAGGAAGTGTGATAAGGACAAGGGACATTATTATAATGTAATTATATTTTGTAACTTATTTTCGACATACCTAGTACTCTAGTTCAAGGTTTTTTGTGCGCCTTCTACGTGAGCGTGCTTCAATAAAATGACACAAGAGTTATTCAACTCGCCTGTTTTAACTAGTAATTCTATTGCATCAGCAATATTTATTTTTAAAGTAATGTCGTCGGTCGGTCTGCCGCTAATTTTGGAAGACTGAGCTATGAAGTTGTAATAGACAATTTTGCCTGCATTCTTATGTTTCGCGGACAGTTTATTGATTTTCACTATTCTACTACTTTTTAGGAAAAAAAAAGAACTTTTATGCACTCTTGCGATTGTCTGTATGTCACTAGCATTTACTCGTAGCTCAAAAACGCAGCGAAGAGCTTCGTCAGAGCTAGGTGTTTATTACGCGCAAAGATTATTAGTCAAAAATTACGATGTATTTACGATAATAGGGTCATAGCAGTCAGTCCCAGTCCTTTCAACAAAATATATTTTATGATGCCATTTTGTTTTTAAAATTTTGAACGGATTTATTTGGTTATGTCTCTGAGACAGTCTGTCATTATACCGAAATATAGCGAGCGCAGAAGGCACTGTCACCTAAAAAGGTTAGGGCAACTAACTCAAGGGTATCTCAGGGACGAACCTTGGCTCGGACGTTTTCATAAAGAGGTTTTTTTTGAAGAGGAGGGTACATTAAATGAACGTGTTAAACGTTACATCGACTAGCATTATTATAGTTTGTATTTTTATTTTCTATCGCGCAAGAAAGTTTTACGACAGGCCCCAAGAGAGTTTGTTTACCATGTTTGTTATTGCCTAGGTGTAAAATCATATAGTGGCAGGTGTTGCTTTCACTGTTTATCGCAAGTAAAGTGTACCTATAGCGAAAATGACATACAAGTAACTCGTATGACTAATGCCTACAATCTTTACAAATATAACTAAAGTAGCGTACACTAGCGGTTAGGCTCGCGTGGTACCAGGTTAAAAGTATCCCATGTTTCAATTCAGGTCATAATCTATTTGTGTACCAAATTTAATCGTAATCTGTTCAAACGTTAGGTATACAATAACAATCTAGACATACCGACGTATGTAAAACATTATTTAATGTTTCGACTTGCTTTCTTCTCAAATTGACGTCAAATTATATGGATTATGTAAAATTTTCATAGCTGGCTTTATCAGCTACAAAATTTATTTCGGTTTATGGTATTATTTCATTCTCCAATGGATTCGATACACGTGTAAGCAAGCAAGCTGTAACTATAAACATACTGTGACCTTGCAGCGCTGGTGAGATGTGGTCATTACTGCCCCAATAACGCTAACCGTCTAATACCGAATGATAGACATTGTTAAAATGTTACCTCTCCCCACAATATACACATTAGTTATACTATTCCCGGCCGTGCACCAATAGATTTCTCATCATCTCCCCACTTCATGTGGAATCGGCGCGACATGTTTTTCTTTTCTATTCCTATCATCAGTCATCTCTGTATTCACTTCGCCCTTATTCACATCTTCTTTCACACAATCCATCCTACTTTTCTTTGGTCTAGATACCTTTGCATCCATCTACTCTTCTCGACTCATGGCATTCTTCCCTCCGCATGACATACCCCTACCACGCTAGCCTATTGCTCCTTCACTGGCTACCTTCAGAATTGATCGTCTACTTTCGTCTGCGGCTTCGTTCACATTTCGTGTAATTATATCAGTTTATAATTGATATTTTCAACTAAATATTGAGAAATCAACTAACACAGAGTTTGCATTTATTATATTAGTGGAATAGCATTATATGTATTTGTACATACATATTTACTAGTACTTCCCGTCTTGTCGCATTTTACATACTGTCATAATGCTCAACATAATGTGTCTAGTTTATGGTGTACTCGACTTAACACTGTTCAGTAAATCAGTTTTGTTTGTAACGCTGCATTGAAATTATGTGCTTGTTATGGGTTTGTTTTCCTAAATACCGGTGCACATTGTTTCAGTCTTCGAAAACATTATGAAGGAAGCTAAAGCTGCTTGTGTTTCGTATCATGACGGTTTTGCCAACGTTAGTTTTTGACATGGTCACATTGATTTTGTAAAAAGTTAAATATTATGCATCTTTTGTAAATATTGTGTGGCTTTCATTTTTGTTATATCGTCAACATTCTCTGGTGTGGATTTGACTATATAATTGGCTTTTATAATACCGCTAAAACGAGTTCTCATGATGTTTACAAAGTTATATAAATGCATGTGATATTCTTCCGTGTTAAGGGGCTCCCAGTCGCTGATTGCTCTTTTTCGAAACGAAAAAAGAAATACTTCTGAACAAGCCACATCTCCTATTTTTATAAGTATACTAGCGACCCGCCCCGGCTTCGCACGGGTAGCATGTTATTATTATACATATAAACCTTCCTCCTGAATCACTCTATCTATTAAAAAAAACCGCATCAAAATCCGTTGTGTAGTTTTAAAGATATAAGCAAACATACATACATACATACAGACGCGGGAAGCGGATACAAGCGGACTATGTAGTGATTACTTCAGGTTCCTACCTAGATTTCTATTAAGCTGAAAACATAATAGCAGAAAATTTTCACGATAAAGATATTATTTCAAAATGATACGTTTTAGAATTTATGATCGAAATATTTTATATACCTACTATTAAAATCAACTTGTGATTTATTGTTAAAGATAGGTAATATGTAGATCTAGATTTCTATTAGAATAGATTTTTGATAAGTAATTATACATAATTTATATCATTAATTTATTCGAAAAGCTAAGACGGATCACGCGCTGACGTGTGTTTGTCGTCATTGCAGCGGTCGGTAGGATTATTTATCGAAGTGATTAAAGATGGGTACATCTTTATTCACATATACTATACATTATAAAATAGGAGATGTGGCTTGTTCACAAGTATTTATTTTTTCGTTTCGAACAAAAACAATCGTCGACTGGGAGCGCCTTAAGTGACTGGTGGAAATTCTGTTCTCTTGACAAATTTCGTAAAATTCGAACGATCCTATTTCCTTTTCATAAAAGTCTAAATTAGTCAAAATGTCAGTTCCAGAACTTTGGACATTTTAGTCACTTCGCATATTTACAGTCGTATTAGTCAAAAACAATTCACATGTTGTCTAAATTTAGGTTTCTAAATCACATTACGAAAATGGTAAGTTTAGTCAAAGCTATCCTAAGTTTTAGAACTGTCATTCTGAGGCTAAACTAATTTAGACCTTATCGTGAAAGGAATAAGATTGATTGTATCACATGAAAATTTTAGTCAGTTTGTAGTAACAACAGAATTGCCACCGCTTGTGAGTTGCAAAAAGGATACTGTAGCAGCCAGCATTCAGGTTCTTTTCCCCGTGCATGATGCAATTCGAGAGCGTCATAACCACAGGCTAAGGGAACGGTAATGTAATGGCAGGCGTTCTTGTCTGACTTCACCAATTTACTCAGAAACTGTTCGAAAGCTGCCCCTGCTCAACGGGTACTGTCGTCAGAATAATGCTTTTGTAATTTCACTTTTTTTTAACAACGATTGAGAACAGAAGAGGGAAGATGGTTGGCCACCTTACACGGCACGACAGTTTTATAAAGACTATAATGGAAGGGAAGAGAGGAAAAGGCCACGAATAAGCTACATGAGCCAGATAAAGGAGAAAATAGCTGTCGTGTCGTATAAGGAAGTTAAGGAGGCAGCGCTGGAAAGAAACTGACGGAGAGAGCAATTACACCGACAATAGCACAGCTCTTAAGTTAGAAGAAGAAGAATTTCACTTTTATAATACCATCAAAGCTGCAACAAAGTTCTGTTAGTTACGTTTTAAGCACTAAAAAGAAAGCCGAAGAAAATGGTTCGACCAATCGACAAGTCAATAAACGATATACTTTTTTAAAGTTTTATGAAAGAACTATTAGTCCTACATAAAAACAATTTTAATGGGATCCACTAGGGATTATTTTCTTCGATTAAAAATACTGAATCTTTGACTAGTGTCAGCCGTAAACTCGTATTTATTTTTGTTATTTCTTATTTAGCAGTCATAAACTGCAAATTGAGTTAACGCTTACATTATTTTGCTTTTCAAAGAAATTTTCTTGCCACCTGTACAAAATCTATAAAAAAAGGAATGCATTTTTTTGAAATCTGCTTTCCATAATGATACCAGTAATGATTGGTTGAACTTTTTGTTCCCAATTGAACCAGCCATAAGCTTTTTTGGCGCGATCCTTTCAAGGTTAAAACGATTATATATTTTGTAATATTTTATGCGATGTAAGAGCACGGCTTTATAATTTGCGTTGTTGATCTATCCTTGTTTTTCATTCTCTATCAGTGAAAATATGTCTATGATTCCAGGGCCCTTATCGTCATTATCGACGACAGTGACAATTCAAAATTAAATATCATTTCGATAAAATCACAAGGATCACTTTGAAACGTCTTACGAGCTAGGTGAAGCTACGCCTGGTCCACGCGACCAAGCCTAGAATAATCAGGCAACAAACACGGATGGGGTCTTATCATTGTTTCAATGATACCTTAATGCTATGTAGAGCTCCAGTGTGGTGCCGATCGAACAAGGTGAAGGCTCAAGATAAATAATTAAAAGTACTAACCAAGTACGTACAACAATAAAAACAACACAGTGTTCCGATATATTCAGCCAAACTCTTAGAAATCGTTGTCTGTCGTAATAGAATGTATGATGTCCATTGTCAAAAGTATTGTCGGTCGTTCCATCTTTCAAAAATATAGTCGGAAACGATGTGAAGTTTGTCCCGAATAGTCCTGATATATCTATTGATCGTTTTCAAGAGTAGACCCCCCGATATCTTACCGTACAATTTTCTATAAAAGTAGTAAGCCAACAGACTACCTAAATATCATCATAGAACGGTTCGTAAAATTCTTAAACAACTCTAGATTACCGAATCTGGTTATATAATCTATGTAAATTTAATGATCTCGCTTTGTTTTCTCTTAACTTTTATATTAATATTATCAACTCGAACATCAAAAACAACATTGTAATTTATTAAAATTGGTATTCAATAAATTATTTTCACTATGATCTGTTTATTAGCATTATTACCAGCTGTCAAACCAACGGAGTACATCCATTGTACTTTGTCACGGTCGTCATTCGTTTCTATGTTTAAATTTATTTTATTGTTATAACATAACAATAGTAAGGTGATATAAATGAAAAAAAAAAACATGTTCGTTGTAAACATATTCTGCATACTTAATTTGAACTCAACGTTATTGAATATAATTTTTCATTGCCATCTATTTTTCAATTATATACTTACTATATTTTATGTATATCCTAGATTATTAAATAAACCAACGAACTGTAGTATTTAGGGTTTTTTACTCAACAGTCTCATAGAGTTCTGACCCTACACTAGGATTCCGTGTGTATGTGAATGAATGAAATGAATGAAAATGCTTTATTGTACACCATAAAACAAAATAATAAAGATATAAACTTAAACTAGAAGAAACACTGTACATGTGTGTGTGTGTGTGTGTGTATAACAAACTTCGAATGTATGATATTACCTACAACACCCAAAAAGAAACAAATATCGGCATTTATCCCGCCACGGAGATCGAACTCTTTCATTTTAGAAAGGAAGAAAATCCATTTATTAAGCCACCCACAATATTAAAAAGTAAAAATACAGCTATAGATTCATACCTAAAAGAATATATCCTAATTATTAAAGTAAAACAGATTAAGAACTAGGTAGGATAGGATTTTAGCCGAGAACTCGTCCGCCACGCTGAGGTTTTGAATAGGTGCAATAATAGTTCGTAAACATATGTCATATTTATATCTATAACTAGCGACCCGCCCCGGCTTCGCACGGGTAGCATGTTATTATACATATAAACCTTCCTCCTGAATCACTCTATCTATTAAAAAAAACCGCATCAAAATCTGTTGTGTAGTTTTAAAGATATAAGCAAACATACATACAGACGCGGGAAGCGGAAAGCGACTTTGCTTTATACTATGTAGTGATGATATAAAAATAAGTCGGGTTTTCCTTCCTGACGCTATAACTCCAGAACGCACGAACCGATTTCCACGGTTTTGCATTCGTTGGAAAGGTCTCGGGCTCCGTGAGGTTTATAGCAAAGAAAATTCAGGAAAAATTTCAAGAGAAAAGCAGGAAAACAGGAACGGGAACGGGAACTTAACACAGCATTTGTTAATTCTAAAGCGATACTAAGTTCGCCGGGTCAGCTTGTAGCATATAAATCCGTTCGAAAAAAGGTGCACTATAAACCAATGCAGTCAAAATATTGTAATCCTTATCTCTATATAAGTAGATTATGTATCAGTGTTTCCCGTGAAAGGTTGTAGGTACATTATCGCGGCAGTCTGAAAAGTGTATGATTATCAACATTATCAGATTCGGTGCAGTTTCTCTGATGTTATCAAAGATCTTTACAAGTGATACTAGATATGTGCATGTTACCACTAAACCACGAAATAGGATCACAACTGTAAATCCTACGTACTGTTGACATCCTCTTAGATCTCCTGGTACTCAGATCCTTAGATAGGACTTCCATGTTTTGCATCAAGTCACGTTTTTGTATTGTGAGCAGAATGGTTTTCCACATGAAAAGATTCATTGTTAAATAAAGGTCATTTAATTCCATAGTTATTGCCGTTTTTCAAAGGAGTGCCAGCTATTTATTGCAGCCTTTCAGATTTATCTGCACAAAAAAAGTCATTTATATTTGAAAATGTAATAAAAATTAAGTATTCAATGGTATAGTGATATTCTCAGCGCGTGAAAATTCTCACTTTGCCTCATTATCATCATCATTATCATAGGCCTTTAACATCTAACAAAGATGAACTAAGCAGCGCTTTTTAAAGGGTCAATAGACATTTTGCGTATTTATTATTTAAATGCACTTACCACCGCAAGTAGGTAAGAATCGTGGTTGCCCTCTTTTCCTGGGTATTCCCTTAATACGATATTCTGAATTTACTCATCAAAATATACCTAAGTACTAGTTATAAGTAACCTACGAAAAATTAATTTACCAGATTTAGTCAATCATGGTGAATGGTGTAATAATTACGTGATAAAAACGTATTAAAAGTATATTCAATTCAAATGATCTTAATTGTCATAACAGTGAACTTATTTTTAATGAATCCATAGGCTCCCGAACTACTAGTAGTGTAATTCATAGATAATATTCTGTGTCTATACTCGTAGTTCAATAGATCATGATAGAAACAAAGTTGAATGAATGAATGGAAATGCTTTGTTGTACACCAAATTAAAAAATAATAACAGAAACTTAACTATATAGATTAAAACAGTACATATATTAGCGATCTTATTAAAAAGGTTAGAAGCAAAGTTATAGATAGATACATGAAGGAAATCTTATTAAGCATACATGCGCGCATTTCTAGAGGTATATTTTTTTGTTTAAAAGACTATCGCTTTTCAAACGGAACCAGCTCATTGACGTTGTCCCCGTGAGAAACAGGCCTCGTATCTGTTTGGTACGCTCGTTGCATAAGTAGTATCGACCTCGAACCTTAGGCATTGTTTGAATGCTCAACCGTATTTGAAAGAGATATTTTGAACAGCATCGATCATCGATAGCTTCCTTTTTGTTGTAGTTGTATGAAACAGTTTCTTAGTATTTCATATTTTATTAAACAAACCCTGTGTTCTTAATGATGTTGTTTTTCCTCAAGTTTGTGTTCGCTTTTTCAACCCTAACATACATTATTGTCTCTAGCTTTCCACTCTTCAATTTTCTCTGGTACATATTCATAATAATCATTTTGTTATAAAAACTAAAAAATAAAAAATACTTTTTGGTTTAGAAGTTTAGTAGACTGTAATGTTTTTTTTTGGAAAAACGATTAATGCGATGTCTATGATATTGAAATGAGACCACCTCGGAACCATTCTCTACACATTCAACCATTCTAACACGATGTACAATTAACGGAGGACGGAGTAATCTGATTGTACAAAAAAAACATGCCACTGAATTAAAAACCACCTTCATTTTTCGAAGTTTGTTAAAACAAGCGAGGATCCACCGTTGTGGGCATTATGGGCATACCCACAACCCTAATAGACTTGTGACGTCATAATTTTAGGTTTTTTCGTAACTGTGACCACAACCTTTTTTGAGGGCTGGATCCGCGCCTGTGTTAAAATGTATTTGTTTGTCCCCATAATGTTTACTGTATCGTATAGAAGTCAGTATAGAACTGGCCTCGGTATGGAGTCTATACTACAGACGGACCCGACTGACGGATGGTCAGTTTTTGTATCATGTGCCACAAACCCGGTTCGAAGCTGGTTTCTGAACAGGTCCATAAACAAGTACCTAATTGTTTATCTGTAATTCATTATTTCGATCGGTGAATCGAATAGTGTGGCGCAAGTTTCATGTTAGATTGTTAGTTTGTTTGAACGCGCTGATCTCTGAAACGACCAGTCGGATTTGTTTTTTTTTTTATAAAGATAGCCATATTGTTGAGGAAGGCTGTAGGCTATCTAGCATTACGCTAACACGGATGAAACCGCGGGGCACAGCTAGTATCAATATAAAAAGCGTTACTCGTGTCAATGGATTATTCTATTCCAACTAACTACTGAAAAATGTGGGCATGTGTCAAATGTAAAATTTGGACTGATTACCCCTTTTATGATGTCTACCGTACTTGGGATTACAGTCAGGGTCGTTTTTATTTTGTTTCAACCATCTTTTCCTCATTCTAAGCTATGCTTCTAATTATGCTATTCTTCACCGCGTGAATCCCAGGTATTTGACAGTCTTCATTAATACAGCTATAATATTAATATAGCTATATGAATTTTATAGCTTATGTATATCGCTCTACGCTTGATAGATTGTCCTTAATTAAAATCGGTTCTGGATCGTTAGTACTTAGACTATGTCAGGCCAACTTGCCATTTATGATCTAAGTGCCAGCAGTCGGCCAGTTACTCCCGTTCCTCTCATTTCCACATTACTTTTTTGCCTGCATTTCTACACTACTAGCATAAAGAGGTCAAATTTGAATTTTTGTATATTTGTTTGTAATTGATAAAATGAAAAACTACTGGACCAATTTTAAAAATTCTTTCACCTTTCAATAACTACATTATCAGCGAGAACCATAGACTATATTTTATTTAAAAAAAAATTGAGAGATCCACAAAATTTGAGAGTTCCACACGTACGATATGCACATTGACATTCTTGGTTTCATCTTTCTTAGTAGAAGATGCGGATTCGGCGCAAGCGTCGCCCAAATAACCCAAAAGACGCCTTATGGCTTCATTTCTTCAAACAAACGTTTCTGTAAAACCGCTCAGGTGTGGGTCAGGGGGAACGGTAAAAATGTATTCTGATTGGTCGGTTCAATGTCACAACCTGTCGCGGGGCGCGTCGTGAAACGCGCTCGGTGTCTTATATCAGCAGTATATATGTGTTGTTTGAAAGTGTTCGCATGAATTAAGACTCTATAGGCTGTGTGGTCGATGGGGGCAAGTATCTAGATTAGCGTTAGAAATGGCCAAAGTGGCAAGAAATGCGAGAAAAGTACTGCATATAATCAAATGCTAGATTCTTGTTCACAAATCGAACTGCATAATTGTTTGTGATTTACTGATAATAGTAATATCTGAGTATATTATAACTCTTGCGTTTCTGACTGACTGATTGAATGACCTATTAGCGCACAGCCTAAACCACTGGTCCTGGATACATGACATTTGGAGGCTAGACCTTTTGATGTGCAGGGTTGCAATGAGTTTTTTTTTTTTTTTTTATCAACCCGTTTCGTCCCACTGCTGGTCAAAGGTCTTTCCCAAATCCTTCCAACTATCTCTATCCTTCGAGTTCTCCCACCATGCTCTCTCGAACGAGTCGAGATCGTAAGAAATTAATTAATAACTAAAACTAAATAATTTAATTCCCTTAAATTCAATCCCTAAGAGGCACCCTCTTTGAAGCAGCAGGGGTTGAAGTCAGTTTGAAAATAACTTCACGTGGACGAAGTCGCGAGAGTTATCACTAATTATTTTTATACCTAATGATAAATTAACAAAAGCACTTTATATACCGTAACCTTGTCTTATCACTATCATCTGGGATTATTTTGGATCATAAATCATTAACGTACAGATAAACGTCATAAACGTGACTTTATTCGATCTTGCTTCTAATGATTTTGATAATGCATTTATTCAGATTTCTCCTATGTTTACTGCTCCGAATGCAATTAGTGTTTTCTTGTATGTACACGTAATCTTAATTGTTTTTAGGGTTCCGCACCAAAGGGTTAAAACGGGACCCTATTACTATGACTCCGCTGTCTGTCTGTCTGTCACAAGGCTGTATCTCGTGAACGTGATAGCTAGACAGTTGAAATTTTCACAGATGATGTGTTTCTGTTGCCGCTATAACAACAAATACATATAAAAACAGAATATAATAAATTTTAAATAGGGATCCAATACAACAAACGTGTTTTTTTGCCGTTTTATAGATGACTGAATGTCACATGTCATGTCAGTTCATGTCAATGTAAGTCAAATTAAAGTAGTAAAAAACTTTGTGATGACAACAAAGTGGGGTCAAGATACGAATACTTAATCAAAATAAGTTGCTTACTGCAAAACATGTTTTTACATAATACTAGTTTAAATAATCTTCTTTATTGAGACTTTAGACGCCAATATTTTATTATTTTGTTTTTGCAGTGATCTAGTGACGTGTGAGTATTGTAGAGAAAATATCAAAACCTTCTTTGTTCCAGGGACTGAAAGCGGTAGAGGTTAACGGTATTGGTACCGCAAAAATATAACGGTACCGTTATTCGATAGCGGTTGGGCCATACCGAAATTATACCGGTATGGAATAACGGTATCGAAAAAATCTTGAGTGTCGTTCGTCGGCTATGAGAGAAGGGAGGAGGGGGGGGGAGGGCGCGTGAGGGGCAAAACTCAGAGCGAGTTCGTTTGTTGTGAACGCACACACACGTCTTTGTCAATCGAGCGACACACAGGTTAATAAAACTTTGTTTGTTCTGTTCTGTTGCGCACGCGTTCACGCACAGTAGGTAGGTACCTACCTACCTTTAACTATAGATTTTGACACGGGTCTTTATCACGTAATTAAGTACCTACCTTTAATTTATTTTCCCGACTATGACGTCTGCTCGCGACCATGGCTATTGTAATTATTTGTAGGTAAGTAACATAATCGAAATGTCGGGAAAATAAATTACCGGCAGGTAGGTATTTACCTAATAAATACACATAACTTCTCTTTTATTTCTTTATGATAAAATTTAAATTAAAGTAGGTGGCGATTCTATTGTGCCCATAAAAAAATTTCGGAATCCTAAAACACCATCGCTCTTATTCCTTTACGTTAAAGTCTAAATTTGCGTAACCTCAGGATGACAGTTTTAAAACGTAGGCTAGTTTTAAGTAATTTAACTATTTTTTTACGTAAATCTAGTCAATAAAAGTAAAGTGAAATTTTGATTTTCTTATTTATTTCGTTCATCAGAAATAAACGAAAAAAAATAATTCCAAATTTAAAATTTTGGGATTACTCAAATTTAGACTTTATTGTAAAGGAATAAGAGCGAAATTGTTTTAATTGTTTATTTTTTTGGAAATTCTAATTGTAGAACGTTGCCAACAGAACAATTAATTACTGATTAGCGTATTAGATTATGACCTGTATTTAAATATAGGACAATTTTTATCTATACCCGGTCATAGTCTATCTATAAACCAAATTTCAACCAAATCTGTCTGTTTAGTAGTTGAAGTAGTTGTAGGATGGATGTTTGTTACTGTGCAGTCGGCGGATCTAGGCACTGGTGATGTTAGCCGTTTGGATGCGCGGCAGACAATTTTCGACTTTATACAGTGACATAATAACCATTTGTGCGTTTCTACGGCTAACTTCACGAGTGCCTAGATCCGCCGACTGCACAGTAACAAACATCCATCCATCTACACAAACTTTCGCATTTATAATATTAGTAGGAAATATAAAATAAGTAATAAAGATAACATTAATACATGTTTAAAATTTGCATAGTTTTTTTATTTTTAATCAATTTTGTTGTACATCTAGTGTTTAAAAGGTGGATAAGTTACTTGGATTTCTTCGCCCATTTTATGTTGCCCTTTTACTGCGTCAACAATCTTTAAGATATGCCTATACGCCATGTTTCGCATACATGGACGTACAAATTGTAGCTCATCCAAGAGCATGTGACAGAAATGATAACTTCCCTTATCAATTTTATTTTCTCTGACACAATCATCGCATTCGAAAACACATTCAGTTCCTGGTTTCTCTTTTTCTTTTTTCGGCGACGGCATACAGTTCTTCAAATGTAAATCAGATTCATATACAGGGGACACTGGGGCTGATGGCGATCCTTCATCAGATGAATTAGAAACTCGTCTATGATCTGCTTTTTTGCGTTTGCTAACTGTCGGCAAAATACTCTGCGACATTCCAACCAGGGACTGAAAGCGGTAGAGGTTAACGGTATTGGTACCGCAAAAATATAACGGTACCGTTATTCGATAGCGGTTGGGCCATACCGAAATTATACCGGTATGGAATAACGGTATCGAAAAAATCTTGAGTGTCGTTCGTCGGCTATGAGAGAAGGGAGGAGGGGGGGGGGAGGGCGCGTGAGGGGCAAAACTCAGAGCGAGTTCGTTTGTTGTGAACGCACACACACGTCTTTGTCAATCGAGCGACACACAGGTTAATAAAACTTTGTTTGTTCTGTTCTGTTGCGCACGCGTTCACGCACAGTAGGTAGGTACCTACCTACCTTTAACTATAGATTTTGACACGGGTCTTTATCACGTAATTAAGTACCTACCTTTAATTTATTTTCCCGACTATGACGTCTGCTCGCGACCATGGCTATTGTAATTATTTGTAGGTAAGTAACATAATCGAAATGTCGGGAAAATAAATTACCGGCAGGTAGGTATTTACATAATAAATACACATAACTTCTCTTTTATTTCTTTATGATAAAATTTAAATTAAAGTAGGTGGCGATTCTATTGTGCCCATAAAAAAATTTCGGAATCCTAAAACACCATCGCTCTTATTCCTTTACGTTAAAGTCTAAATTTGCGTAACCTCAGGATGACAGTTTTAAAACGTAGGCTAGTTTTAAGTAATTTAACTATTTTTTTACGTAAATCTAGTCAATAAAAGTAAAGTGAAATTTTGATTTTCTTATTTATTTCGTTCATCAGAAATAAACGAAAAAAAATAATTCCAAATTTAAAATTTTGAGATTACTCAAATTTAGACTTTATTGTAAAGGAATAAGAGCGAAATTGTTTTAATTGTTTATTTTTTTGGAAATTCTAATTGTAGAACGTTGCCAACAGAACAATTAATTACTGATTAGCGTATTAGATTATGACCTGTATTTAAATATAGGACAATTTTTATCTATACCCGGTCATAGTCTATCTATAAACCAAATTTCAACCAAATCTGTCTGTTTAGTAGTTGAAGTAGTTGTAGGATGGATGTTTGTTACAGTGCAGTCGGCGGATCTAGGCACTGGTGATCAGGGACTGAAAGCGGTAGAGGTTAACGGTATTGGTACCGCAAAAATATAACGGTACCGTTATTCGATAGCGGTTGGGCCATACCGAAATTATACCGGTATGGAATAACGGTATCGAAAAAATCTTGAGTGTCGTTCGTCGGCTATGAGAGAAGGGAGGAGGGGGGGGGAGGGCGCGTGAGGGGCAAAACTCAGAGCGAGTTCGTTTGTTGTGAACGCACACACACGTCTTTGTCAATCGAGCGACACACAGGTTAATAAAACTTTGTTTGTTCTGTTCTGTTGCGCACGCGTTCACGCACAGTAGGTAGGTACCTACCTACCTTTAACTATAGATTTTGACACGGGTCTTTATCACGTAATTAAGTACCTACCTTTAATTTATTTTCCCGACTATGACGTCTGCTCGCGACCATGGCTATTGTAATTATTTGTAGGTAAGTAACATAATCGAAATGTCGGGAAAATAAATTACCGGCAGGTAGGTATTTACATAATAAATACACATAACTTCTCTTTTATTTCTTTATGATAAAATTTAAATTAAAGTAGGTGGCGATTCTATTGTGCCCATAAAAAAATTTCGGAATCCTAAAACACCATCGCTCTTATTCCTTTACGTTAAAGTCTAAATTTGCGTAACCTCAGGATGACAGTTTTAAAACGTAGGCTAGTTTTAAGTAATTTAACTATTTTTTTACGTAAATCTAGTCAATAAAAGTAAAGTGAAATTTTGATTTTCTTATTTATTTCGTTCATCAGAAATAAACGAAAAAAAATAATTCCAAATTTAAAATTTTGTGATTACTCAAATTTAGACTTTATTGTAAAGGAATAAGAGCGAAATTGTTTTAATTGTTTATTTTTTTGGAAATTCCAATTGTAGAACGTTGCCAACAGAACAATCAATTACTGATTAGCGTATTAGATTATGACCTGTATTTAAATATAGGACAATTTTTATCTATACCCGGTCATAGTCTATCTATAAACCAAATTTCAACCAAATCTGTCTGTTTAGTAGTTGAAGTAGTTGTAGGATGGATGTTTGTTACAGTGCAGTCGGCGGATCTAGGCACTGGTGATGTTAGCCGTTTGGATGCGCGGCAGACAATTTTCGACTTTATACAGTGACATAATAACCATTTGTGCGTTTCTACGGCTAACTTCACGAGTGCCTAGATCCGCCGACTGCACAGTAACAAACATCCATCCATCTACACAAACTTTCGCATTTATAATATTAGTAGGAAATATAAAATAAGTAATAAAGATAACATTAATACATGTTTAAAATTTGCATAGTTTTTTTATTTTTAATCAATTTTGTTGTACATCTAGTGTTTAAAAGGTGGATAAGTTACTTGGATTTCTTCGCCCATTTTATGTTGCCCTTTTACTGCGTCAACAATCTTTAAGATATGCCTATACGCCATGTTTCGCATACATGGACGTACAAATTGTAGCTCATCCAAGAGCATGTGACAGAAATGATAACTTCCTTTATCAATTTTATTTTCTCTGACACAATCATCGCATTCGAAAACACATTCAGTTCCTGGTTTCTCTTTTTCTTTTTTCGGCGACGGCATACAGTTCTTCAAATGTAAATCAGATTCATATACAGGGGACACTGGGGCTGATGGCGATCCTTCATCAGATGAATTAGAAACTCGTCTATGATCTGCTTTTTTGCGTTTGCTAACTGTCGGCAAAATACTCTGCGACATTCCAACATCCAAGCCGCAAAAAACATCTGATGACAGACGTCTTTTTCTACCTAAAAAAAGGTTATACACATTGAGAAGAAATAAATAAAACCCACATACCATTTCCCACAAATTAATACAGTTTTCTGCCCGTCCATATATTTATTTATACTTATTTTGATGGAGTTAGTCATCTGTGGCAGTTATTATAATAACAAATAGATTTATGTTAAACTAATAAATAAATAAATAAATAGATATATATTGTTGGACATTTTACACATCGCCATCTAGCCCTAAACTAAGCAAAGCTTGTACTATGGGAACTAGTTAACTGATAGAATACTTAGGTAAATAATTTTATACTTAAGTAGGTACATAAATAATTATGATAGATATAGTTAGGTACTAACACCCAGATACAGAACAAATATCTATGTTCATCACACAAATATTTGCCCCGGGTTGGGATTGAACGCACAACCTACAGCGCTGAAGAAATTTTAAGTTTCGGTTTAGGCTGTGTGTTGATAGATCAGTCAGTCAGTAGGTAAAGCAAAATTTTGATATATGTAGATAGGTAAGTAAATACGATATAAACTTCGAAAAGTGAGGCATCTATTCCCAGTCTTACCCTTCACTACACACGCACAACAGTGAGGCATCTATTCCTAGTCTTACCCTTCACTACGCAACAGTGCATAGGTGGGTGGGTCAAACAAATATCTACCTATTATAAATTTTTAATTATAGGTAGGTATTAGGTAACCTATACTTACCTACCACATACCACATAATATTTATACTTTAATAGTAAGTAAAGTACATAGGTACTACCTACTCTATACGGCTTTCAATGCAGTTTAGGTGAAATAGGTAGGTAGGTATTCTCTAAAATTTATGAGAATTCCAATTTATATGTCCCACCTAAACTTCATTGAAAGCCATAACATGATAAACATAGTTTTTACGAAATAAGCCGGCTGACCCGGGTTGGTGGATCTTGGCATCTGTGAAGTGAGCTGTTTGGTTGCGCGGCAGACAATTTTTGACCTTATCCAGTGACACATAACCATTCTTGCTGTGACACGGCACGTAGGTAGGTAGGTACCTACTGACCTTACCTGCCTCACTATGTTTTGTACCTATTGAATGTAGGTACCTGCCTACCTCGGTACCTACCCACCTAGGTAGGTAGGTACCTGCCTACCTCGGTACCTACCCACCGAGGTAGGTAGGTACCTACCTAGGTGGGTAGGTACCGAGGTAGGCAGGTACCTACATTCAATAGGTACAAAACATAGTGAGGCAGGTAAGGTCAGTAGGTACCTACCTACCTACGTGCCGTGTCACAGCAAGAATGGTTATGTGTCACTGGATAAGGTCAAAAATTGTCTGCCGCGCAACCAAACAGCTATCTTTACGTAGGTAGGTAGATACTTACCTAACTAAACTAAGATCCGCCGACAATACCTACTAGGTAGAGGTAGATACAGTACCTACTACGTAGGTACGTAGGTAGGGAACAGACCTATCATCTAAGTAATGAAATTTTGAGTTCGATTTTGAATTTGCAGTTCGCTATAGGTATAGTTCGTAGGTATGTCGCATCACACACAACTGAAACTGACACAACACAACAAAACAAACGTAGTAAGTCGTTTGATGCACCGACCGCCGCCGCCGCCGCTCCCCGCCGCGCGGGGAGTGAGAAAACCTATAATATTTGGGTAGAAATTGCGGTATCGTTATTCAACCTTTAGTATACCACTATGAATTTCGGTAGAAGCTTTTCGGTACCGTTATATTTTTAGGTATTGAAATATATGGAATACCGGAATTTATCGGTATGACGTCATATCGATAAATAGAGGTATCTTAATTTTTCGGTTATTCGGTCCCTGCTGGTGATGTTAGCCGTTTGGATGCGCGGCAGACAATTTTCGACTTTATACAGTGACATAATAACCATTTGTGCGTTTCTACGGCTAACTTCACGAGTGCCTAGATCCGCCGACTGCACAGTAACAAACATCCATCCATCTACACAAACTTTCGCATTTATAATATTAGTAGGAAATATAAAATAAGTAATAAAGATAACATTAATACATGTTTAAAATTTGCATAGTTTTTTTTATTTTTAATCAATTTTGTTGTACATCTAGTGTTTAAAAGGTGGATAAGTTACTTGGATTTCTTCGCCCATTTTATGTTGCCCTTTTACTGCGTCAACAATCTTTAAGATATGCCTATACGCCATGTTTCGCATACATGGACGTACAAATTGTAGCTCATCCAAGAGCATGTGACAGAAATGATAACTTCCCTTATCAATTTTATTTTCTCTGACACAATCATCGCATTCGAAAACACATTCAGTTCCTGGTTTCTCTTTTTCTTTTTTCGGCGACGGCATACAGTTCTTCAAATGTAAATCAGATTCATATACAGGGGACACTGGGGCTGATGGCGATCCTTCATCAGATGAATTAGAAACTCGTCTATGATCTGCTTTTTTGCGTTTGCTAACTGTCGGCAAAATACTCTGCGACATTCCAACATCCAAGCCGCAAAAAACATCTGATGACAGACGTCTTTTTCTACCTAAAAAAAGGTTATACACATTGAGAAGAAATAAATAAAACCCACATACCATTTCCCACAAATTAATACAGTTTTCTGCCCGTCCATATATTTATTTATACTTATTTTGATGGAGTTAGTCATCTGTGGCAGTTATTATAATAACAAATAGATTTATGTTAAACTAATAAATAAATAAATAAATAGATATATATTGTTGGACATTTTACACATCGCCATCTAGCCCTAAACTAAGCAAAGCTTGTACTATGGGAACTAGTTAACTGATAGAATACTTAGGTAAATAATTTTATACTTAAGTAGGTACATAAATAATTATGATAGATATAGTTAGGTACTAACACCCAGACACAGAACAAATATCTATGTTCATCACACAAATATTTGCCCCGGGTTGGGATTGAACGCACAACCTACAGCGCTGAAGAAATTTTAAGTTTCGGTTTAGGCTGTGTGTTGATAGATCAGTCAGTCAGTAGGTAAAGCAAAATTTTTATATATGTAGATAGGTAAGTAAATACGATATAAACTTCGAAAAGTGAGGCATCTATTCCCAGTCTTACCCTTCACTACACACGCACAACAGTGAGGCATCTATTCCTAGTCTTACCCTTCACTACGCAACAGTGCATAGGTGGGTGGGTCAAACAAATATCTACCTAT
The DNA here is from genome assembly GCA_912999785.1 of Hydriomena furcata. Taxonomy (NCBI): domain Eukaryota; kingdom Metazoa; phylum Arthropoda; class Insecta; order Lepidoptera; family Geometridae; genus Hydriomena; species Hydriomena furcata. The sequence continues at coordinate 13,456,040 of OU538825.1, read as the reverse complement.
TATAAATTTTTAATTATAGGTAGGTATTAGGTAACCTATACTTACCTACCACATACCACATAATATTTATACTTTAATAGTAAGTAAAGTACATAGGTACTACCTACTCTATACGGCTTTCAATGCAGTTTAGGTGAAATAGGTAGGTAGGTATTCTCTAAAATTTATGAGAATTCCAATTTATATGTCCCACCTAAACTTCATTGAAAGCCATAACATGATAAACATAGTTTTTACGAAATAAGCCGGCTGACCCGGGTTGGTGGATCTTGGCATCTGTGAAGTGAGCTGTTTGGTTGCGCGGCAGACAATTTTCGACCTTATCATGGTTTTGTGTCACTGACACAAAACCATTTCTGCGTACACACAGCTAACTACACGAATGCCTAGACCCGCTGGCAGAACTGTAGGTAGGTACCTACCTACCTAGGTGGGTAGGTACCGAGGTAGGCAGGTACCTACATTCAATAGGTACAAAACATAGTGAGGCAGGTAAGGTCAGTAGGTACCTACCTACCTACGTGCCGTGTCACAGCAAGAATGGTTATGTGTCACTGGATAAGGTCAAAAATTGTCTGCCGCGCAACCAAACAGCTATCTTTACGTAGGTAGGTAGATACTTACCTAACTAAACTAAGATCCGCCGACAATACCTACTAGGTAGAGGTAGATACAGTACCTACTATGTAGGTACGTAGGTAGGGAACAGACCTATCATCTAAGTAATGAAATTTTGAGTTCGATTTTGAATTTGCAGTTCGCTATAGGTATAGTTCGTATGTCGCATCACACACAACTGAAACTGACACAACACAACAAAACAAACGTAGTAAGTCGTTTGATGCACCGACCGCCGCCGCCGCCGCTCCCCGCCGCGCGGGGAGTGAGAAAACCTATAATATTTGGGTAGAAATTGCGGTATCGTTATTCAACCTTTAGTATACCACTATGAATTTCGGTAGAAGCTTTTCGGTACCGTTATATTTTTAGGTATTGAAATATATGGAATACCGGAATTTATCGGTATGACGTCATATCGATAAATAGAGGTATCTTAATTTTTCGGTTATTCGGTCCCTGATTCCAACATCCAAGCCGCAAAAAACATCTGATGACAGACGTCTTTTTCTACCTAAAAAAAGGTTATACACATTGAGAAGAAATAAATAAAACCCACATACCATTTCCCACAAATTAATACAGTTTTCTGCCCGTCCATATATTTATTTATACTTATTTTGATGGAGTTAGTCATCTGTGGCAGTTATTATAATAACAAATAGATTTATGTTAAACTAATAAATAAATAAATAAATAGATATATATTGTTGGACATTTTACACATCGCCATCTAGCCCTAAACTAAGCAAAGCTTGTACTATGGGAACTAGTTAACTGATAGAATACTTAGGTAAATAATTTTATACTTAAGTAGGTACATAAATAATTATGATAGATATAGTTAGGTACTAACACCCAGACACAGAACAAATATCTATGTTCATCACACAAATATTTGCCCCGGGTTGGGATTGAACGCACAACCTACAGCGCTGAAGAAATTTTAAGTTTCGGTTTAGGCTGTGTGTTGATAGATCAGTCAGTCAGTAGGTAAAGCAAAATTTTTATATATGTAGATAGGTAAGTAAATACGATATAAACTTCGAAAAGTGAGGCATCTATTCCCAGTCTTACCCTTCACTACACACGCACAACAGTGAGGCATCTATTCCTAGTCTTACCCTTCACTACGCAACAGTGCATAGGTGGGTGGGTCAAACAAATATCTACCTATTATAAATTTTTAATTATAGGTAGGTATTAGGTAACCTATACTTACCTACCACATACCACATAATATTTATACTTTAATAGTAAGTAAAGTACATAGGTACTACCTACTCTATACGGCTTTCAATGCAGTTTAGGTGAAATAGGTAGGTAGGTATTCTCTAAAATTTATGAGAATTCCAATTTATATGTCCCACCTAAACTTCATTGAAAGCCATAACATGATAAACATAGTTTTTACGAAATAAGCCGGCTGACCCGGGTTGGTGGATCTTGGCATCTGTGAAGTGAGCTGTTTGGTTGCGCGGCAGACAATTTTCGACCTTATCATGGTTTTGTGTCAGTGACACAAAACCATTTCTGCGTACACACAGCTAACTACACGAATGCCTAGACCCGCTGGCAGAACTGTAGGTAGGTACCTACCTACCTAGGTGGGTAGGTACCGAGGTAGGCAGGTACCTACATTCAATAGGTACAAAACATAGTGAGGCAGGTAAGGTCAGTAGGTACCTACCTACCTACGTGCCGTGTCACAGCAAGAATGGTTATGTGTCACTGGATAAGGTCAAAAATTGTCTGCCGCGCAACCAAACAGCTATCTTTACGTAGGTAGGTAGATACTTACCTAACTAAACTAAGATCCGCCGACAATACCTACTAGGTAGAGGTAGATACAGTACCTAGTAGGTACTGTATCTACCTCTACCTACCTACTACGTAGGTAGGGAACAGACCTATCATCTAAGTAATGAAATTTTGAGTTCGATTTTGAATTTGCAGTTCGCTATAGGTATAGTTCGTATGTCGCATCACACACAACTGAAACTGACACAACACAACAAAACAAACGTAGTAAGTCGTTTGATGCACCGACCGCCGCCGCCGCCGCTCCCCGCCGCGCGGGGGAGTGAGAAAACCTATAATATTTGGGTAGAAATTGCGGTATCGTTATTCAACCTTTAGTATACCACTATGAATTTCGGTAGAAGCTTTTCGGTACCGTTATATTTTTAGGTATTGAAATATATGGAATACCGGAATTTATCGGTATGACGTCATATCGATAAATAGAGGTATCTTAATTTTTCGGTTATTCGGTCCCTGCTTTGTTCTATGAATATGACGATATGTTTCTAAAACAATAGCATAAAAGAAAAATAAGATTTAAATTTTAGACATTTTTATAACATTTTCGTAAAATGAATCTGATATTTAATTGAACTAAACGAAACTAACGTGCGAGTCTTTCTAGTAAATAAACGTTCGAATAATAAACAACAACAAATAATCTAAATGATGTTTCGCCAATTGTGAGTGACAATGTTGGTTACTAATCCCACATCATAATAGGATCACCTCGGAGTCGTAGTTAAGTATACGGCCAAGTGCGAGTCGGACTCGCGCACGAAGAGTTTCGTACCATTATCTATAAAAAACGGCAATAAAATACGCTTGTTGTATGGGAGCCCCACTTAAATATTTATTTTATTCTGTTTTTAGTATTTTTTGTTATAGCGGCAGCAGTAATACATCTTCTGTGAAAATTTCAACTGCCTAGCTATCACGGTTCATGAGATACAGCCCTGTGACAGACAGACGGACAGACGGATAGACGGACAGCGAAGTCTTAGTTATAGGGTCCCGTTTTTACCCTTTGGGTACGGAAGCCTAAAAAACCTTAGAAATTGGACTACTTATAGCAAAGTAATCGGTGTACAAAAAAAAATATATAGCAGCTGAATTATTTGAAGTATGTTAAAAACACCTTTGTCGTAAGAACCATTGTTTGTGACGAATACTAAATTTAAATACCTATCCTAGAAACTGTTCATGTCGTTTTGTTATTAAAAATGTGATTCACTTCTGTACACATGTTTTATAGTCCAGCGTCACAATAACAAATTATACTAATATTATAAATGCGAAAGTAACTCTGTCTGTCTGTAGCGTTATCAGGACCAAACATCTGAGCCGATTATGATGATGATTTCAAACAGAGATAGTTTGTAGTCTTGGGACAGACAGGATAGTTTGTATCCCAAAATATTATTTTGTTTTTCAGGAATGTTTTACGATAAAAATTTCTAAAAGAGATTTCATAAATTTACGCGGAGGAAAAAAAACAATAATCACGACTGTAATTCCCAAGTACGATAGACATCCGCTCAGATCTCCAGGCGCTCAGATCTTTGAAGATGACTAAAGGGGTTAGTCAGAGGCGCGTCCAAACATTTCATTTGGCACATGCCCACATTTGGCACTAGTTAGCATTCCACACACACAGGTTGCATGCCCGTAGCCGCTTACAAGAATATTAACTGGTTTCTTCACGATGCTTTCCTTCACTGTAGCACGTGTTTTGACGTGCATATACATTTTTCTAACAAAAAAATCCATTGTAGCACGGCCGGGATTCGAGTCCACGACCTTCAGATTGAAAGTAGCGCTACCTCCCACTCGGCCAACACGGGTTTATGCGGACGAAGTTGCGGAAAAAAGCTAGTTTACTCCATAAATTCTTTTCCATTTTACAAGTCTCGGTACATTAAAATAGGAGACTTTTAACTTGATTGGTTCCATACATTCATTTGCGATTGTCGACAGGTAGGTAGTTGCTTACCGTATTTTTAATAAATTCGCATATGAATTTTAATTATTTTCTTGTTTGATTTTCCCATATCGAAAGACACTTGAATTAACAAAACGTTTTCGGTGAGTTCACTTGTTATATTCGGAATATATTAATGTTTCGGTGTTTACACTAATATTATAAGTAAAAAAAAAATGCATTTTTTATATTTGTTTATCACTATCACTACATAGTATAAAGCAAAGTCGCTTTCCGCTTCCCGCGTCTGTATGTCTGTATGTATGTTTGCTTATATCTTTAAAACTACACAACGGATTTTGATGCGGTTTTTTTTAATAGATAGAGTGATTCAGGAGGAAGGTTTATATGTATAATAACATGCTACCCGTGCGAAGCCGGGGCGGGTCGCTAGTAATGGATAAACTTAAAAACTACTAAACCAATTTTAAAAATTCTTTCATCTATCAAAAGCTACATTATCAGCGAGTAACATTGCCTAATATTTATGCCGTCAAAAACATAACTTGTAAAAAAAGTCAAGTCTCGCAACGCAACTCAGTTCTTCTACCGTAAAAAGTAGTGAGATCCATGTAATACCAAGTCGGTTAATTTATTCAGTCCCTACTTTAAGGGTCCTTCTGTCTTAAGTTATTACGTAAATGTTAGCTAACATAAGTCAGAAGGACCCTTAAAGTAGGGACTGAATAAATTAACCGACTTGGTATTACATGGATCTCACTACTTTTTACGGTAGAAGAACTGAGTTGCGTTGCGAGACTTGGCTTTTTTTACAAGTTATGTTTTTGATGGCATCTCATTTATTTTTGTAGATAGCCCTACTTTTTAGGGTTCCGTACCTAAAGAGTAAAAACGGAACCCTGTTACTAATACTCCACTGTCCGTTCGTCCGTCTGTCCATCTGTACGTCTGTCCATCTGTCTGTCTGTCGGTCTGTCGGTATGTCGGTCTGTCTGTCCGTCTGTCTATCACAGGGCTGTATCTCATGAACCATGATAGCTAGATAGTTGAAATTTTCACAGATGATGTATTTCTGTTGCCGCTATAACAACAATTACTAAAAACAGAATAAAATAAATATTTGAGTGGGGCTCCCATACAACAAACGTGATTTATAGATAATGGTACGGAACTAACCGTGCGCGAGTCCGACTCGCACTTGGCAGGTTTTTTTTAGGATTTTTACACTAAACACTAATTGTGTTTCAAATTTGAAGCTTCTATGTCTGCTAGAAGTGCCTTAAACTTTTGATGATCGGTCAGTCAGTCAGTCAGTCAGTGAGTGAGTGAGTGAGTGAGTGAGTGACAAAATAGGAAACTTTGACTAGTTATAATTCTTAATCTACTGGTTCAAATTGGATGAAATTTAAAATATACCGTGTTTATATAGTGACTGCTTGGTTACTGAAAATTCAGGCTTCTAGTTTTATCCACAACGAAGTTATAGGGGGTCGAAAATGGCCTGAACTGCTTCGAGAAAAGGATGGTACAGCCGTGCTGCTTTATTGCTTGACTTGGCGGGGGCACTGCCGTGCCCCCAGATTTTCAATAAATTAGAGATCTCTACGAAAATTGCAAGGTAATAAAAATTTGCCTAATGAAAAGTACCATTTCATTAGGTATAATAGATGGATTGGTATTTAGAAATAAAGATCTATTAAGTAATGTTGGTCCGTGGTTCTGCACGTATATCTGGATTAATTTATTTGACTCGATTCAGTACGTTACGATGTGATACACGCAAACTTCATCTTAAGGCCCTGTATGTCGACGATTGCTTTTTTTCGAAACGAAAAAAGAAATACTTCTGAACAAGCCACATCTCCTATTTTTATACCTACCCAGATTTCTATTAAGCTGAAAACATTATAGCAGAAACTTTTCACGATAAAGATATTATTTCAAAATGATACGTTTTATAATTTATGATCGAAATACTTTGATACCTACTATTAAGATCAACTTGTGATTTATTGTTAAAGATAGGTAATATGTCGATCTAGATTTCTACTAGAATAGGTTTTTGATAAGTAATTATACATAATTTATATCATTAATTTATTCGAAAAGCAAAGGCGGACCACGCGCCGCCCGTGGATCAGTACCACGTGCAGCGGTCGGTAGGATTATTTATCGAAGTAATTAAAGATGGGTACATCTTTATTCACATATACTATACATTATAAAAATAGAGATGTGGCTTGTTCAGAAGTATTTCTTTTTTCGTTTCGAAAAAAGAGCAATCCTCGACATACAGGGCCTTAACGTATAATACAGCAGGATAGGACTCACAAGTAATAGAGAATATTTTCTAACATTCATTTTCAAAATACTTCTACGAGTACTATTGCACAATCATTCTACGATCATAATCGTCTAGAATCGATCTTGAATATAGAACATGTTAACCTTGAATCCGCCTAGTAAATCTTATGCGAAGCTATGTGCGACCTAACGGTTTAGTTATAAATAGCCAGTAGAAACTTGTAACATCTCTGAACTAACAATCAAAGACTATGTCGGTGCACCAGTGTTTGTGCTAATAAAGCACAAACAGGAGAACGCAATGTAAAGCTAGGTATTGACTAGCGAGCGGTCACTGTAACAAAACAGATACAGTAAGAAGTTCTAGTATGTACCTATGACACGGTCTTTGCTTTCGACGTCTCAACGAGTCCCTCGTCGGTTAGTTGTGAGCCGCTTGCGAGAGTCTCACGTAGGTACACAGCATGGTTTTTGGATCACAGTAACGTGCAACGGTTATAGTTACAGCTCGCTAGTGAATACTCGGCTTGTAACGATAGCCTCACTCAGTAGACCGAAATGGTATCTGCGGGAGGAAGTCTGTATGAAGTCTTCGGAGATAATTTTGTTTATTGAAATTACAACAATCATTTGTCATTTTAGGGCGTTTTGTTTTATAAGACGTTTCTTTAATGTTATTGATATTACAAACCGGTATTTATCGCTTAATTACCTTATCAATTCTTTCAACGTCTTGACTGTTACGTAGCACAGGTAATACATATATTATTGTACACCCAACAGTCACATACATCGTTCTGACCCCACATTGGGATTCCCCGTATCGTGGATATAAAAAAACGATTGAATACGTAATACGTAATACCCATACCCAATAACGCATAAATATTTTGATTTGATCGCGAAATAAGTTGAGATACTTGTATCTTCATCAGCCGCTGTTGGAACTTAGCCTGTTTAAAATATGGCACAATTAATAAACGTTGGTTCTGCGATCTCTTGAATGTCGTTTGTCGATAAACAGGTACTATGAAACTATGATATATTAGTAATTGCTAAACTTATCTCTAACGACCTCGCGGGCGCACAGCGTTGTCGGCAAGTGCACGGACGACTGATAATGCGAGTTCGGGTTCAATCCCCGTGACGACAACGGAAAAAATGTTGGCGTGATCTGCAAACACTTGTTTCCCACTGCTAGGCAAAGGCTTTCCCCTTCATTTTCCCACTTACTCCTCCTGTTACCAAGATAAATGTTTTCTTAAGGGGCTGTATGTCGACGATTGCTCTTTTTCGGAACGAAAAAAGAAATACTACTGAACAAGCCACATCTCCTATTTTTATAAGTATATTACTTCAGGTTCCTACCTAGATTTCTATTAAGCTGAAAACATAATACTTAGCAGAAACTTTTCACGATAAAGATATTATTTCAAAATGATACGTTTTAGAATTTATGATCGAAATATTTTGATACCTACTATTAAAATTAACTTGTGATTTATTGTTAAAGATAGGTAATATGTAGATCTAGATTTCTATTAGAATAGATTTGTTATAAGTAATTATACATAATTTATATCATTAATTTATTCGAAAAGCTAAGGCGGGTCACGCGCTGACGTGTGTTTGTCGTCATTGCAGCGGTCGGTAGGATTATTTATCGAAGTGATTAAAGATGGGTACATCTTTATTCACATATACTATACATTATAAAATAGGAGATGTGGCTTGTTCAGAAGTATTTATTTTTTCGTTTCGAACATAAATAATCGTCGACAGGGAGCGCCTTAAATCGTTAAAATTTGGATGGCGTCTTCCTTCTGTTATGGCACAGGCACTAAATAATTTAAGAAAAGCAAGCCCCTAATGAGGGTTGTTCAGCGAGGCTTGGAAGTTTTTTTTAGAAATGACTTGACGTGAAAACAGTCGCGGGGATTTCCACTTATCTTTGAATAAATGATGTACTTATGTCACTGAATGTTTATTTTGATTTGTTCCAGATAAATTAACACAGAAGAAACATGGCGCGTGTCTCAGCATCGGCGGCCCGTGGGCTCCTCTCTAGTCATAGGATAAGCATGTGTATTGTCACGTTATTTTTGTTAGGTGAGTCTGACCTTAGCGTAATGTATTATTTATTTGACATGCCTAAAGACCTTTAACCTTTGGGATCTTGAGGACCGGTGTTATTGTCGTGAACCTATTTAATGTAATTTTTGACTCGAGTGATTCTATTTTATAATATTCTTTCTTCTACGTAAGTATGCTGACTCTGTGGCGCTTCCTCGAACGTCTAATCTGAAGGCGCCCTTATGTTCTTGAACAGAACAAACAACTGACCATTTAAGAGATATTTGTTTTAAATTCATTGGACATTTGACTAAAATCAAACGTGATAAACATTTTGTATAAAAGTACCAATGTTGAATTGAATATAAAAATATCCAAAGAGTTAACATTCTTAAATATTGTATTGTTTCAGCTTTACCTACTGCACATTCCCAGAAAGATAAGATATATCTGGACGACACAGATCTTAGTCTTCTTGTTGAAGAAACACATCTGCTTAATTTGGTACAAATGTGAGTATCTAAATGTATAAAACAGTTGCGTGACTGACTGACGGCTCTTTAGTCAACTGGGCCCGCTCGAACTAGTCCCGCGGGCCCAGTTGACCTAATGCATTTAAATTATGACTTTTCTTTGGTCGACTGGTCCCATTACTAATTTGAACAAAAAATCTATTGTCTGATTTCAAATCCATGTACAGATGTGTACAAAACGTTTTCAAACGATCAACGCGCAACTGGGGCTATTTTGTAAAAACATGATTATCATTATGATATTCATACAGACATTTACCTACGCTTTTTATGCTGTTTCGGCACCTATACCTACGCTTCCAATACAATAACTACGCAGAAGCGTAAGCATAAGTGCATAAGTGAATAGTTACTATGAAAAGTGTACAGATTAGGTATTCTCTAACATTAAGTATTGCATTCAACATCATAACATGATGATTATTATGTTTTTACAAAATCTTTACCCTACTGATACCTTGGAAGAGACTAGCCACCCACAACACAGGGTATCCTAGTGTCCCCCACACTAGTTAACCACTAATATACTTAATAATTATTTTTATGTTGTAAACATGTCTAATTGTCCGCAAAAAGAAAAAAAAAATCTAATATACCTACTACTGTTTTTGAATAGTGTATTTAAGTATAATACTGTACTTCAAAAATATTTAGTTTAAAATAAATGATTATTATTATTATTATTAAAATAGACCTGCTGAACTGTAACATTAGAAGTTTTCTGTTTCTACCTACCTTTTATCGTGTAAATTGGAAGCTGACTGAAATTTCTTTTTCTTATGTGAATAAGTATACAAAAAAAATAAGTATACAAAAAAAATTGACAGAACAACGTTTGTTTACGGGTCGGCTAGTAATGTAAATATGTTGCAAGAAGGACAAAATAACAAACTTACAAACACTTTCGAATTTGTAATATCTTCTAATATATAAAATTTCCATGTCACATTGTTAGTTACCGTACTCCTCCGAAACGGCTTGACCGATTCTCATGAAATTTTGTGAGCATATTGAGTAGGTCTGAGAATAGACCAACATCTATTTTTCATACCCCTAAGTGATAAGGGTGGCGTAAAGATCGGGAAAAACGGAAAGTGCTTTTTTCTGTGGGATTATTGAAATTCGACAGGACAATGTTTGTCAGGACAGCTAGTGATAATATAAATGCGAAAGTTTGTTTCTTGTATGTTTGGATGTTTGTACCTCAATTATGCCCAAACAATTAAATGTATTTAGATGTAACTTAGAATATTATATCACTACATAGTATAAAGCAAAGTCGCTTTCCGCTTCCCGCGTCTGTATGTAATATGTAATATGTATGTATGTATGTTTGCTTATATCTTTAAAACTACACAACGGATTTTGATGCGGTTTTTTTTAATAGATAGAGTGATTCAGGAGGAAGGTTTATATGTATAATAACATGCTACCCGTGCGAAGCCGGGGCGGGTCGCTAGTTCTATATATTATATTCATAGCCTATATACTTTGGATACTTTTTACTAGTATGTACTATAAATTTAGTTAGATATAAACATAACAATGTTCTTAGTAGCTTCATTAAACATGGTTCATACAAAATATTCCTAGACTTTTTCTTCATTTATCATTTTCCACGCCGTCACTCAATCGAGTTAATAAAATGTAATTTGTAAACATTCTGTAATGTATTAGATTAGATGTTATTTGTTTTCGTAATAAAGTTAATAAAATATGGTTATTTTAATGGAAAGTAAATTAACTGTTAATGGCCAATTGATAGAACAATACATAGTTTATTCATAAGTTTATTTCTATTGTATTAAACTTGAAAACAATGTGTTTGGATAACTACTAAATTAGTATGACGCGGTTTTGTAATATTTATTTTACGTTTCAATTGTATATTTTGTAGGAATATTTATTAGTTTACGTTTTTTTACCTGTCTAATAAAATAAATCGAAGTAAACGAGATAAATAATAAATAAATAAATATTGGTGGATATTTTGCACAGCGCCATCGAAATAAATAACTGATAGAATACTTATATACATACTTATATAATATAAACTAACTTATATAATATAGACAAGTTGTCCTGTCCGAATCGCAATATCCAAAAAACCGCATAATGTAACGCACGTTGCTATGACGACATATGTAACTGTTGTCAGATTTTTGGACACCAACGCCATCTATACAAATGTCATCCCTTTTGCGTTTTTTAAAATAGTCTATGTTTTATTCGGGCATTATATCTACATCTACAACAAATTTCATCATAATCCGTTTGGTCGTTTAGATCTGATTGAGACACAAACATACAAACAAACTCACAAACTTTCGCATTTATAATATTATTAGGATATTAACACCCAGACACAGAACAAACATCTATGTTTATCACAGAAATGTTTATCCTGGGTGCGAATCGAATCCACAACCTACAGCCGCAGAAGGCAGTGCTACTACCAACTGAGCTGTGAAGCCTGTCAAACCTACATCTAAATCTATATAATACTAGCGACTCACCCCGGCTTCGCACGGGTAGCATGTTATTATACATATAAACCTTCCTCCTGAATCACTCTATCTATTAAAAAAAACCGCATCAAAATCCGTTGACGCACATACGCGGGAAGCGGAAAGCGACTTTGCTTTATACTATGTAGTGATAAAAATCAATTGCTGTTCGTTAGTCTCGCTAAAACTCGAGAACGGCAGAACGGATTGATCTTATCTTGGTCTTGAAATGTTCGTGGAGGTCTAGGGAAGATTTAAAAGGTGAGAAAAATTCGAATAATTGCCGGGAAAACCCTAAAAACAGCCCTTTTCTTTTTCTCATATAAACGTTATCTAAATAAAATTTAGAGTCAATTTGAACTTTATTGGAGAATGGGAACGGAAACGGGAACTTAACACAGCATTTGTTAATTCTAAAGCGATACGAAGTTCGCCGGGTCAGCTTGTATCTAAATATATGTTTTTCTTTCCAGCGGTGAATATAACACAACTCTCACCATAAAAGCGATCATCCAACACCCAGATATAGTACAACTAGTTCCTGACAAGATAGAAATACAAGGATCCAAAGAACCGAACTCCACAGCAGTGTCCAAGTTTGAAATCTGCGCATACGGCAAGAGTCCAGGTCACTCCGAGGTCATGTTTAATGTCACACCCACGGGATTCGTCAGGTAAATAATTATGTTTCAAAAAACTGTGAAGAAAACCAACTTCATGTTCATAAAGAAAAGAAGGATGAAAGAAATGAAAGAAGGGCAAGGTCTATAGTTGAAAACCACTACCAATGCTCATAAATTTTGAAGGTTTCTCTCGATTTGCCTGGGATCCCATCATCAGATGCTGACTTGGTGGTAATGGGACAACCTCGGAAGTATAAGCTTTCAATAAAAAAAAATATTTTTTATATCCGTCCACAAACGCAGGAGTAATTGCGTAACATACACACAAAAAAAAAACCATACAGGTGACTTAAGGACCTCCTCCTTTTTGAAGTCGGTTAAAAAGAAAACCGACGAAGATGTTTATACCAATCGAAAAGTCAAAAGACAATATTAGTTTTTAAGTTTTATTAAGTAACTATTAGTCCTACATTAATATCATTTTAATGTGACCAACTTGGGACTATTCTCTGCACAAAAGATGAAAAACCGACCAAGTGCGAGTCGGACACGCGCACGAAGGGTTCCGTACCTATAAAAAACGCCAAAAAAACACGTTTGTTGTATGGGAGTCCCACTTAAATATTTACTTTATTCTGTTTTTAGTATTTATTGTTATAGCGGCAACAGAAATATATCATCTGTGAAAATTTCAACTGTCTAGCTATCACGGTTCATGAGATACATCCTTGTGACAGACAGACGGGCAGCGAAGTCTTAGTAATACGGCCCCGTTTTTACCCTTTGGGTACGGAACCCTAAAAATCATTCATATCGTATCACCAGGTAAAAAGATATGCGTGGTCATACATAAAAAAAAAATACGCGTTGACTGGACCTCCTCCGTTTTTCGTCAGTTAATATATTTTTTTTTAATTTCAGCGTCGACACAGTATTCCTTCGCATAACAGTGATGCATTCGAACATAATCGATGTAATTTCTTCAATTATGGGATGGATCTACTTCGCAGCGTGGTCCGTCTCATTCTACCCTCAGATCTTCATCAACTTCAAGAGGAAAAGTGTCGTTGGACTGAACTTTGATTTTCTTGCGCTGAACATCATGGGATTTACGCTTTATTCGCTGTTCAATTGCGGACTATTCTTTTCTAAGGAGATTCAGGTAGGTTTTATTTTTGTCCGACTACGAAAGAGAGGAATGGAATCATGCAGGTTTCGACCCACCAATACTAACTGGTTTCCTCACGATTTCCTTCACCGTTTTGAGCTCATGTTAATGCACATTACAACATTTCGAATATAAAAATGCATTGATACACGGGGCATTCCACAAGTTTTGGATTGAAAATCAATGTAGAGTGCCTTTCTCAAAAGAAGTCCAGCGGGTATTAGTGAAACTAAATATGTCTGATCGGCCATGAAACTACTAAAATTACATTCCGTCGCACAACTCCAGCGCTGCGTCCAGTGGCGGATTTACCACCAGGCTGAGTAGGCTGGAGCCTAGGGCAGCAGATTTTAGGGGCGGCAAATTTAGGTAAATTTTTTCAAACATCTTATTTATTTTAGCCTTTATCGTCCCACTGCAGGATAGATGCCTCCCTCCCTTCTATCTTGGCCAATCACTTTTGTGACTTTTGAATCACCACCAAAATAATCTCTGGGGGGGGGATGGGGTGCAATTCAATAGCCTAATGGCGGCAAATGTGTAAGTCCGCCACTGGCTGCGTCTAGATCTAGGGTATTTTTTTCGTGAAAAGCACTGCACCTCCCACATGACTAACACGGTGAATATAAAAGTAAATAAAATAAATTGGATCACGACTGTTATCCCCAAGTAAGGAAGACATCCGCCCAGATCCTTAAAGATGTCTAAAGGGGTTAGTCAGAGGCAAGTTCGAACATTATATTTGGCACATGACCACATTTTGCAGTAGTTAGCATTCCACACGTGACAGGTTGCAAGCCAATCGTCGCTAAAAATACATCTAAATAAGTTTTGTGTTGAAAAATATTTTTCAATGACAAACTTTTGTAAAATCATTTAAACCATCGAGCTCCAGCTCGCTATCACCTGTCACATCATATAACATTGTCATCGGAACTTGACAAGTATGCAAAGTTTTTACTCAATCGAAGTATTTACTAAGGAGTTCCATTGTGAGAGTCTGTTGAACAGCTCCTGACTCCATCATCAGATCAGCTCACTGTCACCGAAGTTCCATAAGTATGCGAAAGAACAATGCCCAAAAATGTATGGACACCGTCCCCACCCTTGTAGCACTTTAAAACCTATGTTAACCGAAGGGCCATGGTCATTTTATCATTTTATTGTATGACAGCGAAACAGAAATGTGCATCCGAAAAAAGTTATATCGACATGAAGAAACCGGAATCAGTCACAATAATAATTATGTTTCCGATCACGATGCTTTTCTTTTTACTGTGGGATGGTTTCGTTCGGAGTTTTCAAACAACTCTTTAGAATTAAATGCTGACTCCCGCTCGGGAACAACTCACGGAGCAGAAAAAAGTTCATAAATAATTCTGCTGAATATTGGTTTTGTAAGGTTACCATTGACGTTTTTTTTAGGAGATTTCAGATATTAAGTCCGTAGTCGCTTAAAACAAACCAATTCAACTTAGTCCAACCGTTGGCACAAAATCAAATCCAGTAAGTCCAAAGTAGAAGGATAAAACTAGCAATCAAAGTGGGAGACAAATACGCGTACGCTCAAGGAAGTTCCGAAAGGTACTTAGGAACAATTACAATAACCAATAAAACCGGCAGCGGTAGACAGGCAAGCGATAAGGGAACAAAGACATACTTCCCTTCTCCCCGCCCTTCCACCACCTCCTGCTCTGCGTCGTGTGGCGCTGCGCGTGCGGCTCTTATTATAACCATTCTATACTGCTCTCGAAAACTTACCAAAATGTAATTATATTGTAGTAGGTATGGTTACATCATGTCGAAAAAGTATAATAAACGGCACAATAAATTGTTACTGATTCCGTATTCTTCATGTCGATATAACTTTTTTCGGAAGCATATTTCAGTTTCGCCGTCGTACAATAAAATGATAAGATGGTTATGGCCCTTCGATTAACATAGGTTTTAAAGTGCTACAAGGGTGGGGACGTTTTGAACATTGTTCTTTAAGCTTAATCGGTTAGGGATAACTGCAACTGCTTCAAAATTGTGTTGCAAGATTCCACCATAAGACGAGTAATAAATGTTTTTGATGAATGCAGAATCGTTTTTTCTCAATAACTGCAAAACATACAGTTTTGTTTTTTTTGATAAAGATAACTTAAGGATTTAATCTAGATAAATTAAAGACAGAAACATGATTGGTGAAACTTTTCTAAAAATATTTATTTTCCAAAGTTGGCTCTTCAAAAACATTAGTTTCGTTTTTAATCAAAACTATGAATAGCTAAATAGTTCATTTTTAGATAATTCGTTAGATAATCAGACTAGCTACCTAAATTAAAGACAGTTTCTTCTTAAATTTTATGGTTTTCAAGATAATGCAGTTTTATCACTTTTTCCGTCTTATCCGGGTAGATTCAGCCCATACAAAACGTCAAAAATTTCACTTATCACCTTAACAAACATAGTTACATACATACATTGCAAGTTAAATAAAAGCTTGTAAAAACACTTGATCTCTCATTTCAGACGGAGTACTTCGAGCGACACCCACGTGGCCACAACCCAGTTCAACTGAATGATGTTTTCTTCTCGCTTCACGCCGCGTTCGCTACCCTCATCACCATCACACAGTGCTTCCTCTATGAGGTATATTATTGAACATAATCTTCAGCACTTGGTTTCATACACGTGGTACCTTGATAAAAAACCTATTTTGCTATTCCACGGCATATACATATATTCAAAGTTTTATCCGAATCCGTTTTGTCGTGACTGTACCACAAACATCCTCATAATATTTCGGATTTGTTATATAACTAGCTACCGACCGTGGCTTCATACGCGTGGTACCTGAATAAACAGTAGCCTATATGATATTCCAGGGCATAGGCTATACATATTTCAAGTTTCACCCAAATCCGTTTGTGCGTGATTGAACCACGAACACAAAAAGATTCCACAAAAAATTTCGTATTTTGTTATTAATAAAATAAAATAAATAAAATAAAAATTGTTTTATTCAGACAACATTTGGGGTCCATAAAAAAGTTTTACAAAAAATTTAATAAATTGAAAATAAAAAACATAAGAAACATTTAATTACAATAAAATTACATAAAAACATCTACAAAACAATTATACACACCATATAACACCAATTAGGCATATAAATATACCTAATTGGTATAATAGATCTGTCCATTAAATGGATTCATGAGAGCCGTCATCCAGTACCTTTGCAGGTTACTGTCCTGCCGACCCGCCAAGATCCTAAGTAAACTGTTGGGGCTACCCAGGATTCTACGTCTAACTGATGTTATTTTATTGCGAATTACAGCATAAAAGTCTTTGACATGAGCATCTGCAAACATGCCAGACGCACTACAGAACCTAGGCAGCCCCACCATCGCTCTAAACAGGTTATTGTAAAGGACTCGTAGGGCGCTGAAAGACGTTTTAGTATAAGTAACCCACAGGCCGCTAGTGTAGAATGATTGACAGAAGGATTTAAACAAGGTGACTTTAACCTCAACTGAGCAATGAGCAAACCTCCGAATTAACATATTACCCCGTACTGCCAACGCCCTACGTTCCCTTTCTACATCATCATTGTCTTTTAAATCAGCAGTGACCATATGACCAAGATATTTAAATTTAGGGACTCTAGTTAGTTCGCTACCATTCAAGTAAACCGGCGGTATGTAACCGAGGCGGCCGCCGCGCGCTGTAAAGACCATCACCTCACTCTTTTTAGTGTTATATTTAAGACCATGATTTTTAGTGTAGTCCTCACAAATACGCAGCAGCCTCCTCAGCGCACAAACCGACGGGCTCAGCAGCACCATGTCGTCCGCGTAACTAATATTGTTGATCATCTGATCATCAATACAGCATCCCGCATGCATGCTGCTCAGCCCGACGATGAGTTCGTCCACGTACAGACAAAAGAGCTTCGGAGATGTTAAACCCCCCTGCCGTACACCACATTCTAGTCTGTAAGTGTCCGATACTTCCTCCGCCCACTTCACACAATTATCCTGATGAGCGTACCAATGCTTAAACATGTTAACAATCTCAATTGGCATACCAGTAGCCGACAATTTTTTCCACAATACTGGATAAGACACTAGGTCAAAAGCCTTTGATAAATCAAGGAAACATCCAAAAACTGGTGTCTTTCTTTTGGTATAGTACGAGACAGTCTCCTTGAGGGCAAAAATGGCACTTTCTGTCGATAATCCAGATCTAAAGCCAAACTGGGCATCATTTAATTTCAAGTATTTATCCAACTGTTTGTCAAGGAGACCATCCAGCACCTTTGCCGTCACTGTGGCCAAAGATATTGGTCTATAGTTATTTTGATCTGACACATCACCAGTTTTATTCTTTACTATTGGAACCACTATAGTACGCAAGAGATCGGGGGGCATATAGCATTATGCCCCCCGATCTCTTTTAATAGTTTACGCCCGCGACTTCGCTCGGGTAGTATATGGATTAAAATTAGCCTATAGCTATTTATGCCAAGTTTCATACAAATCGTTTAGTAGTGATTGCACATACATACAATTATTTTTCAAATAATATTTCAAACGGTATATTTATTGCACTATCACCTTTTATTTGTCCTGACGCCAACGTTACAACAATCTTGGTAATAAAAGTTAATATCACACGCATGCGTCGATCAGAAGCTGTCGAGGAATGTCTAGGTGAGGTACATCTCGAGGTACCTTGCGTTGATAATTCTGTTGACTGAGGAATCATCGAGGTAACTTTATCAACTAGCTACCAAAACACGGTTTCGAGTTCCGAGTCGAGCTAGAGATATTTCGAGGTGACAACTAAGAATATGGGGTTATGAGTAGCTCGTATACCCATCTCCCAAACTTTAAGTCTATGCTTACCTCTCCTATGACGCACTTAGTAGTAATATAAATTTAACCATTATTTATTTTGAATTCCTCAGCGCGACGACCAAAGAGTATCTATGACCGGACGCGGCATTATCTCAGTATTCACCGGAGTGGTTATAGTCACCGCTAGTCTGGGTGCTGCTAGCAAAATTGAGTGGCTCGACTTTTTATACTACTGCAGCTATATTAAACTATGCATTACACTCATTAAATACATGCCTCAGGTGAGATATTTTTATATTTGATTGGTTACTGAAAATAATATTGGTTATCGTCTCATACAGCGCCAACTACATTTGTATGATGAACATTGATGTTTGTTCTGTGTCTGGGTGTTAAAATGTATAATCACTACATAGTATAAAACAAAGTCGCTTTCTCTGTCCCTATATCCCTATGTATGCTTAAATCTTTAAAACTACGCAACGGATTTTGATGCGGTTTTTTTTTAAATAGATAGAGTGATTCAAGAGGAAGGTTTATATTTTATATATAATACATGCATAATATAGTAGAGAAACACTGATAATTTTAGAGGTTTCTAATGCAAACACTGGCTGAACTCCACGAGATATATCAAAATAATGTACTACAGTATTGTACACCTTAAAAACGTCTACAAAAAAGTCCGCAATGGTATTAGAAATGTCTTACGCACAGCGAAGCGGGCACGGGTCAGCTAGTAAGTATGTATTTACAAAAAAAAGTACATAAGTATTCTATCAGTTATCAGGTTCTTGAACAAGCTTAGTTTAGGGCTAGATTGCGCTGTGTGTAAAGACCGCCAATATTTATTTATTTACTACCAACTAAGCTGTGAGGCCAGTCAAAACTGTTTAACTTATGCAATTATTGGCAAACGTTGCCCAGCCATCAAAAAAACGTTGCCCAGCCATCAAAAAAACATTTTAGTGCATTTTATGGCTGAGCAATCAATTGCAGGCAACATGTTGCATTATGGCTGCAATAGTATGGCCTTTGATTCAGAACCCTTTAATGAGCCACACAGAAAGTGAAACGCAAAGTACTTCACGTCGCAGGGAGAAAGGGACGCGCATATATAAAACAGAACAACAATATAGATGGCCCAGACGCCGGCTACACATAAAAACATTTTGACATACCAAAAAATATGTGGCTATAATGCCGGGCCATCCTTAAAATATTGCATAGTGTGGCTGGTATTGCTAGCAATGTTGCCGGCCACAGTATTGCAGCCACAAATTTATTTATTATAATAGATGTTTTCCACGTGCTTTCCAGGCGTACATGAACTACAAGCGCAAGTCGACAGTCGGCTGGTCGATCGGCAACATATTCCTCGACTTCGTCGGCGGTTTCCTTTCCGTCCTGCAGATGATGCTCAACGCGTACAATTACAACGACTGGGCGAGTTTCTTCGGTGACTTCACTAAGTTCGGCTTGGGAGCGTTCAGTCTTATCTTCGACGTGTTCTTTATGCTCCAGCATTACGTGTTTTATAGGTATGTTGGTGTGGTACTGTGTGGGAGTTGTTTGTTTCGGTTGGATTTGCTTTACGCCTTAAAAAGTGAGACTACCTGCAAAATGTAGGCATGTGATAAATATAATGTTTGGACGTGTCTCTGACTACCCCCCCGTCTTCAAATGATCTGAGAGGATGTCTGCCGCACCTAGGGACTCGCGGACGAAGGGTTCCGTGCCATTATCTATAAAAACGGGATTTGCAATCACGTTTGTTTTATGGGAGCCCTCCTTAAATATTTATTTTATTCTGTTTTTAGTATTTGTTGTTATAGTAGCAACCGAAATACATAATCTGTGAAAATTTCAACTGTCTAGCTATCACGGTTAATGAGATACAGCCCTGTGACAGACAGACGGACGTACGGACGGACAGACAGACAGACGGACAGCGAAGTCTTAGTAATAGTGTTCCGATTTTACCCTCTGGGTACGGAACACCTAAAAACAAAAATTCTTCATAATAGGATGAGATTATTAATTCGAGGGATATATAAAATATTAATTTTCGTCCGTGTGTTTTATCCAAATTCGTTTGGTCGTTTGGGCGTGATTGAGTTACAACAACCTCACAAACTTTCGGATTTATAATATACCTGGATAAAAAGTAGCCTATTTGTTATTCCAGGGCATAGCCTATGTATATATTCAGTTTCATCTAAATCCGTTTAGTCTTTTGGGCGTGATTGAGCCACAAACATGCTCATATACTTTTGGATTTATAATATTTGTAAGATACCTAATGCAGACAGTCGTAATTTAATAAAGCCAAGATGCTCCTACCAAATTTGACATCTAACTTAGGCTAAGTTAGATGTCAAAGTTACTTAGCAACTCCTAATTCAAATCGAAACTAAACAACAACTCCTTAGTTTTAAGGCAATGCTTTCATAATGGTGTTTGGTGCTTATTAACTTAGCTATAAGCAGGATTCCATTAACATTACGCTAACATTTCTGTACTCCTCACTCTTGGAACTTCAAAGACTCAACATCAATATCAATATCAACAAGAACGACCATCTTGAAAGATGACCGCTCCGAAAGTCCATCTTGGAATTACGATCAAATCAAACGTCAAATCTGATATTAAAAAAATCTACAGAAGATAATAGTGAAGAATGTTCTAGAAAACACAAAAGCTTCGAGAAAGCTAAACGAACAAGTTCATTCATCGAAGAAAAGTCGATGTGGAAATAAAAAGAGTGAGAGAAGAATTCAATGCTATTTTGTGAATGAATGAATGAATGAATAAAAATGATTTTTGCACACGAAAATCAATGACAGAAACTTAAACCCGAGCAAAATTGCACAAGAGACAGAAAAGATAACCTTAGGATGGAGTGAAAATAAAGATATGACGTGAAAATGGACCATCGCGGGATGAACATACCAGATAAAAACAAAACGTACATTTACACAGTTTGAAAATGACAGCGTTATGACTGGCAATATATTTTTTGATTGTCAATGTCATATATTTTTACTAGGCGTAGTGGTAGAATACGCTAACCGATCGCATGGTCAAACGTCATCGTGAGTTCTATGGAGTTATGGATTGGAAAAACAAATATACGAATCAATGCATCATCTTCTTGTCCTTATCCCACTTCATGTGGGATCACATCAGGATCGAGAGGAATCATATTTCATAAACTGACCGATCTCCAAAGGAAACGTCAATAGTTCATCAACCTTCAGAGAAAATGCACCACAGACAACACACTCATGTCATACGACAATTCAACAATAATATTTTTTGATATTCATTTAATTTTTATTTCATTATCAATTAAACTTATCCCAATATTCTTAGTTGTAACCTCGAAATTTCTCCACATCGACTCGACCTCGAAACCATGTTTTGGTAGTTTTAGTTGATACAATTACCTCGAGGATTCCTCAGTCAACAGAACTGTCAACTCAAGTTAGTTTCGAGGTTACAACTAAGAATATGGGGATTAGCTTTGATGTTGAAATTTTGTGAAATGAATTGCAAAATAATATTCTCATCAAATGAACAATCATTGGGGCTTCAGCTTACGAAATCGAAAAATTGGCGGCAAACGCTTTACTTTTTAAATTTCGAAAACGGCATAACGCCAAAAAGTTTCTATTATATTTGGACTAAGAGAAAAAAATGTGATTAATATTTTCAGAGAGGTCAAAGATTTTGTGATGGTAAAGAGTAGTGACGAGAGTTCGGATATGACAAGCAGTGGTGAAGGCAGCGATTTCTTTTTGTTGATGGACGAGTGGTATGTACCAGGCTATTAACATTCCTTTGTGTGATCTCTTTGTTGTTTTAAATAATTTATGGTTATTGGGAGTGGCGAAACTATATTACTATTTTAATGATACACGGCTAGCGATTTTATTTGGCACAAGCTAAAACTCTGATTATGTCAAATACGACCGTCTTTATTGATGTGAAACATCTATAGCGGTGGGTCAGACCGGATGTTGAATAATGCCTGGCGACGCGGCGAACCGAGCCCGATTCGGTCCGCGATATGCTGTCACGCTCTTTACTACGTAACAATTTAGTTGTTTCACATCTGTCCGACGCGACGTCCCGCGGCAGCTCACATTTTTGCACTAAAATAGGTGTTATTGTCAAATTCGGCGACAAATTTTAGCTTGATATTTATAAATTCTATGTGATTTATTCTAAGTCTGTTCACCATGCGCAATATTGTTCATCGGTATTCGATTTCTCTCTCTTTCTATCCTTTGAAGAAGGAAGCTGAGGATTTATCCTGTATTTGAGAAGACCAGTGAAGACGTGAACCAGTTTTATTTACCGAATGTGATATTCGGTAAATAAAACTGGTTCAAAATTTGAAGTTTTTACTAATTTATACTCTATCGTGATGTAATAAAGATGACTGGAATTTTACTTAGAGGTTAGCTTTTGCCAAATCAACCATTTTCTAATTGTTTAAAAATATAATGTTAAAAAATGTTGATATAGTTGTAGTTTTGGACGCCAACGCTCGTGACTCAAAGCTATGAATATTACAAGCGTGCAAGTGAGAATGCGAATACATTATCACACATGTGCGAGCGAGAAGGCGCTATAACCGATCTGTCATTAGCGTTGACGTTTACACATAGATTCGCCGCTCCTTTCAAATTTGGAACCGTTCAATCACTTTCTAACTAAAATTCTGTTTTAGGAACGCGGACAGTAAGAATAAATACAATCTGGACGGAAAGGCGTAAGGGACCAAGATCTACAAGCAATTACTAATTTAAGTCTTAACCCAATGCCATAAGGTTCACTTTTGAACTAAATGCGCACTGTTGAATCTAGCTTAGCTGTAGTAGTCTAATTTATTTTGTACAATATTGCTCTAAGATACGCTGCCAAGACTTTCATTTGCAAGTAACTAAGGATCCGGCTCGAAGGAACCAAATACAATAGATACAAATACAAAAGAACTACATATTGTACGCGCTCTATATTAATTTATTGATGGTTTTGTACTGTATCATAGACAAGAGTCTAAATTAATTAGATGGCTTTTTCTATTTGGTGTTTTAATTTCTTGCCATTAAGTACCGCATATCACAAATAAAGTAATTCCTCGATTCTCGATCGAACCCACACCACGTTGCGGCAGACGCCACTATGCCGCTGAGTTTTATACATTACGCATTTAAATAGTCTAGCTAGGCTATTATAAAGATATTTTAAATTTTAATCATTTCCATTATGACTTATACCCATATTTTCCAAACGCAATTTTGCTAAGAAACAATTTTTTTTATGAAAATACTAACTTAATTAAGTTTCAGTATTCTGCAATTGGTTTGTGAAAATGGGAATCGGTCTGCTAAAGCTGATTAGGTAATTTCTTAGTTATATAGCTTTGTTTTAATATTGTGTTTGTTTGTTTTATTATATAAAATTCCAGAATTTATGTGACGGCTTGTGTTAAAGTAAAAACGGGGTGATTCTGAAATATTCGTTCGAAATTTTATTGACAACTAAATCTTTTCATTTTCATCATCATCATAGACCTGCTTCATAATGCCTTACTGTCCTTATTCACAGCATTATTAAAATAGTCAAAATTGGCTTTATTTTTGTTTGTAAAATACCTTTAAACAAATCCATTGACATGTTTTTTTACTCTTTGTGCCGACCCAAAGACGTCGACTCCTTTTGATTCGGCGAAGTACACACCGGGGGCACCGGGCTTAAATTTATTTCTCTTTTTCAACGGGGACAGAGACCGGGGACAAAGGGAAGTATTTTTTATTGTGAAAATGAATTCCCGTTGTCCCCGTTGACGGGGACACGGTCAACGAAACTACATCAAATAAAGTGTGATAAGTGCAGGAAGATGATTATGTGTTGTTAATGTTGCCTTTATAAATTGTAACAGAATCACCTACCAAATATTTATTATATAAAACAACCAAAATTGTTTATTTGGATAACTATCTGTGATGCATGGCAACACATTTTATATTAAAATGTGGATACATTTTTAAACCGCATTTTTGATTCTCCCCTAAAGCAAACAAGATCTATCAAAAATTCATTCCTCATTCACTTCTTGCAGTATTTCTTATGTTTTTATAATAGACTTATTTTATTGTACTTTTTAGTTATTATCCTAAGTTTTTTTTCGTTTATGGTTTTAATAAATGGTTCTTGGCTTTGCTGTGTTTCAATTCATTATCCTTAGATATAAATTCCTAAGATAAAAATAATTTAATCTTTTTGAAACTGTTACACCAATAGAAGGGTAACATAATTGTGGCAATTGAGGGGTGTTAGCATGAACCACTATCGTATCGTCTAAATGCCAAAACTGACACTATTACTATACAAAAAGTATCAGTTTGACATTTGGACGATACGTTGTCGATACGATAGTGGCTCGTGCTCAGGCCACTGTACTCTCTGCAAACTGCCTAAAATTGAATAAACTTATATGTATCTTATTTTGTTCACGTTGAAATCTAAATTAGCGTAAACCTTAGAGTTAGTCTTAAAATTTGACATTTGATAAAATTATCGATTTTCGTAATGTGATTTAGAAACGTCATCCTAAATTTAGTCGACATGTTAATTGGACTAATATGACATTTGGATGTGTATTGCGAAATAAAATAGAATAATGGCTGAACTAACCTAATTTTAGGACTGTCAGTCGTAAGGTTTACACTAATTTAGACTTTGACATGAACAGAATCAGAACGTGTTTTACTTAATTTTAGTGAGTTGTCTTGAATGAACAAATTTGCTACAAGTAAATAGCAAAAGAAAGCTTTGAACATAGCAGAATCTTTATTTAGACATAGATTAAACTGAAGCAAAGTGGAGTAAGATGGAGTAAGAATATGAATGAAATGGAATTGACACCGTAATTTGGTTGTGTAATAGCTTGAATAAGTCTTCTAACGAATTATTATCCTCTGAAACCTACGGAAAAGTCCTCGTATCTTTAGTTCACAAGCAGATTCCTTGACGGTGAACTTATGGTGACCTTGACCTTGTGACCTGTTGAGTCAGGTGACCTTAATACTGAAAAGAACTCTTAGGTGGAAACTTCTTCAGAACAAACCATTAATGAGGAATGCTGCCGGAGATGGGCTCGCAAACTGTCACGTATGAAATGTTATTTACTGAAAGGCATGTACCTAATATACCTATGGTTTGGAAATGCGTCTGAACACGAGTACCTAGGTATTTTTTACTTAGACATCTTCATTCATCTTCAGCACTGGCACACTACATAAGGGTTTCAATCGTGATCCCACACCTATTACCTATACGGATTGCGATCGAAAGGCGATTGACAATAACTATTAACAATACTTACTCTAATAGAAACTACAAATTAATGGATGAGAATTTCAGACACTAGGTACATTTCGTCAAAAAACAATTAGGTAAGTATATCACTTTCAAAACTTTCGTGAGTTGTACTACACATTATTACAACAACGGGAATTACTCACGTAAATGATAAATTGTCAATGACGGCAATGCGAGCAGGGTAGCGCGCGCGTTTAATGGTCCACTCACCCTGAAGAAGGTTCTCTAGATGAATCGAAACATTGTCGGTGTCCTCATTGACAATATAACATTTACGTGAGTAATTCCCGTTGTTGTAATAATGTGTAGGTAAGTATAGTAGAAAACAGAAGTTAAAAGAAGAAAAAACGATTTTGACATTATTGAAATGATACCCACACCACAGAGCTTCGATGTATTCGGTCAAACCGCACTCTAAAGGTGAGATTCCACCTACACGGAGACTGTCAACTTGTAGGTGACCAAACACAGCGCACTGGCATTGGCTGGTCTGCTCCGCACAACTCTACGTAGGGGGAAACTCACCTTTAATAAGGTCTCCCCCCTCCACGAGATCTAGGAGCCCTACCCTGGCTAGCCCTCCACTCGGTGTATGCCAATGAAAGAAGAGCAAGGTCTATAGTTGAAAACCACTATCAATGCCCATAAATTTTGAAGGTTACTCTCGATTTCCCTGGGATCCCATCATCAGATGCTGACCTGGTAATGGGACCACATCGGAAATATAGGCTTTCAAACAAAATAAAAATTATAAATCCGTCCACAAACGCCGGAGTAATCGAGGAACATAAACACAATAAAAAAAAACATGTGAATTGAGCACCTTAGTACCTAGAATGTATGAAAACTATACTGTGTCAAAACTAAAGTCGATCGTTCCATCGTTCAAATAATAGTCGGAAACGATGTGACTGTCCTGTTTATCGTTTTCAAATATCCGTAAGGTCCCCAAACATTCTGATTTTGATGGTAAGCCTTTTCTTTCTATCCACAGAAGCGCTCGCTACATCGTGCTGCCCGGCGTCGTGTCGGAAGACTCCGAGGATCAGACGAACGACACGGAGCCATACCAAGGGGCTCCACTTTAGAAACTATGAGATCATGAATATTACACAATACACTACCGCCATTTAGTAGGTAGGTTGCTAGGTGAATGCAGGAAACGCTTTTCGGGTATGTATTCTCGATAGTTTTTCTCGATAGTCAGATCTAAAAATGATGTTTCCCCGACTTATCGTAACGTAAATTTTCTATCAAGTCTTAAAAACTCCGACTAAGTCTTCTGTGAGTTCTTGAGTTCTGAGGTTGATGTGGTGGCATCCAATAATAATAAACTAAGGAGATGTTACTATCAAAAAGCTTATTGCGTAAAAATCGATCTTCACCCGCTGATTTTCATTGCCTCATCTTTCAAATACAATCAATTCAATGTCATACTAACTATTAAAGAATCGTTCACTCTATCCAAGATTCTATAATACTTACTATGGACTTTATACTACTTACTACGTACCTATAGTCTAATTTCGATCAATATTCAGAGCTCTGGCAATTAAAATCAAAAGTTGAAGATCGTTTTTTACGCAATAAACATTCTGCTCTATAAAATCTTGTGAATGGTTATGTAAAAAAAAAGGGGGTGTCAGTATATATATATAAAAGAGGCTAAAATCGCGTAACATTTTATTTGCTACATAAGTTTTGAATGGACATAATGTGTGGTGACCTGAAAACTGAAACAGTGTCATTATGCAACAGTCTCGATTCGACTCGTTTCATAATAGTTTACACGAGTTTATTTTTTCATGATATATAAACACAACTAAACACGTAAACGCTTTTAATCCAAAGATACTCAGGAGTTTATGTTTGTGTGTATAAAAATAGCGCGAGAAAGAGATATAAAAAAGAGTATAAAATTTAATGCAACTATACTTAGTTAAATAAATGGTTTTCAAAAGGTAGCTAAGTTTACAATTAATTTGAAACAGTATTTTTCAAAAGTAACAGCTTATGTTAATATCAAATTTTGAGACTGATTGTGATATGTGAATATATCAAAACAATTCGAGAAGGTGCAAAATAAGTGAAGTGCAGTGATAATTGACACTATGGAGTGATACAGGAAGTGAAACTAGTAGTTTATGTGAAATGAAATAGCAATTGGTGATGACAGGACAATAATTATATCCACAGCAATAGTTTTGGGTGATCATTATTGATAAGTTAATATTTTTTTAATGTTTATTTTAGCTGTATGAAATCTTCTATCTTATTAATCCTACTTTTTTACTCATCTTACTAATCCTAGTACTTATTCTATTAATCTACAAATACCTACTACTAATTCTACTAAACCTACTAATCTATTATTCTACTATCCTATAGGTACTAAATGAAATTTTGTGTGGAGTTTTGAATGTGTGTCGTATCACGCCGTAACGGCTGAACAGATTTTGATGTAAATTGGAATTGAATAAATATACCTAATATGTAAGTACAATACGGTCACATTAACTATGCACCTCACTGTAATGCGATGCCGATATAAAAGAGAAAAAAAACGGAGGATAGAGAGAGCGCTTATCTTCAGATAATCTTCATCGCAGTATGAATGTGACCGTACCTAATAAATAATCAAATTGTATGTTTATCTAAATATAATTTTTAGATATTGCTAGTTTTGTAAAAAAAACATAATATATTTTGTACTGCATTTTAACGCAAATAAGTAATTAATCTATATGCAGCTAAAAAGAAAATATATATTGTAACACAAAAAAAAATTGTCTATGTTATAAAACAGGTCATAATATGGCCTAATGCCTTCGGTGTAAATAAAATACTGGCCATGTTTAATCAATAATGAATTGCCTTTTAATTCAAATAACTTTAATGTTTATTTCATATCTATAATCTTAATATTCGTATGTCCATCTGCACTAAAGTTGAAGTTACTTATTTATATACTAGATATCCGCCTTGGTTTCGCACGGTTACACTAATAACGTTTATAGGCAAATTTTGATACTTTAGGTTATATCATTGAAAATTTCGTGGTAATCTCTAATTTTTTTTGATAATAAAATATGACCTACGCTACTCGCTGATAATGTAGCTTTTGATAGGTAAAATAATTTTTAAAATTGGTCCATTAGTTTTTTATTTTATCCATTACAAACAAAAATACGAATTTTACCTCTTAAAATACGTGTAAGGTCAATGTGGGGAAGTCCGTCTAGGCCCTAAGTCCGTCTAGCGGCAATAACTTCAATTTTGGAATAGCTAGAGCCCTATAGCTAGGTCGGTAAAACAGTGTCATGGAGCTAGTTAGAACTGGGGATCATAGATGTCGCTAATATCTTTATATTGGAAGAAATTGACAGTCACTTTTTTTCGCGCATTTTACACGAGCTGGTCACGACGAGACGTCACACACGGCTGGTGTGACGTCTCGTCGAAAAATAAAAAAAGGTGGAAAATCTAAGGAGTTTTTCGAGTGTCTGTGATAACTTAAAGCATTTACAGTTCCATGAATTGATTTCTGGTTTAAGATTCATTATTAACGCATTAATTTCGTTATTATTACCGACAGAAAAAATCTAACCTTAAGATGTGATAGTTGGGAAGTCCGTCTACCATGGATAAGGCAACTCAGTCATATGCCGGTCTTGCCTCAATATCAGATATTGTCAACCTTTTCAGTAGCTCATATTTTCTCAAAATATTCAAATCGTGAATATTCGTGAAAAAAATGCATAGGTAATATAATTATGCGTTTTACATTTGTTATACTAAAAATGCGGGTATTATTTTATAAGATTTGAAAAGACGTTAGGATTAAGGACAAAATCTCACAATTTTTGTAGACAATTTTGAGAAGATAGTACTTAGGTATAGTTAGATGAGTGAATTTTCGTATTTGATTTATAAATAAAAATAATACGATCAATACCTACCTAAAGACTAAATATTCTCACTAATTAGACTGATCTCTTTTCATATGATTATTTGTATAGTCTAAGCTAATGCCTGTTGCAATACGGGTTCGAATCTTTGAGCATATAATACTTAGGTATGTACCATACTTGAATTTACGATACTTACCTGTTTAATTTTTTTAAAATTATAACCCCTCTAATGATTATGAGGTAGTTTATAGTACAAATGAAGATTCTTGTTTATTAATTTGTGTTTTATTTACAAAAAAATACTTAGGTAAGTACCTACTTCGTGAAAATGTTTAGAATCACTGAAAGTACGTCGTCACCAAAAATATGCCGGTCTTGCCCTTAATTTAAATAATTTTAATTTCCTTGAAAAGTATACCTTACAGACAAACGTTTAAAACACATATTTCAACGGCAGTTTTGTATCCTTATTCGATACTGTTTTCATACATATTGGCTCACAAATTACGATTTTATTGCTACTAGACGGACTTACCTCAAACTGCTCGGAAAGTCCGTCTACACGCCGAGTTTTAAAAAATATGCTATAATTGTTAAGATAATTACAATTAATCTTTTTTTTAGACCATTATAGATAGATGAATATAATTATTACCAATATTTTCCGACTACTCAAGTTACTTTAGAAAGCGTATTTCGATTCATAAAGTTAAATTGAATTTAAATTTTAGAAAACTATGCCGGACTTGCCCACATTGACCCTATGTTATTATTAATTTGTTATGGTCAGTCAGTAAATAGGCATTGATAAAATTGTTTATCTCAATGAAGCGAGATCGATGATAATTGTTTGCCGAAACTAAATTTTCTGAATTGTTTATGGTATAAGCAAATAATTAAACATTTGGGTAGTTTCTTCATTGAGATAAACAATTTTATCAATGCCTATTTAATGACTGACCATAACAAATTAATGATAACAAATATTTTTTTTATTGGAACGAAGTTCCTTATCGCGCGTTGTGAAAGGGGGCTAGACGGAAAAAATTCTTACGAAAAGTTGTCACGAAAAGTTGTCACGACACTTTTTTTGCTATAGTATATCTATTAATATATATATCTATTAATTGTGTCGAGGTCGAGGTCGAGGTGGAAGTGGAGGTCGAGATGGAGGTGGAGGTCGAGGTGGAGGTCGAGGTCGAGGTCGAGGTCGAGGTCGATGTCGAGGTCGAGGTCGAGGTCGAGGTCGAGGTCAAAGTTGATTCCCCTTCCCTTGTCCCACGTTATTTTGTGAGAACTTCGTTCCATCCGGGTGTCCCTTGACACCTCTCAAGTTTATTTATCTTCTTCTATTATATAAAAATAATTCCCTATTTCCAAGGTCCTTGGTAAAGGCATAAAAGATTTTGCTAATTATTTTTTTGTCTAGCGTAAAATTATTGAAAAACGGAAAGTGCTTTTTTCTATGGGGATATTGAAATTTGGCAGGATAACGTCTGTCGGGTTAGAGGAAACGAGACGTGACGGGTGGCGAACCACGTCGCCGCCATCAATACGCTTCGCCTTACCTTAGAATCGATTTTCTTGAAAATAGCATTGAAATGAATCGATTAAA
This sequence comes from Hydriomena furcata, assembly GCA_912999785.1. Classification (NCBI taxonomy): domain Eukaryota; kingdom Metazoa; phylum Arthropoda; class Insecta; order Lepidoptera; family Geometridae; genus Hydriomena; species Hydriomena furcata. The sequence goes on along the minus strand of OU538825.1, from coordinate 13,424,701 downwards.
AATCGCATCGTAACGTGCTTCCCCAGTTTTTATGACTTCAAGTGGTATAAAAAAAAACCGGCCAAGTGCGTATCACGCGCCATGTAGGTTCCGTAGTTTACACAGCTGACAACGTTATATAAGTAATTTTCAATGGTATCTATCTATACAAAAATTTTATTATTACTTTTCCGTACATTTTATAAGTTTGTCTACTCGACGGACGGACACGGCGAAACTATAAGGATTCCTTATAGACTCGGAACCCTAAAAAACTAAAGTAAGTGCAGATGGATAGTAATAATTTATTTATCAGTATTGTATACAGTGTCTGACTCTGATCACGAGTTAATTCGTCATCTGGTGTTTATAATAATGCAACACAATTTAATTATAAGGACTGTGTTATCACTGTGTAATAAAGTGTTTTATAATAAAGACTGTAATAAAATGTATTCTTCAAATAAGAAATGAGTTTTAGTGACACTGATTTATAGAGCTCGGTTACTATGCACCTATTAGTTTATACTCCTCTATTGTAAGCGCGGAATCATTATTTTTCGCCGAAAATCAACGAAGTATCATAATTTGAACATCTGTCAAAATCAATGACGTTGAAGAATGTCTTTAATGTCTGCTCGCGATATTCGTTTTAGATTTTAATTACTTTTCTTTACTATATTTTTGATACCTAAAGTGGTTCTCTAAATTCGATCGATATTCAGAATTTGCTTGCTATTTTCATTACCTACGCTTGCAGAGTATGTAATGAAAATCGAAATTCGAAGATCGACTTTTACTGATTAAGCCTGCGGGTAAGGTATTGCAAATTCACTTAGGTAAAGAAATATATTAATATTTACTTATCAAACTAATTATTATTATACATACAGGCTCGGGGTCGAGGCTCATAAATAGTATATCCTTTACAAGTATCTGCAGTGTAGTAGAGGGCGAACACTGTCATTTTCGCGTCACGCGTTTGCGATAACGAAAAAGTAATTATTTACTATGTACTTTATAAATTACTATTTATACTGTAAATTTAAAGATCACGCGCGGTTATTGTCACAAACAGGACAGTAAAGATAACGCTAATGACTCACTGTCATATGACCGGAGTGTCGGTTCTATCGTTACAATAAATTAGATATTAATTCAAATCGAATCCGTTTGTTGAACACTGTAGGTAAATACTAGATAATTTTTAAATAGGATAACTGAAATAATATTTCAATACTATTTTGGCATTATTATAGTACTAGCTTCGCCCGCGTGGTACCTAGTACCTAGATAAAAAGTATTCTGTGTTATTCTGATGTATAAGCTATATTACTGTAAAGTTTCATCTAAAACCGTCCAGCAGTTTTTGTGTGAAAGAGTAACGTGTTTGTTACTCTTTCACACAAAAACACATACCCACTCACAAACTTTCGCATTTATAATTTTAGTAGGATTAGTAGGATACTAGCTGACCCGGCGATCTTCGTACCACCTACTTATATATTACTAGCAGTCCGCCCCGGCGTCGCACGGGTGTAATAATGATTTTATGGGTAATTTTTTTACACTGTGGGTTTCACTATCCAAGTTTTCATGCGGATCCCTAATAGTTAGACAAATGGTATTATGGGCTTTTTTGTAGATATTGATGTTATCTATAAAACTGTAGTACATTACTTTGTTCTATTGTCAATAATTTCCGCAGCGTAAGCGATATAAAGGATTTTTTTCCACACGTTGGGTTACATTATCGAAGTTTTCATACGGATCCCTAACATTTTTGAAAATAATCTATAGCATATGTTCATCAGGGATAATGTATGATTCTAATGGTAAAATAATATTTCAAATCGGTCCAGTAGTTTCGGAGCCTATTCATTACAAACAAACAATCAAATCTTTCCTCTTTATAATATTAGTATAGAATAGTACAGCAAATCAAATTGGGTGATATGCCGACAGCAACGCCACCTACCGGGTCCAATCGTTTTCAGAAAACATTACAATAGAAATGTATCTAACAATAAAACTTGCCAGTGTATTAATAACTAATCTTACTTACATCTCGTCGTGACATCTTTTTCCTTATTCTAAATTCTTATTAACATAACTATTTTAGATAAACTAACTATGATATTGAATTTATCCGTATTGTATTAATTTTATGTTAACTTTTAAAACAGAAACGCAGGACTTAGTTACTCAAGTTAAAATATTGTCGATGCACGCCGTGATACGAACCCTTGACCTTCGAAATGAAAGGTACCTCCCACTCGGTCCACACGGCACGAAAGATGTTTTATGCAAAGGTCGATTTTACGCACAGATTTTCATAAATAAACAATGTAGCACAATGAACCGTCTTACACACTATTTTATTAAAAGTATTTATAAAACTTGAGAGGTGTCAAGGGACACCCGGATGGAACGAAGTTCTCACAAAATAACGTGGGACAAGGGAAGGGGAATCAACTTTGACTTCGACTTCGACCTCGACCTCGACTTCGACTTCGACTTCGACCTCGACCTCGACCTCGACCTCGACCTCGACCTCCACCTCGACCTCGACCTCGACCTCGACCTCGACCTCGACCTCCACTTCCACCTCGACCCAACAAACAAACCTAACCTAACAAACCCGACTTTCTTTTATATAGTAGATTTTAATGTTTTCTTCACTGACGTTTCGAACACCATTATGATCATAGAAGCCTTAAACAAGAATTGAATTGAATTATTGAAGCTGTTTTGTACAGTCACTTTAAAAAGTGTTAAAATAATTTTATCCTTATCCCATTTCCCGCCCCTTATCCCTTCATGTGGGGTCGGCACAACATGTTGTAAAGGATTTGGCTTGGGGTGTTTTACAGTATGCTGCCCCACACGCACTATGGCACCACTAAAAATCAGCGATGCATCAACTCTCGCTGTTGCAGCATATAGCTGAGTGGAGACCAATTTTGTTGTCAATGTTGCCTTTATTTATGTCATTTGTTTGTTTAGTTTTAAGAGATTATGTTGACACATAATAAATTTGTTCTATTCTTCTTTCTTTCTTTCTTTCTTTACATGCAGGCCATATGCGTAAAAAATCAATTTTCACCCGCTGATTTTTATTGCCACAGCTTCGAATTTAGAGAATACCAATATCATACTAACTATTAAAGAATCATTTACTATATTCTAAGATTCTATAATAGTAACTATGGACAAAGATTCGATCGATATTCAGAGCTCTGGCAATTAAAATCAGCAGGTGAAGATATACTTTTACGCAATAATCCTGCTGTCGTCGATCCTCATTTGAGAACGTTGTTTTCTGTAACTAATTGTACCTAAGGTTCTATATAAATATAAAGTAAGTTTATACCTACTGTACCGTTCGTTTTAGTAGCAAAGCTGAAATTATAACTACCAATGCTATTTATATTTTATGGAAATTTCAGCGCATAACTTCTGGAAAATTTGGCTCCAATTTCTAGTCCAAATTTAGCACGCAAAGTGTAAGTTTCATGTTTTCAGTGTATTTACACGTGTCGGCTGTTCAAATATAAAGAGTGATCATGTTTGTAGACTGGTACGCAACTCGACCTCGTCACTAAGGATGTGCCTTCAAGCGCATAGGGGATAAACAGTGATTAAGGCGCTCCCAGTCGACGATTGTTTTTGTTCGAAACGAAAAAATAAATACTTGTGAACAAGCCACATCTCCTATTTTATAATGTACTAGTTGACCCGTGCCCGCTTCGCTGATCGACAGATAGTTTCACATCTGGTATTCCAATCTTCAAAATAAATTATAGCCTATATGTGGCCGAGGATTAATAGCTACATTACAAAAAAAGTTTCATCAAAATTCGTCTCGTAGTTTTTGCCTGTCTGTCTGTCTGTTGCCAGACAACAGACAGACAAAAATTTCAAAATGTATTTTTTTGGCTTGTGTTACTTGTATGAAGACCCCTAGCAGTATTTTTTTTTAGTATTTATTCAATGTACAGAATTGAACTCTTCTACAGTTTTATTATATATATAGATAGTATATGTGAATAAAGATGTACCCATCTTTAATCACTTCGATAAATAATCCTACCGACCGCTGCAATGACGACAAACACACGTAGGCGTCGGCGTCGGCCTTAGCTTTTCGAATAAATTAATGATATAAATTATGTAACTTATCAAAAATCTATTCTAATAGAAATCTAGATCTACATATTACCTATCTTTAACAATAAATCACAAGTTGATTTTAATAGTAGGTAGGTATATAAAATATTTCGATCATAAATTCAAAAACGTATCATTTTGAAATAATATCTTTATCGTGAAAAGTTTCTGCTATTATGTTTTCAGCTTAATAGAAATCTAGGTAGGAACCTGATCTACTTATAAAAATAGGAGATGTGGCTTGTTCAGAAGTACTTTTTTCGTTTCGAAAAAGAGCAATCAGCGACTGGGAGCCCCTTAAGGAGACTATATTTACAGCTACATTTAGCGCTGTTTATTAGATAAAGAAAGAAAAATGTATTCAACAAACAAAACATAAGAAACCCAACTTTGAATTATACGGTAGGTAACTAAGTAAATTATTAAAAAGAAAAATATAAATATAATCAGAAAAAAGAAAATGTCTGTTTGTTGAATAGATCTGCTTCTATACCTCATCCGAGGATAACATATGGTGTGATTTCTTTGTTTTCAAATATTAGTGGACATTTTACACAGCGCCATCTAGCCCCAAACTAAGCAGAGCCAGAGGCTAGTCTATACCTAAAGTGTTACCAACTACTGTTCCGGGATATTAGCCCCCCCTTAATCGCAAATTCACCTGTAGAAGACATTTTTAATGCCCTCACTGGCCGCTAAAATGAAATAGTGGTAATTAATAGTGATAGGGCCGAATAGGGATTTCAACGAATAAGAATAGTTGGCCGAATGTTCGGTAAAAAGTTACCTACCGAACTGATTATTCGGGCAGGATTTGGTGTTAATCTCGAATTGCAAAATAACTAGTCAGTGCTGGATGGGCGTGATGCTGATTTATCTTGAACCTCATCAAAATAAATAAAATATTTAAAATATCTTATACAGTCGTGGTCAACTAATTAGGGACATGCAAGATAGTGAAGAACAATAACCGGTTATGTACATACAAATACAAAACCCTATTGATTTCTCAGTAACTATTATTTGCATAATTTGGTCCGATTATTATGCTTTAAATGGCTGTAAATAAAAGAATAAATAAATAGAAAAAAGTATTTAATATCAAAGGTTGAACATGTATTCAATTTTAAGGTATAATTCTGTAGCTGGACATTTAATTAAGGACAGTAAACTATAATGAAAAATAGAGTTAAACAAAACTAATAATCTGCAGTATTATAATATCTTTAACAGCTCCATTTTATTACGTGTAAAATCAGTACCCAGTAGCAAAACCTTTGTTAGTAATTACCGCTTGACACCGATGTGGCATAGACATTATCAGTTTCTGGCATGTTTCGACAGGAATGTTTGCCCATGCCTCACAGAAAGCTTCATTAAGTTCATCTAAAGTTGTGGTACGATAAGTGGCTACTTTTTTCTTGATTTCGTGCCAAAGGTGCTCGATTGGGTTAAGGTCCGGGCTATTTGCTGGCCAATCTAGCACCGATACTGACTGACTGGTAAGAAACGACTTGACTGAACGGGCGGTATGTTTCGGGTCGTTATCATGCTGAAACGTCCATATAATAGGGAGATGCTCCTCAGCATAGGGAAGCATCGTTTCCTCCAATATTGCCTTGTATTGATGTTGGTCTAAGTTACCCTGAACTTTCCTCACAGGTCCCACTCCACGTCCAGAAAATGAACCCCACATTTTAATGTTTCCACCGCCATGTTTCACCTGTTTTTTTGTGAATCTTGGATTCATTTCCGCTTTTACTGGACGCCGTACGTATTGCCTTCCATCTGAAGAAATCAAATTAACCTTGGTCTCGTCAGAGAATAATACATGTTGCCATTGGGCGTAGGTCCAATGTCCATATTTACGTGCAAACGCCAAACGAGCATTTCTATGTTCTTTCTTCAACAACGGTACTTTGCGAGCCACTCTTCCGAACAACCCTGCTTCTACCAGACGTCGTCGAACGGTCCTCGCTGAGACACCAGCTCTTTCGTCTGTCCCAAACACTTCGTGTTTAATTAAAATAGAGCCTAGAAACGGATCTTTCTTAGCTAACCTGGTTATCATTCTATCTTCTTGCGGAGTTGTTTTTCTCGATCTTTTTGTTCTGGGCACATTTAAATCTGTGTTATTGTGTCTGACATGTTGCACTGCATTGTATACCATAGTTTTTGAACAATTTAAATGTTCTGCTATCCTTCGGTATGGCCAACCATGCTCGACAACAAACTTCATGATAATTTTTCGTAGTGTTGGATCGCAACTTTTATTTTTACCCATTTTTCTTCAAAATATTTTTCAAAACTTAAAATAAATATCGGGATTGCCGCCAAAACTACCACGAAACAATAAAAGAAGAAGTAAAAAAGTATTGAGATTCAAATTTTGAAAATAGAACGCAATATCTCAGTGTCCCTAATTAAATGGCCAGCCAGCATTATTTGAACAAATAGCACTACGATAATCTATCAGCTATACTGTAAAGAGGTTTAATGTTTAAGAAGTTGTTATTGTTTGTATAATCGGGCACATAAATGACTAATTATACTTACATGTAAGATATATGGAATATGGTTTAGACTCGTTGGAAAATAAAAAATAAATTCACAATTTGGTTTAACCAAAGAGTGTCCCTAATTAGTTGACCACGACTGTATATATATCATCTTTATTTCGTATTATGATTGGATACAAAGTATTTATCTATACATATAATAAAACTGTAGAAGAGTTCAATTCTGTACATTGAATAAAAACTAAAAAAAATACTCCTAGGGGCCTTTATACAAGTAACACAAGCCAAAAAAAACATTTTGAAATTTTTGTCTGTCTGTCTGTCTGTTGTCCGACTTTCACGCGAAAACTACTAGGCGGATTTTGATGAAACTTTTTTTGTTATGTAGCTATTAATCCTCGGCAACATATAGGCTATCATTTATTTTGAAGATTGGAATACCAAATGTGAAACTATCTGTCGACCAGCGAAGCGGGCACGGGTCAGCTAGTTATAAAATAATCCAGTTATCTATACAGGTACCTACTGAATAACTATTGATTATAACGCGGGTCTTATCACGTAGGTATTATCTTTATTAAAGTAATAAAGTCATAAAGACCCGTGTTAAAATCAATAGTTATAGGTACTTAGTAAATAATTAAGATATATCTAATCTACCGTAATATGCTTTCACTAATAAGTTGACATTTAAATAAGTTACATAAAGTAACACGAAAATTACGAACGCAGATTTTGAGCTATTTCGGCATTTTTCCATCGACCAAATATAGTTCGGTAAACCTACCGAGCTTGCCGAATACCAAACACAAAATTAATCGGCCTATCCCTAGTAGGTAAAGATTGTTCTGGTTGGCCATCGTAAAGGTAACCTATCGGATAAATGTACATCATTCTAGTAGTTAAGTAGGTATTAATGTAGTTTTATGCATTTTGTGAGGACGCATATTATTATACTGGTTATGTAACATTGATCTGAAGGGTATTTTATTAATTAGTTTCGGGAAAAATACTCGGGTACCACAGTAGGTATGTTATAATAATAATATAATAATAAAAGCCATATTATAGTTAGTAACATTGTGACTTATAAACTAATGTTAGTGAAAACAAATTACATTACAAGATATATTTCATTTTACAGCTTTGCGTATTGGTATGCAGTAGCATCCAATAATGATTTAGCGGACAGTCCAACCTATCGGACAATACGTTGACGATGATGTTCGGGCTGCCACGGATCCGGCTTCTCAAAGACGCACTTCTTTTGCGCATTATGGCATGAAAGCAATCTACTCTACTCTCCGCAAACATGCCCGAAGCACTGCAGAAACGAGGCAGCCCCAACAGCACCCTGAACGCGTTGTTATATTGGACCCGTAAGGCGTTGTAAGCTTTCTGCGTATATCTAGTCCATTCTAGTAATACCTAGTAATTATCAAGGTATTTCGTAGGTACGGTCTGCAGATATATTGGCAAACATAAATGAAGTCTTGATTTCTACTATATCCTACTAATTATTAATATTAAAAATGCGAAAGTTTGCGAGTAAGTGAGTAGGTGTGTGTGTGTATGTTTGTTACTCTTTCACGCAAAAATTACTAAACGGATTAAAATGAAACTTACAGTAATATAGCTTAAACATGAGAATAACACATGCTACTTCTTATCCAGGTACCACCCGTGCGAAGCCGCTGGCGGAAGCTAGTGCATAAATAAAGTAGAAGACTTTTTTATCCCGTATAAAGTGTATGAGTCGGTTATGTAACACTGAAAAAGCTTTACCTTTGGAACATGTATGATGTATCTTTTAAGCTGTGGCTTCATTGTCGCGATTCGGCGTATGTTTACGTTTTGATGTCTATCTATACTGTGACGAATCATAAGGCCAGGCCACACCTCACACATCGCGAATAGTTCGTGATATGCCGGTAATGTGACTCCAGCATTAGATATTTTAGTTAGTTAGTTAGTTGTGGGGACTCCCTTTACCGCATTTAGACTCAAAGTTGGTCCATTATGCGTGGGGGGGGGGGGGGGGGGGGTGAGCCAGCGACTGTTGCGCTACCCTCCCCTAAGACCAAAGCATCCTTACCCGTCTAGAAGAGACAAGCAAGGTAGGCCTATATCTATGCTAAGCAAGCGGCTATCCCAGTTAGGCTAGAGTAGCAAGCAACAAGCTAGGCCGTGCAACTATTAAAGCATGGACATAAACCCCCCCCAGCATTAGATATTTAAATCTTCTAGTAGGTAGGTAGGTAGGTACCTACTTACTGATGGAAATAGAATTAAATAACAATAGACAATAAATATAATTTGAATTTTGTATCGCCATAATTGTATTAACAATGCGCAAAATGTGATTTTCAAAAAGCACGTGCTTGATATCTGTGTTGATCTAATGGGAGGTACTTACTTTGACGCGATCCGAAGGTCACGAGTTGGAAGACAAATGCTCAAAACGGTGAAGGAAAACATCGTGAGGAAACCAGCGATATGCTTGCAAACTGTCATGTGTGGAATGCTAGTTACTGAAAAATGCGGTTATGTGCCTACTTTTTATTTGGTTTTTGTATATCATGCTTTTGCACGTGGTAACTGGGATACTATGCTTTTACGTCAGAAAACAAACAAAATATATAGCAAGGAAATCACATCTACCCTATCAGTCGTATGCCAACTGTCGGGAGAGCCGCACGCGCCTTTTTAAAATGACCGCCAATACACACGAAAACAAACCCATCCTATTTAGATAAGTGCTCTAAATAAACATCAAATAATGTGATAATATTTTATAAGTGCAAAAATATCCTGTGATAGTGTATTGAACAATTAAATTAAGTGCAAATTAGTGAAAATGGCCGACGAGAAGTGAGTATCTACCTACTTTGAATTGCAGATTAATTGTCCAGTTTTGTAACATATTTTACATAAGTTTGTCATAAAATTAACACACCAATAGGTACAGGATATCGCGACTATACCTATAACATTAGACATAGATAATAAAACAATGAAGGCTTAGTAGAGGTATGGTTTTCTCAAAATATAACTTTTATAAATACCTTATGTAAATCTAAAGCAAATAAAAATGGGCCGGTATTACTGCCCAAAATTGGCTTTGATAGGAAAAAATTACTAATTAAAAATAAATACTTATTTATGATACACTACGAATAAACAATACTCATGATAGGTAGGTAGGGTCATTGCGCTGGATTACGACCGATTAGCGGGGTACCCAACTTTGGGTCAGCTTATTAGTATGAAATATTTACTCGACATTTATTGAAAGGGTTTGTCATGGTTCCATATATGATCAAGATATATTAAAAACCTTAAATATGTATATATATTATTAGACTTAATTTTAAATAATTTTTTATTGAGAAATAGGGTGATATGCTAGTTTGCGACCGATTTTCTTAGTATACGACCACCCCCTACTTTAGTTTACGACCACTGTCTGAAAGTAAAATTACACATAATTGATTAAAAATAATGCTACATTATCATGTTATTATTAATAATTTCTTTATTTCTAATCATCTGTTTTGTAACATCTGTACCAAAACTGTAATATAAATACTAACATAATAGTGGTCGTAAAATAATATATCAAATTATTACATCCAATATGCGACCGTTAAATTCCCATACATTTTAAGACGTAAACTGACGTCGGCCGCGGTCGCAAACTAAAGTTGGGGTATGTTAGACGATCATATTATATATTTGTACAGTATTTACGAATGTTTATGCGGTCGCAAACCGATGGTAACAAAACCGCTATTAAGAATATGTTAAAAAGGTCACAAAATCCGTAACCTTTATTATTAAAGTAACAAGGGAGATAAATAAAGTTTGCAATCAAACAGTCAATTTGCGACCATGTGGTCGTAAAGTCAAATAACATGAAAAATTATATTTTGGTATGCGACCACTCAATATTTTACATGTTTTTGTATATTTTCCTTATAAAATTTGCGCAAATGCGTAGAAAAATAATTTTCTTAGGCAATAAAAACACTATCAATCAGTCATTATATAAATAAATCATTAAATACTAACTCCGAAAGCAGCACGTGCTCACTATTTTTTTTGTAATTTCGTGAATCCGTTCACGCGAGGAGTGCGGGCGCCGAAATGAGCGTGGGTTTGTTTAATTTCGGGTAATACTATGGTGCCAATTCAAATAGGTAAGAACAATAGATCTATCCTGCTCTGTATAGACCAGAATTTCGTTTGGAAAAGAGAGATGGAATTCTTAATTTCTTAGTATTTCTGCAGCAGGTCCCTGAAATGGTCGCATACTGACGGTGGTCGCGAAACCAGCGCAATGACCCTACCTACATTAGAGTTCAGATGAAAAATCTTTATATTTTTAAAGATGTATTTTTTTTGGTGAAACCCCTGAACAAGACCTGAAACTATAGGCAATTGTGAGTACCTTCACCAATAGACAATACCTACTTATATATTTTTTGAAAATTAACTTCCCGCGGATTTCCTAGATAGATTTTTGTGTTAGGTAGGTACATCATCAGTGCTCTATTACAAATTCAAACTGTCTATTTATATTCAAAAGTTGTCTGGTAGAGATCGTTCTTATCTGAATTATTATTGAAAGCACAATATTGTAAACTGATAGTAGGTAGGTATGTGTGCGTGTATCTAGAAGTGGGCATCCCGTGTTACTAATGGATAGCCAAATAACATGTTGCCTACACAGGCACTCATACATAGAAAAGCGTACCTACTTGCTAAAACGTGTGACGTAATTAATACTTTATTACCCATTTTGCGCATGGAAATTATTAAAATTATTCAAACCATCGAGCACCAGCGCGCTATCACCTGTCACATCATATAACATAGTCATCGGAACTTGACAAGAAGGCAAAGGTTTTACTCAATCAAAGTATTTACTAAGGAGTTTGAACAGTTGTCTGAACAGCTCCTGACTCCATCATGAGATCAGCTCGCTGTCACCATTATACAATATTATTACCATTGTTTTTAAGAATTCACCCGAACAAACATAGTTAATACATACATACATTGCTAGTTAAATAAAAGCTTGTAAAATTAAACTTACATAGAGCGAAATGTCCCAAATAATCAATGCAGACTACATAGACATTTATTTATTTATTTATTTTATTTATTTGGAAAAGAAACAGTACAATTAAACCTAAAATATTTCAAACTGGTAGGTTAAACTTAAACCAATTAAGTTTTCACTATTAATTGAAACATACACGTGAAGAAAAGGTGGACAATTACAATAAATATATAGTTTAGTTTTATAAAGTATAGCTTAGTTTTTGAAAATAATATTATATTCAAAAACCAAGAACTAAGAACGTTAGTAAAAAAATAGAGACAAATAGAGACATACCCACCTAACATGTTTTTAGATGATTAATTTGATGGATATCCAAAAAGGTCAACATACCTATTACGCATAATACCACTACATTTTGTTACTACCTTTTACCGACGCCTTCGTTTTTGACTACTTTCTCGTAAAATACTGAAATTCCTAAAAATAAAAAGATTTTTTTGGGAAAAAGGAAGCTTATGTCAATCAATCAATCAATCAAAATCATTTATTTGCAACTATAAAGGTACAACTATAACTATTTATTCCTAGGTACCTACAATGAAATTTCATCACAATCGGCCCAGTGGTTTGGCGTCTCAGACAGAGTTAATTTCGCATTTATAATAATAGGTATAAAAATATTGATACTAACCCTCGTATTCATGAACGACACTATGAAAACACGCACCCACAGTGGACGAAATCTTTTTTCATAAAAATCACTTTATGTGTTGAGCGGCACTATGGCGCATGCTACCGTGTGCCTTTAGATCTCAACTTTGGCTAGAGGCACACGACAACGTGCCTCTAGTCACACTATGCAGTGTCGCACAACACATAAAGTGATTTTTATGAAAAAAGATTTCGTCCACTGTGGGTGCGTGTTCTCATAGTGTCGTTCTTGAATACGAGGGTCAGTTTTGTTATTGAACTCAGTGCATTGGATTTTGGCTTCGACAGTGATAGTTTGGTCATGTTCAAGGAGAAAACTTTTATAGAGACAACAATTTGTAAATAGTGAACATTCCCAGAGGCCCTCGTATATTTATTATTTGGGGTAGGTATACCTAATTTGTTTGACAGTAAGCGAATTAAACGATACAACTAGGTATAGCATGAAATTAATTCAATTTTACGCATAATACCTACTGTAGATTATAGATTTATTACCGGTTCATCTATACTAATATTATAAAGAGGAAAGATTGATTGTTTGTTTGTTTGTTTGTTTGCATCGAATAGGCTCCGAAACCACTGGACCGATTTGAAAAATTATTTCACCATTAGAATCCTACATTATCCCTGATGAACATAGGCTATTGATTATTTTCAAAAATGTTAGGGATCCGTATGAAAACTTCGATAATATAACCCAACGTGTGAAAAAAATCCAAAAAAATTATATCGCTTACGCTGCGAAATTATTGACAATAGAGCAAAGTAATGTACCTACTACAGTTTTATGGATAACATCAATATCTACAGTCCAGAATACCATTTGTCTAACTATTAGGGATCCGTATGAAAACTTCGATAATGTAACCCAAAGTGTAAAAAAAATACCCATAAAATCATTATTACACCCGTGCGACGCCGGGGCGGACTGTAATTTATAAAGATGCTGTAACCTGCGCGCGTTGCTACGCCACCAACTCGGAAACCTTCGTGGGCTCATGCACAACAACTTTGCTAAAGATCATCACATGATCAAATGCAAAGTTTACGATTCTATAAAGGACACACAGAAAAACATTCATTTTCACATACTTACATAGATAACTGTTTTTTGTCAATGGAAAACTACACTACCGTTTAGCTGACAATTTTGGGCAGACAATTTTCGACCTTATGCAGTGACACAAAACCATTTTTGTGGTCATATGGCTTACTTTACATAAGCCAAAATACGCTGACCGTGGTGTAGTACCTATTATACATGTTTCAGGATTTACAGCATCCCATAGATATGGACATTAGTACAATTAGTTACTATAATCCTACTTCCTACTATATATAAAATATTATTAATTATTATCCTACTTCCTACTAATATTAAAAATGCGGAAGTTTGTGTGAGTGACATTTTCACGCAAAAACTACAGAACGGATTTAGATAAAACTTTACAGTAATATAGCTTATACATCAGAATAGCACATAGGTTACTTTTTATCCAGATACCACGCAGGCGTAGCCACTGGCGGAAGCTAGTCTAAAAAGTCAGACTCAATTATACCTACGACCTCCTTTATAGTTTTGCCTGTTATTTTTAAACCTATACCGCCTTCTTTTCGGAATCTTCTAGAAAGTTTCTGGCGATGAACCTTTTCAAGACCAGTTCAATCAGCCTACGCTTTTCAATGAAGGTTGACTCCATAAGACATGTAACGTAAATTCAATTCATTCAATGCATTCAATCTGAAGGTCGTGGGTTCGAATCCGGGCGTGCATCAATGGATTTTTCTGTTCGAAAAATTATATGCATCAAAAACACGTGCTTACAACGGTGAAGGAAAACATCGTAAGGAAACCAGTTAGTGTTCTTATAAGCGGCGATGGGCTTGCAACCTGTCACGTATGGAATGCCAACTACTGCAAAATGTGGGCATGTGCCAAATATAATGTTTGGACGTGCCTCTGACTAACCCCACTAGACATCGTCATAGGATCTAAGCGTCTGAAGATCTGAGAGGATGTCTACCGTACTTGGGGATTACAGTCGTGATCCTATAAAAAATATATAAATAAATTGTAGATTTTCGCCTCCTTTTCGGAATCTTCTAGAAAGTTCTGGCGATTAACCTTTTCAAGACCAGTTCAATCAGCCTACGCTTTTCAATGAAGGTTGAGTCCATAAGACATGTAATGTAAACATTCACTGGCATATTATTAGCTATCTTTGTCCAGAGTTTGGGTTATTGACACTCGTTGCAATGAAAACTTGGCAAACCACTGACACCTTCACCTTGCCCCGAGATTGGCATCCTCTGCCGATACAATATGTTGGCGAAGGCGGGTGAGCAGTACTTGTATGATGTGTTTACATGCGCTTTTTTGTGCGTAACTGAACTCCCGAGCTTACGCACACAGAAACAATGTGCCATGTACATCTACAATTAAGGGGCTCCCAGTCGACGATTGCTCTTTTTCGAAACGAAAAAAGAAATACTTCTGAACAAGCCATATCTCCTATTTTTATAAGTGAATTACTTCAGGTTCCTACCTACATTTCTATTAAGCTGAAAACATAATAGCAGAAACTTTTCACGATAAAGATATTATTTCAAAATGATACGTTTTAGAATTTATGATCGAAATATTTTATATACCTACTATTAAAATCAACTTGTGATTTATTGTTAAAGATAGGTAATATGTAGATTTAGATTTCTATTAGAATAGATTTTTGATAAGTAATTATACATAATTTATATCATTAATTTATTCGAAAAGCTAAGGCGGGTCACGCGCTGACGTGTGTTTGTCGTCATTGCAGCGGTCGGTAGGATTATTTATCGAAGTGATTAAAGATGGGTACATCTTTATTCACATATACTATACATTATAAAATAGGAGATGTGGCTTGTTCACAAGTATTTATTTTTTCGTTTCGAACAAAAACAATCGTCGACTGGGAGCGCCATAAGACCAATCGTATTTATCAGGACTCAAAAGACTCTTGTAATGCTTTTTCCATAAGGTTTTGCTACTTTTACAAGTTTCTAAATCAAGTGTAGCGTGTGCTGCTTTTAGAATTTGTGCTGAAGCTCTTTATATTTTTTTATTGTTGTACTTACTTGAGAAGTACTTTCTAATATTTTTTTCTTGTTTGAGCCTTCACCTTGTTCGATCGGCACCACACTGGAGCTCTGCATAGCATTAAGGTAAGGATCATTGAAAAAAAAAGGTAGACGCCAAGCCGTGTTTGTTGCCTGATTTTTCTAGGCTTTTTCGCGACCGCGAGTAATTGGCGTAGCTTCACCTAGTTCCTAAGACGTTTCAAAGTGATCCTTATGATTTTATTGAAATAAATGATTTTTGAATTTACAGTTTTCATGCAATCGGTAAAACACTGCATTTCGAGCCAAATATCATAATATCCCTCGTTCAAAGTCCAACGAGGTTGTCTGCCAAATACCAAACGAAGAGCGCTACTAACATTTATTCTGTGTTTCTCTGTATTTGTGGTAGTCATGCTGTAAGCACATGTTTTTAAATATAGAATAGGTAATATTTTCCACTGAGAACATAAATTTCTTCAGAAACAACAGCTTTTGTTATACTAGACTCTGACTAGAATATTAATTCTAGTCACCGTTGTCCTTTAGGCAGTATATAATTTAAAGACTAAAGAAAACCAACGAAAATGTTTTGACTGATCGGAAAGTCAAGAGACAATATTTTTAGGTTTTATGAAGGAACTATTGCCAGCGACGATGGGCTTGCAACCTGTCACGTATGGAATGCTAACTACTGCAAAATGTAGGCATGTGCCAAATATAATGTTTGGACGTGCCTCTGACTACTAGACATCTTCAAAGGATCTAAGCGTCTGGAGATTTGAGAGAATGTCTACCGTATTTGGGGATTATGAAAAATAGTGATCATGAAAAATAGATATGAAAAATAGATTAGTAGCCGATTCTCAGACCTACTTAATATGCTCACAAAATTTCATGAGAATCGGTCAAGCCGTTTCGGAGGAGTACGGGAACTAACATTGTGACACGAGAATTTTATATATAAGATGAGCTGCGCCGAAATATATTTACCTAGTAAACAAGTAGGTAAGCTGCCTAGGTAATTAGTGTTTATAACTTTCAATGATTGTAAGAAGTTATGTCTCTATGACAATGTCATGACAGATATAAATATTTATAAATTTCTTTGAGTGTTACTAAAACAACAAATGACTTACCAATGTCACATAAATATTATTTGGTGAGAAAATCTATTTACAGCTATGAGTTCATTCTAAAAGCGTGCGTTGTAAGCATATAGCCTACAATCTATATATCTATATAAATATATAAAAATAATTTGCTGTTCGTTAGTCTCGCTAAAACTCGAGAACGGCAGAACGGATTTATCTTATCTTGGTCTTGAAATGTTCGTGGAGGTCTAGGGAAGGTTTAAAAGGTGAGAAATATTCGAATAATTGCCGGAAAAACCCTAAAAACAGCACTATTCTTTTTCCCATACAAAAGTTTTCTAACTAAAACTTAGAGTCAATTTGAGCTTTATTGCTATTGTATAAAGTTCACTGTTGTCAAAGCAATGTAGGTGTCTTCCTAAGAACGGGAACGGGAACGGGAACGGGAACTTCAAACAACATTTGTCAATTGCGATACGAAGTTCGCCGGGTCAGCTTGTTGATTTATATTTTTTAAATTGTTTTGTTGTTTTGTCGAACGAACGTATTATAATTACGACCAATGATTGAAATATTAGGTACATGTCAATACTAGTACAATGAAAAAAAATATATTCCAATTATTTTCGCCCTTCTAAAAGTAATTAGACCGTTTTGGCCGAGTGGGATGTACCTCGACTTTCAATCTGAAGGTCGTGGTCGAATCCCGGCGTGCATCAATGCAATTTTCTGTTCGAAAATTTATATGCGCATCAAAAGCACGTGCTTACGCTTAACGGTGATGGAAAACATCGTTAGGAAACCAGTTAGTGTTCCTATAAGCGGCGATTGGCTTGCAACCTGCGCACGAAGGGTTCGGTACCATTATGTATAAAAAAAACACGTTTGTTGTATGGGAGCCCCACTAAAGTATTTATTTTATTCTGTTTTTAGTTATCTGTTGTTATAGCAGCAACAGAAATACATAATCTGTGAAAATTACAACTGTCTAGCTATCACGGTTCATGAGATACAGCTCTGTGACAGACAGACAGACAGACGGATAGACGGACAGCGAAGTCTTAGTAAAAAAGTCCCGTTTTTACCTCAAAGGGTACGGAACCCTAAAAACGTGATAGTCAGCCGTATTTATAGTTAAAATGAGTAACAACCACGATAGTTTTAATTCTATGATTTCAAAAGTTTTTAACCATTTAATTTTCTTATTAGTCAGTTATCTACTCATACTTTACACATTGATACGACGGCATTATTATACTTTAGTTTAGATATTCGATAGGTTGGTGAACTTGCCTATAATTTACATATTTATTTGGTCCATAATATACATATATATATTTTTTCTAAACTTGTTTACCGACAAGAAAGGACGATCGACCTTAATGATTCCTATAATTATTATGCAATGTTTGTTTCTTATCAGTTATTTCTTGGTTTACGGAATGAAAGCATTGTCTAACCCTTTGCTGTTACAATACCTATGTTAGATAGTTGTGTAGTTTGTTTTGTCGTTTTATTTATTGTCTACCAGTATATTCCAGTTTTTTAATATAATATCCGTTTTAGTGAAGTCGAAGAATCTTTTAAAATTTTAAAATCTAATGAGGAAACAGTAATTATTATTAGCATTCCCCATTCACACTTTCATCCCCTAATTCACTCCCTTCAAGTTTTTTTTGAGATAAAAATAGCTATGTTTCTTACCCATGATGCAATATATTCCATTGCTTAATTTTATCGAAATCTGTTCAGCGGTTTACGAGTGAAGAGGTAACAGACAGAGTCAGTTTCATTTATTTAATAGTATAAGGATTATAATCAACTTTTTTTAAAGTCGGTATAGGCCAGTCGCTTGACATAAACTTAAATTTAATTAAAATGATAGTAGGTATCTGTAATATGATGTGGTAGGTGCTCGGTTTTGTTATCTCTTGAACTGATAAACTGTGCAAACTACTAGGTTTGTGTAAACAATGTGTTAAATTCTTTACTAACATGTGTTATTTTTAATTGATTATAAAATTTTAAATGGTGCGGTATTATACGCAGTAATACCACGTTATCACTACATAGTATAAAGTAAAGTCGCTTTCCGCTGCCCGCGTCTGTATGTCTGTATGTATGTTTGCTTATATCTTTAAAACTACACAACGGATTTTGATGCGGTTTTTTTTAATAGATAGAGTGATTCAGGAGGAAGGTTTATATGTATAATAACATGCTACCCGTGCGAAGCCGGGGCGGGTCGCTAGTAAAGATATAAACGCTGTAATACATAAAAATAGTCCTGACCACTTTCATTTCTTGTGACATGGCTAGACACTATTTACCACTACACCCGGTAGCTTCAATATTTTCAGATCAATCCAAACATTTATATCGCCACTTCGCGTGAATCAAAATGCGTCGTTCTCAGCATTGATAAATTCCATTCAATTCATTAATTTATTGCGAAATTATTATACGTTTTTTTCAGCTAGCTTACACCATACGTCACTGAGGTCGGTAGTCTATACGTTTACAATACGCGATGGTACGGAAATGAGATGGATGACTATAAATAGAAACGCAAGAGGTGCGAGTCATATTATCGTAGACAACTCTACAAAGCTTTCGTTGACATAGCTACGGAAATAGTAGGGACCTCTACAAGTGTTTTCGTAGAAGCCTCTACGAGAAATGGGCTTTGAAAAAAGTTCCAAAGCAGTTAACAAGAATCACAATCGCAAAATATGAAAACTGACACGTATGTTAATAAGTGTCTGTTTTGACATTTGGTATCGAGACATTTTGGATACCGATAATGGTTCGTGCTTAGGGCCATGAATGAATGAAGACTTGTATGCGAAAAATTAAGCAAGAAATAAGTAGATATAATGAAAATATGATATTCCGATGAAATGATGTCAAATAACTTATCTTGAACCGGAAGTAACCTCTGCGAAAATATTACAAAATGTACCTACTCATTTAATGATATGATGCACTATCAATAATAATAAATTACAATCTAAGTTATCTATAAGGTCTCGTGACTTAAGTTTGTAGGTAATTATTTTATTATCATTAATTTATTTACTTTATAGGCTATAATATTTAACGATTTAATTTTATACCTTGGGTTACATTATCGAAGTTTTCATACGGATCCCTAATGTTTTTGAAAATATTCTATAGCCTATGATCATCAGGGATAATGTAGGAAAATTTAAAAATTTAAAATAATTTTTCAAATCGGTCCAGTAGTTTCGGAGCCTATTCGATGCAAACAAACAAACAAACAATCAAATCTTTCCTCTTTATAATATTAGTATAGATAAAAATATTTTATAGGCTTGTTCAATCGCTTAAAACATGTTTTAACGCAAAAACATAAAGTTAACCCATACCTAAAGTATTTTATTTGTGACTTTATATTTATACTTGTGACTAACCTTATAGGACCAGCTTTCAGCCTTAACATTTTGTTTGAACTGACCAGGAGCAGCTTATGTCCTCGGCGATCCTCTGCATCAGGATCAACAGATTCTGAAATCTCTAATTATGATTCTATGTAAGTTACTCTAACCTTTGGGAATAGGGTGTTTTTTGTGTTTGTTGCGTCTAGTTTTCTGCTTTTTGTTGGGCTCCAGGAAAAGGATGGATCTGGTTTCTGGATCTTCTATTCATTTAGATTCACAGTAGATTCACAGTAGATTCACGGGCATCTATCATCTGTGATCATCATTATAATCTTCGTAGAAGCTATTTCATTTTAGTTCTGGACTTATGTGTTGGTAATGGGAATTTTCGGTGGTACTTCATTACTTTTAGACAAACTAATAATAGGTAGGTATTAGTAATACTTGGGTGTGCCAGCTGCGCCCTGGGTTTAGGAGGGTCCTCTATACATCCAATTTACTAGTGGCGTGACACGTTTTATGATTATTAAACGGGTATTGCTTATTCCACAACAGAAGTTATCCCTTTCGTGTTTTTTTCCCTCCCTATATGCTATTAGACTATGCATTTTCTCTCTTCCTCTAAATCCATTTGGTCGTTTGAGCGTAACACTTCACACACAGCAGCTATAATGTAAAGATGTACATTATAGCACGATACATCTCATTACATCTTTTCATAGAAATCGTCAGGAGATCACACACGATAGCTATAATATATATTTTTTAGATGTATGAGATGTAACATACATACATTGTATCTGTCGTGTGTAAGCCCTTAGTCGCAAAATATCCTAACATACCTACAATCATCCTCACAAACTTTCGTATTTTATAATACCTATATAGGATTACCTAGTAGGTGTGTGCTGTAAGTATTTTGTACCCAGGGTCAAAGACCAGGTTGTGGTCGCCTACCCCGGTTTTGGTCATTTTCAATTTTGGCAATCAATAACTAAGCATAGCAAACAAACTTGTTTAAAATCTATAGTTAATACAATTCTTTGTCTATGGTCCGTTTTGAATACCTAGTGTCAGTTGTGATGATACCTCTAGAGTTAATTTACCACAACTAAATATTTCCCATTTTGTGTATTAAAATATGAATAATTAATAAATAAATATCGCCTGTGTAGAGTCTTTGCCTTACCTAAAAGATAGAAGAATACTCTATTTTATATTGTTTTAAAATCGACGTTTTAATCATTTTTCAATATAAACAAGTTTATTTAAAAAATAAAATGTTGTTAAAATTACCACAACCAGCGCTCTTACCCTACTCGTAATATTCAACACACTAGCACGATACGTTATATCATAACGTTATTACGTAAAACAAAGATTAGCTCCTCAGCTGATCAGTAATTAGCTCATACGAACTTTCTTACCTACAAATTACTGTTTCATTATTCGTTCATGGATCATTACTACGGACCTCACAATACGGCAATCATCCTATTTACAACTTCGATTCCCGGTTCTCGATAATTAGGACAATTGAAGCCGCTTCCAACTTCAACCATTGATGACAGCATGGTTATGTAATGTAAACCTATTTCTTGTTGGTACAGGCGCGGATCCAGCCCTCAAAAAACCTCTCATTTTGATTTTGATGTCAAAAATGCCAAAAAAATCAAGTTTTATAGGAGCCCTACTAAATATTTATTGAATTCCGTTTTTACCATTTGAGTCAGGAAACCTAAAAATTACACTATTAAAATTGTGACGTCACAAGTCTAATAAGGTTGTGGGCATGCCATAGTACCCACAACGGTGGATCCGCGCTTGTGTTGGTATCTATTTTTTTTTTTTTTTTTTATTTAGAATTTAGAACAGAGTACAAAGGAAATAGTTTACAATAGAACGATGAGAACCGCAAAAGTTAGAAAAACTGTGTAGCAGTCTCAACGCCCGCCTCCTATACACAGAAATGTTCTTAACGATAAGATAAATACAAAGAAAAATACAAAGATAAAAGTAAAATCTAAGGACAAATGTTTGTGTGTTTGTGTGTGTGTGTGTGTGTGTGTGTGTGAGTGTGTGTGTGTGTGTGAGTGAGTGTGTGTATGAATGTGAATGTTTAATCTGAGTGCAATTGGAGAAAATCTGTTTGTTTATTCGGGTGTTCTAAGTAAGTTCTCTGTTTCGTCATAGGAGAGGGATAAAAGCCATTTTAGACATTTTAACTTACATTTATAATGTGGGAGCGAGTAGATGGAAAGAATTTTATTGACTCTATTGTAAAGCGAAGAACTTAAGTAGTAGAAGTGACGACCGGCCACAGCGGTCCTTCGGGATTCAATTTTACAAACCAAGTCAGAGCGACGTTTTACAGTTACGACGTTTGGATCAAATTTCAGTTGAGAATGCTTACGTAGAACAGACGCCAAGACAAATAGTTGTCTTACTGTTAGGACTTCACTGATTGAATACAACAAGCCAGTGGAAAAACGCCTTGGTTTGGAAAATGTAACCTTAAGGACCGCTCTTTGGGCTCGCTCTAGTCTTAACATCAGAGTTTTAGAGGCTCCACTCCATGATGTAATGCAATAAGACAGGATGGATTGCGCAAGTGCGAAGTAAACTGTTTTCAGACAGTCGATATCAGCGACGATCTATAAAATAATAACAGGTCGTCGTAGAATATGATTTATTAAAAAAACCGGCAAAGTGCGAGTCGGACTCGCGCACGAAGGGTTCCGTACCATTATCTGTAAAAACGGCAAAAAAATCATATTTGTTGTATGAGAACCCCCTTAAATATTTATTTTATTTTGTTTTTAGTATTTGTTGTTAGAGCAGCAATAGAAATACATACATAATCTGTGAAAATTTCAACTGTCTAGATATCACGGTTCATGAGATACAGCCCTGTGACAGACAGACGGACAGCAAAGTCTTAGTAATAGGGTCCCGTTTTTACCCTTTGGGTACGGAACCCTAAAAAGTGATGTTATAGTTTTGGAAACCCTGATAACTTTTAGTCTATAAAAAAAGTGGATTTGTAGGTATTCGGTACGATTATTTTTTGTATGGAGAAAACTAATTTCGCATACAATATGGTGGTTCAGAGTTATATGTATGAATTTGAGTAAAAGTGTATTCATAACGCGAATTTGAGGTATGAATTCTACTAGAAAAACCTATTGTTTAAAAAAACGGCCATTAATGTATTATTTCAAGTAAAGTTTAAGGCCATAGAGAATATTTGAAGGCTAATTGCTTGTATGTTTAGTCCCAAGTAAGTAGATAAGTACAGGTTTTCTATGGCAGAGTACCTAAGTAGTAGAAGATAAATAGTCTTTTTGGACGAGTAGAAAAGCAAGATTGATAACTACATTTTACGTTGTCGAATGAGTCGTTGAACAAATGTATTGCACTATCTAATCAATTTTCAAATTATCGTGATTTATTTGACATCAATTGATTTTAGCACGTGTCTTTATCACGTAATAGTAGGTACCTTTAATTTATTTGCGATTATGTTACAATAGTAGGAAAAACGTCTAAAAATAAAACAAATGTGATAAAGACCCGTGTCAACTAACCATCGAATAGGCGGTTTTCGGTTTTGAAATTGATATTTTTTTACGCCACAAAATAATAACAATATTTACAGAAATAAATAAAATTGAATTGTTTCTTTTACTTGCCAATTAATGTTACTTTAGAAGTAACTAAACAACAGTTTCTTTGAAGAGAGAAGTTTACGAGAAAGAAGCCATAAACCTCGTGATCGATTGTAGACCATAAACGAGGTAGGTACTATCGTGATAAACGTGACAAGTTATATAATACCGACAGTTAGGTAACCTATAGAACTTATTATTTTTTACTGAGTAATTGAGTACTGGGTGCCCGTCTAGCGTTTACAAATTTGGCTACAACCAAATTTGCAATATTTGTATCCTCTTTTAACTGAAATTACATAGATTTAACTAAGACACTACATTATTGCAATTCTCTTCGATCTCGACTTTTTTTTGAAAATAAAAGAAAGAATTTTTAAAAGTGGTCCAGTAATTTTTGAGTTTATCCATTACAAACAAAAATAATAAAAAATCAAATGTGGCCAACACTCGGCAGATTGAGAGTTGAACAGGTGTTGAAGGTCGTGGGTTTGAAACCCGACGATCAATGGATTTTTCTGTTCGAAAAATGTATACATGCGCATCAAAAACACGTGCTCAAAACGGTGAATGAAAACATCGTGAGGAAACTTGTTAGTATTCTTTTAAGCGGCGATGGGTTTGAAACCTGTCACGTATGGAATGCTAATTAGCTAATTACTGCTAAATGTGGGCAATATAATGTTTGGACGTGCCTCTGACTACTCCCACTAGACATCTTCAAAGGATCTAAGCGTCTGGAGATCAGAAAGGATGTCTACCGTACTTGGGGATTACAGTCGTGATTTTTTTTTCTATCAAATGTTAACTCTTTAATAAAAGTCGTCTTTTTTTAATAATATAGGCAATCACATTTGTGTATGTCTCAAAAGGTTAGGCGTGAACTTAAAGTTTAGTACCGATGGGCGTAAATAAGTACCTATGTGTAAATGGTAATATGGCAGTGTACGTCATATTATGATAACCCCTACCGTGCTCAAGGGGTGGTCAATAAGATCCCGTATTATTTTTATTCGGTCGATTTTACGATACGATGAAGGTTATCAATGAAAATGTAGTTAGAGAGCTATATTCAACATCAATATCTATAGTATTAGTCTAAATAGGTCCATAACCATTCGTTAGTTATGGGCAAAAATATAAAAATAGGATCACGACTGTAATCTCCGAGTATGGTAGACATCTTCTCGGATCTACAAGCGCTTAGATCTTTGAGAATGTCTAATAGGGATGGTCTGAGGCACGTCCAAACATGACATTTTGAAAACTAAACGTGTAGGTTGCAAGCTTATCGCCGCTTATAATAATCCTTAACTGGTTTCTTCACGATATTTTCTTTCACCGTTTTCTGACCACGAACTTATGCGCATATAAGTTTTTGATTTTTTAGAGAATAGGTCGTATCGTTTTTTTATACCTAATAGCGTAAAGTTTGGAAAAACCAGAAACTGTTTTTTTCTGTGAGATTATTGAAATTTGTCTG
This sequence comes from Hydriomena furcata, assembly GCA_912999785.1. NCBI lineage: Eukaryota > Metazoa > Arthropoda > Insecta > Lepidoptera > Geometridae > Hydriomena > Hydriomena furcata. The sequence goes on along the minus strand of OU538825.1, from coordinate 13,399,503 downwards.
GACGCAGCTAGTATAATTATCTTTTTGTTTACATACTTACAAGTCACCCACAACACAATTGTCACATGAGTGTATTGACAATAGGTACCTACTGTCGGGGTCCCTGCGACCCCTTTATCTTCATTGATAACCGTAAGGTCGTGTTAATGAACAACGTGTTTGTACATACTGCATTATGTATAAGGGAGTTCATAGATTAATATTGCTTAGTGATTAGATAAATATATAGGCATAATAAATGATATGAATGAATGAATAGTGAATTAATTGCTAATGTATTCATTCTATATGTGGTCATTGTAATTTTTTCTTAAAAAAACAAAAACAAATAAAGTAATAAAAACGCATTATCTTATCTATTGGACATAAAATAATTTAATTTTGGTAAGTGTCTATCTACTATGAAAGGCTACTAAATTATGTATGTAAACATTAATCATAATAGAAAAAAAAGAAATGTAATAAAATTGGATCACGACTGTACCCATCGACAACATGGGCTATGTTGTCGATGACTGTACCTAATCTCCAAGTACGATGTACATTTCATACTCTCAGATTCTTGTCTAAAGGGGGTAGTCCTCTGACTAACCCTCGTGCCCCGTGACTCTGTACGTAATAAAACAAGAAAAGTGAAAAAAACAAGATATTTTAAAAAGTGAAATCAACCTTTCTAGAAAAAAATTACGTCTTTAAGGGCGTTACACACGGCTAAAATACTATAATATTTTATCTATCGCTCGCCATACAATTCAATGGACCACACACGACGAAGATAATATTTATTACATATTTTCGTATCGTATGGACTGAGTAAGAAAGGAGTGAGTGATGAGATGACGGCTGATAGAAGGAAATAGAAGAAGTACACATTTTGTGCCGACACTACCTACTTAAGTGGGATAAGGGCTGGAAGATGATGATTTTTGTATCGTAAGATAGAATTGTATGGCGAGTGATATTGTATCTTAAGATAAAATAATAAGTATCCTAGCCGTGTGTATCGCCCTTTAACGTTGGATTTGATTTTACGTAGGATAAATAACAACCTAAAGATATCTATGCCATAAAATCAAAGATGTACCTACCTACCTATACCTCTCGATAATAAAATGAACAAATAAGAACGTTTGTAATTTAATCAATTTTAGTACCACTGTCTCATGGCATTGTGGCGCCTCATTTGCATTCAATTTCATGGCTTCAGTGAATTAGATATCGTGTCTATGTCACGTGATAGTTTTATTGTTTACTTTGTGATAATACTCTTGTACTATATAGTGCACAATATAGCTCCAGTTTCAAGGAAATAGGAAAAATCTTCAAGAATTACTTGTAGCATTCGTAGCTAAAGCTAAAATTTTCCTAGTGTCATTCCGTATCGGACTATGGAAGGAGATGTGTTAAGGTAAGTAACCGGGTAAGTAAGCACTTGTATAAATATTGGCGGACTATAAATAAATATTGGCGGATTTTTACACACAACGCCATCTAACCCCAAACTAAGCAAAGCTTGTACTATGGGAACCAGATAACTAGTAGAATACTTAAATTTTTTTTTTTGTAAATACATACTTATTATATGTACAGGTTGCTTGGGTATCAAATAAAACATCTCGAATGATATATATCCATCAGACGTGACCGCTTCGCGTGCCGGCCTCGGCTTGAGTGCCCCGGTGATCGTTCGGCTGTCTTCGTATTCACTCGCTAACGCACACGTTGATAACTTTATTGTTTCGTATACACTACATCTACCTTTTACAAAAAGAAAATGAAATAATAATTCTAGTAACAACCTGGTAACAATAATAATTAATTCTAGTTACATCAGATCATTAAGTACAATATTTCAATCGTTAGGTAAGACTAATTTATAATATTAATTATTTAATTTTAATTAAATTAACTTTAACATATGATTTATTTAGTAGTTACATAAACATTTCAAAAATAGTATTTATTAATATCTGTGTAACCTACATTGTGTTCAAGCAAATAAACTATCTTTATCTTTATCAGACTTTCCACTTGCCTTCAACCCTTTTTTACTTAACTTAGTGTTTTTCCATTAGCTTCATTTTCTGATACAACATCACTTCATTCATCGCATCATTGCATGTCTAATTTATTTTCTTCGATTGCATCTTTGATGACTTTTCCGTCGTCGCCTATCCTTCTTCTTTCTTTTAAATCTTCATCTCTGCATCCATATCCTTCGTTTCAAGATCTGCATGTGTGTCACTGTAGGCGTACTCGCAACGTTCAATTGATCAGAGTGAATGAAGCAAAAGAAGTGTCAGGATTGTAGCAAGTGGAAAGCCGTAGTCTCTGCCTACCTCTTTAGTAAACAGGCGTGATTTTATGAAAGTATGCATAATATTATAATAATATTATTACTATTATGTATTATATCAATAATATTATTTCTTTGTTTATTTCAAAGGCAAGCAAACATACCTTTAAAAATTTTCTAAAGTGATTTCATAACATGCATCTTATCATAGTTCTTTACTAATTGCAATTACCTCATCATGACTGTACTGTACAGACTCCATGATAATTCTTGCACGCGGTTTTTAATTAGGCCCAAATATTACCTCGAAAGGTTTATGATTACTTACCAAATTATGAGTAGCAAATATTATTATGCCATAGACGATTATATGAATGATAGAAATCTTGTAAATTCTAATTGTAATTAGTTATGTTTTATTATTTTAAATGTGCCTAATTATTTCCGTGTATGACTGTTGTCTTTTTAAAAATATTATTATTATTTTTTGTAATTTTTATTAGGTATATCATTTAATTACATTTCATATTGCATGACTTCACATAGGCAGAGTACATTGGTTTCATAATTATCTAATACCTTTAAACGGGCAATTCTAATCTGAATCTCGGTTACGGCTCCAACGATGTTCGTGAAATTTAGTATGCGGGCGATACATCGATCTAGCTAGGTTTCATTTTTAGAAAACGTCCGTATTTCCGAATCCGATGAAATATTGTCCTAGTCATCCAGGTAGATGTAATTAATTAACATCTTCTACACCTGTGTTTCAAGCAATGAATTCAAGCTTTGACTTTGACTTTGGACTTTGACTTTGACTTTGACTTTGACTTTGACTTTGACTTTGACTTTGACTTTGACTTTGACTTTGACTTTGACTTTGACTTTGACTTTGACTTTGACTTTGACTTTGACTTTGACTTTGACTTTGACTTTGACTTTGACTTTGACTTTGACTTTGACTTTGACTTTGACTTTGACTTTGACTTTGACTTTGACTTTGACTTTGACTTTGACTTTGACTTTGACTTTGACTTTGACTTTGACTTTGACTTTGACTTTGACTTTGACTTTGACTTTGACTTTGACTTTGACTTTGACTTTGACTTTGACTTTGACTTTGACTTTGACTTTGACTTTGACTTTGACTTTGACTTTGACTTTGACTTTGACTTTGACTTTGACTTTGACTTTGACTTTGACTTTGACTTTGACTTTGACTTTGACTTTGACTTTGACTTTGACTTTGACTTTGACTTTGACTTTGACTTTGACTTTGACTTTGACTTTGACTTTGACTTTGACTTTGACTTTGACTTTGACTTTGACTTTGACTTTGACTTTGACTTTGACTTTGACTTTGACTTTGCATTCAAAACCAATTTCTTTTTCTGTTTAGCAATACCAATTTTCGCGATCAGAAGACTTTTATTACCATTATACAATAATTCTTGGCCCACGGGGCTACCCATTCTTGACAAGAACAGCCCCTAACCCGACAGGACTAGCGTCAGCGTAAACTTGTGTCTTATCATTAGAATCATAGTATCCTAATGTCTTAAGAGCATTGCTGGGCAGGCATTTTCCTCGACGTTCCTCGTTTTTCCCTGTCTCCTTCCTGAATAATGAAGTTTTTAATATTTCGACCATACAATCTATGCGGACCATTGTATGCCTCTATGTTATGTTTTTCTCCAAAAACTACCAGTTTTATCGCCCTCTTCAGACGTCTATAAAACCAATTTGACGAATGTAAAATAATAAAAGAAAAACATACAGGCAAAGCAAAATCTTTCTCTTTATTATTCTTGAAAAAAATATTAAAATCGATTTAGTTTTGAAGGAGAAAACAGGAGAATACGAAATAGCGATTTCATCATTAAGAATTTAATTGGGTCCGAGGTGCCGTTGTCTCTATCACCATTCATACGTTTATACATGTCATATCGGGCACAGCGCAACAGCAATAGATTTTTTAAATACCTAAGTACCTTTTTTTTTCTATTTCTATTTTTTCTATATGTATGTATACCTTTACGTGAAGCTCTCACGATGACCAAATAAGTTTATTTGTTTGACCCTACTATATAAGCATTTGCTCTTATTCGAAAGAACGGGTAATAACTACTAATACTTTTTTGATTCTCTCATCATGTTGGGCGTCGTCGCTTACATAAATAACGATGTCGTCAATAAAATTTACCATGTTTTCGCATGGCAACAAAATTAATTCCAATATTATTATTATTATTATTTTTTTTTTAATAGTATTCTCGAGTCAACTAATAAACACCGAACACTGTCAAGCCTTTACTACAAATAAAGGTGATTATAATGTCTACCCTCACTAAGCCGATGAAATGCATTTTTTCCTTGGCTAATTTTTCCACCAACAAATCATATCTTGAGCTTCAAGCTCAAGATTTTTTGAACATGTTACATGTTCTTGTAACTATTTTTTTTTTAGGATTTTCTACCCAGAACTTGGTACTCATAGATCTCATTTCTTTTGTCGATTTCGTTGACATAAGAAGAACATACATAAGTTATAATTAACTTGGCTATCATTTCACATTTATGTTTTTGATGGAATATCTGTATATTTTATTTTTGTTTTTCAGGTACATACTTACAGCTTTTTATCTTTATCAAATACCTTTATGGTCGCAATATGTACATAAACTTACATAACACGACGTAAATGGTTAAAAACACCAAATAAAATATTTTATTTAAATACAAGTTAGGTACCTTCACAGATACATAATATATGTGTAATGAAACGACTTTGTCGTTAATCCGACCCGTTGGATAGTAAGCCTTATTAGTTTATTTTGATCTCGACAGTCTAACATAGACGCGTACCTACACTTTGGCAACGTTTCAAATCTTTAAATGATGCCAGCTAATGAATAATTGCAGGTCTCATCAATAACTATCAGAACCACTGTTTATTACACCGCTCGTACTCGACGCGGGTCAAATAACGTTGATCCTTAACTTATTAAGTTAACTTTTTGAACTTTTTCTTTTGTATACTCCCAATAACCTACCTTGATGCCAAATATCAGGTTTCTAGGTCATCTGGAAGTAAGTTAGGTTTTTGATCTATAAAAGTCAGTGAGTGTGCGAGTCAGTTGTAAAAATACGGATTTTTAAACGTTATTAAGTCAATAACTGTTTGAGCTACATTTGAGCACATCAAAGTCGACATTTTGATGGGGAAAACTATAATGATAGTAAATCCCCTTGTTCAGATTTCTCTAAACTATTTCATATTTAGATAGGTACCGTTTGACAATTTTATCAAACTATAATTTTACCTTTCGTTCAGATTTCTCTAAACTATACCATATTTAGATACCGTTTGACAATTTTATCAAACTATAATTTTACCTTTCGTTCAGATTTCTCTAAACTATACCATATTTAGATACCGTTTGACAATTTTATCAAACTATAATTTTACCTTTCGTTCAGATTTCTCTAAACTATACCATATTTAGATACCGTTTGACAATTTTATCAAACCATCATTTCTTTGTCAATTTGTCAAACTTTAATATTACCTTCTGTTTAGATTTCTCTAAACCATACCATTAGATACCGTTTGTCAATTTGGCAAACTATCATTTCCATTCAGATTTATTTAAACCATACCATAAATGTATTTAGATACCGTTTGTCAATTATGTCAAACTATCATTTCTTTGTCAATTTGTCAAACTTTAATATTACCTTCTGTTTAGATTTCTCTAAACCATACCATTAGATACCGTTTGTCAATTTGGCAAACTATCATTTCCATTCAGATTTATTTAAACCATACCATAAATGTATTTAGATACCGTTTGTCAATTATGTCAAACTATCATTTCTTATTTTCGATTTTACAGGTACCGTTTGGTAATCCAAACTACCTCTTTTATCCAGTGATACCCCAATTAGTTTTTTGGAAACCGACAAATACAGGTGTTCGTTAAATGATTGTAACCAAAACAAATGCATAATGTATTATTTCACTTTGGATGGATGGATGGTCTATTTAAAGACAATGATAATAGTAATTATATTATTTATACGTTTCAATATTTTCTTAATATTGGGTTGAGTATTTCCAAATGAAATAAAATTAAACGTGACAAAACTATAAATAGTTTTGTTATATAACTTAAAAGTTATGGTTACAAATCGTTTAATATATTTTGTCGGAGACTCAAACCTGAGGTACCACTGTATCTATGTACATTGTACACATCTCGTTTTTCTATGCAGGCATAATAAAATGCCCACTCGTAGGTACCAACCAACGCGAAAACAGTAATTGCCTTCTTATTCTTACAATATCAGACTAGGATACATACTTACTAAGTTTACTGCCTATCAAAGAAGGTAGGTGTGAATAAACGATATGAAATTCTAATGCAAAATGTATGATAACAAGTCGACCAGAAGGTAGTATGGAGGCGATAAATGCGCTCCTCTTACCTACTAGTCCGATAAGCTAGTAGAATCATTATAAAATGCACCTTAGAAAGATAATAATTAGGTACATTATCTTAGATTTTCGTTTTAGGTACATTAACTTTGATTTTTGTTCGTATTTTATTTGTAATAACAATCTAGTAAGTTTCCCATCTTTTATTTGTAAGACAAAACAGTTTCGACTCGTTGATCTACCTTTTTTTTTGTGTTTTATTTTTTGTTTACTTACGTAAATAATTGTAACCACTGGCAAGGTCGCCACTTGTACAGGTTGCTTGGGTATCAAATAAAACATCTCGAATGATATATATCCATCAGACGTGACCGCTTCGCGTGCCGGCCTCGGCTTGAGTGCCCCGGTGATCGTTCGGCTGTCTTCGTATTCACTCGCTAACGCACACGTTGATAACTTTATTGTTTCGTATACACTACATTATACATAGTAACACCCAGACACAGAACAAACATCTATGTTCATCGCACAAATATTTGCCCTGGGTGGGATCGAACCCACAACCTACAGCGCAGAAGGCAGAGTTACTACCAACTGAGCTGTGAGGCCTGTCAACTTGTATGATGCAGACAAATGCCTTGAATAAATTCTTTACCTGTTTTTTAATATTATACTGTGCTTGCGCTTATGGAAAATCACGAAGATTTCTATACTAATAATAATAATATAATAATAATATTATAAAGAGGAAAGATTTGATTGTTTGTTTGTTTGTTTGCATCGAATAGGCTCCGAAACTACTGGACCGATTTGAAAAATTCTTTCACCATTAGAATCCTACATGATCCCTGATGAACATAGGCTATAGTATATTTTCAAAAATGTTAGGGATCCGTATGAAAACTTCGATAATGTAACCCAATGTGTGAAAAAAATACCAAAAAAATCCTTATATCGCGTTTGCTGCGGAAATTATTGACAATAGAGCAAAGTGATGTACTACAGGTTTATAGGGGACATAAATATCTACAAAAAAGTCTGTATTACCATATGTCTAACTATTAGGGATCCCTATTAAAATTTCGATAACGTAACCCAAGGTGTTCAAAAATTTGCTATAAAATCATTATTACACCCGTGCGACGCCGGGGCGGACTGTTTTTTATAAATTCAATTCAAAACGATTCAATCTAGCGGAATTATTTAACCTAACCTACTCGTTAAAATAAAAAAAGTATGTTTGTTGCCTGATTTTTCTAGGCTTGATCGCGAGGAATCGGCGCCGGCGTAGCTTCACCTAATTCCTAAGACGTTTCAAAGTGATCCTTGTGATTTTATTTAAATGAATTGTTTTTGAATTTTGAATTTTGAATTTGAATTATCGTAGTAGGTAATTTCAGTTATGTACCTTCATATGTACTTGCAAGCTTTGCTTAGTTTGGGCCTAGATGGAATTGTGACTGTCACGTAGGTAACTCAAGTTGGTGACTATAAAAATTCGCATAAAGATTTTAGATAGCTTAGCCATATTCGTAGAGAGGTACCTTTAAATAAATCTTTATTCTTAGTGCTAAGATTAACATTACCTACTGATTAATACCATCTTTTTTTTCTTTTTCCTACTTAATGTGGAGTTGGCGCAACATGTTCATAAACATGCTGCGAAGAGGATTTGGCTTATGTTTTGCCTGACGTCAACTCTCTGTGGGAAATTTTTCATTGATTAATACCAAATTTCACTAATTCTTATTTTACCTCTTGTTAAATCTGACCTGAACTACCAGAACAAAGATGATGGCTTGAAAAAACAGCCATTACAATCGTAAAACAAAACCCAATACTTGTTTCAGAAAAGACTCTGCTCCATTCATCAAAAATGGCGCGCAAGGTGTCATCACCAAGACGGTGGTCCCCGAGAAGTCGGAGAAGGCTGGCCGAGGCAAAGCTCTTAGGCAGGTGGTGGCTTCATTTGTGGCCAATATGGGCACCATCAACACAGGCATGGCGTTTGGCTTTTCCGCTACCGCGTTGCCGCAGTTGAAGAGCGCCGATTCCAGTATACATATCAATGATAATGAAGCTAGTTGGATTGGTGAGCCAACATTCCTAACTATACCTTACTAGCTAACCCGGCGAACTTCGTATCGCTTTATTATGTTAATTTCCCGTTCCCGTTCCCGTATTATTCAACCTAATAAAGCTCAAATTGACTACGTTTTAGTTAGAAAACTTTTGTATGGGAAAAAGAAAAGGGCTATTTTTAGGGTTTTTCCTGCAATTATTCGATTTTTTCTCGCCGTAAAAAATATCCTTGAACTTCAAAGAACATTGAAAAAAAAGAATTGGCCAAATTACATAATTTTCAGTTTACTATGAAAGCAAAGAAACAGTAAGAAATTTATCTAAAATAGTTGATTTGTTTGGTAGGTATTATTAAATTCTTGTCGTTCCTCGGACACATTCCTCGCACGTACCATTTCATTTATCGATAAACCTTCGACAGCCGATCGTTTAGTCGCATTTTCTAGGCCAGCAAAGACTTTGTGGAATATTAAAAAGCCTAAGAGCTATTACGCACTATCGACTGTCGAAGTGTCAAATTACGATTCAATATATCGATGAAATACGACTAAATGAAAGAATCTTTGGCATAGTTTCTTGTATCTACTCAGAAAATCGTTCAGTCTTGACTATGCATTGCATAGTATGTCTACATAACTGTTAGAAAGAGGTAAAATTTGTATTTTTCTTTGTCCCGGATAATCTAAAAAAAACGGCCAAGTGGGAGTCGGACTCGCGCACTAAGGGTTCCGTAACCTATAAAAAAACGGCAAAAAAACACGTTTGTTGAATGGGAGCCCCATTTAAATATTTATTTTATTCTGTTTTTAGTATTTGTTGTTATAGCGGCAACAGAAATACATCATCTGTGAATATTTTAACTATCTAGCAATCACGTGACATACAGTCAGAGATACAGACATGAGATACAGTCCTGTGACAGATAGACGGACAGCGAAGTCTTAGTAATAGGGTCCCGTTTTTACCATTTGGGTATGGAACCCTTAAATGTAATGGATCAATTTTAAAAAATCTTTCACCTATCATAAGCTACATTATCAGCGAGTAACATATTTTATTTTCAAAAAAATTATATCTTCACGTAAATAGCAACAATATACCTAACCTAAAAAGGTATTAAAAACATACTTAAAATCTTTATAAGTATGAGTACAAGCCTAGGCGGACTGTTAAAGTTGTTATATTTAATTGTACAATCCCTGTTTTTTCAGCAAGTCTAAGCGCTGCCGGCACGCCTATGGGCTGCATCGTCAGCGGCTACCTGATGGACGCCATCGGCCGGAGACGGACGCTCATCATCACGGAGGTGCCGCTCATCATAGGCTGGCTTATGGTGGCGTTTGCACAAAACGTTCCCATGATTTACATAGGTAAATTCATACTACTGCAAAATGTAGGCATATGCCAAATGTAATGTTTCTGACTAACCGCTTTACACATCTTCCTGAGCGCATGGATATCTGAGAGGACATCCTCTCAGATATCCATGCGCTCAGTACTTGCTACTGTACTTGGGGATTACAGTCGTGATTATATTTTATTCAATTCACTAGCGACCCGCCCCAGCTTCGCACGGGTAGCATGTTATTATACATATAAACCTTCCTCCTGAATCACTCTATCTATTTAAAAAAACCGCATCAAAATCCGTTGTGTAGTTTTAAAGATATAAGCAAACATACATACAGACGCGGGAAGCGGAAAGCGACTTTGCTTTACTATGTAGTGATAGTCAATCAGGCCCAGAAGTATCATTATTCTGATAGTACCCCCCCAGCAGGTCTAACATACTGACCCGAGAAATTGATTTGTCTACGAAGGAATAAACAATTTGAAAATGTTGATCGAGACAAGTTTAGAAATATCTTTTTCGTTTATTTTTTCTATTATCATGGTCAAAAAGTAGAAACGATATCTTTTTGTCTAAATACTTCTGCAAAATAAACTTTTCTCGGGCCTCAAGCTAGCTGTGCAGGTAGGTCCCTAACATTTTTAGATATTCAAAAATATAGAACTCCATATTTTGGACCTCAGTAAGACGAATGCATTCTCTCACCATAAGTACTTGTTTTAACACATGGATAATTTGAAGACCACTATCCTATTGATAATGTAAATGCGAAAGTTTGTATGTTTGTGTTGCAAATTACACCGTAATGAACGGCTAAATCAATTACCTACCTACCTAAGCCCTAACATGTAACAGTATCCCTCGTATTCAAGAACGACACTATGAGAACACGCACCCACAGTGGACGAAATCATTTTTCATAAAAATCACTTTTTGTGTTTTGCGACACTGCATAGTGTGGCTAGAGGTACATTGTCGTGTGCCTCTAGCCAAAGTTGAGCTCTAAAGGCACACGGTAGCGTGCGCCATAGTGCCGCTCAACACATAAAGTGATGTTTATGAAAAAAGATTTCGTCCACTGTGGGTGCGTGATCTCAGTGTCGTTCTTGAATACGAGGGTATATCTCGTGATTTGGTATAAGACTACTTTTTATCCTCAAACTAGCTCCTAAAGTGTGACCTAAAGGAAGCCAGTACCACGAAAAAGGCACTGTCGCTACATCTGGTAGTGATTCAATTTATTTGGTGCTTGGTTTTTGCGTTACAATCTATCTAGGTATAAATAATAAATAAATATTGATGGTCATTTCACACAGTGCCATCTGGTTTAAGCAGAGCTTGTACTATGTGAACTAGATATCTAACTAATAGAATACTACTTATACCTACTTTTAGTAAATGCATACATTCTAGCACCCAGACACAGAACTAAACATCAATGTTCATTACACAAATGTTTGGGCTGGGTGGGAATCGAACCCACAACCTACAGCGCAGTAGGCAGACTAATAACAAGACTAATGAAGTAATAACAGAGACTATTGCATCTTATCCAATAGATGACAGAGTCGAAGGTGATAAAATGCAAATCACTTTTTAAGAGGCTCCCAGTCGCTGATTGCTCTTTTTCGAAACGAAAAAAGAAATACTTCTGAACAAGCCACATCTCCTATTTTTATAAGTATATTACTTCAGGTTCCTACCTAGATTTCTATTAAGCTGAAAACATAATAGCAGAAACTTTTCACGATAAAAATATTATTTCAAAATGATACGTTTTAGAATTTATGATCGAAATATTTTATATACCTACTATTAAAATCAACTTGTGATTTATTGTTAAAGATAGGTAATATGTAGATCTGGATTTCTATTAGGATAGATTTTTGATAAGTAATTATACATAATTTATATCATTAATTTATTCGAAAAGCTAAGGCGGACCACGCGCGGACGTGTGTTTGTCATCATTGCAGCGGTCGGTAGGATTATTTATCGAAGTGATTAAAGATGGGTACATCTTTATTCACATATACTATACATTATAAAATAGGAGATGTGGCTTGTTCACAAGTATTTCTTTTTTCGTTTCGAACAAAAACAATCGTCGACTGGGAGCGCCTTAATGATCTTAATGGCTTAATGGCTATCACGTGCAGTATACAAAAATAACTTTTTCATATTTTTGGCAGCAACTGTTGACAATGCTTCAATCACGTGTTATCTAATGCTTTTGCATAATGAAACATCATAATTTTCTTCTCATTTTTCTTTTCTGTACTTATAATGAAAGTAAGTATATGTTATGTATTCTATCAGTTAACTGCTTGTGTAACATTATGGATGGCTAGATTGTTGTGTAATATATCCTTCAATATTTATGATTGTAGATATTAGGTATACGGTATATCTATAATCTATACATATAATAAAACTGTAGAAGAGTTCAATTCTGTACATTGAATAAAAACTAAAAAAAATACTCCTAGGGGTCTTCATACAAGTAACACAAGCCAAAAAATACAATTTTGGAATTTTTGTCTGTCTGTCTGTTGTCTGGCTTTCACGCAAAAACTACTGGACGGATTTTGATGAAACTTTTTTTGTTATGTAGCTATTAGTCCTCGGCAACATATAGGCTATAATTTATTTTGAAGATGGGAATACCAGATGTGAAACTCTGTCGACCAGCGAAGCGGGCACTGGTCAGCTAGTATAAAAATAAATCGCTGAATGTGTTGCTAAGCGCGCTAGACTATGTGACATATACTATCATCCTGACGGTAACCAAATGTCGAAAGCAGCTGAACCGATTTCGCTAATTATTTTTTTGTTGTATTAGTTATAACTAGGAGGTTCTTAATAAAAAAAAATGAATTGGACAGGACAACGGGACAGCTAGTTGACTATACATATGTAGACGAGTACATCGCGATCAGATCCAAAGATGGACACGTTTTGGATAATTCATTATTAAAAAAAACCAAATTGCCGCACATGGTATAGTAAAGTATGACATGGACAGAGGTTACTAAATAACTTTGCAATGGTCCATGAACCCCTTTACCACAAGCTATAAATTAATATTTAAACAGAAGAATTGGCCACTAGATAGCTAGTCCCACATCCCACATTAAGATCCCCTACATCTTGGGTATGAGAGTTAATTAAAGTAACGGGTATTCTTTCCAGGAAGACTACTGATCGGCTTCGGCTCCGGCATGGTGGGGGCTCCGGCCAGGGTCTACACGTGCGAGGTCTCCCAACCCCATCTCAGAGGCATGCTCGGAGCCCTGGCTTCAGTCGGTGTCTCTACTGGAGTTCTTATACAAGTAATTATATAAGCAAGATTTTTATACCACTTGAAAGCAGACCAGACTGAGGGTCATGCTGGTGGAAAAAAATCATTGCCCATAACGAAACAGTATCTTATTAGTCTCGAATACTCAGAACGCATTCTACGAAGTAGAACCTACTACAATGAAAGTTATGCACTTCGGCAACTTTCGTTTATCTATGTTACACCACCAGCTGATCCGATATTAAATCTTGAGATGTTACAACATTCCCTAAGCTCCTTAGTGAATGACGTCACGTGGGACGGACGGACATGTGTGCGGACATATACGGAATTCGGAAACACGAACATTGCCGAGGTGAAAACCTCTAATCGTAGTAATCTCTAATCTCTACTGCCTGGCGTACACCAGCCTAAAGCATACAGGGGTGCTCATGTGTCTGTAATTTCCCCGGCAACCATACCCTTCAAACAGGAACAGCGATATGGCTTGGTGGTAGAAACAGCGGAACCTATAGGAAAATTTTACTTGATAACTTAAATGTAGAGTGAAACGTTTCGAAGCGTACGGCAGGGATCCCATCTAGGCCCTATGTTTTACATGGTATATGTTTTATACATAAGCAGAAACAATAGAGCAATAATAAGGCCAAATCATACGGTGTAAACATATTGACGTATCAACTAGTGTTAGGTTAACTGTTTCCTCACACACGTAAGGAAACTATTGTTTCAAGGTGTTAATCAGAAGTAGTTAGCAAGTGTCGCGTCACCTCAAGGTGTAATATCGGATTGATTCAGAAAGACGATCTTCTTCATCGTTTTTTGTAAGACGATCATAATAGTGATTGCAATTAATAAATAAGTACATAATTATTGGTAGACATTTCATTTATTAAGCAAAGCTTGTAGCTACTAACTAAGAAAATCAGATAACTGATAGAAAACGTAGATAGACTTAGATAATACATAGATAGGACTTATAGGTAATACATTTCATTAGAAGACTCATTATTAGAAAAGTATTACCTATAGTGTTTCTGTCTTTAACTTGGATAAATAAAACCCTAGTTACGAGTACCTATGCAATAAAATCAAAGCTGTATCCTTTTGCATATTGAGAAAAACACGATCAAAATGACAAAAAAATAAGAATGTTCTGCTGAATTCACAATTTACCTACTTATGTAACTTATCGAACACGCCTACCTAATTCTAATCTTTTAAAACCAGTTTGGGTATATTTAAAATGGTTTACTTAATTCGATTAGATAGCGTATGTAAATATTGACAATAATATACTTATTTAGCGATTCGTGCCTTACATAATAAGAAGCGTGAACGATTTTGCGATGAATGGAATTCATCTATTTGTATAATTTTTAAGCTATTGCATAGCTTCTATCGCGGGCCTTGAGCGTGGAGACCGAATCCAGAAATTTCGTAACGAAAATTTACACAAAATTTTACGAGACACGAGACACGCATATTGCGTGAGTGTGAGTGTTAGAGATAGTCTTTTTGGATTTCAAAAAATCGATTTTTAAAAAATCGATTATGTAAATTACACATATAAATCGATTTTTGTAAACTAAGTTTTCCGAACGCGAACCGAATCGTTCGTTGGCCATTTTCCCGGACGTGAACCTACATATAGTCGCCTCCCAAACGGAAACCGACTCATCGGTCTTGTCTCCGAACGCAAACCGAACCATTGATCGTTTCTCCGAACGTGATCCGACCAATAGTCGCTTCACAAACGGGAACCGACCCATCGATCGTCTCTCCGAAAGCGATCCGAACCATATAATTAGATTTTTTGGAAAATCGATTTATTTGTAGGGACAAAAAATCGATTATTAATTAATAGATTTTTTTCAATCAATATTACATCCCTATGACTCATGTCATGCCTGCTTAGAGTGATTTTCGCATTCCAGCGCCATCTAGTTTCATTTGATGATACTACGTTATTATAGGTGCTCTTCGCGGTCTCATGCGAAAGCTCGGGGTTTGAGAGGTTCGCAATTCCGCTGGCAGGTGGCGCTATTTTACCACTATCGGTAAATAGGTGGTACTTCACAGACATGATCGACTAAAAAGTTTGAAATTGAATTATTGAATTCATGTAGTTAGGTAAATATCGAATCCTGGCCGTGCATCAATGGATATTTCTGTTCGAAAAATGTATATGCGCGTTACACGTGCTTATAACGGTGAAGGAAAACATCGTGAGGAAACCTGTTAGTATTCTTGAAAGCGACGACGGGCTTGCAACCTGTTACGTGTTGAATGCTAACTACGTAGTTAGGTAAATAGGTAGGTTAAAGATTTTGATATCTATCGATGAATAGCAGAACTTTTAATGACTTTTTGAAATATCACGCTTGTCTCTTTAGTTTAGCAACTCGCCAATAGGTGGCATTGGTTGTATCGGCGTTACTGAGCATGCCTAATCCCCCTCTTCCCCCGCAATCTAGGGATGTAAAAAAAAAAAAAAAAAAAAATTTTCTTCTTTTCTTATCGGTCACCACGCTCAAAAAGTTGAATATCAAAGAAAAACAAAGGAAAAAAGGATAAATAAAATAAATAAATAAATAATTATAAATACATAAGTTGATAAAAAATGTTATGCAATAGCTTTACCGCGGCAGTCTCCGAGTGCCACACGTCTTTTTCTTTTTTTTAAATTTTATGCGCATTATTTATTGCGCACCCTGCGCAAGCCAAAAAAGAGTGGGTGGGACCACTCTTTTTTGGCTTGCAACCTGTCACGTATAGAAGGCTATTGCAAAATGTGGCCATTATACATCTTCAAGGATATGAGCGCCTAGAGATCTGAGAGCATGTATTGTACTGTAGGTATAATGGTTAACAAAAGTGATCATAATTACTTATTTAATTTTAAGAAGAAATTGGAACTCTTTTTTAAATTCTGCTGTGCCGCCAATCTGACTAAAATTTTGTAAAACGCGATCGATCTTATTATGTTCTTGTTAAGGTCTAAATTAGCGTAAACCATAAAAGTTCACCTTAAAGTAATGTGATTTAGAAACGTCAACTGTCGAAAGAAAAACATGTCGTTGTTATCAAAGTCACGACCGCGTCGCTATACCAACAGATCGTGATAAACGGCGCAGTGACAACAATATTTTGTATGTTTAGTTAAAATTAGATCTACAATCTAAACAACGCGCCACACAAACAATTAACACACATGTGAATATTTAAATCCCGTGATATTAAGTCATGGAATTTTTCAAAATACAATTATTAGTCTTCGCGAATTAGATATAGAATAGATACATCATCTTTTGTCATAACATTTTTGTACGAGTCATTATGCTATTTTGAAACAAATTGTCTCAAAGTAGGTATGATTTGGATGTAATATTTAGATTCAGAACCAAGGGATATTCCGGCTAAGGTTAATAACTGTAATAAATCGGTTATTGAACTGTTTCAATAAGTGTTAACAGTAACAATCGGTTGAACATACTTGATGATCGTTTCAAAGATCTCGATGATGATCTCTTTAATAACTCGATACCTTTTTCCAGTACGTTATCGGCAGTGCAACGTCGTGGAACATTCTAGCCGGGATCAGCGCGATCATCCCAATTATTTCCTTCCTCGGAATGTTACTCCTCCCGGAAACTCCAAACTACCTCCTCACAAATGGCACGAGGGACAGAGCTGAGAGCTCCTTGGTAAAACTGAGAGGTTCTACTTGCGATGTCGATGACGAAATAAAGAAGATGATTGCGTTTAAAGAGAAGAATCATGTAGAACCGTAAGTATATTTTAAGGAAGTTAATAATAATAATAATATTGGTAGACATTTCACACAGCGCCATCTAGCCCCAAACTAAGCTAAGCTTGTACTATGGGAACCAGATAACTGATAGGATACTTATATACTTTTTTTTTTGTAAATACATACTTATTATACATATTAACACCCAGACATAGAACAAACATCTATGTTTATCACACAAATATTTGCCCTGGGTGGGGATCGATCCCACAACCTACAGCGCAGAAGGCAGAGTTACTACCAACTGAGCTGTGAGGCCAGTCAGTTATTTAGGTAAACCTAAATATATAAAAATATATTATATATGTTTTTATATATTTAGGTGTGAATTTGCTAAGGTTTCATTTGAACTGAGTTTCTTTGTAAGTACTCTTATTAAATCAGCTGAAACAAAAGTCCTGCAAAAAAACATAAAAACTACATCGATTTTCTTCGAGATAATAATTAGGGTTCATGCATTAAAAATACATAATGCTTGAATGACGCAATGCAATATGTATCTTCATAAGTGAGTTAAATCAGTTTTTGTTATGTTTTTTCAGATTGAAAACAATGAAAGAAACAATAAAAGCGCTGCTGTCTCCATCGGCTTTAAAGCCATTTGGCATTCTTGCTGTTTATTTCTTCGTTTATCAGTGGTGCGGTGTCAACACAATCACATTTTACGCTGTTGAAGTTTTTGAGGTAATTACGTACTTAATAAGTACCTTGATTAAAATAATTATATAATTTGAGCCCTAAATGGCGCCCTTGAGGCACACCTGGTGGTTTGTATTATAAACCTACATCAAACGCGCTCCTTTTAGGCGTGTTGTAAAAAATTACGTTGCGTGTTATTCAGTAAATTAAACCTCAATAAACGCACTCGAGGCACACTTGTTTGTTTACGTACATTATTCACAGCTACATAATCGAATGCCTTATCCGTTTCTATTTATTTCATCTAAAGTCTCTGCATCTTTTTTTGCGGACGTGTCTTGATGAAATGGTTTATATTTCAGGCTTCAGGAGCCATGAGTGACAAGTATTGGCTGACGATATCGATGGGCGTTGTTAGACTTATATTTACTGTGGTCGGTTGCATACTCTGCAGAAGGTGTGGCAGGCGACCACTCACTTTTATATCATGTAAGTTCAAAAATTATATATTTCCTATCTTTTTGTTCTGTCATTGACATGGTACCTATTTTTGCATCTTTTTCAAGTATAATTTTAAAAAGAGGTCAAATGTATTTAGGGTTCTTATTAATCAAGTTTTAACTAGCTTCATTATTGTTTACAGCGATCGGTTGCGGTACCACAATGCTAACCCTGGCCGTATACATGTACTATGTTAAGTTCTGGAAGGAGAACAACATAGAACCCTCCCACTCCTGGATCCCAGTAGCCAGCATATTTATCTTCGTCATATCCTGCACTCTTGGCTACCTGATCGTGCCTTGGGTTATGATTGGCGAGGTGTATCCTACGCAGGTACTTTACATTTACATTGTTGTCTTTATAATCAGCATTCGTTTTATTTTCTAGATCATTATCGTTCACACTTACACATAATTAGGTTCAATTAACCCCATGTAGATTGACAGGATAATCAAATCTCTAGTGATCAGAGGCAAATCAAAACAATAACCATCTCTTTTAAAACATCATGTTTCCCTTGCAGGTCCGTGGTATAGTTGGTGGTATGACGACCTGTGCGGCTCACCTTTCAGTGTTCTCCGTCGTGAAGACCTTCCCTTTCCTCAAGGGTCTGCTCAACGATTACGGGGTCTTCGGACTCTATGGCTGCATGTCTTTGTGCAGTGAGTATTCTTCTTAAAACGAAGAAGTGAAAGCAATGGTTTTGAACACTTTGGCTTAGATTGATCTTTTTGTAAGCTTTTATATGCTAGCTAATCTAGTCAGCGAGTTGTTTGTGCAGCAATACATTTATTTTATTCGATTTTGGTATTTTTAAATTAAATTGAATTAGCCCTGAAGTTCTCTCGTGAGGAGCTGATTCTGGCTGCATCATTAATTTGTTGATACAATGTTGTTGTATTGTCATCAGAACTACGCCCAACTGCCAAATCTGAATGATCGAACGATTAGAAGTAGGTTAAATTACCAAGATTTTCTTACATAGTTTGTTACAAGTTAAGTTAGTAAAAGTGTGTTCAAGTTACCAATATATGGTCTTTCTTCCAGGTATCCTATTCTTCTACTTCTTCCTACCGGAAACCAAAGGCAGGACACTTCAGGAAATTGAAGACTACTTCTGCGGAAGAACGAAATCGCTCCGCAAAGCCAGCACCAATGAGACTGCGTGAACGTATATCAGTTTCAAAACTAACGGTTTAGTTTGATGTTTATAAAACAAACTTTATATACTCGTACAATGCAACAGTGAGTTTGTTATGCTGTTTTTGGTTAGTTTTCATTGATTTATTTATCTGAGATAAGGTAGCAACGAAAAATACACATATGACTCAGATAATATCATGTGTATTTACATACACTGGCTGTTCCAAAAAGTTGTGTCATGCGTGGAATTCCAGAGGTAGAGTACTCTTAGAGAAAAAAATAAACGCTGGATTCTTAGAAGAGGTATCTTCATATGTTATATCTTCCTCTATACCTACCTACAATTGGGTATAATATCCAGGTATAGAACAAACATCACACAAATATTTGTTCTCTGTGGGAATCATACCGCAGAAGGCAGAGCTACTACAAACTGAGCGATGTGGCCAGCTATACATCTGTATTGGAAAACCCTGTGTATCTGAACCAAATAAAGATATAGCTACTTACTGATTCTTATTTAGATTCTTAGGATTACGAGTAGGTACATTAAATTTGATTATTTCACCATAATAATTAAATGTGCCTTGTGAAGCCTATCAATCATATTAACCACTGTATTCCTGAAAGGAAACTTATAAAGAATAAAATAATTGTATATTTTGAAAAGTATTATATTAAATTGTACAGTAGTATCGATATTTGTAATGTATAGTATAATATTTAGAAAATTAACTTTAAAAATAATAAAAAAAATATTGTGTGCCATTTAGTAAGTTGTATATAGAAACATTAAACTTATGAGTAGGTACTTACTACAGTCTATACTAATTTATTAGAAAATAGTTTGGTAAAATATTAATATCTTTTTACCAATAGCCCAAATATTTTAGCATACAATGCATTTTGATTTTGTAAAGCATTTTGTGATAGTTTTAGATGTAAGAGAATGAATCTGTTGTACATATCTGATTTATTAGAAATAAAAAAATATATTAGCAAGGTATTCTTTATTTAGTAAAAGTAAAATATATCTGTCCCTTTCATATAGGTAAAAAAAACAAAGACCGCTATAATTTTAGCCCTGCAAATTACAGAACAGAAAGTACACCATTAAGTAGGTATCCAGTACAATATAGTTTGAATATATGAACTAAATGAAACTTTAAATATAATATAGTCTGTGCTCTGGAATAACATATAGAAAACTTGTAATACAGGTGATGCCGCGGGCAGAAACTAGTAATATAGGTAGGTACGTGCGTGGAGTTAAAGAATCTATCTACTTGTTAGAGATACATAACTAGGTAGTACTACTAACTTAGGTAGGTACCTATAACACCTAGGTATAAAAAATTGTAGGCACATTGAAAGATTCTAAACAATGTTTTCAAAACATTTGCAAGTTCTAGAGCAGTAAAATTCATTCAACTAGTGATACCAGTTCTATAAAGTTATGCCGTTCAAATTGTAGGTACGTTTCATTTGTAATTTTATTCGTAAATTGTTGTGATTGTGATCAGAAGAACGATAAAATGCAAAGTCAGTATAAATAATACCAAACCTAATATATTTATTTACATGCTTCTGCCAGCGGTTGCATGGTACCTACCCCGTTAAAAGCATTCTTGATCAAAATCATAATCTATCTTTATACCCATCTATTCAGAAGTTTTAAGGCCTTGATCTATTTAGGTACTCAGCATCATAGATAGGCAAATTTATAGATAGGAAAATGTTATAGTTGTATTTTCATGTAGTTTTTAACCGATTTCGGAAAACGATGAATTTACTTTATAGGTTGGTATATAAGGTATACCTACACCTAGGTATATTGTCTATTTTTGCCTTCCAGGTATAATAAGATCAAAAAACATAAAAGGTGTAGAATTCAGCAACATTCCCCGAGGAGCAATGCTCAAACTCCTAAGTGGTTACGAACAAAGGCTAAAAAACATGTAAGTTTAATTTTTATCCTAACCAGAAGCCCTATCCTGGTATCCAAAAGACCTGTATCGCGTTACGTGAAGAACCATTTTTAAAAGCTTTTATTTAACTTACAATGTATGTATGTAACTTACCCTCGTATTCAAGCACGACACTATGAGAACACGCACCCACAGTGGACGAAATCTTATTTCATAAAAATCACTTTATGTGTTTAGCGGCACTATGGCGCACGCTACCGTGTGCCTTTAGAGCTCAACTTTGGCTAGAGGTACACGACAATTTGCCTCTAGACACACTATGCAGTGTCGCACAACACATAAAATTTTATTAAAAAAGATTTCGTCCACTGTGGGTGCGTGTTCTCATAGTGTCGTTCTTGAATACGAGGGTATGTATCTATGTAAGAACTATGTAACTATGTTTGTTAATGTGGAATCTATCAATATCCAATGACAATACAAAATTTATCGTACTAGCGAGCTGGTCTGATGATGGAGCTCGAATGTAGCCATAGGAACTGCCTAACTACACAACATAACCACGTTGTGTTTGGGCTCGTTGTTTGTCTTGACAAGTACTAGAGCCCTAGAATTTATAAAAGCTTGATTTAAAAAAAAAACTTATTAAATAAATTGTGTGAATAAAAAAAGACTAGTCTACTTCTGTTTCGTTCACATAAAACCACCTCTCAGATCTCCAGGCGATTAGATCCTTGAAGATGTCTAAGCGCTCTAACATACGAACGACACGATACCAACGACAGAGGCAACTGTAGCCGTCGAAACATTTCAACTACGACGCACGCGGCGCGCTACAACTGCAAGCGTTGCTATAGATCGACGGCTGCAGTTACTTCTGTCAATGGCAACGTGGAGTTCGTGTCTGAGAGAGATATGAAAGGGGAAACCAGAGGAATATTCAAACATTAACATTAGATAGTGATGATATATTTGTATTTCAGAATTGCGGGCAGAAAGCTTAGACCAGTATTCTCAGCACAGTTTGCTAACAACAAGCATACCAACACATTTATCTATCCTGATTTGAAGAATAAGATGGGTTCCAACTATGTGCCTCGTGATTAAGATGTGTGTAATGTTTAAAGAGGATTGACATGGATGTATTGGATGTACTTTATCAGAGTTACCGCACTGACTATGCGCATGCGCACTGTTTACCATAACTATTAATCAAAAAGTAATTTCTTTAGGAAATTAATAAAGAAAAATAAAACACTATTTTTGTTTTATCGTATGTAATGGATATTTATAAAACCACTAGTCCAATTTAAATAAATCTTTCACCTTATTAAAAGCTACATTACCGGCAAGTAATATGGGTCAAAAATAAAGATCCCCAAGAAAATTGCAATAATGTTACCTTAAGTATCAAAAATCTGTCTATGGGTGGGTAATCTTCATTAGTACCTACCTACCTACCAACCTAAACTTGTGCGAAACCGAAGTGGGCAGCTAGTAATAAGATTCTGCGTCGCACCACATGCAAACATCCTTTTTATTCACTGACCTCTATTATAATAATAGAGGTCAGTGTTTTTATTTAATTTTCTTTCAAGAAAGCACTGAAAGTGTCAATGTCAGTTCAATCAAAATATTTTCTTCTCATTGTTCATAAAGTTTTGTCAAAGCGCATTTAGTATTTTGTATGAATAAAATCTTCAAACCTTTGATTTAAATGAAGTATGTGTCAAGTCAACCCCTGAACTTGTGCAATGAAACATGGATGAAAAATGAAGTTACAAAAGTCTCAATCTTCTGTCGAGATCCTACCACCGGACCCTCCGTTCTGGACTAAGACATCCTGGCTCCAGCTAGGCTACGGGGTCTGGGTGAACATGACAGTGATGGGAATCGGCCTGTCCTTTGGTTTTCCTGCTGTCACTATTCCACAGTTACGGGAAGAAGGTTCTAGGATCAAGATCTCTACGAGTGAGGAAGCTTGGATTGGTAAATATTTACCTTTTGGTGTGTTCAGAAATTGAATAACTTTAGTGCCTTTGAAAAAATTCTCAGCAATTCTCTAAGATGATTGCTTAGATTTTGCCGGCTAGTTAGTTGTAGTTGGTGGTACCTATCACGGTATTTAGTAGTTGCTTTGCTGATGCTCACGACAGAGGGAGTCATTTTGTAGGATATGGCAGGTCTATATTGTGAACTATTGGGTTTATTTTTTAGTATTGTATCTTCAAAATAATATTAATGCCTTTCCAATTATCGATTTTTCTTTTGCATTACAAGA
Organism: Hydriomena furcata; assembly: GCA_912999785.1. Taxonomy (NCBI): domain Eukaryota; kingdom Metazoa; phylum Arthropoda; class Insecta; order Lepidoptera; family Geometridae; genus Hydriomena; species Hydriomena furcata. The sequence continues at coordinate 13,375,729 of OU538825.1, read as the reverse complement.
CTATATAGCACTGTAAGGCTAGATTTCAGAAAATACCAGTTTCTATTTCCAGTTAGTGTTTTAACCCTGTCTTCCCCGATCGGAAGCCTTCTATGCGGTATCCTGATGGACAAGTATGGACGGAAACTAGTGCTAGTCTTGTGCGAAATACCGATGTGTTTTGGATGGTTCTACACGGGATTTGCTGGGAGTGCTAGAGACATTATTATTGGTAAGGTCCGCTAAGGTCATACAGTCTTATTAGTAATAAGGTCGACACAAAGCTAGTCTTAAGCTAGTGGTAAAAAAAAACCAGAAAAAATACCAGCAACTTCAACACTGCCTAGTCACTCAGTATCTAGATAATTGTCATTTTTGATTCTTACATGAGATTTGTTTATTTATAAGGACTGTTCTGACAGCTTCGACTAGTTGTTTTTATTCTCTCTAGTGAGTCTGTTTTTCGGTAACCGAGCCTAGAACATAAAGACAAGAATCTACGGATTTTAGCCGTTATTTCTTCAGGTCTTTTTACAACATTACTAAAAAACCCAGTTGAATTACAGTTTTTTTTTGCTTACGATCCGTATACCAGTTTTGGTTCTTCATAAAATCATAGTTCTTAACAGGTAGAGTCATCGCTGGCGTAGGCCTTGGAATGGCCATCACCGCCCCCCGAGCGTACATAACTGAGATCACCCTGCCGAACATGAGAGGGGTCATTGGAGCTCTTCCGAATCTCTTCATTTCCTTCGGCTTGACCATACAAGTTAGTTATCATTGCTTTTGTTCATGCTCAAGTGAAGTGAATGCAAGAAATCTGTAATTGAAGGCCTGTGACTTGAAAAATCGGGTTCTGTAACATAACTTCAAGTTTTCAAGTGCAAAGTTAACCCTCAACATTTAAACTTTCACGTCTGCTATCACCCTTAAATCCTTTCCTTTAAATGGTCTGTTCTCATCTCTTATCTTTTTCTGTTTGTTATATAAACCAAAAAACTAGGTACTAGACTAATTATAAAAATTCATTGTTCTATCAAAAGTATCATTGCCAAGTAAAATTTTAATTTTCAAAAAAATTAGACATAGTCTCACGAAAATTGCAATAATATAACCTAAGGTATCAAAAATTTGTCTACAATCTTTATTAGTACTCCCGTTGGAAGCAGCTATAGAACGACAGCTACAAAAAATAATTTTGCTTTTAGGCTGGCCTCGGATCATTTCTGACATGGACCACCCTCTGCTACATTTGCGGTTGCTACGCCCTCATTATGATGATCGCAAACATCTTCCTCCCGGATACTCCATACTTCCTGCTTCTCAAGGCTAAAACTGCAACACCTTCAACTTTTAAGGTCAACTTGAGGAGGTTCAGATCTTCCAAGTTCAATGTTGACGCAGAGCTGGAGGCTATGTATGACTTCAGGAAAGAAAACAACATTCGTAGGTTAACAGTCTTAAAAAGTATTCTATTCACTTCTAATTTTACGACTACCTTCTACGACTGACGCAAATCGCGATCTTTACAATGCCTCTTTGGTTTCACACTGGTTTAATTTTTATTCTTTGTTAGTGTGTTCTTCTCGATACTTACATGCTGTTTTATTTTTTAGCTTATCATTGAAAGATCAAATAAAAGCGCTTTTCAAGCCATCGTCGTGCAAGCCATATGGTATTGCGACAGTCTATATCTGCTTTATGCAGTTGGCAGGTGTCAACGTGGTCATCATGTGGGCTGTTGAAATGCTGGAGGTAAATCATTTACAATTTATCAATGATCACAAAAAATCTACTCTTAAAGTAAATCGCGGTCTGTTATTTTTAATCCAATGCTATCTAGAGCAGTTCCCAATATTTTTTGGCTATGGACCCTTAAATTATCCTGATATGTGATAAGTTCAGGCCAGCATTTCGGAACACTAGTGACCTCCACGGAACTCCAAGGTTCCGCAGAACACCTATTAGGAACCGCTTCTTTATCTCTTGCCTACCTCACTATCCTCTAGATTTTAGGCTCAGTTGATACCGAGCTAATATGTAGAGGATAGTGAGGTGCTGGGTGATCCCAGTAGTGGTGGATGATGATGTTGATGTTGAACAATTTTAATTGCAGACTGCCAACTCATCACTGAGCCCGAATTTGGGTAATTTCATCCTAGCCTTGACAAGAATAGTTTTCGGGCTGCTGACCTCTATACTTTTATTCAAAGTTGGAAGACGTGTGATGGCGATGGTTTCCGGTACAAACACTTTCTCACAAGAACTCAGCGGTTTATTTTCATAACCAATACTTTGTTTGTTTGTTTTGGCTCTGAGTGTTATAGTACCATCGTACTTTTAGTTTCTGATAACCTCTACTCAGGATCCCGTGGGAATGAGACTATGATTGCAACTGAATATTGGGTGTTTTTTTTTGTGGTTTTGACATGTATACTGTTTTCAGACAATCCTTTTTATTTTCAGCCATCGGCGTTGGTGTGGTAGCCATAGGCCTCTGCATCTTTCTCTACATGACCAATGAGAAGTCCATTGTGCCTCAGTTAATATTTATGGCATACATAGCATTCGCCACCTTAGGATATTACACACTGCCGTTTCTGATGATGTTTGAGCTGCTGCCTTTGCAGGTTTGTTAGTTACTTGTTATTATTACAACTGTGTTATGACCTGGAACTTGATCAATGGCTTGAATAAAGGCTTAAATTGTTCCGTTTCTTGGCTAAACCTGGCATGTGTTGTTTTGGTTCGACCTCTGGCTTGACGATCTTGAAATTTGTTCTTAGATCTGCCTCTTTTATCAAGCTCTTAGTAATATTTAAATAGTACTACTCGCGTGACAACGCCATACGAGTTCGTATAGAGCGAGTTATTTTAATATTAATTTCGGAGCTTGTGGAACGGCCCCTGTAACGTGATCTAGTTTTTTTTTACTTTTTACAGGTTCGTGGACTATTGAGTGGTATTTGTATTTCTCAACTAAATCTGCTGATGTTTGCTGTGAACAATTGTTATCCATTTTTACGCCAAAAATTCGGTTTGCCCAATACAATGGCCATGTTTGGCGTTTTTTCATTGCTTGGTAAGATTAAATTTAAAATCATTTTTTTGTTATATTATTGTACCTATGTAGAATTTCAATATTAATTGTTCAATGTTTTTTCCCTAGGTGCTCTCATTCTTTATTTTATTCTTCCTGAGACTAAAGACCTGACTCTCCAGGAAATAGAAGAGTACTTCAACTCTCGGAGATCAACTCTAGTTTCTCAACGTCAAGTCATGTCCGGTCAACTGCACGATGCATCCAGAATGACCCTTGGAATGTCAAAGTCAAACTTGAATGTAAAAAAATCGACTGAAAAGGGGAAAAAATCTAGAGATTCAATGGCTAAAATGTATGATAAAAACCGTAAAGATCTTGAAAAAGACGACGTGGAAATAAATTCTAATAACATGGAAGACAAACAAAAAGATTCAGAAGAATATATAAATGATTCGCAAGATAAAAACAAGAATTTCAAAGATGATGTGCAGGAGTTAATAGCAAAGGAAAGGAGTTTGATTGATATTGTGAAGAATTTGAAAGGTAATGAACATGATTTGAAAGAAAAAGCAAGTAACCCGATTGATAATAAGAATCATTTGGAAGATCAAAGGAAAGATTTAGAAAGACAAGCAAGTAATTTAATTGATAAAAATAAGAATTTGGAAGATAATGAATCAGATTTAGAAGTAAAAGAAATAGATCCGAATGATTCAAAAGATAATGTAGAAAAAGATTTAAAAGGTGAGAATAATATGACTGAGGTAGCTGATTCCACACACGAAGAAAATGAGTTTAAAGATAAAAATAATGACTTAAAGAATGTAGAAAGTGGTTTTAAAAGAGAACGATCTGAAAGATGAAGACGATAATTTTATTGACGAAGAAAAAGGTTCCAAGGAAAAAAAAGAGCCAGTAGAACCTAAAAACGATCATAAAGACGTAAAATCAACAATCTCAAAAGATTCAAAAAGTTCTAACGATTCTGAGAGGAGCAGAAAAGTTACTGCAGTTGTATTCAAAAATATCGTCGATTAAGTTTGAGAGTGCAAATAATTATATCTCAACACTAATTGTTTGTTATTTTTTAGTTTAAGAAATAAGTAAATGCTTATTTACTATTTGTATTAAACACTTTTATTTTCTTTTACTACATATTCTTACTATAGATCATATTATTATTGTTATCGGCTCTACCATTTCGAACCATTAGTTCAGCTTCCGATACCTTTACCTCGAAATCATCCTTTCAGTTATTTGTATTGAATACTTTAACATCTATATATTAATGATTAGCTACAGCTTGAACAATCTTCTTCATAGTGTTGATTCCTTTCTTGTAACTGTCTACGTGTATTTTCTCATCGTGGGAATGAAGCAGAATGGGGGTATTGTCGAAAGTGGTGAGGTTTATCGCAGGAATTCCTTGAAGTCTGACGAACCGGGCGTCTGTTGCTCCCGCACATATGCGTGATGTAAGTGTCATTCCTCTGAAAAGTAATGCATAATGTTTAGAAGATTTTTCTAGTCTGCCAGAATCATGGTATGGGATTCTTGACGGAATAAAATATTCTACACTACATGAGGTAATTTTTTATTTTGGTTTGTAATGCAAAATTAAAAAAAAAATCGCGTCAAAAGCTACTTTATCAGCGAGTAACATAGCCCATAATATTAATTAATAAAAAAACCCCAAAAAATGCAATAATTAACCTAAGGTATCCAAAATTTGCCTATAATCTTCATTAGACTACTCGAGAATTGAATTATTCATTTTTCCGATAAATGACAGTTACTTCTTCGTTGTCTACTTAACGATGAGCTGTTCAAAACTTCTATCAAGTGGTCATATTCCCAAAAGTGTTTAATGCAGCATTTTAATCTATCAGCAACTTACAATTCATTGACAGCCTCCACAATGACATTCCAAAACGACACACTTCCATCGATCTTGGTGCTCTTAACCTCTGGATTCTTCACAATGTACTGAAAAGTGACGTTCTCTCCTGCTTCTTTGCACCAGCTCTCAATCTGGATATGAAAAACACCACATTTGAAACTGATTGTCTTTACCATCATGTAAAATATTTTTTGAGATCCAACTGAACCAAAGGAGATCTGCCTGGAGATCCGAGAGAATGTCCATCGTACTTGGGGATTATAGCCCTAATTCTATTTTTTTAATTACTTACCTGTCTTTCAAACTCATCGTGGTCCTCGTCAGGTGGTATCCGGATATCGAAGCTCACTGATAGGTTTTCAGGCACAACGTTTATTAGGACTCCACCCTGAAAAACACATGCATTTTAGGCTTTGTATGAATGACCTTTAGTCAGTTGAGCATAATAATTACGTTTTAAAATCATATAATGAAGAAAGCCGACTAAAATGTTTCGATCGATCGAAAAGTCAAGAGATGATATTAGTTTATTAAGTTTTATGAATGAATTCTTAGTCCTACATACATATAATTTAAATGGAACTAAGTTTCAACTAATTTCTAAACAATGGAATGAAAACCATCCTTTTCAGATCAGTCTTAATTCGTAGTGGGTGGTGCTTTGGATCTTACCTCAACCTGAGTCAAGTTGATAGAGAACACATCTCCGATATAAGCACCTGCTTGCAGCTTCTTCAGTTCTTGAGCTCGGAACGTCATAAACTTGTCGATAATTATGTTGAACTAAAATCAAAATCAATCAATCTAAAATCAAATCAAATAAGTTTTCTGGTGATTTTGTTTTCTATACACGCTATATCCAAAGTCCTATAGTACTCCTCAATACAAATAGGCGGGGTTATGTTGTATAGTTGATTAGTTTATATGGCTACGTTCAAGCTCCTTCCATCATCATACAAGAAGGTTGGCACCTTACCTTTTCTCCAGCTGAGCCTGGCGTCATTAAAGAGCCATGTTCCGGAACACCTCTGCATGAGACTTTGATTTCTAGAAACGATAAAACATTTTTCTATCTAACTATTTGAATACTAACACTGTTATTGTTTTCATGCCTAATTTTGACAGGTTGTTCTTATATGCTTTGTTACAAGGCCAAAAAGCCGTGTTGGCCGAGTGGAAGGCACCTCAACTTTCAGTGGTGGAAACTAGTTAGTATTCTTATAAGCTATCGGCTCGCAACCTATCTCGTATGGAATGATAACTACTGTTACATGCCCAATTGTGTCAATTATATTGCTTCCACGTGCCTCTCTTCTCCCTTTCGGCATCTTTAAGGATATGAGCATCAGAAGATCTGACTGAATTTCTACCGTACTTTGGGATTACAGACGTGATTTTTTGCTATGAGGCTTGGCACTCGTTGCGTAGCGGTTCAACTCAACTCCACTTCATAACCTGTTCACCTTTATTGAACAGTAACTTTATGCGATCTAGGTCAAAGCTCCAGTAAAATTTCCCAGGACAACAAGTGTGTTTAGAGAGGCTAAAGGTTGTGCTAAACTCGATTATCCAAACGTGTTTATGCAACTCCGGTTTTAGAGAGACTAGAAATCTAGTCCTAGTTGTGTTGTGATAGAAGTTACCCCAACACGTTTGAGCAACTCACCACCATGTAACAACGTGTGCGACTGTGCATTAATCCTATCGCATCTTAATTATGACACTTGCAGTTTCGATGGTATCTTGTGGGAACTCGATGCAATACCGGTGGTTTAGTTAATTTATTACTGTCGTATAGTCATTTTGAAATACTAGCTTGCATTAGAGGATTTAATTTAGTATGTACCTAAGTTCTGGTGTTTGCCTTGGCTAAGCAACGTTCACCAAAAGTAAAATTGTTGGATCTATTAATATAAGTAGTTGTTGTTTATTAACAAATCAACAAACATGGCGGCCATGACAAAATTTAGGAGTTTTAATGTATGCGTGATTATAATTAAGCCTTTTACTTGAGTAGTGCGAAGAAACTGGGTCATGTTTATTAAAGCTTAAAGAGCAAGGATAGCATGATTACAAATATATTCTTCGACAAAATAAAAAGTTATTTCTCAAAACCTCGTTTTTTTTTCTTGCTAGAGATGATGTGGACTCCAAGTTCGTTGAAGAACCCAAGAACCCCCTTTTTATAGCAAAATATATAACTCTATCCAAATGTTATAAATCCGAAAGTTTGTGAGGATCTTTGGACGTTTGCCTCAATCACATCAGAACGACCAAACGGATTTGGATTTAACTTGGAACGTAATACGAGTAGCTTAAGTCCTGAAATAACATATAGAATACTTTTTATCCAGTTAGCACGCGAAGCTAGTTTATTTAATATAAACAATATAATATTTATGATTCTCACGCTCAGCGATATAGTCTTCTATCGAGGTAAAAAAACATTTTTCTTTACATTTGTTCTTGCGATGGATACCTACTCGAGACATTCTATATATGGCCTAATTATAACCCCTAATGTAAATTTTATTTGTATACTTTATCCCTACCTAGGTTGATACGGCAGAGAAATTTTATTTTTCGAACTATCGTGATTAGTAGCCATAACTATAGATTTTTATACAGGTCTTTATCACGTAGGTTTACCTTTAATTTATTTTCCCGACGTTTCGGCTATGTTACAATAGCGATCGCGGGCAGACTCCCGTAAAGACCCGTGTAAAAATCTATAGTTATGATGTTATGATCAGAGAAATTGTTGTCAATTTCTCAGTTTCAGCTTTAGTAAGCTGCAGTGAATGCTGTAAAAAATTTAACCCACTTATGAAACATTGTCCACTGCTCTACAAACTCTTGCAAGAGGTTGTATACCAATTACGATTACAAAAGCATGTAGATGCCTGTCTTGGTTGCTCATCGCGATATGCCGCTGAATAAGGCTAATTGGGTATGATGTGGTGTGAGGTAATAGACACTAGTCAACCGTGTCAGTTAGGTAGTACCTAAGTACTAGGTAAGTAGGTACTAAGATTGACTGCTAGTTTACAGAATTAGGGTCACACAGATTACCTCATAATACTTGGCATGTTTTTTATGTATCTGTTTCCGCAGATGTTTGTGTGTTCCTCTTGTTTTCTTAAATAATGATGAAGACTTTTGTAATAATAATTGCGCGTAATATTAAATAGATAGTCATTATAGTCACACGATTAACTACAATAATAAAGAAATCGCAGTAAGGAACCTCAGACTTGGCACGACTTTGTTTAGATTTCATTAATTTTTAGGGTTCCGTACCCAAAGGGTAAAAACGGAACCCTATTACTAAGACTTCGCTGTCCGTCTGTCTGTCCGTCTGTCCGTCTGTCCGTCTGTCCGTCTGTCCGTCTGTCCGTCTGTCTGTCTGTCACAGGGCTGTATCTCATGAACCATGATAGCTGGATAGTTGAAATTTTCACAGATTATGTATTTCTATTGCTGCTCGAACAACAAATACTAAAAACAGAATAAAATAAATATTTAAGGGGGGCTCCCATACAACAAACTTGATTTTTGCATTCTAGCGCCATCTAGTTTCATGTGATGTTACTACGTTAATATAAGTACTTTTCGCGATCTCATGCGACCGCTCGGGGTTTGAGAGGTAAGATGAAAGAGGTTTGCAATTCCGCTGGCAGGTGGCGCTATTTTACCACTATCGGTAAATAGATGGTACTTCACATGATCGACTAAAAAGTTTGAAATTGAATTATTGAATTCATGTAGTTAGGTAAATAGGTACCTAGGTAGATATTATTAATTTCAAATTAATTTCGAGTTTAAATCCTGGCCGTGCATCAATGGATATTTCTGTTCGAAAAATGTACATGCGTGTTACACGTGTTTATAACGGTGAAGGAAAACATCGTGAGGAAACCTGTTAGTATTCTTGAAAGCGGCGACGGCTTTGCAACCTGTCACGTGTGGAATGCTAACTATAACTACGTAGTTAGGTAAATAGGTAGGTTATGAGATATTATGAATTATTTTTTATGTTTCTAGGGTTCCGTACCTAAAGGGTAAAAAACGGGACTACTAAGACACCGCTGTCCGTCTGTCTGTTACCAGGCTGGATCTCGTGAACCGTGATAGCTAGACAGTTGAAATTTTCACATATGATGTATTTCTCTAAAAAGAGCATAAAATAAATATTTAAGTGGGACTCCCGTACAACAAACGTGATTTTTTTGCCGTTTTGATAATAGTACGGAACCCTTCGTGCGCGAGTCCGACTCGCACTTGGCCGGTTTTTTTTAGAGATAAACAAGCAGCTCCATCGAGACTTGGCTAGTTTTTTACATGTTTTTGATTGGATTTCACTACTTTTTGTAGAAACGTGGGCTTATTGATTTATTTTATTACATTTTCTTATTTGACACAGTTTTTTTGCAATGACAGTCGATTTTTTATGTACCAATAGTAGAAGGGGGCATTACCATATCTCTAATACAGCTGAGACCAGCTGAGAGTTCTTCATCAGATACTTCAGACCTTTGATTTTTGACATCAAATGAAGCGGCCCACCAAGTTGAATATTTTTTGTTAAGGCGGTATGTCGATCTCTAATAGTTTGGTTAGGCTCTTGTGTTTTTTAATCAGGGTCACCAGGTACTCCAGATCTTCGATTATCCTAGTTTTTATAGTTTTCCCTTTATGCGGCCATTAAACCCTAACTCTGTACCAAATTTCAGCTCTCTGAGTTTATGGGAAGTACTATTTCTATTCTGATGATCATGAGTGAGTGAGTGTCTAAACTGCGAAACTTTGCTTTCGCTTAACTTCACGTCTGTTGGGGCAGCTAGTCGGTTTGTTAATGACAGCATCGATAATACTCACGTCTTGAAGTCTTCTCTCCGTGGAAAGCATTTAGTTTATTCTGTTCTTCGTTTGGCATGCTCTCATCTAGCGCGAAGCCGATGTTCAGTTTCCTGAACTCCTCTGACGCGGAGAATATTCTCATGCCATCAACACCGCCGATTTCTTCATCTAGGAAGACCAAAAATATAATAGATTCGGAATGTAATATTTACTAATAAAATACAATGACATATTATAGTCAGTTAGGGTAGATTTATATTAGACCGGGCCGTGTCCGGGGCGTGCCGTGTCCGGGCCGGGCCGGAGCTTTAGTTAGTAGACGGGCCCGGACGGGACACGTACCAGGCACTGTTTAAAGTGATAAGTGAAATTTTTGACATTTTGTATGGGCTGAGTCTACCTGTATAAGACGGAAAAAGTGATAAAACTGCATTATTTTGAAAAAACATCAAATTAAAAAAAATTTGTCATTAATTAAGGTAGCTAGTATAATTATCTAACGAATTATCTAAAAATGAACTATGTAGCTATGCATAGTTTTGATTAAAAACGAAACTAGTGTTTTTGAAGAGCCAACTTTGCAAAATAAATCTTTCGAGAATAGTTTCACCAATCGTGTATCTAGATTAAATCCTTAAGTTATCTTTATCATAAAACTAGCTGACCCGTGCCCGCTTCGCTGGGGGACAGATAGTTTCACATCTGGTACCGATCTTCCAAAATTATAGCCTATAAGTTGCCGAGGACTAATAGCTATATATAACAAAAAAAGTTTCATCAAAATCCGTCCAGTAGTTTTTGCGTGAAAGCCAGACAACAGACAGACAGACAGACAGACAAAAATTTCAAAATGTTTTTTTTGCTTGTGTTACTTGTATACAGACCCCTAGGAGTATTTTTTTTGTTTTTTATTCAATGTACAGAATTTAACTCTTCTACAGTTTTATTATATGTATAGAAAACAAAACTGTATGTTTTGCAGTTATTGAGAAAAAACAATTCTGCACTATTCAAAAACATTTATTACTCGTCTTAATACAAATTGCTTCATATAAAATGTATGTAACGTTTCAAATCCATGCCTCGTCCGGGCCACGTACATGGCACGCCCCGGACACGGCCCGGTCTAATATAAATATACCCTAAATCAATTTTGCCTAAAATTGCCTAGGGCTAGGAATTTTAAGCTTCATACTTTCCCCTCCTTTACTTAGGTACCTACATATACCTACTAAGGATATAGAAGAATGAATTTAACATAACATGTTTTTTTACATTGATGTTACATCGACCATATAACCCATGGTTGGCAGACCTCGGCAAAAGTGAAGACAGCCTAGTTAAAGTTAGTTTGAACACAAAGTCTTTTTCACACAGAACAAAACTCTTACCAGGAACAAAGCTGATCTGAACAGTTCTCTTCAGCCTGACTCCAGCGTCCTTCAGCATCCTAACTGCTTCCAAATGAGCCATACCAACACCTTTCATGTCCTGGGTGCCTCGCGCATAGATCCACCCATCTTCTATATGAGCTGCAAATGGAGGGTGCGTCCATTTATCCTGATTAGAGAAAATACTTTCATGGTCAACTCTTGAAAACGATCAACGATATACCTATCGGGACAAACGTCACATCGTTTCTGACTATATTTTAAAAGATAGAACGACCGACAATACTTTTGACATTTAATTGATAAGTATATCCTAATATATTTGATACTAGCTGACCCGTGCCCGCTTCGCTGGGGGACAGATAGTTTCACATCTGGTACCGATCTTCCAAAATTATAGCCTATAAGTTGCCGAGGACTAATAGCTATATATAACAAAAAAAGTTTCATCAAAATCCGTCCAGTAGTTTTTGCGTGAAAGCCAGACAACAGACAGACAGACAAAAATTTCAAAATGTTTTTTTTTGCTTGTGTTACTTGTATACAGACCCCTAGGAGTATTTTTTTTGTTTTTTATTCAATGTACAGAATTGAACTCTTTTACAGTTTTATTATATGTATAGATATATTTGCTATAGTATGTAGATAAAAAATCAGAATAAATAAAAGGGTAACTTATATAATCCGAAAAACAACCCCTAAATGATAAAAAAACGCAATGAGGATGATTTTGGTATAGATGGCGTTGGTGTTGTAACACTCCCCCCCTTTAAAACCCCTACACCTAACCTAGCCTAGCCTACCCTATATAGCTTACACTACTACACACCCACCCGACTTCATCATCCTACTAAATTTTTGAAATTTAAATATAATAATTTTAATTAATTTATATTTTAAGACGTTAATAGAAAACTATATTAATACCTAGTCATCCTGAAATCTTACCTAGAACTAATCCTAATAGTTGTTATGATCTGTTTTAATTATTTAAATTGGCCAAGTGATCGTCTAGTTTTTTATTGGTTAGGACCGTACATTGTGATATAGGTAATAACTCTGATTCTTTTAAGATATTATGATTAAACTGTCTACCTACTTATCTACTATTAGATTCTATAACACTTTAGTATACAATTAAGGAAAGTCTAGAGAAATTGCTGATATTGAGAGTAAGAAGTAACGGAGAATAAAATATATATAATAAATTGGCTAGGCTTATCTGTCATCTAAAATGTGGAAAACTCAGCGCAGATCCTCTCCCCTCCAGTCCGAGAAGGATAGTGGAGATCATTCCATAGACCTTATCTCCTCCTCTGAGTAGAAGGCTTAATTGTCATTTGAGTGGGAATGATATTACAGAGTCATAAAGTTCAGTCTGTCAATTCTGTCTAGCAAAATATAAGAGGACTTAATCTTTTAGCAACCTGAGTCAGTCCGTCTATCAGTCAAGCCTTCAAACAAAAGGTTACTTTCGGATGCTGAAGAATCGATCAGATCGGTTCTAAAACATCCTATTTAGGTCAGATAAATACTTATACATAATATAAATCATAATATTTAGAACCTTCAAGTCCATTATGAAATAAATGTCTAATAATCAACTCTCCGTTGTTAAAATTATAGTCAAATATAATTTGTGATTCGATTCTTCAAATAAAAGACACTTTGATCGTCTCATATGTTAAATACCAAAATAATATCCAGAACTTTGCACTCAGGATACTGCTTCATCAGATTCACATTGAACGAACCACATAATTGAACTCCAATCTCCAAGCTCAGAGGACGGACACCTTGATATAGAACTTAAGTTGGAACAGAATCTCAAATTATCTCACTTCAACACCGAATGTAATTAGTAACTAAGATTAGACAATTTCTTCACAACCGACACAATTCGTTGATTTAAACATATAGAATAATGAACTCCAAATAACTAGAACTAGATTCAAATATGAAGAGTTTGTGGTTTTATCTCATAGAGAACTTCCTGCTTTTTCCTATCAACAATATAGTGTACCTACACTACCTATCCAGATCTAAATGTGTAATTTATCAATTCAGAAGTCACGAACACTTCATTTGCATTTAACCGTGTATGTAACTCATCGAAGTGCAATGATAAGTTTCTAACTAAACTAGTTGGGGGAACTGAGTGGCAGACTCATGTCGCTAGCAGCCATAACCATCCTAGTACGTCTCTTGGCTACAGCCGAAGCCAGGGATGGGCCAAGAGACAAGGAATAAAGAGATAATAAGTGCAATATATATAGGTTATATGCCCTAACCAAGATTCAAGCTAATGTGTCCATATTCAGTTAAGTAAGTGCCTGGGCGTGATACTCTTGTCGTAATCCTCACCACTAAATATGGAATCAGTAACCCGAAGAGGCAATTGACTGTTCCCTGATGCTAGGGTAAAAACAGTCCCTGGATCACCTCAGATTTCCCAGGTCTAACCAGAATCACAATGTAGTTGTCACCGTTAGGTATCAATTGTGTGTAGAGAAGTCTTCTAGTCATATCAAAACCATTTAAACTGGTGCTTTAATTCAATTATTGAATTACACTCAACCATCACAATAAACTTTTATCTAAACTAATTCACAAACTTTAAGCACTAGAATGACTTCTCCGGGGGCCTAGGTACACAGCTAAATCCTACCCTCAAGTAAACCAGCCAAGGAAGCAACCCAAGAAATTATTCTAAAGCAAATCCCGTCTCCCAAGTTAATTTTATACTGACAGCAATTTTGTATTTCGATTTGAACTCCATTAATTGAACACATAAATTTATAGTAAGACTCAAGTTTTACTTTAAACGACCCCACAACTCCCAATTGAATACCCTTCAGAACCCCAAAGAATCCTCAACATCCCTTGTATCTACCCTTAACAATAGCGTCCCATGTATTCCCCAATTACCTCAAAAAATCTCTCCTCTCTAAAAAACTCTCTCACGACCCCGTCGTCCAAAAAAACCCAAGCAGCCTCCATGTTTTTTTTCTCTTCCCGCGCTTAAAAATACCAACCAATCAGAGCTCAGTGAATGAATGTAAAAACTCGAATTATTGCCATATACGTCACACGAATATAACTAATGATTCCCATTCTCGATCGATGAACTAATCTTATGTCATTGTTAATACTGACAGGTGACATAACAGTTGACTTTCCCATATCTCTGTCATAATTGACAACTTTGAGCTATGACAAACAATTCTCGCACCTCAAATCCACTATCGATTGATAAATCAGACCAATGATTAGTAATTTAGATTTAAAACACTATAATTTATTTTTGTGGATACCTTGAACGAAGCCTGACTCGTTACAGTGTGCAACAAATCTGACATCACAGACTAAAAACATTTAGTCGTCATAGCAACGCAATTTTGACTAATGATTGATACGTATTTTCAAAATTCGTAATTTTTTTATCAGTTCAAGGTTTGTAGTAATATCATAAATTCTACTACAACTATTTCTAAGAGTGCGGTTTGGCATAATATATCGGAGCACTGTCATATCGAACCGAACGCAAAAATACCGAAATACTTTAGCAAAGGGCCTAGTCTATCATCCTCATCCTCAACTGGCGCGTGAAAACACGGGCCGTGGGACCCCAGCTTTAGTATCGATTTTCTCATGTCCCGTGTCAACCTGTATCAACGCACAGTCTAAACCATTCGTCCTAAAGACAAGAAATTTGAATGTATTTCTTTTAGTATGTGGTGGTGTACTAAGAGAGGAATTCCTGAAATTCTCCTTTAGGGTTGTAAAGGAGAGCAGCGAGGGTTGGAGTCTCTTTAAAAATAACATCACGAAGTCACGAAGGTTTCTTAGTTACCTCATAAACAGGAACCACGTCCATGTGCGAATTCAGCAGAATAGCTGGTAAATCCGGTTGGATGCCTTCCCAGGTCATCACCAGCACTGGTTTTCTGGGCACCAGCTCGTGTACCACCACAGGGAGGTTTAGGTCTGCTGCCTGTCTCTTCAGGAAGCTGACACAGTCGCCTGGAGAAATGTTAATACTTGTAAAAATATCCAATATTCTATTCATACCTTATAAAGCAAGTAGAGAAACGAACTTCAAGTCTTATGTGCTTCGGGTAGATAGCCAAGTATAAGGACGTATTCCTCGGTCCGGACTTTTGGACAGCTTGAATAGTCTATCGACGGTATAGGGAAGCGCCGCTAATGAAGAAAATTTCCTGACTTTTTGTGCATTTTATTTTTGTTTCGTGTTTTTATAATATGTATGTTAGTCCATAAGGTATCTATTAAAATATGGGCCTCAGTATTTGTATTTAACATTACTGATGTTGCCTGAAATGAAGATATTATTATTATTATATCTGCTGCCGAGCAGCATTGCTGTGTTCTGCTTTGAAGAGTATGGTTGCTGGTGAAATTAACCTCTAGCCTGAAACCGATTTTTGGAACGAAGTTCCTTATCGCGCGTTGTGAAAGAGGGCTAGACGGAAAAAATTCTTACGAAAAGTTGTCACGAAAAGTTGTCACGACACTTTTTTGCTATAGTATACTATTAATATATATATCTATTAATTGTGTCGAGGTCGAGGTCGAGGTGGAAGTGGAGGTCGAGATGGAGGTGGAGGTCGAGGTCGAGGTCGAGGTCGAGGTCGAGGTCGAGGTGAAGGTGGAGGTGGAGGTGGAGGTGGAGGTGGAGGTCGAGGTCGAGGTCGAGGTCGAGATCGAGATCGAGATCGAGGTCGAGGTCGAGGTCGAGGTCGAGGTCGAGGTCGAGGTCGAGGTCGAGGTCGAGGTCGAGGTCGAGGTCGAGGTCGAGGTCGAGGTCGAGGTCGAGGTCGAGGTCGAGGTCGAGGTCGAGGTCGAGGTCGAGGTCGAGGTCGAGGTCGAGGTCGAGGTCGAGGTCGAGGTCGAGGTCGAGGTCGAGGTCGAGGTCGAGGTCGAGGTCGAGGTCGAGGTCGATGTCGATGTCGATGTCGAGGTCGAGGTCGAGGTCGAGATCGAGGTCGAGGTCGATGTCGATGTCGAGGTCGAGGTCGAGGTCGAGGTCGAGGTCGAGGTCGAGGTCGAGGTCGAGGTCGAGGTCGAGGTCGAAGTCGAAGTCAAAGTTGATTCCCCTTCCCTTGTCCCACGTTATTTTGTGAGAACTTCGTTCCATCCGGGTGTCCCTTGACACCTCTCAAGTTTTTTACCCAAAATTGTATTAGCAAATGAGACTTAACCACTGTATCTTTCAAGTTGGCGGATGCAAGGCGTGCATAGTGTTTTATTTAACTTCTGTCCCGATTAGATAAAAGGCTTTTTAGTTTTTGTAGACGATTTTTAAACAACATCGAATAGTGTATTTATCTATCTCTTAGGTAAGCAAAGGTTTTGTAACAGGCGATATTTATT
The DNA here is from genome assembly GCA_912999785.1 of Hydriomena furcata. Classification (NCBI taxonomy): domain Eukaryota; kingdom Metazoa; phylum Arthropoda; class Insecta; order Lepidoptera; family Geometridae; genus Hydriomena; species Hydriomena furcata. Next base: position 13,359,162 of record OU538825.1, on the reverse strand, counting down.
TATTGATTATTCAAATTTATACAGACAAAACGGGAAATATCTAGTTGTGGTCAATCACATCTAGTGGCATAACGCATCAAAACTGTCACTAATCAAAATGGACCATAGACAAAGAATTATATTAACTTGTTATATTAAAAAAAATTGAAAATGACCAAAACCGGAGTAGGCACCACAACCGGGACTTTGACCCTAATCTGTTTATTTGAAAATGAAAATGTTGTTAAAATGTCCACAACCAGCGGTTTAACCCTATATGCATAACATATTATATAGGTAGGGCACCTATGCCGATGTCTTCCGTACTAGGAGATTATAGTCGTGACCTTATTTAACTTTTCTATTTTGTACCTACTATACCCTGGAATAGCTTAGAGGCTACCTTTTATCTAGGTACTACGTGAACGAGGTATACATATAATCTTACCATAGTCAATATCAGGATGAACACTGGGAATCATCAAATATTCCCTGAATCGTTGAATAATAACATCATTTTCGTAATCAACACTATTATCGCTCATCATGCGAACTGTCTGCTTGTCGGTACAATACTGTATCTATCTAAAATTCTCTTGTGTCAATAACAACTTATCATTAAATAAAGATTATTTCCTATCGCGTAGTCTTATTGTCACCCAAGTAAATAATTTAACGTAGGTACAACATCTTACTGAAATATATATTTTTTTAAATTTAATTTCAAGAAGTTGTAGGAACAGAACTCCGTGAACAGAAGCTAAAATGGCTTCACAACTCAACGAGTCATAAAAAATATAGGTTTAAGGAATTCTATCTAATAGTTAGGTAGGTATCTGGTTCCTGTAGAAGCTACAAGCTTTGCTTAGTTTTGTGTTAGATGGCGCTTTATTTATATATATAACTAGCTGACCCGCGCCCGCTTCGCTGTGCGTAAGACATTTCTAATACCATCGTTGACTTTTTTGTAGACGTTTTTAAGGTGTACAATACTGTAGTACATTATTCTGATATATCTCGTGGGGTTCAGCCAGCATTTGCAATGTAAGCGCAAAAAAAAGTGTTTATTTACGACATCACATTAGAAACCTCTAAAATTATCAGTGTTTCTCTACAATATTATGCATGTATTATACATATAAACCTTCCTCTTGAATCACTCTATTTATTAAAAAAAACCGCATCAAAATCCGTTGTGTAGTTTTAAAGATATAAGCAAACATACATACATACATACATACATATTACATACAGACGCGGGAAGCGGAAAGCGACTTTGCTTTATACTATGTAGTGATAGTGATTATTAGGTAGGTAAAAATAATGTGGCACTGTAGCATATTAATATAATACATATTTACAACATTTCTTTCTTGCGCTTGTGTGTCTATATCGGAACAATAAACAATAAATGATTTGATTTGAAAAAAAAAATAAAAAAAATACACTTACCTTGTACTTACTGCTCTACTGCAGGTAAATTTACAATGTTTTTAGCAAGTTCGTAAATAGATACAATAAAAAAATAACATATTTGCAAGGTGACAGATAAGGTCTTAACAAAATGAGATAAACAATGTATTAGTGAACGAAACGTAAACAAAAGCGCGGAACGGAACGCAATGCTCGTAATGAAATGACAAAACAAATAATAAAAATACAAAAAATAGAAATAGTTTATTTTTAAATAAAATTGTACAAATTCCGAGAAACGTAACTACTAAGTAGATAACAAAATAAAACTGTTAGGGCAACCTACATTAATTAACCTAAATTTAAAGCTCATTTTAAAATAATTAAAACCTAATTTGTGTATACATCAATAAAAATAAGCAGTAGGTATTTTAATTTTATTTTATTATTAGGTAGTTACATGTCCGTACCCTCCGTGCTATATTTAACTGTGTTACGGCAAAGTAATGTTTAATAATGTTCTGGTGAACGAGACGTTAACAAAAGCGTGGAACGGAACGCAATGCAATGAAATCCGCGCGAAACCCTCCTACGCGGGCCTTTCAAAAATCCCCACATTCGCGATCTGTGTTCCATACTGCGTTCAGCCTCGCGCCTTTCGCCGCCGCATTGCCGATAAAAAAGAAAAAAAAAAACAAATACCCAGTGATTTTATATTGTTTGTGAGTGATTGAAAATTATAAAATGGTTCGCAAAATTAGTGCGCTTTTGTGCTGTCTATGCGTTTTCGGTATTTCCCTGAGCGACAGCGCGATATCCGCTGACAGTGTAAGTTATTTTGAATACCACCTAATGAAATGAATGTAATAGGTTCATAGTTTATTTATTAGTAACAATTACATACAGTTTTTTTTTTTAATTTATTAAACGTAAGAAAAAAAGGGCTTTGTCGCTTTGCGAAACAATTACAGTTATAGGTCACAATAAGGGCTTTAAACATTACTTAGTTTCTATTATATAATACATTAAATTAAATTAGAAACCAACATTCTGGAGCGATTACTCATGATAATAATATTAATGTTATAATAATAAATCTCACTAATCATAATGTCAAATCATAGATTAAAAATAATAGACAATCGGTATCAATAAATTGCTCCAATCAGCCACTTTCTTAAGGCGCTCCCAGTCGACGATTGTTTTTGTTCGAAACGAAAAAAGAAATACTTCTGAACAAGCCACATCTCCTATTTTATAATGTATAGTATAAGTGAATCACAGAACACATATATATGTGAATAAAGATGTACCCATCTTTAATCACTTCGATAAATAATCCTACCGACCGCTGCAATGAAGACAAACACACGTCGGAGCGTGGTCCGCCTTAGCTTTTCGAATAAATTAATGATATAAATTATGTATAATTACTTATCAAAAATCTATTCTAATAGAAATCTAGATCTACATATTACCTATCTTTAACAATAAATCACAAGTTGATTTGAATAGTAGGTATATAAAATATTTCGATCATAAATTCTAAAACGTATCATTTTGAAATAATATTTTTATCGTGAAAAGTTTCTGCTATTATGTTTTCAGCTTAATATAAATCTAGGTAGGAACCTGAAGTAATCACTACATAGTATAAAGCAAAGTCGCTTTCCGCTTCCCGCGTATGTATGTATGTATGTATGTTTGCTTATATCTTTAAAACTACACAACGGATTTTGATGCGGTGTTTTTTTTCAATGCGGTTTATATGCATAATATAGTAGAGAAACACTGATAATTTTAGAGGTTTCTAATGTGATGTCGTAAATAAACACATTTTTTTGCGCTTACATTGCAAATGCTGGCTGAACCCCACGAGATATATCAAAATAATGTACTACAGTATTGTACACCTTAAAAACGTCTACAAAAAAGTCAACGATGGTATTAGAAATGTCTTACGCACAGCGAAGCGGGCACGGGTCAGCTAGTATTACCTAAGCTTTGAAATATTAAACAAATTACGATGACCATTCTCAATGTGAACTGCTCTAGTTCCCAGCTGCTGGCCTTGAGTAACTTGTCGCACAACCAAAGCAATTCTCTAACAAGATGTAGACAACATATTAATATGAAGAATATTCAGTGACCAAACACAGTATCATTTATCATCACTACATAGTATAAAGCAAAGTCGCTTTCCGCTTCCCGCGTCTGTATGTATGTTTGCTTATATCTTTAAAACTACACAACGGATTTTGATGCGGTTTTTTTTGTAATAGATTGAGTGATTCAGGTGGATGGTTTATATGTATGATAATAACATGCTACCCGTGCGAAGCCGGGGCGGGTCGCTAGTTTAATCATAATTATTTTATAGTAATGTTGTATCTTTTATATAAAATTCTCGTGTCACAGTGTTTGTAACCAAACTCTTTCAAAACGGCTTCACCGATTTGTATGATTTTTTTGTGTATATTTGTTAGGTATGAGAATAGGTCGTGGGGTATTTTTTATACCCCCGAGTGATAAGGGTGGCATAAAGTACGGGAAGAAATGAAAGTGCTTTTTTCTGTGGGATTGTTGAAATTGGACAGGACAACGTCTGTCGGGACAGCTAGTTTAATAACTATGTAAAAATTCAACAATTCGTATGACATTTTTGTATTTACAAGTTAACTTTGTTGGTTTACTAGTAAATCTAGTAAATCAAAATTATAAAAACAAACATTTATAGATCTAGAAGTTCTCAATGTTTTATAATAAACTAGCTGTCACGACAGACATCGTCCTATACACAGTAAATCCATAGAAAAAAAAGCACTTTCAGTTTTACCTGAATTCAACATTTTTCTGATGGATTTACCAAAAAAAATCTTGTCCTGACATTTATTGTATGAACGCAACAAAAATAAATCGCAATTCGTATGCATATTGCTGATGCATGCAAGTAGGTAGGTATACACAGCATTACCCATAATCACTGTGGAAAACAAATATCCATAAACACAAGCCCGTAAAATAGCAAATCTCGTCCAATAAGGAATACCATTAAAACATAGAATACTCAATAATTCTACTATTATTGTGTATACTACTATTAAGTTTATGAGGATGTCTGATGTTTGCATGGTGCGCCCAAACGACTAAACAGATTGGATGATGGATGTAACTTAGAATGCAGAACATAGCCTATTGGCTACTATTAAAGGAGTTTAAGGTTTGTTAGCGACGCTCTATCGTATTTTGTAAACTTTTAAACTACGGGTCAAAATCATAACCTTCCTTTTCCTTGTCGGTTAAAATATAATAAAATATGTAAATGTAGGTACCTTTTTTTATTGTCATTTTGAGGGTAGTGCTATGGAATTTGTGTGTCTAAAATATATCCATACGCTTTGTGCCACGAAATCATTAAATAAATCTTTTTCAAGTCAAAACCTGCGTTATTCGTTTTAAACATAATCCCGATCAGCTACAAGGTTCATCCAGGTACCACGTGAGCGAAACCGCGGGATTATAGTTATTTAAACTTAGCAACGTATGTAGAGAAGGCAGGTGTCTACAACAATTGGTGCGTGGCATCGATGTATCTAGAGAAAGTGAATGTGCTCGCATGGAGTATGCTAATTATTGTTCACACCGTCATGGTTTTGTTTCAATGCTGCGCATGTTAAAAGAGTCTTAACTAAGAGTTCATGACGCGAAAATTAATATTAGTGCAGCTATGTCGTCTTAGATTTTTTTATGTTTCCCTTAATGCGACTCGCACTGCCTGCCTAACATTAATCTTCTTCTTCTTAATATATATAAATTACGGGTCACGTTGTTTGTCCCGATGAACTCCTAAACTACCGCTTTTAATCAAACTTTGCACACCGTGTGCAGTTTGATCCAACTTGAAAGATAGGATAGCTAACATCTCAAATTATAGTAGCGATATCTGTTGACACAGCAACGCGTGGCCGAGCTAGTCTGTTTGCTAGTCTGCTAATCTGCTAGTTGTTTATGATTTTTTATTACTTACAAGCTGACCCCGCCCGTTCCCGTTACCGTTACCGTATTATCAAACCTAATAAAGCTCAAATTGACTCTACATTTAATTAGAAAACTTTTGTATGGGAAAAAGAATAGGGCTGTTTTTAGGGTTTTCCCGGCAATTATTCGAACTTTTCTCACCTTTTATACCTTCCCTAGACCTCCACGAACATTTCAAGACCAAGGTAATCCGTTCAGCCGTTCTCGAGTTTTAGCGAGACTAACGAACAGCAATTGATTTTTATATATATAGATTAATAACTAAAAATATTTAGGTATAGTTTTTTTATATTTAAATATATTTTTCAAAATACACCAGAAACAGCTCAACTGATCCAGGTCTAACTGACTGATCCACTACCAGTCCAATCTGCCACGCTGGATGGCAACGTTGTGCCAAATAGGAGCCAGCTTTTTAAATACATATTAATAACCCTCTTCACTTATAAAACATTTTACAGCACAAAGTAGCAACTGACTACTATAAAAACAGAGTTTTTTGTTTAATTAAAAAAATATGGTTGAACATAAACATTCGAAAATTTCCCTTTTAAAAGTTCACTCTTACGCAATGCGAAACCTTGTTACGGCAGCGCAGCGGTCGCAAACCGAGAATTTCAATTACACGCATAAAAGACAATTATGAATGAAATTGTCTTTTTTGGCGGCGAAATGTTGACGATCCCTGTCGCTTGTTCATTAATTCATTATCTACAATATTGCTATGCAGGTGTGGTCATTTTGAATCACATTTAATGTAATTAATTCTTATAGGATAGAACGTGGAATGAATTCGTCCAATAAACAAGTTCTGTAGGTACCTACTAGGTAAGTTACCTACTACACAACATGCAACTCCTCGTCCGAATGTTTATGATAGAGACTAACTAATATTATGAAGATATATTTTTACTTTTATTATTTGTAATGGATAAACTAAAAACCTCTAGATATTTTTAAAATTATTTCACTTAAAAGCATGGTAGCTTTTAACAGCAAATAACATGGGAAATATTTTATTTAAAAAAAAACCGGCCATGTGCGATTCGGACTCGCGCACGAAGAGTTCCGTACCATTATCTCTAGCTATAACGGTTCATGAGATACAGCCCTGTGACAGACAGACGGACGGACGGACAGACAGACAGATGGACAGCGAAGTCTTAGTCTTAGTAAGGGTCCCGTTTTTACCCTTTGGGTACGGAACCCTAAAAAAATTGACATCGCCAGAAAAATCCCTATGAACATTGCCTAACCTAAAGTATCAAAAAAAACCCTATAATCTTCATTAGTGCACTCTGAAGCAGGCGGGGGCTAGTTCGTAAATGTTTTAAAACTACACCCCATCATTTGAAACCCTAAAAACTCAGTGCGCCGCCGCCTAAAGCCATAAAATACAAGGTTCATGGCAGAATCTGGTAGAATATGAATTTAAGAAGACAATTTTCAGCTGGAACAATACAGTAATAAATTCTCGCAAATTCTCTTTATGCCAACCGATGAATGAACATACCGAAACTCTTTCTGGGAAGACGCATAAAAATGCAAAGGCTCAAAATATACAAAGAACTTTAAGATCGACTGTTTTGTGGTCTGTCAGCCTACACACCGCCATATTTAGCGTTAGACGTTAGCAAGGTTACACCCACACTGCAAATGTGGTGACTCAATACTCATGAGCCTCGCTTTTCACCATATATCAATGGTCAATTCAGTCTAAAGCAAACATTTCTAAGTTGTGACGAGCAAAGTCTTAATCTACTTTAGGATAATTATGTAGAACTAAGGTGAAACGAGAAGGATCTTGTTTTATCAATATTTGCAAAATATACAGCTTTGATTTTAAAGCATATAGAACATTTTAGGACAGAACACAATTGGTAAAAAAAAAACTAGATAGATTTATTTCGGTAATTTTAGAGAATAATCAGTAGACCTACAATAAATACAGTTTCAATACACGTTTCAATTTCTTCAAGTTTCAATCACTTTTCTGGACTGCCCATAAAAAAAGGTTTTTTTCATCCCACCATCTCGGAAAGAGTATTTTTGCTCTTCAATATCTGAGTGCAAAAGCCGTTTTTATTCTCTAGAGGATAAAGTAAATTGAATTTAGAACATCGTGTGCACAAAGTTTGTGAATTAAAAAAATCATTAAACCTATTTACTGCTACCTCTATGGTGCCGAATATATCATACAACTTTTTTTTAATTTGTTAAAAACTCAGACTCGGAACCTTCTTGGTGTTCTTTTTTCAATTTGTTTTGTACGCGGTTCTTTACGCGGCATTTTTTCACGTCATTATTAAGATTATTCTGTAATACTTACCTGTCATAATGTAGTAGTTAATACCTAAACTGAAATAAAAGTACTTATCTTGTGATTGTAAATGTTTTTTTTTTGCATTTAGTCATTTCCTCGCTGTGGTGGAATGAAAAGTTACGTGTTGCACTCGAGTGCAAAGATTTTTCACCTCGTGCTCTTTTGATTCCCTCGCTAACGCTCAGGATTCTAATTTTGAATTTTTAGAATCCTTCGTTTGCTCGGTCATCAAAATTGAACACGCGGTTAAAAAGCAACTTTGCACTCTTGTATAACAAATAACTATTGTAAAGTAGGTATCTATCATATAATATACCTAGGCTTTCGTTGCAACTTGATGGTCTAATTCATCAGTATGTTCAGATTTTCATCACTTATTATGCAATATTTTATTGTGCGTGTACAAAGCACACAAACCTATTATACTTTTTTTATTATATGGTATTGTATCAATGCGTTCCGCTTGCGACAGGTCAGTGCACAATGGCATTACCATCCGGCAGTTATTAGGACAGTTGTAGTTATTTCACCGCTTAGGTACATAAATAAATAGAGACTAAGTAGGTAACTAAATAATTAAATATTTTTTATGCGCATTAAAACATGCCTTCAAGATAGTAAAGGAAAACATCGTGAGGAAACCAGTTAGTATTCTTATAAGCGGCGATATGCTTACTACCTATCACGTATGGAATGCTAACTACTGCAAAATGTGGGTATTGTGTCTTACTTAAGTTATCAAATATTAAACTTTATTGTTTGGACGTGACTCTGACCCCCTTTAGACATCCTCAAGGATCTAAGCGCCTTAAAATTTGAAAGTATATCTACCGTAGGTACTCGAGGATTACAGTAGTGCGTGATTTTTAACCAAATATTATAAACTGTTAAGAAAATAAACAAATATTGCCGGACTTTACACACAACGCTGTCAAGCCCCAAACCAAGCTACCCCAAGCAAAGCTTGTACTATAGGAACCAGATAACTGATAGAATACCTATATACTTTTACTTTTTTGTAAAAACATACTTACTATAACACTAGCCGACCCGTGACAGACGTTGTCCTGACAAATTTCTATAATCGAATAGAAAACACTGAATGTTTTTAGTCTGTGATGTCAGATCTGTTGCACACCAGCGCCATCTATACCAAAATCATCCCCTTTGCGTATTTTTTAATCGTTTTGGGGATGTTTTTTATATTTTAATTTAGTCTATAATTCATTCGGGCATTATATCTACATTTACAGCAAATTTCAACTTAATCCGTTTTGTCGTTTAGTCCTGATTGTGGAAGAAACATACATAAAAACTCACAAACTTTCACATTTATAATATTATTAGGATTAGGATAGTAACATCCACACACAGAACAAACATCTATGTTCATCACACAAATGTTTGCCCTGGGTAGATGTGCTAAGTACACAGATTTGGTTTACAATATTAAACTCAGTCTACAGATAGGGCCTTGGAAGTGGCAACTTACTGGAAGCAACATATCTGATGAAAATGAATGAGTACATTTGACTCGAGGAATGCAGTCTCCAGCTAGGTACAGCATGCCTGTCGATGTCGGTTAGTATTGGCACAGGTAATTGGTAAGCCCGCTCCACTTATAGCTAGTTAAAACTTATATAACTTACCAGCTTAAAGTCATGCTGTAAGCCTCAACTCCAAAACACAAAATACACCTATTGCTAACACAGTAGAGTTCTTTTTCCCTTGCTCTACCAATTAGGTTGACAAGCCGGCATCTTAGAAGTTGGGAAACTAAATACTAGTTCCTAGGGATGGCCTAGATCAGTGTTCCGCAAAGTGTGTACCGCGGCACACTGGTGTACCGTGGTCATTAGTTGGTGTGCCTTGGAGAAATAAGGATATCTTATAAACGTATTTTTAGCAGCCCAGTCAACGATTACTCCAAATTTAGACCGTCTATGCTCAATTAAACAGGCTCATGTTTCGCATTAGATACCTTTTCTGCAATTTAAAGTTTAGTTTTGTTGACTAATAAAAGATATTATTTCGTTGATTAATAATAAATGTTGAAAATATTACTTAAAAACTGATTTTTAATTTGTGTTGTACCTCAAAAAATTTAATTTTCCTAAATGTACCTTGGACACAAAATGTTTGCGGAACACTGGCCTAGATAACAAGAATTTGTTAGTTTCACAAATGACGGCGTTACCTTACGCATATGCGAGATGGAAGACCCATGTAATAACAAATGAAACAAGCCTCCTCAAATTTGGCTGTTTTTTTCATGTTGGTACATAGGTACTCGTAGGTATAATAAACTATTTACTCTTCAATTAAATTCTAATTATTTGATTCCAATGGTTATACGTTAATATTATTATCGCTAGCCCGCGAAATCGCTCGTGTGGTATGGATCATGATACCTGGATAAAAAGTATCCTTTATGAAGCAAAAGTATTATTTTTATTATCTTACTAGCTGACCCGTGCTCGCTTCGCTGGGCGACAGACATTTCTAAATATCCGATCTTCCGAAATTATAGCCTATAAGTTGCCGAGGACTAATAGCTATATAACAAAAAAAGTTTCATCAAAATCCGTCCAGTAGTGTAAGCGTGAAAGCAGGACAACAGACAGACAGACAGACAAAAATTTCAAAATGATTTATTTTTGGCTTGTGTTTCTTGTATGAAACCCCCCTAGGAGTATTTTTTTAGTTTTTATTCAATGTATAGAAAGAACAATGTTCAAAACGTCCCCACCCTTGTAGCACTTTAAAACCTATGTTAATCGAAGGGCCATAACCATCTTATCATTTTATTGTACGACGGCGAAACTGAAATATGCTTCCGAAAAAAGTTATATCGACATGAAGAATACGGAATCAGTAACAATTTATTGTGCCGTTGTTGCAGAAAATGTTAACAGGCAGCGGGTTGCGTTCAGGACATTGACTGACGAGTCCATAAATATGCCGTTCCCTGAATTGTCAAACGAAGATATTATTTTGTTTAGCTTGGGGACATATCATCTAAAACTGGCAGCTTCCTATGTCAGCGAACATTTACGTGGCGGCGTCTATAACATAGAGGTTTGTGCAACTCCAAGCCCAATTATGAATCAATACGGTATAGACACGGAAGATTGCACTCTTCTAAGGGGTCGAATTTTATCAAGACATAGGTCTAATGCGACCTATTATACGTATTTAATACTGAATAACGCACAGGGAATAAACGCTATTCAGGCATATTACTGCTCATGTTTGACGGGTATGAGGACAGTTGGTGCCTGCGCGCATGTCGTCAGCATCGTTTGGTACTTTGGGATTGGAAGGCGTTTAGAGAATTTCGTTGGGCCAGCCAGTGCCTGGGACAATATTGTAATAGATACTCAAAATACCGAATAAAGGTTTTATTTGTAATTAATAAGGTATTTTATTTGAAATCTCCTAAAAAAAACGTCAATGGTAACCTTACAAAACCAATATTCAGCAGAATTATTTATGAACTTTTTTCTGCTCCGTGAGTTGTTCCCGAGCGGGAGTCAGCATTTAATTCTAAAGAGTTGTTTGAAAACTCCGAACGAAACCATCCCACAGTAAAAAGAAAAGCATCGTGATCGGAAACATAATTATTATTGTGACTGATTCCGGTTTCTTCATGTCGATATAACTTTTTTCGGATGCACATTTCTGTTTCGCTGTCATACAATAAAATGATAAAATGACCATGGCCCTTCGGTTAACATAGGTTTTAAAGTGCTACAAGGGTGGGGACGGTGTCCATACATTTTTGGGCATTGTTCTTTACTCTTCTACAGTTTTATTATATATATACATAGATTTAAAGATATATAATGTATAGATTGTTATTTAGAATATGTCATATTCCAAGTTTCATCCAAATCCACTTGGACGTTAGGTGTGACTGACATAAACATACGAACATCGTCGTATACTTACGGATTTATATAACACCGGATTAGTTTTTTTTTCATAGAAGTATAAAATAAATCATTACAGTCGATAAAACACATCAAACTTGTAGCCGTTTTCCTAGTTTTTAAAACGAAATGATCCTAAGTCTACATATACTCTGAACTACTAATAATAGTTTTATTATGTCCATCATCTTTTTATTTAATAAAAAAATAGCTAGGTAACTATATATTAAATCAACTAATATTTAAATACTTATAGGTGTACTTATTTCACAACATCCAACGAGGTAAAGTTTATCTCTAAAGTCAATGAGACGACCTCATCCGGTGCTGATATAACGATCACGATTGCTCAAATTGTTACGAAATTATTTACCTTTTCACTACTGCCCGGCTTTGCTCGCGTGGCACATGAATACAAAATATCCAATCTAGCGTGATTTACATACATACTCGCCAATTTATAATTATCGTGCATCTTTAGATCCTTGTATACATACTTCAACTGATAATTGTCTAATTTGTAAATATTGTGTAGTAAATAAAGGTTTAACCGTTTAAAGGTTTTTACCATCATACAAACAAATTAACATTACTAGCAGATAGTAGGTATAGTTATCATATTTGTTTTTGTTATTTTAGTAATAGATTTCTTGGTTGAATTGATAATCATCGTTACATTTTCTTTGAAAATCTTCGATTACTTAAAATGGCAGGTAAATACTATCATGTAATTTTCATAGACAGGCAGTTGCTACCTAGGTGCTATGCTCGTGATATTTAAAAGAGTACCTAAATAGTAATTCTCACGCGTAAAAACAAACTTCAATTAATACAACACCCTCAGAAAATATATTTCCTAGTGCATCCCTGAACCAGCTAGGATAAAGTAAAATCAAAGCGAAGTCAATAACACAGCAGACTGATGCAAACACGTATCGTCGCTTCAACGGCGCTATAACTTTTATGCAAGAGAAAGCGTGCGCGCTTTTCACGTGGAAAGCCACGGTACCATTGAAATGACAGACATGATACTTTCTTGCGTAAAACCGTGACGAAAATATTAAAATAATTATAATTCCAAGGTACTATATTCCTACATGGCGCTGTAGTTTTTTAGGGCAAAGGTCAACCAGTCTTTAGACAAGGTTATTCAGATTAAATTCATGAATACTAATTAATAATGTCCACGTGATACCTACTGTCTAGCATATTGTGCTACTGTTGCTCGCATAGAGCTTTTGTGTTTCTGTCTTTATGTAGTGCCAAATTAACACCCCGAAATGAGTAGGTGCTTACAATGTTTCGAACCTCTGGATCGATTTAGATTTGCACAACACACAATCCTTCAATATTTATTGGTGCTATCATTCTATCTAACAGATTTTTTTTTTTTTTTATTAACTTTTAAGAGTGGTAGAGCTAGATTAATTTAGAGCACCATAACTATTTCTGCCGCCATGCAGCATTTTCTAGGACGAGGCTTTGCGTTGATTACCAGTTATAAATATATCCTGTTCTGGTTTGAAGATGAAATTACAGGTACATGGGGCTTAACATCTGTTGTATGCCTCAAGTTGGCTTTAAAGTAAAAGTAGCGCTTAGCAGCAAGGCCTGGTTCTGTCTTCAGATGGTATAAAAATAAACTGTTTTAAAGTTGTCGTCGAAACAATAGGTACCTGCTTACGTCTATCAAGTAAACACAGAAATCGCGTTTTTTTCGGTCAGAATCACTGATATTGAAATCACCGGAACGACTACTAGCTAATTACAACATCTAGATGCTAAACAAAGGATATAAACAAATAACTACGATTTCTTGCACTCTGTGACGTCAAAATACCTTCAATGAACGATTTTATCCGCAAGAACGGGCAACTCAAAACCTTGATACTAAGGCACGTGTTGAACAATGCAGACCTGTTGAATAATAATACGACTATTGCATAGTTGTGTTCAACTAAAGCAAGTTAGTGTTGAGTGTCTGTCGGCGAATGGTAGGTTTGGTGAATGGTAGCTCACAGCTGATCTCACAGCTTAGTTCGACTACCAGATACTGAGCTCTGCCTTCTGCGCTCTAGGTTGTGGATAGAACAGATTATATAAGTGTGATGAACGTAATGTTTGTTCTGTGTAGTTTATAATTAATATAATAAAGTTATTAAAAAAACCGACTTTCAAGCTTTATCTAAATCTTATACATAATGTAGGCCAGGACCAAATTAAAGGTATATATAAAGTTCACGGATCTGGCTGCTCCTACAAAGTTTTTCTAATAATAATTATGTCTGTAAATTAATGAGTCTGTTGACATTTCAAACTAGCATCGCTATGTGCGTCCTAGAGTGCAGCGTGACTCGTGCAGCGATAGTCACATTGCTACAATTTTTATACATTCTGTCACTGAACACGTCTAGCCGATGGTGTTCATTCGCTAGTAAATTTATCTTCAGGGTAGTAAATCACTAGTGGCTGTCGCGAAGGGTCGTGTGCGGCTAGCCTAAAACGGTGGACTACACTCATCAAACACATAGGACAGGGATGGTGAACCGATGTCACGCGACGCGACACAATATCTTGGGTACACTACGGAATTCCAAAGTTCACTACAAAGTATTATATTATTAACGTTCGCTAGTGATCCTACGGTTATTGGTGGCAATTCTGTTGTTTCTGCAAAATAACCAAAATTGACTAAAATACGATCAAAATTCCGTGGGTCAAAATTATTTGGTAGCACGTCTATAGAAACATTAAACATTTCTTTAGAAAAAATGGCACGTGGTCGCTGGGTGGTCGATGACTAGACTGCTTTCGTAACACGGATTCCATAATAAAGCAAAACAAATGCAGTCGTGTTTATTTTTCGTTTGCAGCATTTGCGTGCATACTTTTTAGTTCTAACACCAAATTCGATGGCACGCTATTGGTAGATGTAGGTTATTGGCACAGAATTCAGGCATTGTTCTCAGCAGATCAGCCGCAGAGGCGACACAATAGACAAAAAGCTTGAGTTACCTACATTGTCCATGTGGTTGACCATGTCCGACCTCTATAGGGAAAAGACGTATGTTTGAACTGTTGTTGCATGTGGTTAGAGCAAGTTTGTTTTGAAACGGATTGAGAGGAAAGTTTTCTGGTGTGCTTATGTTGATTCTACTCTTATACTTGATCTATTCAGAATGACCTACTTAGGATAGTACTTCTTAGGTACGCACAAACTTTCGGATTTATAATATTAGTAAGTATATGTAACAGTAGTTGCATTTTGCTAACTTAGATTGGCATCGCTAAAATTATAGTTAGGTTAGGTTAGGTATCTTATAAGAAAGAGACGGTTATATTACATATTGCTATCAGTTTGCCCTTATGACATTGTTATACGAAGGGTTTAGAGCAGTCATTTTGTCTTATTTTATGGTAATGCAACAACAGAATCGACACCAATGTTGCTGTGAAAATGTAAAACCTACTTTTTAGGGTTCCGTACCCAAAGGGTAAAAACGGGACCCTATTACTGAGACTTCGCTGTCCGTCTGTCCGTCTGTCTGTCATAGGGCTGTATCTTATGAACCGTGATAGCTAGACAGTTGAAATTTTCACAGATGTTGTACTTATTTCCGTTGCCGCTATAACAACAAATACTAAAAACAGAATAAAATAAATATTTAAGTGAAGCTTCCATACGTGATTTTTTGCCGTTTTTATAGATAATGGTACGGAACTCTTCGTACGCTAGTCCGACTCGCACTTGCCCGGTTTTTTTAAAGGTTTTTTTTCTGATTTCAGGAACAAAGATGTAAAAACCCCCCCACCGCACCACAGAAGATTGAACGAGTTATAACACTGTGCCAAGACGAAATCAAACTCTCTATACTCAGAGGTAAAGTCATTATCTAATACCCAATGGGTACATAACTATTTGCTTTTATGTAACTAGTAATCTTTACTTATGAGAATACCAACTGGTTTTCTCACGATGGGATTGCAACCTATCAGCCTATCACGTATCAAATTCTTACTATTGCAAAATGTGGGCATATGTCAAATGTAATTTTGGACGTGCCTCTGACTGCTCCCATTCGAGATTTTCAAGGATTTGAGCGCTTTGAGATCTGAGAGGATTTCTACAGCAGATGTTGGTACTACTTACTGTTGTAGATTGTTCTGTGTTTGGGAATAATTATGAACCTTTTTACAAAAAAAAAGAAAAAAACTATGAATTAACTAGTTTCAAGATTTGCGAGATGACTCTAAAGTGTCCACCAATATTTTTTCATTTAATTCCTAAGTAACGATGTAATCTCTGATTGACGCCTCTTACTGTCGTCCCGGTTGGGTTTTCACCTATCAAGAAAGATTTATATTACCTATTAGATATATGAACGGTATGTAGCATATGACAGCTTAGTAGAGTGTACCATGTATTCACAAAATATGAAGCAGCTGTATAAACAAGCAATACAAACTCGATCAGCGGTCACACGCTGTCAAGGTCAGCGCCGCGCACGCGCAGCGGTGAAAGTGAATTGTGGATACCACTGTTAGTTTATTCTATGGTACCGACCCATGCATTACCTACACATACGAGGCAATAGCCGAAGGTAACCTGCAGGTATTACGTATCCTGCGACAGGTCTGCGACAAGCGCATATTTTGTTGTACTTCGTGCAGCTGCAGAACAAAATCATTTAAGCGATCTCCTTAATCTTCTTCCTCTTGCCAGTTCTTTCTGTTTTTTGCCTCTCTGATCCATTTGTTGCCTGTTGCCGAAACTATGTTGTATTTTCAACGGCGGATAGGCCGCGCACTCTTTTTGTATAGCACTAATGTAGTAGGTACTCGTTTGCTCCATCCAGCCAACGATATAAGTACTAGTAGGAAACCCTAAAAAGTAAATTTGTGTCGACAGACGAGTATTAGTGATGTAGCCGCCCTATGTAATACGGTTTTTTTAACAAAAAGCCGGGGGCAGCCATTTAAAAATTAACATAATGTTTAGTTAGAATGACGAGATAGCCTTGCTTCTTCATATGGAATCACCCGCAGGTGAGCGAATGATGAAATTACTGATAACAATCATATATATAAATTCGTGCAATTCAAATTGGTTAAATAATTTAGTTAGCATTGATTTTTTGTAAGAAAATCGTGAAATATCAAGCATACATGCTTTTATTACGATACCTACTTATACAGAGTGTTCCTTTAACTTTAAAAATCTGAAACTGGATGTTTAGATCACGTCTTGATCAGTCACCGAAAAAGAAGACATAAAAGTGCAAAATGTTGCCCTTTTCCAAAATCTCGATGCCTGAAGGAAGATATTATTTTTGCAGCTCGGGTTCAGTTTAATAGCGGCAATTATTGCCTCTCTATTGCCCATAACATTATTGCTATTGTCATAGGGTTTCTGTTAAACATTGTTAGTTTTACACAGGGACCGAATAACCGAAAAATTAAGATACCTCTATTTATCGATATGACGTCATACCGATAAATTCCGGTATTCCATATATTTCAATACCTAAAAATATAACGGTACCGAAAAGCTTCTACCGAAATTCATAGTGGTATACTAAAGGTTGAATAACGATACCGCAATTTCTACCCAAATATTATAGGTTTTCTCACTCCCCCGCGCGGCGGGGAGCGGCGGCGGCGGCGGTCGGTGCATCAAACGACTTACTACGTTTGTTTTGTTGTGTTGTGTCAGTTTCAGTTGTGTGTGATGCGACATACGAACTATACCTATAGCGAACTGCAAATTCAAAATCGAACTCAAAATTTCATTACTTAGATGATAGGTCTGTTCCCTACCTACGTAGTAGGTACTGTATCTACCTCTACCTAGTAGGTATTGTCGGCGGATCTTAGTTTAGTTAGGTAAGTATCTACCTACCTACGTAAAGATAGCTGTTTGGTTGCGCGGCAGACAATTTTTGACCTTATCCAGTGACACATAACCATTCTTGCTGTGACACGGCACGTAGGTAGGTAGGTACCTACTGACCTTACCTGCCTCACTATGTTTTGTACTGAATGTAGGTACCTGCCTACCTCGGTACCTACCCACCTAGGTAGGTAGGTACCTACCTACAGTTCTGCCAGCGGGTCTAGGCATTCGTGTAGTTAGCTGTGTGTACGCAGAAATGGTTTTGTGTCAGTGACACAAAACCATGATAAGGTCGAAAATTGTCTGCCGCGCAACCAAACAGCTCACTTCACAGATGCCAAGATCCACCAACCCGGGTCAGCCGGCTTATTTCGTAAAAACTATGTTTATCATGTTATGGCTTTCAATGAAGTTTAGGTGGGACATATAAATTGGAATTCTCATAAATTTTAGAGAATACCTACCTACCTATTTCACCTAAACTGCATTGAAAGCCGTATAGAGTAGGTAGTACCTATGTACTTTACTTACTATTAAAGTATAAATATTATGTGGTATGTGGTAGGTAAGTATAGGTTACCTAATACCTACCTATAATTAAAAATTTATAATAGGTAGATATTTGTTTGACCCACCCACCTATGCACTGTTGCGTAGTGAAGGGTAAGACTAGGAATAGATGCCTCACTGTTGTGCGTGTGTAGTGAAGGGTAAGACTGGGAATAGATGCCTCACTTTTCGAAGTTTATATCGTATTTACTTACCTATCTACATATATAAAAATTTTGCTTTACCTACTGACTGACTGATCTATCAACACACAGCCTAAACCGAAACTTAAAATTTCTTCAGCGCTGTAGGTTGTGCATTCAATCCCAACCCGGGGCAAATATTTGTGTGATGAACATAGATATTTGTTCTGTGTCTGGGTGTTAGTACCTAACTATATCTATCATAATTATTTATGTACCTACTTAAGTATAAAATTATTTACCTAAGTATTCTATCAGTTAACTAGTTCCCATAGTACAAGCTTTGCTTAGTTTAGGGCTAGATGGCGATGTGTAAAATGTCCAACAATATATATCTATTTATTTATTTATTTATTAGTTTAACATAAATCTATTTGTTATTATAATAACTGCCACAGATGACTAACTCCATCAAAATAAGTATAAATAAATATATGGACGGGCAGAAAACTGTATTAATTTGTGGGAAATGGTATGTGGGTTTTATTTATTTCTTCTCAATGTGTATAACCTTTTTTTAGGTAGAAAAAGACGTCTGTCATCAGATGTTTTTTGCGGCTTGGATGTTGGAATGTCGCAGAGTATTTTGCCGACAGTTAGCAAACGCAAAAAAGCAGATCATAGACGAGTTTCTAATTCATCTGATGAAGGATCGCCATCAGCCCCAGTGTCCCCTGTATATGAATCTGATTTACATTTGAAGAACTGTATGCCGTCGCCGAAAAAAGAAAAAGAGAAACCAGGAACTGAATGTGTTTTCGAATGCGATGATTGTGTCAGAGAAAATAAAATTGATAAGGGAAGTTATCATTTCTGTCACATGCTCTTGGATGAGCTACAATTTGTACGTCCATGTATGCGAAACATGGCGTATAGGCATATCTTAAAGATTGTTGACGCAGTAAAAGGGCAACATAAAATGGGCGAAGAAATCCAAGTAACTTATCCACCTTTTAAACACTAGATGTACAACAAAATTGATTAAAAATAAAAAAACTATGCAAATTTTAAACATGTATTAATGTTATCTTTATTACTTATTTTATATTTCCTACTAATATTATAAATGCGAAAGTTTGTGTAGATGGATGGATGTTTGTTACTGTGCAGTCGGCGGATCTAGGCACTCGTGAAGTTAGCCGTAGAAACGCACAAATGGTTATTATGTCACTGTATAAAGTCGAAAATTGTCTGCCGCGCATCCAAACGGCTAACATCACCAGTGCCTAGATCCGCCGACTGCACAGTAACAAACATCCATCCTACAACTACTTCAACTACTAAACAGACAGATTTGGTTGAAATTTGGTTTATAGATAGACTATGACCGGGTATAGATAAAAATTGTCCTATATTTAAATACAGGTCATAATCTAATACGCTAATCAGTAATTAATTGTTCTGTTGGCAACGTTCTACAATTAGAATTTCCAAAAAAATAAACAATTAAAACAATTTTGCTCTTATTCCTTTACAATAAAGTCTAAATTTGAGTAATCTCAAAATTTTAAATTTGGAATTATTTTTTTTCGTTTATTTCTGATGAACGAAATAAATAAGAAAATCAAAATTTCACTTTACTTTTATTGACTAGCTTTACGTAAAAAAATAGTTAAATTACTTAAAACTAGCCTACGTTTTAAAACTGTCATCCTGAGGTTACGCAAATTTAGACTTTAACGTAAAGGAATAAGAGCGATGGTGTTTTAGGATTCCGAAATTTTTTTATGGGCACAATAGAATCGCCACCTACTTTAATTTAAATTTTATCATAAAGAAATAAAAGAGAAGTTATGTGTATTTATTAGGTAAATACCTACCTGCCGGTAATTTATTTTCCCGACATTTCGATTATGTTACTTACCTACAAATAATTACAATAGCCATGGTCGCGAGCAGACGTCATAGTCGGGAAAATAAATTAAAGGTAGGTACTTAATTACGTGATAAAGACCCGTGTCAAAATCTATAGTTAAAGGTAGGTAGGTACCTACCTACTGTGCGTGAACGCGTGCGCAACAGAACAGAACAAACAAAGTTTTATTAACCTGTGTGTCGCTCGATTGACAAAGACGTGTGTGTGCGTTCACAACAAACGAACTCGCTCTGAGTTTTGCCCCTCACGCGCCCTCCCCCCCCCCTCCTCCCTTCTCTCATAGCCGACGAACGACACTCAAGATTTTTTCGATACCGTTATTCCATACCGGTATAATTTCGGTATGGCCCAACCGCTATCGAATAACGGTACCGTTATATTTTTGCGGTACCAATACCGTTAACCTCTACCGCTTTCAGTCCCTGGTTTTACAATTTGTGTTAGTGATACGAAGACAGTCATAAGTTGAACATCTTTTAAGATAAGGAAATCTTGTTTTCACTATTCGTAAGGGTCTTCTGTTTTCGGTAGCAGTCCTTTAGAGGTGGGTCGTACTCGTGTTTTCAAGTACCAGGTCTTACAAATACCACCTTGAAGAAATACCAAGTTGATAAACCAGGTTTTAATAAGCGGCGAAGTACAGAACTGTGAAGTCATACGGGTAGGTACGTATTTTTTACGGCTAAACCTGGTTTACAATCCTGGTCGAGTAAATAAGCACCACCTCTACAGTCCTTATAGGTACAACCTGTATACTTATGTGATGCTTACGTAAAAAGGACTAGCGGCTCAAATTTCCGATACGTTCACTGTTCAACCTTGCTTCGAATTATCGGCTTCATACAACGCTAGATCGACTAGGAACTATAAAACCTTGGATTTTTATTCAATTTGGATCCTAACCACTCAAGCGTCCGATCGGATAAAAACATCATAAAAGACAGTTATTTATCCGCCACCTTGGACAACTGGCAAAGGTTGCAAGAAAAAACTGTACCGCCACTTTCACGTTTTTAGGGATACATCCGGCTACAGTTGGTTCTAACAAAAACTACTAGATGGCGCAGAAATAAATAATGGCAATGGTAGAATATTTTTCGTCCTATCCATGGCAACAATTTTTTTGCGCATTCAATTAAAAAAATTGATATTTCGCCGCCATTATGTGTTTTGATGCATTTTGGTGCACGGATGACGTAAAAAATGCAGTAATTAGTTATTTTCCTCTACTTATTTCCTAAAACATTGCCTATTAGATTGATCGTGATGATTTAAGCCACACGAAATATGTACTAATTGAGTTACTCATCAAATAAGTTTTTTACTAGACTCCGCAGCGGCTTTGCTCGCGTGGTACCCGGATAAAAAAGTATCCTATCTATAAACCAAAATAAGTTGAAATCGGTTTAGCCGTTACGACGTATAATCGTGGAACAAATATCCAAACTTTCGTATGTTTATGTAAACTATATAGGATGCAAACAGATGCAAGTGTTAAAATAATTTGAATATGGCATTTGTATACTGAGTTTTTATATACATATTAGTTCATACCTACCTTACTATATATTTACATCTCCGCGAAGTTTAAGTAAGTTCTTGATGAAAAATATACATAGTTTTCATGTCAAGAGGATCCAATGATGTCAAGTAGCATGTTTTACAGTTATTTTATTGTTCGGACAACTGTAAACTATTGAAAACCCCGCTAAATACCTCAGGCTCTGGCCTCGATGCATATTGACAATATGGCGCCCTCACATTATGCAGTGTTCACAATGATATTGTTTCTACACATGTGAGATGTCATAGTTTTCTATTACGCAAGAAGGTCACAAAGAACTAAACCATACTCATAAAATATCTCTTAATATAACTGAATTTTTATCCCACAGCACATATTTTTCATAATGATTTTTTGATAGGTAATATGTCGAGTTTTCTTTGATTAACTTTTTCTTTAAAACCTTAGCTCTAATTATGTTATTCATAAAAATTTAAAGTTTTATACAAATTAAAATGTATTCTATCAGATAGCCAGTTCCCATTGTACAAGATTGGCTTAGTTTGAGGATGGATGGCAATAAGTTATTTTTTTAATCATGTCACACAATTTAGTAGGTATGAAGTTCATTGAAAAAAGGAGTTTTTAAATTGGTGTGAGCACAGCGCAACAAATTAATTAGGCAATGGTAATTAATTAATTATTTTTCCTAAACTGGCTACAACTCTACCAAGTTGCATACAACCTTATGTAGGCTTCACGTCCATACCTATAAGGAAGGTTGACTCTAACTGTATTAACTGAGATCATTTCTGAGTCATGTAACAACACGACTGCGGAACTGCCAGTATGATAAGCTCGTCTCTACCCAGGGGTGCGGAGTACCCTCAAAATTGGGGACTCCTTGGTTTTTACTGGACTGTGGGGCGCCTAGGCCCGACAGATTATTACTTAGTCAATCAGCTCTCAAACTTACTACCTAGGCGTCTAATTAGCGCATCATCACTAGTCGTTGATTCCGGCGTAAAGCTAAAAACGGCACCTTATCAAGGGACTCGTCCGCGAAACTACCACTATACTTATTCCTGCCGCCAAGCATGTGTTCCTGTTTGGTTACGCACATAGTGTCGATTCTGTAATCAACAAACTAAACTAAACTGATTGACTTGCTGCCTCATTTACTCTAAACAAAACAGAACGAGATGGATAGCTTTTCAGTTGAAGTTTAGTATAGCACCATAAACAATCGGCACTTTTATGCCTCCAGTTCGCGGCAGGGCATTGTAGAGCAGGTCCTGGGTGTTCGAAATCTGTGAGATAGTGTTTTGTTGGCGATGGTTGATAGCTTAGCAGATGGCATATACTTATATGCCTATATAACAAACTCGTAGATCACGAACACACAAATCTCGTCCTACGACACACTGCCTTGCGTCCGTCACCTTGAATTATAGCTCTTTCACCGGTAACCCTTCAAACCGATAGGTTCACAGTAATAATACTGCTTGATACATGATAGTAATAGTTAAAATAAATCAATATTGGTTGTCATTAACACGCGAAATCTAGCCACAAACTTAGCAAAGCTTAAGGTAGTATGGGAACTAGATAACTGATAGAATACATAATATATATACATTTTTTTAAACCAAAATAAAGCTTCATCGATATCAACTCGACCGTAAAGAAGACTTTCAAAGTGTCGGTTGTCGCGTATTTTTTACCTAAATATATTTAATTTTGTACACAGCTTCTACAAACAGTTGGTAAAAGTACATACATCCTTTTGAAAATGTACACTGAATGAATCGAATTGTAACCCTATTAGGTGTATCTCTGCAATTTATTTGTATACTATAGATCGGCCGTTCAGAGAATGCGTTCCTGACACGTCGCGATTGTATGACGACGTAACTTTGTAATGGCGTTGCAGTTACGATAAAAATATTATTGCTGGTTGTTTACCGTTTTAACAATTGATGAGCATTAAAACAACATTATTACAACATTATAGTCACTATAACGTGACTAACTGATAGGTGTCAGGAACGCATTCTCTGAACGGCCGAACTATAGCTTTTACCCTCGACTTGGTCCGCGTAGATCCAGAAAAACGATTTTTGACGACTTTATCTTAAAGCATTGAAATTTCTGAAAATCAATAGTTAATTTTGAATCAAAAGTAGCTTTGTTCGCCCCAGGACTCTAAACTCTATATATAACATTTCATCACAATCGGCCATCGACTACATGTAGTCGATGCAATCGGCCCAGCGGTTTAGCCGTGATAACGTCACAGACAGACAGATAATATTAACATAGATTAATGTCAACTCGAATTTGACATTATACGGACAAGTTTGGTGTGTGATCAAAAAGGTTAAGTATTTAATAAATTACCCTGATAGTATATTTGAACGAATTGGATAATAAACCACAGTAAAGTTTTATGGAACTCTGCCAGTACTGCCATACTGTTTTTCTATTCCCGCAAACTCACAATCTTTTTGAAATTCGAATTCGAACTAAAGAGTTTTTATTCTACCTCATACAAGGAGACTGCACTAGGACGCCGACAATAACTACCCTAATAAAATAATATACTAGTAGCTGACGCTGCGCTGGTTACTGCTTGTAGCATTACAATTTTCCGCATCGCTCACTATATTTTACGTTTATACTTTGACGATTTTCTTTAATGAGTAGAGAATAATCCCAAGTTGGTCCCATTTACATTATTTTTAAGTAAGACTAATATCGTCACTTGACTTTTCGATTGGTAGAAAATTTTACGTCGGTTTTCTTTTTAATTTGTTTTACGTAACTTTTTATTGTTTTTTTAAACGCTCAAGGAGGTTACTTGTTAGTGACGCTCACTGCACCTATATGTATGTAGGTTGGAACATTAACAACTTGTGATTAAAATTATGGCATGTCTATTATCAAAATTGAGCCAGCAACGGGACGAAATGTTTTCCAAATTGCCCCCAATGAGTAGCGGGTGCAATCACCTTACCAACCAGTTACATGTAGTTATTATGTTGCAATTAGTACTTTAATAGCCCTTATTTAACATCCCTTTAAATGGTCCTGTGCACAAAATAAAAGAACCGTAAGGTAATTGTTTATTTTGACATGATTTTTTCCCGTTCAATTACAGCAATGACGTTATATGAGGGTCCATTCACTTTTGTTTTGAAGGAGAAAGGACATTACACTTATTTTATTTTATCTCGAGTCAGGTCCTGAATCCTAAGGTCCTAAGGTGCCTGCTTAGCTTTTATTTTATTAGAATGGTTTATTTGGTGTCAAATAAAAAAAAAAATTAACGAAGAAAATTATAAAAAACCGGCCAAGTGCTAGTCGGAATCACGCACGAAGAGATTCGGTATCCATTTTAACGGCAAAAAAAACACGTTTGTTGTAATATTTATTTTATTTGTTGTTATAGTAGCAACAGTAATACATAATCTGTGAAAATGTCAGCTGTCTAGCTCTACAGCCTTGTGACAGACAGACAGACAGACAGACGAACAGCGGAGTCTTAGTAATAGGTTCCCGTTTTTACCCTTTGGGTACGGAACCCTAAAAACAGTCGGTATAAATCGTGACAACAAAATTAGTCGTCAATCAACAATGAGCCTACGCTACTATAACGCTGGTCTTATATCTTTCAGAGACTTGTTAATAAATATTAGGGCACCGAAAGCTGTATTGCATATTGTATAGAATTATTTTATGGCTTCATGTTTGGTCAAATCGCGTGGTTTGTAAATGTTATTATTTAAAAACGCATTATATTGTAAAGCATACATTGTAAAGCGTACCACACTCTTGGGACTTGAAAGTTGTTTTGTTTGGAAATCACGGATAACATCATTTCTGAAAGCAACTTGCATTCCTCGAAGCTTGCGAAGTTTCCATGAAACTTCTGTACCTATGGGAAGCTTCGAATTTAGCCAGCGGGTCTAAATACGATAAACGATATATCAAGACAACTATAGACTTTTACGCGGGTCTTTATTACGTAATTACCTTTAATTTATTTTCCCGACGAAAATAATGATATAGCAGGACAATAATCAAGCCAAACTGACTGTAAATAACATCGTTTCCGACTAGTGCGGTATGGCCGAATATATCAGAGCACTGTCGTATCGTTTTACAGAGTAAAGACCTAGATCACCTGACATCACTCGTAGGGTATACCAGCAATATGAGACCAAGATTTCCAATGTGACATCACCATTTGCGGTGACATTTCGAAACGAACCAACCTCTCCGCATTTCCAAAACGAATTACATACATATCTAGTCATAGACAAAGTGCAAGCATTACCAATGACCTATATTACTTGCGTAACCCTTGCATAAGGCAGAACTGCAATAGTAGGCATGCGATGCTCATTAGCCTGTAACGAGTTTGCGGCTTTGCGAAATTATTTCAAAGAATATTGGAGAATAGCATCAGCACACGGCTTCGCTCGGTATATGACCTGAAAACACGGATAAAAAAAAAGGATCACGACTTTAATCCCCATCAAGTACGGTAGGCATCCTCTCAGATCTTCAGACGCTTAGATCCTTTGAAGATGACTTTAGACATTATATTTGGCACATGCCCACATTTTGCAGTAGTTAGCATTCCATACGTGACAGGTTGCAAGCCCATCGCCGCTGATAAGAACACTAACTGGTGCACGTGTTTTTGATGCGCATATAAATTTTCGAACAAAAAAATCCATTGATGCACGCCGGGATTCGAACCCACGACCTTCAGATTGAAAGTCGAGGTACATCCCACGTTTTCTAAAAATGAAACCTAGCTTGATCGATTTATCGCCCCGAAACCTCTCGCATAGGTACTAAATTTCATGAAAATAGTTGTAGTCGTTTCCGAGATTCAGATTATTTAAACAAGAATTGCTCATTTAAAGGTATATGATGGATAGATGGATAAAACACGCAAAAGGGATGATTTTGGTAAAGATGGCGCTGGTGCTGGTGCCATAAAATCTGACATCAGTTTTGACGACTGAATGATATGCATTCTACCAAAAATGTTGAACCTACTAAAAAGGTCGGTATTTGTAATTTTATTAGGACAAGGGGAAAAACCCAAAAAGTTGAAATGATCGGAAAACTGAAAGTGATTTTTTTCTATGCGATTATTGAATTTTGAAGAGGACAACGTCTGTCGCGATTAGGCTAGTTTTATTTATTATTTTTTGAGATCGACAAGTAAAACCAGCCTGACTAGGCAAGACATGCGGAGTTCTAATTGTAGTTGTCTGGTTCTGAGTGATTATGATTAGAGCTCTCGGTAAAAAAGTTTGTATTATATTATATTAATTCAATGCGGGGGAGCCCGCGAGTACGCAGTTCTACTAAAAATAAGCGCACTTAAGAGGCTGCCAGTCGCTGATTGCTCTTTTTCGAAACGAAAAAAGAAATTCGTATAATAATTATAAGTATATTACTTCAGGTTCCTACCTAGATTTCTATTAAGCTGAAAACATAATAGCAGAAACTTTTCACGATAAAAATATTATTTCAAAATGATACGTTTTAGAATTTATGATCGAAATATTTTATATACCTACTATTAAAATCAACTTGTGATTTATTGTTAAAGATAGGTAATATGTAGATCTAGATTTCTATTAGGATAGATTTTTGATAAGTAATTATACATAATTTATATCATTAATTTATTCGAAAAGCTAAGGCGGACCACGCGCTGACGTGTGTTTGTCAACATTGCAGCGGTCAGTAGGATTATTTATCGAAGTGATTAAAGATGGGTACATCTTTATTCACATATACTATACATTATAAAATAGGAGATGTGGCTTGTTCACATGTATTTCTGTTTTCGTTTCGAACAAAAATAATCGTCGACTGGCAGCGTCTTAATACCATGGAGTTCATAAGAGTGTAATACATTAATACCTCACTTACAATTTCCTAATTTTAGTCAGGGGAGTCCATTCTAAGCCGTGCGTTTTCGTCAGCGCGAGGATCATGCTACTTTTACTAGCGACATCTAGTTGTGAATTTGGAACTAATTGAACAACAACACAATGTAGGTTACACAGATGTTAATAAATCATATTTTGATCAGTTACTACTGTAATATCTACAAATGATATTATATCTATCGTAAACAAACCTAATAATAATAAATATAAATAACGTCGGATTATTTCTTGCATCTAACCTTTAGGGATCTTTCGAATTCTTCTTCTTTTGAAAGGGCTATTTGAGAGGGGTCTATACAATTAACAAGCAATTAAATAAATAATAACTAAAATTATACTTAGGGCCGATTTTT
This sequence comes from Hydriomena furcata, assembly GCA_912999785.1. Taxonomy (NCBI): domain Eukaryota; kingdom Metazoa; phylum Arthropoda; class Insecta; order Lepidoptera; family Geometridae; genus Hydriomena; species Hydriomena furcata. The sequence continues at coordinate 13,331,118 of OU538825.1, read as the reverse complement.
CAATCAACAGATAAGGGCCAACTGTTGAATAAATTTGACAATCGTATGGAAAATTGCAATTTTATTCCACAGTTAACACTTATCTGATGATTGAAAAATCGGCCCTTAGTTACTTATTACTTAGTACTTATAGGAATTAATCTATTAATTGTAATCTGTATGGAATTAAATACAGCCATATTATTATTATTTTATTAATATTATGTAAAAATTAAGCAACGCTAACTGTTGGCCTTGCGGATTCCAACATGATTCCAATCACTTTTGGTATATTTTTAAAACATAATATTAAGTATAGGTATTTTGCAGTAATTTGGCTACATTAGATATTTTGTTATACCAGTTAGAAGCTTAATATGTTGTAAGAAAATACCAATAATTTAAACAAAAATAATAATAATATTGGTGAACATTTTACACCAGTCTAGTCCAGCTAATTCCCAAGTACGGTAGACATACTCTCAGATCTCCAGGCGCTTAGATCCTTGAAAATATCTCTAGAGGGGGTCAGAGGCACGTCCAAACATTATATTTGGCACATGCCCACATTTTGCAGTAGTTAGCATTCCATACGTGACAGGTTGCAAGCCCATAGCCGCTTGTAAAAACGTTGGGAAACAATCAGACACAGTAAACTCCTTGACCCAACAATTTGTAGTCCCACTCAAAACCCATTATGAAAAGAGGCAGAATTTCAAAACGATTTAGCCAATAAGGGAAACTTGTGTTTCAACAATCAATTCGCTTCCTCCAACTGTACCTGTTCTATCGGAAGTTGTTAAATTGATAATTACTCAATGAATTACTCACTTATGAATACCTACATTGGTTAAATTTATTCAAGGTAATTAAATAGTTGCACGTTCGAAATTAATTTTATCTTGTCGTGTTTTGGAAACTTACGAGTGAGAACCATCTTCAGACATCGTTAAGGATCTGGAGTGGAGTGGAGGAGTGTCTGGAGATCTGAGAGGATATCTATGTCTACTAAACTTGGGGATACAAGTCTAATCTATTTAAAAAAAACCGGCCAGGTGCGAGTCGGCTCGCGCACGAAGGGTTACGTACCATCACTACATAGTATAAAGCAAAGTCGCTTCCCGCTTCCCGCGTCTGTATGTATGCTTATATCTTTAAAACTACACAACGGATTTTGATGCGGTTTTAAACCCGTGCGAAGCCGGGGCGGGTCGCTAGTTATCTATAAAAACGGCAAAAAAAAAAATGTTTGTTGTATGGGAGCCCCCCTTATATATTTATTTTATTCTGTTTTTAGTATTTGTTGTTAGAGCAGCAACAGAAATACATAATCTGTGCAAATTTCAACTGTCTAGCTATCATGGTTCATGAGATAAAGCCCTGTGACAGACAGACGGACAGACAGACGGACAGCGAAGTCTTAGTAATAGGGTCCCGTTTTTACCCTTTGATTACGGGACCCTAAAAAAACATCAGGTTCCTATACTTTTCTCTTTTCATTGGGACCTAGGTAAACGTAAAGTTCTTTATGTTATCTATATTCTCAAACTAGCTGACCCGTGCCCGCTTCGCTGTGCGTAAGACATTTCTAATACCATCATGGACTTTTTTGTAGACGTTTTTAAGGTGTACAATACTGTAGTACATTATTTTGATATATCTCGTGGGGTTCAGCCAGCATTTGCAATGTAAGCGCAAAAAAATGTGTTTATTTACGACATCACATTAGAAACCTCTAAAATTATCAGTGTTTCTCTACTATATTATGCATGTATTATACATATAAAACTTCCTCTTGAATCACTCTGTTTATTAAAAAAAACCGCATCAAAATCCGTTGTGTAGTTTTAAAGATATAAGCAAACATACATACAGACATACAGACGCGGGAAGCGGAAAGCGACTTTGCTTTATACTATGTAGTGATTATCATATGTCATTATATCAAATGCTTCTCTTCATAATATTCATTGTTCTAACTCGCAATCGATTGTAACTTACCGTACAATGTGTGAATCGCCTAAACAGTAGGTACATCTACAGTCGATTGACACAACGGCATCTCTCCGCGCGGTCTGAGGGTTTTTTGTTGTACACATACATCCACACATACATTTATTCAAAACCTTGTTGGCCGAGTGGGAGGTACCTCGACTTTCAATCTGAAGGTCGTGGGTTCGACGTATCGTCCAAATGTCAAAGCTGACACTTTTTGTGTTCATGTGTTTGGTTCAAGCTAACCCCGCAGAATAACATAAGATTCACTTTGACAGCAGGTGGTGCGCGAGGTCGCACCGTGCAGTGTGTGACCCTCGTATTCAAGAACGACACTATGAGAACACGCACCCACAGTGGACGAAATCTTTATTCATAAAAATCACTTTATCCCTCGTATTCAAGAACGACACTATGAGAACACGCACCCACAGTGGACGAAATATTTTTTCATAAAAACCACTTTATGTGTTATGCGACACTGCATAGTGTGACTAGAGGTCTCGTGTGCCTCTAGCCAAAGTTGAGCTCTAAAGGCACACGGTAGCTTGCGCCATAGTGCCGCTCAACACATAAAATTATGTTTATGAAAAAAGATTTCGTCCACTGTGGGTGCGTGTTCTCATAGTGTCGTTCTTGAATACGAGGGTAAATCGCCTACCTAGTAATTTAATTTATTGTCGCGTACCATATAATTTGTTCAAAGTTACAGATAATTGAAACAAACTATTTATTATATCGAACCAGCCAACACATTATAGCGTGTAGGTAATTGGGTACTAAAACACAACGGTATCAGAATTCGACTATTTGATGGATCAGGTCGAGGAAAATAGCAATTGTAGTAGGTACCTTAGTCGTGTGTGAATATGAAGTGTATATAATTATTCTGTGGAGCTTTTTTTCATTAGTAAATCTTGCTTTGGTTGACGTTTTCCATCTTTTTAAAATAAATTACAATGGAAGAGTAGGTAGAGTAACCCTCGTATTCAAGAACGACACTATGAGAACACGAACCCACAGTGGACGAAATCTTTTTTCATAAACATAATTTTATGTGTTGAGCGGCACAATGGCGCACGCTACCGTGTGCCTTTAGAGCTCAACTTTGGCTAGAGGCACACGACAATGTGCCTCTAGTCACACTATGCAGTATCGCACAACACATAAAATGTTTTTTTCATAAACATCACTTTATGTGTTGAGCGACACAATGGCGCACACTACCGTGTGCCTCTAAAGCTCAACTTTGGCTAGAGGCACACGACAATGTGCCTCTAGTCACACTATGCAGTGTCGCACAACAAAAGATTTCGTCCACTGTAGGTGCGTGTTCTTATAGTGTCGTTCTTGAATACGAGGGTTAGTTTTAAAAACTAAACTAAAACCTTCTTTGGCGAAACATTGACGGAAGTCAAATTGATAATCGCCTCATTTTTTGATATTTAATTTTTTAAATTATTCTGGTTATGATGCCAAAGTGTCTCTGACATAAGAATCGTTATACTAAGATCTGTTAAATAAATATAGATAAAACAAAAGTTTTGAAGGAATGGCTACCATTGTAGATACTACATGTTAGGATGTTTTAAATCTCAACCTTATTTTTGAATTTGTAAACTGGATAATTTCATAATAATAACAATACCAATTCTCTCAATTCCAGAGGCCCTAGATGTGATCAAAGAAGAGCACACAATGCCAGCGCAGAAGAAACGTAACAAGAGAGAAGTTCCCTTCTCGCATGACGAAAAAAGAATTGCAGGGGTGAGTTGCCACATATTTCTTATAGCCCTTTACTAAAACGTGTTAAGAGGCTGCCAGTCGCTGATTGCTCTTTTTCGAAACGAAAAAAGTAATACTTCTGAACAAGCCACATCTCCTATTTTTATAAGTATATTACTTCAGGTTCCTACCTAGATTTCTATTAAGCTGAAAACATAATAGCAGTAACTTTTCACGATAAAAATATTATTTCAAAATGATACGTTTTAGAATTTATGATCGAAATATTTTATATACCTACTATTAAAATCAACTTGTGATTTATTGTTAAAGATAGGTAATATGTAGTAATCTGTATCTGGATTTCTATTAGGATAGATTTTTGATAAGTAATTATACATAATTTATATCATTAATTTATTCGAAAAGCTAAGGCGGACCACGCGCGGACGTGTGTTTGTCATCATTGCAGCGGTCGGTAGGATTATTTATCGAAGTGATTAAAGATGGGTACATCTTTATTCACATATACTATACATTATAAAATAGGAGATGTGGCTTGTTCACAAGTATTTCTTTTTTCGTTTCGAACAAAAATAATCGTCGACTGGCAGCGTCTTAAAGAATATTAATTGAACTATGCCTTTATGTTTCCAGTGCCTTCTTCAGTGCGTCTATCGAAAAGTGAAAGCTGTAAGTAGATCATATCTTTATAAACGTAGTTTGTACCATTCCGATTTACTTGTGGATAAAACTTTTCATTCTTTACTTATTTTATTCACTTTCTGTTTTAATTTCATGTCTAATGCGTCTGCACGATTTATGTAAATGTTGTACCTAAATCTAACATCTTTTCTATATATACTAGCTTATGCCCACGGTTTCGCTCGCATGGTACTTGGATAAAAAGTAATCTAAATTATATTCCATAGTGGAAGGAGCAATTCTTGGTATATATGTATATATTTTGTATTCTGAATCTCGGGAACGGCTCCGACGATATTCATGAAATTTAGGGGGTTTTGGGGGCGATAAATCGATCTAGCTAGGTTTCATTTTTAGTAAACGTCGTTTTATCCATGTTTTCAGGCAATGAAATACCGAACATAGCTCGGTTATCTAGGTACTTAACTATTATGTTCCTTAGTTAGAATATAAATAGCACAAATATTCGAACTCACGCTAATCGCATCAACAATTGAAGTACCCGCTAGGCTAATACGGCTCTTAGTAAAAGTTGTGGGTAATAAATAAACTAAGACAATATAGGGTACCAGTACTAGCAAGAATATATTGAATAGCCTAAGTTCCGGAACCATTAATCAGCTCTGATTATACGAGTCTACTCAATAGATAGACATAAATCCACGACTCGCACAATAATAGATATTATCGTAGTAAAAACCCTCGTTACCTAGAAATAATTTCACTTAAAGAATTTAAAATGCTGTAAAATTTATATGAATAAGTATTGCGAACGGGATTTTATAGTCGTGGGTACTCCCTATAGGCATAAAGTATAAACGATTAAATTAAATTTATATCGAAAAAGGAGCTCGAACATCGTGAAATCCTTGATGGTCCCTCGAACTAATAAATTGAAAACCGCCTTGGACAATACCCTGTGAAATAAAACATACCACGGCATGTTCGGCTCGCTTTTATGACAGCCATATTTCTGTGTAGGGGGGTTTGAAGCGGCCTAGAGTACTTATAACAACTATTATAAGATTCAATACAGCTCTGTATGCGAGAAAAGGTAACAACTCATCGTGAGTCTGTTTTAAATGTCAGCAGAAGGAAAAAAAACTGTCAAATAAAAACTGTACATTCATTGAAACTACGAGGATCATTTTGAATCGTCTTTAATCCAGTTGAATTTATGCCTGTTCTCGCTAATAAAGATGATGAATTTATATATACGCACAGCCTGCAGTTAAGGTCATATTACAAATTTATTGAGAGTTTTCAATTTGTTCGTTCTCATGTTCAAAACGGCGAAGGAAAATTTAGCCAGTTAGTATTCTAAAAAGCGGCAATAGGCTTGCAAACTGACCTGTAACTACCGCGTAATGTGGGCATGTGCCAAATATAAAATGTTTAGACGTCTAAAGAGAGTATCTTTAGACATATTAAGGGATCTGAGCACCTCGAGAAATAATGTTTACAACATTGTTTACATACTTAGGGATTACAGTTGAACCTATTTCGTTTACATTTTTTTATTTAATGGACATTATTGGTGGCGATTCTGTTGTGTCCACGTTTAAGTCACAATTCCTAAAAACTATCGATCTTATTTCTTTTAAGTTAAAGTTTAAAATAGCGTAACCTTAAAGTGACAGTACTAAAACTTAGAATAAATTTACGATTTTCGTAATCGATTTAGAAACGTCAAGCTAAATTTAATCAACATGTAAATTGGTGTTGACTAAGATGACACTTGGTTGTGTCAAATATGCGAAATAAAATATAGAGAAACGGCTAAAATATCCCAAGTTTTAGGACTGTCATTTTGATGTGACGAAGGAATAAGATTGATCGCTTTTTACGAAGTTTTAAGTTTAGCTTGGACACAACAGAATCGCCACCATTGTGTCAGTTTAGGAGCCACTGGTAGGTACGAATTGACAGAGTTCAAGTTCCAATCAACTCACCTATTAAAGTTTTACTGCAATTATTGCAAAAAGAGTTCATCCGCTCGATATGCAGAGTGGTCATAAATAGGACATCAATTTTTCCTTTTTGGATTTACGACTCGGCGCGTTTATATTAACAAATTGGAGCAATAAGCTCGTGACAGACCAATAAAAAATTGAATCGGGTTTGAGATTAATTGCATCTTATTATTATGGATGGAGCCTGGCCTTCAAAAGAAACATCTATCACTAAATTCTATTGCATTCACACATCTTTCTAAAGCTTTTTAGTTCTAAGTAGGTACCTACAATCCTTATTTTTAGAATAGGCTATTTGACAGTATGATAAATAAAGTGTTGTTGATAGTAATCTATGTAAATTATGCCTTCATGCGCAACGCTTTACGTTATGGAGTAAAATATCTTGAAAATAAACAAATGATTAAAAAAAACCCATGATTAAAATTATCAATTTTTAAACGCCAGTCACGTGACACAAAACTTTTAGGATTGGTCGAATCGACGATGACGTAACATGCTTGTCAATATGTCATCACCTGCCTTGAAAAACTTGACGTTTGTTTATTTGTTGACAAGCATGTAACGTCACAGACACTAATGCGACGCCATTTGCATAAGAAGCGTTTTTGCGGGTTATTTAAATTGTCGATATTTAATTTTTACATTTTTAGGGCCAATACTTAACAGAATTGAAAATAATATTTTTTTATGGGTTCCACAGTCACTACTGAATAATCTAGAATGGTTTTCAAAATCTTGTCATATAGACCATTACTATTCGAGGTTAGACTTTTACATAAACGGTATAACAGCTATCGTATTTTATTCAATTTTAGTCAGTTTGTGGTGAGAACAGAATTGCCAACAATATAAATGTACTTAGAGAATGTACCTTGTGCATCATTAGAAGCTAGAAAACAAGTGTTTTTAATACTGACAACAGAAAGACAATCGATGGTTTCCCCTGTCAAGATTTATTACTTCGAAACAAAGCAAATTGACACAGTTCGCAAACAAGAAAGTGCATTTTATTAGTATTATTAGTAGGTACCTAGTATTTCTATTATTCGAAATCAACTTATTTCTAAAGACTTCTATTTATTTTCTCTAAAAAATATCTGTTTAACTTTTTTGGATTTCAAGTTAAGGTGCCTGTTCAATTTATGACAGCTCGCATTTTTTGTACTCGGTCGTATTCTGTGGCCGCACACTAAGAATAGTGCAAACGCACACATTGAAGCTACTTCACACTTCATTTACCAAGACTAAATAACTAGTCTTGATACTTGAAAATATTTGGTGCAATAGGTATGTCATATTTGTATAGGTAGGTATGTACTTAATAATTTTATAGGTTGCACTTGACAAAAAGAAAATAAATATAGAAAAAATTAATATATATTATAAGACAGGTTACAAATCGTAAAGTGCTACTACACAGTTACTAATATTTGACTGTGCAAAAAATATTTGTTAGGTACCTACTAATAAAATACATTATGACAAAACGGTAAGTATCGTTTTTTACATCAAGCTCTTATTTAACTTGCAGTTTATGTACATATTTATGTATGTATGTTTGATAAGGTGGAATCTTGCAACTTAATTTTAAGCAGTTATCCCCAATCGATTGAGTTGAAATTTTGCATACATAATATGGTGACAGCGAGCTGATCTGATGATGGAGTCAGGAGCTGTTCAACGGAACTCTTCACTAAATAGTCGAATTGAGGCAAAACTTTGCATACCTATCAATCTCAATGACAATGTAAAATTATGGTACTAGAGAGCTGGTCTGATGATGGAGGTCGGATGTAGCCATCGGAACTCCTCAACTACACAACATAACCACGTCGCGTTTGGGCTCGTTATTTTTATCTTGACGAGAACTAGAGCACTAGAATTTACAAAAGCTTGATTTAAAAAATATATTTTTAATAAAAAAACTTATTGTCATCTAAAATCGATGACGGCACCGTCAACGTTTCGAGTACCACTCACAGAAAGTTTTGAAAGTGAAATACTGATAAAATATGTATTTTGCTTTTGAATTGTGTGCGAGCTATGATCTCGAAGATCCATAGACCGCGCGTAGCGAGGGTCAACAAGTTCTGGAATTAAACAGTTATTGTAAAACTTTACTAAATAACCCTCCATAATATTTTCTTTCCAGAAAAATCAAATATGAATTTGTAAAAAGAGATGACCAGCTCTTTTTAAAAATTCATATTTTCCATTGTATTTGTACTAAATGACATCACAAACCTGCAATACTTTTTAAGACCTATCCAAAGACATGGAGAGTATGCGAGAAAAAAAAAACATCTGAAAATATGTATTTATTTCTACCACATTGTCGGTGTGACTAATGTATATTCATGCCAAATTACAGCTTTCTAGTACTAAGAGTATCTGAGCTAAGCTGTGGACGAATGGACGAAAATGGCAAAACTATAAGGGTTTTTTGTAAACTACGAAACACTAAAGAGCACTTTCAGTATTTAGAATTAAACAATTTTTCAGGACACTTTATTTTTTTTAAATATTTAATTATTTGCATCATGTACTTAAACTTAAGTATATGCCATCAAAAACAACTTGTAAAAATAAAAATAAAAAGCCAATTCTCGCAACGCAACTCAGTTTCTTTTTTTGTCTTTTTTTTGTTGGAACTATGCTCGTGTGTAGTAAACCTAACTTGTGAGATATTGTATAAGTAGCCTAAGATGACCAGAGATAATCTGTCGATGTCAGTCTCTCTTCCCTGTTCACTTGTTACGGCTGGTCGTGTTCTATATCTCTACAATAAAGAATCCATATATATCACCCAGATCGTGTATAATTTAACCAAAAACCCATCAGTTCTTCTATCGTAAAAAGTTGTGAGATTTCAATGTATGTCTGTCTGTCTAAAAAATGGCCTGAACTGCTTCGAGAAAAGGATGGTATGGTACGACTGTGCCGCTTTTTTGCTTGACTTGGCGGGGGCACTACCGTGCCCCCAGATAAACCTTGCTTTGATAATAACAAATACCGACCTTTTTAGAAGGTTCAACATTTTTGGTTCAATGCGTATCGTATCATTCGTCAGTCATTCATCAGTCGTCAATTGATTAATGCTAGATTTGTTGCACACCAGCACTCGGAGTCTTTTTATAGTTTTGAGGATGTTTTTTAATTTAAAATAGCCTATTTATAAGCTAGAGGTATATTTACATCGACAGCAAATTTCAATTTCATCCGTTTAGTCGTTTAGGTCTGATTGAGGTACAAACATCCAAACATACTTAACATCCGCACAAACTTTTAGATTTATAATATTAAAGGTAGATAAATAATAATTATAAATTATATTCATAATCTGAAATTTATGTAATTTTTCTAATTCCAATTATAGATAAAGTATCATTTTTTTCCATCCATGTATAAAAAAACACGCTTGGTAATATAGGGTAGATCGGGTCAAAATGAATACAGGTAATGATCATGGTACCTTAGAACTTTCATTTCAAAACAGAAATGTATCAAATCAACATTTATATTTATTTAATAGGACTAATTAGGGACACTTCAAAAACCACAGCAAAAGACGTTGTCCAGAAAGTATTATCACTAAAATGGAAATAGGCCGGGCACATCCAAAGATTACAAAATGAGAGGTGATCTAAAACAATTATGAATTGGGACCCAATACATAAAAAACGAAGAAGAGGAAGGCCTGCTATGCGATGGGATGATGACATCGTGAAAGTAGCAGGCAAAACATGGAGCAGAGCCGCTAGAGATCGGGAAAAATGGATAGAGCTGGAGGAGGCTTTTACTGCTGAAAGCGGTCCTTACACATAATTTTATATACCTATGCATAGATACATATTTAAGTTAATTTTATATTGTGCAAGGAAATAAAAGCTTTTATTATTTATTATTAATTAGGGACACAACCAGGTTCACATTTTCCTGAAATTTAATATTTTTATTAAAATAACAATCAAATACGAAACATCGGCTTATTTCGATTTTGCTCCGACGCGACGTATGCAAAAAGGTAAAACCGTATACTATTATCATATTGTTTCGAAACCAAACTCGATGAAACGCATCTTCTACAAAAAAAAACCATCCAACTCTTTCAACAAATCATGCATTGTACCTAACCTTCATCTGTGTGGCTTGCACTAAATTCTTCAAGGCAATATATTATACAAATGTTATCATTAGTTTTGCATGTCCAGTATTTTACCCCGGTGTACCATTATGTAAGACCTCCTCTAAATTCGAAGAAAAATGTGACGTGGACGTGCTTCCCCGAGCGCGTCTGAGCGCTAACTGACGTGCCGACTTGAGGTGAATGTGAGTTTTGTATGGAAAAAATGTATGGAGAAGTTTTATTGCATTTTATATTGTTCATAAATGAAAAAGTAAATTATTTGAAAACAAGATAATGCCACGCGGTATAGAGAAATATAAAATCTACAATTTCGTATTATTTTCAAATAAAAATATGCTGTGGGTCTAAAGATATTGGTACCTAACCAGACCCCATTTTTCGACATTTTCAGCGGTTCTTGCGACGGTAAAAACGTATTTTTTTGAAAATATTGTATAGAACTGGCCAGTTTTTATTATCTACTATTAAAGATGAATATATTATCAGTAATTTTGTATCATTATATCCTCACAATTGTGATTCCTGGTTTTTAAATCGGTACCTGAAAATCATTGAAATACGTGTGTGGGTGTGAGCCGGGCCTTAAACCTAAATTAAGTGGTTTTCGTGAGTGAGAGTGACATGTTCGAATAAAAATAGAAAAGTTTAATTATAAATAAAAACCGGCCAAGTTCAAGTTGACTCGCGCACGAAGGGTTTCGTACTATTTTCTATAAAAAAACGCCAAAAAAACACGTTTGGATATGGATAATTTTATCGTGTTTATAGTATTTGTTGTTATATACAGAAACACATCTTCTGTGAACTGTCTAGCTATCACAGTTCATGAGATACATCCTTGTGACAGACAGACAGATAGACAGACGGACAGCGGAGTCTTAGTAATAGGATCATATTTATAGGTACAGAAACGTAAAAAAACACGTTCTCGATAACAGAATCAAACACTTAGAAGTTTTTTTGTAAAACATCCTAAGGTACTATCACTACATAGTATAAAGCAAAGTCGCTTTCCGCTTCCCGCGTCTGTATGTAATATGTATGTATGTATGTTTGCTTATATCTTTAAAACTACACAACGAATTTTGATGCGGTTTTTTTTAATAGATAGAGTGATTCAGGAGGAAGGTTTATATGTATAATAACATGCTACCCGTGCGAAGCTACGGGGCGGGTCGCTAGTTTATAAATAAAATATAAATAAATATTGGCGGACTTTACACACAGCGCCATCTAGCCCCAAACTAAGCAAAGCTTGTACTATGGGAACCAGATAACTGATAGAATACTTATATTCTTTTTTTTGTAAATTCATACTTACTATACATATTAACACCCAGACACAGGACAAACATCTTTTCTCATCACGCAAATATTTGCCCTGGGTGGGGATCGAACCCACAACCTACAGCGCAGAAGGCAGAGTTACTACTAACTGAGCTGTGAGGCCAGTCAACAAAATAACAACAATAAATGTAAAAATTCGTGAAAGTTGTTTGTGGCTTAATTGCGTAATAACGACTGAACTGAATCAGTAAAAAATCGAGACATGTCACCAGACAAGTCGTGTATGACGCTAGATCTATAAGCCTCGTGGAAATATGTCTTGCTCGCGACATTTTTTGTCTAGGCACATTATCTCAATTACGATTTCAAAATCCACAATATTCAAAGAGATCAAAAATAAGTTGCTAACAGATATAATGCGCAATAAAATATAGATAGATAACACTTTATTGATTACCACACGTTCACACGAATACAAATATTTATGAACAGAAAGAAAAAAAAACCGTATGTAATACAAAGGGCGGCCTTATCACTAAAATCGATCTCTACCAGGCAACCTTAGAATGGACTGGAATGAACATATAAAGAGAAGGGGCATGTTGGTGCGGCTTTAAATATGACATAATAAAATAAAAATAAACTTATCCTCCTCTTATGTCTCTTTAGACAGTTGACTCTAGATAACCAGCTCTAGATATCATGAACCACTATCGTATCGACAACGTATCGTCCAAATGCCAAAACTGACACTTTTACTATACAAAAAGAGTCAATGTGACGTCAAGCCGAAACACAGGACTTCAATCCTTTAAACTTCGTCGAGAAACAAATAACATCATAAAAATATGACAGAATAATATACGAGTATAACAAAATATTTGTATAATAAAAAAAAAAAATAGGATCACGACGGTAATCTCCAAGTAAGGTAGACATCCCCTCAGATCTCCAGGCGCTTAGATCCTTTGAAGATGTCTAGTGGGGGTAGTCAGAGGCACATCCAAACGTTATATTTGGCAGATTTTGCAGTAGTTAGCATTCCATACGTGACAGGTAGCAAGCCCACCGCCGCTTGTAAGAACACTAACTGGTTTCCTCACGATGTTTTCCTTCACCGTTGTAAGCACGTGTTTTGATGCGCATATAGGTACATTTTCGAACAGAAAAATCCATTGGTGCACGCCTAGATTCCGAACCCACGACCTTCAGATTGAAAGTCGAGGTACATCCCACTCGGCCAACACGGCTTATTATTAATATATACAGAATATTTACAAAATACCTAAGAACCAGTTAAGCTCTCTAAAGACCAGATCACTACGTCAGACGCGTTCCCAAGATTTGTTTTCAAGAAACTGACGTAGCTGCTCTTTTTTCCAGGTGGACGGCTACGGCTTCCCAACCCTCGAAGGTCTCGTGGGCCTGTACTCCGACGGAGTTAACGAGCGCGGATACTTCATGGCGGTGCTGGAGGCGTCCCGGGAATGCCTCATGAGGAACCACGACAAGTTCTCAAGAACCGTACCTATGGGTAAGTCTTGGACCTCGGTGACGTAACAGTGTTTGTTTGATCCCCGTGTATTCGGCCAAACTGCACTCTTATAGACAGACTTATATGAGACTGGGCCGTGCCCGGGGCGTGCCGTGTACGTGGCCCCGACGGCGCACGGGCTTGAAACATTACATACATTTTGTAAGTAGCAGTTTATATTAAACAGTGTCTGATCCATGTCCTATCCGTGCCTGTCCCGGACACGGCCCGTTGACGCTTGCCGCCGGTGACGTTTGCTCCGAAATATCATTGATCGTTTTCAAGAGTAGATCCGCACACTCGGATCTATCAGCTGATCGACTCCATCCATATATTTATTCATTGCAAATGTACATTTGTTAGAGCTCTTAAAAATAGAGCAGCATGGGTCCTTAGAAGCTCCTAAGACAATATGTCATTAGAAGGATTTTTTTATACAAAACTTAATTATGCTTATTTTTCAGATAACGGACGAAACTGTGACATTTCCTTTGACATTTTCGAATGCATCTCAGACCGGATCGGCGAATACTGCGGAACCTCAGGACTTTAGACCTCAAACGCGAAAATTCCAGAAAACCTAGAATAATATTTAGGATACCTAATAAAGTAGAATAACTTTTAGCCCACAAGCTACAACCCTACATTGAATAGATGTTTTTTTTTTCAGAAATTAATACACAATTTTTATACAAATAGTGAATTAATATAAGTTACCGTATAGAATTAAAACTATAGTGGTTGTTATTTTAAATAGAAATGCGATGCTCATAATGAAAGTATCAAAATTATCTCAAAGCGTAAGCTATACAAGAAAAAACGTGGTAATTAGCCGTATTTCTATTTAAAAAGTTACCGTATGTTACCGTTTTTAGGATTTTGTGCAATATTTAAGAATACATTTTATAGAGCTTTTAAAAACTGCCTTTAGATAATAAGCACCTAATTTCATCTTCAGAATTCTATGCCTATACACTTTATAATGAGTTTTCATTACCTACTTCAAATTGTCAAATTCACCTAACTCCTAAGATTCCTAAGAGATTATGTTGACACAAAATAAATTTATTCTTTCTTTCTCTCTTTCTCTATTCTCGTAGTAGGTATTCTTATAAGCGGCGACAGGCCCGCTACCTGTCACGTATGTAATTCTAACTACTGCAAAATGTAACGTTTGAACGTGTATCTGACTTGACTACCCCCTCATTAGACATCTTCTTGTGGATTAAAGTTATGATCATATTTCATTTTTGTTTTTCCTTAGACGTTGTAAAGAGATCCTTGTGATTTTTTTTAAATAAGTTATATTCACTTTGACTTGTCAGTTTTTTTTTAAACCAAGTTTGATTTCATTCGTAACTTCTACTACTGCCTATCCCTTCTTTTTGCCAAGTTTATCTTCGCTCAATTCTCTACTATTCTCTACAGTTACCACAAATCACTATTGCACTAAGGTATATCATAATTGTATATAAAAAATATTATTAAGAAGTGATTTAAACTACTAAAATTGTGATGCTCATTTACTAATAAGTTAGTATTAGACACTTTGATATACATATATTCGATGAAGAAAATTGTATGTGATTTATATATAACTATCCAAATAAGCTAATTCTACGAACTGATAGATTAATATTAGATTTAAGATATTCCGCTTTATATAAATAAATATTAGTAAAAAGTATGGTCGTGTATTTCATTTTATGCACTCAAAACCTTTTTCTCTATTTAATTGACTAGCAGTCCGCCCCGGCGAAGCATGGTACAAGCTTTGCTTAGTTTGGGGTTAGATAGCGATGTGTGAAATGTCCAACAATATTTATTTAAATTTTATGGCTAATATTTTTACACCTTGGGTTACATTATTGAAGTTTTAGAAGGTCTATGTCTATGTCTAGTCTATGTTACTCAGAGATAATGTAGCATTCTAATGATGAAAGAATTTTTGAACTTGGTCCAGTAGTTTTGAGTTTATTCGTTATAAACATACAAATCGATACTCTTTATTAGTTTAGATTTGGCACATGGCCCTGTTGAAAATCACTGAGCAAATGTTTATAAAAAAAACAAAAATTCAAAAATCCAATGGATTTTTGAATTTGAAAAATATATGTGATGAAATAAAAGTAGGTACAAATAGGATCATGATGGTAATATAAACACAGTAGACATACTCTCAGATCTTCGGGAGCTCAGAACCTTGAATATCTCTAAAGTGGGTAGTCAGAGGCACGTTCAAACGTTACATTTGGCACATAATACACAATAGGATTAGGACAAAAATATATATTTTGCAAAATAGGGATCCCTTACAAAACTAATGAGCAATGAACATATGCCTGTGCTTTTATACTGTTTCAGGATAATTTAATTATTTATTTAGGATTAGGACATCCATCAGAAATATCACTTACTATAACTAATTAAAAACAATTTAATTAAATCTTTTTTATTTCTATTATAGTATGCTACAGCTTGCACTTAGTTGACTCAACTTATCAACTATAACAAAATTGAAACAAAAAAAAAAAGAAAAATATATAGTTTATGTGGTAAAAAAACCGGCAAAGTGCGATTCGGACTCGCGCACGAAGGGTTCCGTACCATTATCTATAAAAACGGCAAAAAAATCACGTTTGTTGTATGGGAGCCCCCCTTAAATATTTATTTTATTCTGTTTTTAGTATTTGTTGTTATAGCAGCAATCGAAATACATAATCTGTGAAAATTTCAACTGTCTAGCTATCACGGTTCATGAGATACATCCCTGTGGCAGACAGACGGACAGCGAAGTCTTAGTAATAGGGTTCCGATTTTACCCTTTGGGTACGGAACCCTAATTAACGAAAAGATAAAAAATTTAGCCAAATCTTACCAAAAACAAATTTAGAATGATGCCAAAGTTATGATTATAGTATTTATTACTAGTAGACAACAAAACGAATAGGTATAGCCCTGAGGGCTAACCACAAGTTCTTTATGTAATATTAAAACACTAGGTACCTACTGTTCGCGGTAACTTGTTACTAACACCGCGAGTAGGTACTGTTTTAATATTACTTTGAGAGTTAATGGTAAGGCCTCTGTTCCTTCTTCCGTAGTAGCCTGCACCACAAGATCAAAATAAGTATCAAAACAATGTTACTAATATTAATGAGTGATATTGTTTTGAGCTTGTTGTACGGCCCCTGACTACCTCGACCTATACCTGGATGACCGAGCTTTGCTCGATATTTCATTGTCTGAAAACACAAATATACCTAGCGACGTTTTCTAAAAATGAAACCTAGCTAGATCGATTTATCGCCCCAAAAACCCCCCGAATACTAAACTTCAGTAAGATCATTGGAGCCGTTTCCGAGATTCAGATTATTTAAATAAATATACCTAACAAGAATTGCTATTATACTACATATACATATTATATCCTAATCTTATATATAAAATTCTCGTGTCACAATGTTAGTTCCCGTACTCCTCCGAAACGGCTTGACCGATTCTCATGAAATTTTGTGAGCATATTGAGTAGGTCTGAAAATCGGCCAACATCTATTTTTCATACCCCTTAGTGATAAGGGTTGTCCACCCTTAACATTTTTTTTAAATTTTTAGGCATTTTTTTAATTTTTTAATTTTTTTATTATGTCGCATTAAAAAATACATACAACCCTAAATTTTTACCCTTTTATCACCAACCCCTATTTTTTAATAGCCATTTTAGTAATTTAATCATTTTTCATCCCCGGTCGATAACTGATCAATCGTCATTTAATTAGTTATCCCCGCCAGTTGTCTACAGGTGTCATTTTATCCACAACAAGGTTATAGGGGGTCGAAAATGGCCTGAACTGCTTCGAGAAAAGGATGATACGGTCGTGCCCCATTTTCGCTTGACTTGGCGGGGGCAGTGCTGTGCCCCCAGATATACATCAAATTGAAAACCTCTTTCTTTTTTTCGTGTTGAAAAACACGATCAAAATATCAATAAAGTTAAACCCTTTTTTTATAGCCCGACTAGATTCAGAAAATCAAATGTTGACGGATTTTTCCTAAAAAAATACAAAAAAATCCTAAAAAAACATAAGAAAATTTTGTGAAAATAGTAGTCTATATCCGTCCCAAGACTTTAAACTATCTCTATATGAAATTTAATCACAATTGGTACAGCTGTTTGGCAGTGATAACGTCACAGACAAAGTTACCTTCTCATTTATAATCTTTAAATAACAATCAATTGCTGTTCGTTAGTCTCGCTAAAACTCGAGAACGGCTGAACGGATTTATCTTATCTTGGTCTTGAAATGTTTGAGAAGGTCTAGGAAAGGTTTAAAGGGTGAGAAAAATTGGAATAATTGCCGGGAAAACCCTAAAAACAGCCCTTTTAATTTTTCCCATACAAAAGTTTTCTAGCTAAAACGTAGAGTCGTAGAACGGGAACGGCAACGGGAACGGGAACGGGAACGGGAACGGGAACGGGAACGGGAACGGGAACGGGAACGGGAACGGGAACGGGAACGGGAACGGGAACGGGAACGGGAACGGGAACGGGAACGGGAACGGGAACGGGAACGGGAACGGGAACGGGAACGGGAACGGGAACGGGAACGGGAACGGGAACGGGAACGGGAACGGGAACGGGAACGGGAACGGGAACGGGAACGGGAACGGGAACGGGAACGGGAACGGGAACGGGAACGGGAACGGGAACGGGAACGGGAACGGGAACGGGAACGGGAACGGGAACGGGAACGGGAACGGGAACGGGAACGGGAACGGGAACGGGAACGGGAACGGGAACGGGAACGGGAACGGGAACGGGAACGGGAACGGGAACGGGAACGGGAACGGGAACGGGAACGGGAACGGGAACGGGAACGGGAACGGGAACGGGAACGGGAACGGGAACGGGAACGGGAACGGGAACGGGAACGGGAACGGGAACGGGAACGGGAACGGGAACGGGAACGGGAACGGGAACGGGAACGGGAACGGGAACGGGAACGGGAACGGGAACGGGAACGGGAACGGGAACGGGAACGGGAACGGGAACGGGAACGGGAACGGGAACGGGAACGGGAACGGGAACGGGAACGGGAACGGGAACGGGAACGGGAACGGGAACGGGAACGGGAACGGGAACGGGAACGGGAACGGGAACGGGAACGGGAACGGGAACGGGAACGGGAACGGGAACGGGAACGGGAACGGGAACGGGAACGGGAACGGGAACGGGACAGGAACTTATTCTGCGATACGAAGTTCGCCGGGTCAGCTAGTCTAATATATAAAATTTCCATGTCACAATGTTAGTTACCGTACTCCTCCGAAACGGCTTGACCGATTCTCATGAAATTTTGTGAGCATATTGAGTAGGTCTGAGAATCGACCAACATCTATTTTTCATACCCCTAAGTGATAAGGATATTGTAAAGATCGGGAAAAACGATAAGTGCTTTTTTCTGTGGGATTATTGACATTTGACAGGACAACGTCTGTCGGGACAGCTAGTAATATTATAAATGTGAAAGTTTGTGAGTTTGTATGTATGTTTGTGGCTTAATCAGGCCTAAACGACAAAACGGATTAGGTTGAGTTGTAGATGTAAATAAAACCGACCCGAATAAAACACAGACTACTTTAACATATGAAGAACATCCCCCAAATTATTAAAAAACGCGAAAATTCTGACAACTGTTTTGACAACAGTCGTAATAGCAATGTGCTATGCGATTATTGAAGTTTGGACAGGACAACGTCTGTCGCGGGTCTGCTAGTGCTTATATAAGTCTGGTGTGAATTATCAAAAGCCAAATTTGCTGCGCATTGACATTTTCGAGTATATTCTACATAACACAAGGTTTGAGTAATTAGATTCAAATTAAAAAACATTTCAATTCAAACAATATAGGTAGGTCATACAATATAATAAACAATCCCACGATTTTTTGCTTCCTGCTTTAATAAAGTCGAACTTAATTACGAATGACGGGAAAATCGTAAAGATTGTTATTTTGTTCTAAAATAATAACATGAATGTGTCAAAATTATTAATACTAGCAGTCTACCCTGGCTTTGCACGGTTGTAATAATAGAGATTATAGGCTTTTGATACCTTTAGACCCGTGACATACGCTGTCAAAATTTCAATAAACGCATAGTAAAAAACACTTTCAGCCAACTTTTAATTTTTTCTTTATAAACCTTTACAAACTTTCGCATTTCAACCTATTCGTATATGCATTTATGTGTTATTATGGATCTAAAAAAACAAAAAATCATGTTTTTTGACTGAAGATTTAAGTTACAATAAAATCCATTCAAAACTTCTTTTATACGTATTTCGTCCAGTGCAGCCGTCGGTCGTAAGAGACTGTCGGAGCGCGTTTAAATTTAAACTTTACTCCAATGGTGTTATGTCAGAAACTTGAATACCATAAATAGTAATTAGGTTAACAAGGCAAATCATTACAATTTAATTTCATACAAAGATGTACTGAAATATTAGGTACCTACCAAAATGGTCTCATCACCCCGGATCCACGAATTAGGGAAAACCTATTTTATAATGCCTAATGATAATTAAGAAATAAATATGTAGCCAAAGGTGAACCTTATCTCGTCTAAACAATTGAATATAAGCAAACGGATTTGAGAGAGGTCGTGGGACAGACAGACGGACAATTACAGATTGTGATCATCAATTTTGTTCGAGCTTTGTATTTTTGTGTTTTATGACTAGGAAGTATGTTTATGTATATATCTGCATATACTATTGTCTAATTAGGGAATAGGGAACCCTAAAAATCAACATCATTAATATCATCGACAGCTGTAAAGACACAATTCAAAATGGTTTTCAAAAATACCTAAAACCAATCCAAGAAAATCCAAGATATACGTATATAAACTTATATTTTTCAAAATAATATGTTACGAAATTTCACAGAATAATTATTTTGATGTTAAAGAAAGAACTCGGTACTTTAGTACCTAGTACATTTTCCAAAATATTTGTAGAGGTTAATAAATAAACGTTTTTATCAAATTTTCACCATATCCCATTTTCCGCACCACGGATGTCCGATCCTATTTCAAATTGCCCCATAAGTTTTCAAGAAGCCATTTGTAAATAATCGTATTTTCCTCATATCTTGTAACAAACTGACCCATATGACAGCGCTTAAATATTCGAGTTTGAAAATGTCGAGCGCTATGTTTGGAGGCTCCGCACAGCTCCGATCAGCTCCGCATAGATGGAAACTGACCCTTAAACCCCAGATATCGAATAAAACGCACACGGGTCAGTGGTATCAATCCTGCTCGCTCAGCGTGAAGATGGAGATGCCCTTCGACCGCTCCATTGTTAGCCCTCCCTCCTCGTCCGTCCCTTTCGAGAGGTTTTTTACTAGCTTCCAAATGTTTGTAAGCTCAAGGCATATCGATTATGGACAAAGGCTATGCAGATTTAATAACTTCTGTACCCAGGATATAAACGGGTTCCGTACGCAAAGAGTAAAAACGGGACCCTATTACTAAGACTTCGCTGTCCGTCTGTCTGTCACCAGGCTGTATCTCGTGAACCGTGATAGCTAGACAGTTGAAATTATCACAGATGATGTATTTCTGTGCTTCGCTGCTTCGAACGCGAGTCCGACTCGCACATGTACTGTTTTTTTAAATAGATGGAAGTCATCTTAAAACATCTTGTATAGTTATTGTGTTAACAGGGTCTTTTAAGACGACTTCCGAATACTGAAGGCACATGTACACCCCACACAGACACACCCTATGACCCTAGTCAGAATCAAATTGCTTAGTTCTGAAGGATCTTCGACTTGTAACAGTTTTTGCATTGATTCCTGGAAAACCTAACGATTTCATTCTCGTAAATTTCTAGTAAAAAAAAAATCCTCTAGTATCTATGTTTGTGCCTCAATCAGGCCTAAACGACAAAACGGATTAAGTTGAAATTTGTTGTAGATATAGATATAATGCCCGAATAACACATAGACTACTAAATATGAAAAACATCCTCAAGATGATAAAAAAAACACAAAAGGGATGATTTTGGTATAGATGGCGTCTGGTGTGCAACAAATCTGACATCACAGACTAAAAACGTTCAGTTTTTTCTATTCGATTATTGAAATTTGACAGAAAAAAGTCTGTCACGAGTCGGCTAGTTACATATATTTAGATATCTACTTCTCAAATTGTTTACGTGATAACTGATGTAAGTACCAGGAGCACCAGGATGTGGTAAGATTTTAACATTGAATAGGGAGGCACAGGATGTTGCAAAATGGAATATGAGAAGTGGTGCGATGGAGTATGATAAATGGGCAGCCTCCGGGGGCATTGTGAGTGATATGGCCCATTGTTAAGGCCCTACTTAGCGTACCACGGCTACTTTACCACTACAGTATATTATATACCTGCATACGAACTAAGTATATTATATAAATATATAAATAACAGCACGACTTTAATCCTCAAGTACAATAGACATCTACTCAGATCACAAGGTGCTCAGATCCTTGATGATGACTAAAAGGGATAGTCCGAGGCAAGTCTAAACATTACACACGGTTGCAAGCCCATAAATATAAGTATAACCCCCTATCCATTAACGACGGCCTGGATTTCAAACTACAACCTTCGAATTGAATGTCGAGGTACCCCAACTGGACACTAATCTGTTTACGCGTTTCCTCCAAAAGCTTGCCTCCTAACGAGTTCAGTAGGTACCTACGTCTGGTGCAACCGAATAACATACAATGGATCCTTCTAAGGACATATGCAAATCATGGCCAGAATAACCAGAGCTTCGGTCAGAGGACATCGATGTGAAACTGGTCTGGGCCGAGAGGTCAACTAATAAACGGCTTCACATTTCAGCGATTACAATTCGACACTATTATCTGAGATGATCGCACCGGAACGAACATCTTGGTGCACGATTCCATTGTCATACGGTAATTATTATACAAGGTAATTATGGTACAAGTAATAAAAAAGGGAACTTTGTTTGGTACCTATAATGGTGAATTTTTAAAGATGGTTGACGCTAGGCAACTGACGGCCAGTTGTAAACCACCCCAGGCCAAATCCTTTTACAAATTGTGTTTTTTTACAAGTCTTGACGACCCTACATGAAGTGGGTAAAGGGTAAGAAAAATAATAAGATGATGTATTTTTCCTTAAAGGGCGATACACACGGCAAAGATACTATAACATTTATCTTAAGATACAATATCGCTCGCCATATAATTCAATGGACCATTACACACGACGAAGATAATTTTTTTCCATATTTCGTATCGTAAGCTAGAATTTTATGGCGAGCAATATTGTATCTTAAGAGGAGTAATAAATGTTTTTGAAGAATACAGAATCGTTTTTTCTCAATAACAGCAAAACATACAGTTTTGTTTTTTTATGACAAAGATAACTTAAGGATATAATCTAGCTAGATAAATTACAGACAGAAACACGATTGCTGAAACTTTTCCCGATAGATTTGTTTTCCAAAGTTGGCTCTTCAAAAATACTAGTTTCGTTTTTAATCAAAACTATGAATAGCTAAACAGTTCATTTTTATATAATTCGTTAGATAATAATACTAGCTAAGTAAATTACAGACGGTTCTTTTTTATATAATGATAGTTTTCAAGATAATGCAGTTTTATTACTTTTTCCGTCTTATCCGGGTACACTCAGCTCATACAAAAAGTCAAAAATGTCAAGTATCACCTTGAGATAAAATATTATAGTATCTTAGCCGTATGTATGGCCCTTCAACATCTTTCATTTAGGTTTCATCTTCTTTTCTTTCGGTCATGCTTCCTCACTATTATAAAAGTTTTTTACTACATACGCTTTCGTGTTGTTCGCCGTGCTGTCGTTGTTGGTTGGCGTGTTTGAATTGCCTATTGGAAACGCGCGCTGCCAAAGGTCTCTCATCAGAATTAGACATTTATTGCAGCATTGTGGTGTAGAAGCCACAAGGCTCGAACGAGACGTACGAGGAAGCGAAACAAACGCCGGAACTCGATAATAATTAAACCGATAATTAGTCATGTGAGCGGGAATCCGTGGGACCTTGAGATGAGATGATGTTCTGCTTTGGATTCGCACATTTTACTTGGAATTCTGTATTTTATTTATTACTCAAATCATTATTACTACCTACGATTTAAAAAACAAATTATTTCTCTGAAAACCTTCTTGAGAACTTTGGTATCTTCAGGTGTCTATTCTTTCTTTTTCACCAAAAATCATCCATTTAAGTACTTGTTTTTTTCTTTTATCGAGCATCAAAAAAATAATACTTATATACCTTCCTACAACCGTTGAATTGTGACCTCCTCTTTTATTAAAGTTGATTAAAAATATGCAAGAATTAAGATGCCTATGTCCTGGCGCCACATTCTAATGTGGAATTGAAATGACCAATCAATTAAAAAGGCTGTAGGCACTTTTTGTTCTGGTAAGACAAAAAATACTCAGAAGCTATCATTTGAAAAAAGTACGAGATAATAAATTTGTCGCAAAAAAATACAAAGTTTTTTGCTCAATTTCGAGATATCTGAATAGAAAATTGAACCTGAATCTCCCGAAACATATTAATTTTATTTTATTTTTATTTTATTTTATTCGGAAAACAAACAGTTTTACAATCTAAATAAAAAACACTTAATAAAACTAATAACCAATACAGTATGTTTTCGCCTATAGTGAATCTTATCTTTCAAGAAATCTATTACTCTTGTGTTTTAAGTAGATTTTAACCTTATATACGTTGTTAATGATGTGACCCACGAAAACAATGATATACAAACGGAATAATAGCAAATATATTAGATATCATAAATGAAACGCTAATTAGTAATTACCTACATGTTTAAACATTTTGATGTAATTCTATCCTAATATAATATACCTACCTATTATCAATGCGAAAGTTTGTGAGTTTGTATGTAATGTTTGTTCCTCAATCAGGCCTAAAAGACAAACAGGATTAAGTTGAAATTAGCTGTAGATGTAGATATAATACCCGAATAAAAACTAGACTACTTTAAAAAATTAAAAACATCGCCAAAACGATAAAAAAACTCAAAAGGGAAAATTTATATATAGTGTGCGCTGGTGTGCAACAAATCTGACATCACAGACTAAAATTATTCAGTCTTTTCTATTCGATTATTGAAATTTGACAGGACAACGTCTGTCACGGGTCGGCTATTATATAATATTGACAGATAAGCACAACATAGAAGTAGCAGCATGGGTCAAATTTTGAAAAATAATCTTTCCGTTCGACTTCAAGATCTATCATGTACTAAAACATTTTAATTTTATTTAAAAACAGTGGCATGAGCACGAACAACTATCCAAATGTCCACTATGCCAAAACTGATACTTTTACTTTACAAAAAGTGCCAGTTAGTACCAGGTGCCGAGGTACATATCTACACGAACAATCTGATCAAAAATCCATTACATTGAGGAAAATCGCAAATTTGTCACTAACAATAGATAGTGTCATTAACTCTATTTAATATAATGAAAATTACTAACAAGAAATGAGTAAGTACCCAACATTTTTTTTTATTAATTATATTTCCGCTTATTTTAAAATTCAAAAGATTTTACACCAAAAGAGGATGTTACCGTGGTGCCTGTATCTTAAATAGGTGGTTAGTTAGATCTCTACGCTAGCGTAGAAGCGCTGTCACACTGCAAGTCAGCTACGCTATAATATATAGGTAGCTCATTACAGTTGGCTCCCACAATAAGTTTAAAAAACTTATTGTGTTACATGTACATGTACTATTATCCCGCTCCGGCTTCGCATGGGTGTACTAATGGCGAATATAGACATGTTTTTGATACTTCAGATTACATTTTCAATTTCCTTAAGAATCTCCAATTATTTTGAAAATAAAATATGATCTATGCCTCGTTGATAATGTAGTTTTTGATAACTGAAAGAATTTTTTAAATTGGTACAGTAGTTTTTAATTTATCCTTTACAAACAAACATAAAAAAACAAAAAACCTCTGTAAAATAGTAGTGTAGACGAAAACTCCTTATTCCTTATTATAAACTTTTATGGTGTTCATCTTATAATCCGGAACAAAGGACATAGGATACGAATTAAACCTTAAAAAAACCTCCATGGCAACTACACACGCTCCGAGCAAAGATCAGTCGACTACGATGCATCGTAGTATACGTAGTGTAAGTGTGTGAAATCGCTACTGTTCTATATGACTGTTTCATCGATTAACTGTTGTACCTACAGCTTGATCATGTACCTACGTGTGTGTAGCGGGCATACATGTGCTAGTAAGTATAGCTTACACTGGTGCACAGGCCTTCCTTTAATAACAATGACGTCCGGCCGTTTTCACGCAGTGTGGATTCGTTAGGAGCTCAATTTTAGCGCGTTATATAAAGAGAACCTTTGTTTTTATACTCCATAGTCGACGTTCAAGCTAGGCCGCATCACGTGCAAAATGATACAATAATCGAAATCGAAATATCAACGTTTTTCGATAAAGTGAATACTATCAAGTGGTTTAGTTGTGTGATAGTGTAAGATGTATTGGACCAATGGTGTTTATTTGGTGTGTCTGTGTGCGGTGGCAAGGACTCAAGTGATTCCCGGGAAGTCTAGGGCGAATGACGGAGAGTATAACAACGTGAACACGGATGGATCTTTTGATTTTGGGTTAGTATTAAAAAATTTAACTGTCGAAAAACGGAGCATGATTTCCTGTCAACGCGTATGTTTTTTTTTGTGTATGACCACGCATATCTTTTTACCTGGTGATCCGATTTGAATGTTTTTTTTTATTGTGTAGAGAATAGTCCCAAGTTGGTCCCATTTAAATTATATTAATGTATGACTAATAGTTACTTCATAAAACTTAAAAACTAATATTGTCCCTTGACTTTTTGATTGGTCGAAACATTTTCGTCAATTTGAAATTTTCACAGATTGTGTATTTCTGTTGTTGCTCTAACAACAAATATTAAAAACAGAATAAATGAAATATTTAACCCCATACAACAAACATGATTTTTTTGCCGTTTCTATAGATAACGGTACGGAACCCTTTGTGCGCGAGTCCGACTCGCATTTGGCCGGTTGTTTTTAAATTTGAATGCAACTGAAGAGGCACATTTAAATAGTGAACTGAATCTAAAGTAAAAAGTAATAATGTCTATTCAGATTTAGAGATTTTGGAATAGGGCCAAATTTGAGGATTTAAAATTATCTATAATCCTTCCTTGATTTTTTGTGATATTCGTACACACAAACGTTTTGGTTTTTATAATATTTGATAATATGTTTTTGTTTTTATAATAACGTGCCATATTAGCTAAGTAAAAAACTGACAATATATTTTGAACATTTAGCTCTTCCTAAGCACTTACTTAAAGATGTCTGAAGGTGGTGGTTTTTTGAGATGCCTCTGGCTACCCCTTTAGACATCATCAAGAATATAAACGCCTGAAGGTTTGAGAGGTTTATGTAATTGTGGATTACAGTCGGGATCCCATTTTATTATAATAAGTAGCTATATTGAGCGCGTTGATGTCTTTTGTATGGAACAAAAATTATAGAATTTTGGTAAGAATTAAAAAAATTACGAAGCGTTTCGAGAAAAGGTACGTAGTGCTCTTGTGCCTCGCTTGACTCCTCTTGGCGGGGGAACTACTGTGCCCCCAGATACAAAATTTTAGAGGTATAGGGATTTTTTAGAGTTCGGAAAAAAAAAATATATGATCATGACTGTAATCCCCAGTAAGGTAGACATCCTCTTAGATCTCCCGGTGCTTAAATCTTTTGAGATGCCTAAAGGGATATTATCGAACGTCCTTGGTTAGTACGATTACTAATTATTCTTGTTTGAGCCTTCAACTTGTTCTTACAACACCACACTGTAGCTCTACATAGCATTAAGGATAGACGTTACGTTTCATTCTTCAAAGTGATATTGCAGAAATAAACATTATATACCTATTGACTTTGATGACACACCTTCCGAGCATGTCAAAGCCATAGACAAAAATAGGTATTTATTTCAATAAAATAATAAAGATAATTATAAAGAGGAAAAATTTGATTGTTTGTTTGTTTGCATCGAATAGGCTCCGAAACTACTTGAAAAATTCTTTTACCATTAGAATCCTACATTATCCGTGATGAACATAGGCTATAGAATATTTTCAAAAACGTTAGGGATCCGTATGAAAACTTCGATAATGTAACCCAACGTGTGATAAAAAATCCAAAAAATCTTTATATTGCGTATGTTGCAGAAAGTTTAGACAATAGAGCAAAGTAATGTACTACAGTTATAAAGAAGACATCAATATCTACAAAAAAATCTGTAATACCATATGTCTAACTATTAGGGATCCGTATGAAAACTTCGATAATGTAACCTAAGGTGTAAAATTACCCAAATATCATTATTACACCCGTGCGACGCCGGGGCGGACTGCTAGTTTTTATTTAATTTCCAATAGCTGAATGGATATCCATAAAATTTGACATACTAGATAATATAGATAATGGCTAGGATTAAAACATAAAGTACCACGTAAGTGAAACAGCGGGTGGAAGCTAGTGTGAACTGATTGATTGGTTGACTTATAATACCGTTCTAACATGTTTTTTAGAAAAAATAGCGTTTTAAATGAAGGTACTAGTAATTGTTTAATTAATAAGTAATTATGGTCAGAGACCCGGTTGTGATACCTACCCCGGTTTTGGTAATTTTCAATTTTGGCAGTCACTAACTAAGCATACAAACTTGTTTAAAATCTATAGTTAATACAATTCTTTGCTATGGTCCGTTTTGATTAGTGACAGTTGTGTGTTATACCTTGACTTGATTGACCACTAGATATTTCCTGTTTTGTCTATTTATATATGAATAATTAATAAAATATCGCCTGTTACAAAATCTTTGCTTAACTTAAGAGATAGAAAAATCATTTTATCAATATAAACCGTTTATTTGAAAATTACAATGTTAAAATGCCCACAACCAGCCCTCTTACCCTACTAGTAATTCTTTAAAAATAAATAGGATCACGACTGTAATCCCCAAGTACGGTAGACATCCCCTCAGATCTCTAGACGATAAGATCCTTTGAAATATCTAGTGGGGGTAGTCAGAGGCACGTCCAAACATTATATTTGGTACATGCCCACATTTTGCAGTAGTTAGTATTCCATACGTGACAGGTCGCAAGCCCATCGCCGCTTATAAGAATACTAACTGGTTTCCTCACGATGTTTTCCTTCACCGTTTTGAGCACGTGTTTTTGAAGCGCATATAATTTTTTCGAACAGAAAAATCTATTGATGCACGCCGTGATTCGAACCCACGACCTTCAGATTGAAAATCGGCCAACACTGCCAATTCTTTAATTAATAAGTAATTAAACATACTGTTTCCTCATCAATTTCCGCTTTAAAATTCACCTTACAAATCATAATCACCTTGTTAGGCACTATGTCAGAGGCACATTTTAGTACAAGGTAAATATCCCACCCCCATTGTAACCACATTGTGCAGATAAAATCACGCGAATATTGATTGTATCTACACATAATAGCCGTACCTATGTATACAGATGTTTATCGTGAATATTTGTACGTAAATAGTTATTTGAATGCCGGATTATAATTGTTTTGTGAAGATACGGAAATTCACATCAATTTATGGTCAATGACTTGCAATTACTACTAATGGGCTACAAACAATAAACTATTAAGTTTACTATAAAAGTACTAGAGATTACGAGCTTTTAACTATCCGATGGAACTATCAGGTAGGCCTAGGCACGTACTTGGGAGTCATTTCCGGTCGGTAACACCCTGTCGTCAACATTGATGACGAATGGGAAATGAAAAGTTCACAGTGTTGACGAACGCAACTTTTTATTTCTCGATGTTATCACCCTTACGCCTATGATGTTATCAATCACCCTTTATCAAATCGATACGATTATAAACCCGAAAGTTTTTAAGAATGTTTAGATGTTTATGCCTCAAAATCAAACAAAAAACCGAATGAAACTTGGAATATACATAGTTTAACCCTAAAATAACATAAAGATACTTTTTATCTAGGTAACACGCGAGTATAGCCGTTAGCGTAGTCTTAAAATCCTTATTGTGTTCTTCCAGATACGCAAACAAAGACAGAGGCGCAAGTTACCACTTAGCACACGGGAACTCTAACGGCGTAGTGGGGGGAAGGTTCGGCGGGAAGGATCCCGCGACCGATACTGTGAAGGAAGTTATTTATACCGCCGGTCCTAGAGGGTAAGTACATGATTTACGACTAAATGACCAAACAGATTTGGATGAAACTTAAAATATACATAGCCTATGCCTTGGAACAACTTAAAGGCTACTTTTTGTCTAGATACCAGACGTGTGTAGAGTGTAAGTGTGGTTCGTGTAATATTACATTCATGCATTGCCAGTTCCTTTTTCTTTGAACTTGGCTGGACACGCTACCGCGTGTCTAGGTTTATTAAGGGGCTCCCAATCGCTGATTGCTCTTTTTCGAAACGAAAAAAGGAATACTTCTGAACAAGCCACATCTCCTATTTTTATAAGTATATTACTTCAGGTTCCTACCTAAATTTATATTAAGCTGAAAACATAATAGCAGAAACTTTTCACGATAAATATATTATTTCAAAATGATACGTTTTAGAATTTATGATCGAAATATTTTATATACCTACTATTAAAATCAACTTGTGATTTATTGTTAACTAGCGACCCGCCCCGGCTTCGCACGGGTAGCATGTTATTATACATATAAACCTTCCTCCTGAATCACTATATCTATTAAAAAAAACCGCATCAAAATCCGTTGTGTAGTTTTAAAGATATAAGCAAACATACATACATACATACATACAGACGCGGGAAGCGGAAAGCGACTTTGCTTTATACTATGTAGTGAAGATAGGTAATATGTAGATCTAGATTTCTATTAGAATAGATTTTTGATAGGTAATTATAAATAATTTATATCATAAATTTATTCAAAAAGCTAAGGCGGACCACGCGCCGACGCGACGTGTGTTTGTCGTCATTGCAGCGGTCGGTAGGATTATTTATCGAAGTGATTAAAGATGGGTAAATCTTTATTCATATATACAATACATTATAAAATAGGAGATGTGGCTTGTTCACAAGTATTTATTTTTTCGTTTCGAACAAAAACAATCGTTGACTGGGAGCGCCTTAATAGAGACAATGATTCTCATTCAACTATGCATCTAGGTTCCGTGCAAAAGGTCCCAACGTGCACAGACAGATAGACCTGGACCAGCGACCTCGAGGGAACATCGGGAACAAGGATGACCCCTATTTCGACCCCAGTGAAGACCCCAGCTACAACTTCAAATTCGAGACTAGGAGCTATTCGAAGAACGAGAATGCAGACAGTCGAGGGGATGTGAAAGGTGACTAATAAAAACTAATAATAATAATAACCAGGCTTTTGCTTAACTGGTTATTCTGGAATATTCTGTAATATATTAGTATTAGTTGTTATTATTTCTGTAAATAAAGATTGTCATTACAAACCCAAGGTCAGTTGATAGTAGCTCATAGTATAGTAGCATAGTACTCGCATAGTAGCTCATAGTAGTGATAGTAGCTTTGCCTTCTGCACCGTAGGCAACGAGTTCAGTTCCCACCCAATACCAAACATAGATAAAGTAAAGATAAAAGTATATATTATATAGATAGGTACCTAAGTGCAAGTCTAGGCCGGTCTAGAGGTCTCATGTCTAGGTCAATTATATCAGTCATCTAGTTCCCATAGTACCTACAAAGTTTGCTTAGTTTTAGGCTGGATGACGCTGTGTGAAATATCTACCAATAATAAATTAGGTAGGCGAAATACAGTAATGGTGGGTTATGTTACATACCCCATCGTGTTGGCCGAGTGGGAGGTACCTCGACTTTCAATCAGAAGGTCGTGGGTTCGAATCCCGGCGTGCATCAATGGATTTTTCTGTTCGAAAAATTTATATGCGCATCAAAAACACGTGCTCAAAACGGTGAAGGAAAACATCGTGAGGAAACCAGTTAGTATTCTTATAAGCGGCGATGGGCTTGCAAAATGCATGCCCACGCATGTGCCGAATATAATGTTTGGACGTGCCTCTGACTACCATCTAGACTAGACATCTTCAAAGGATCTAAGCGCCTGGAGATCTGAGGGGATGTCTACCGTACTTGGGGATTACAGTCGTGATCCTATTTTTTTTTACCCCATTTAATGATATACTCGTATGTCACCAGGAAGCTACACATTCGTAGATGACGTCGGCGAACGTCACGACGTCCAGTACATAGCTGGACGAGACACCGGTTTCCATGTCTCCTCGTCTCATCCGGACAGCCCTAACCTGATCGGATCACCATTCCATAGAGCGCCTCTTGTAAGGGGCGAACTAAAACCCAGGGGAAGAACCGCTGTACAAAGAGGGTTAGATGGGTCGTACAGGTAAGGACGTATTATAATTTGCAACGTTTAATTGCTTTTATTTATTTTTTTACAATTTTTTTTATTCTATTTTTTTTCTTAAAATTATTTTTTACACTCTAGAATGCGTTTATAGATAAGTTTGTAGGAAATTTCATGGAGAATCCAAATATATAGTCTATATCTATTCATCACTACATAGTATAAAGCAAAGTCGCTTCCCGCTTCCCGCGACTATGTATGCTTATATCTTTAAAACTACACAACGGATTTCGATGCGGTTTTTTTTAATAGATAGAGTGATTCAGGAGGAAGGTTTATATGTATTAAACCCGTGCGAAGCCGGGGCGGGTCGCTAGTACAAATTAAGCGAGAAATAGGCAAAACAGTGCATGTGCGGCGTGACGGTGACGTGTCGCGGCGTGGTTTCAAATGGTGTCCTGCCACTCATGCGTTTTCAATATAAATTGGATTGTTACAATATAACAATCCAAGCCACTGGAAAGGATATGTTTATGACTACCGCCTATTAGACATCTTCAAAAGATCTGAGAGAGATCTGCGAGGATGTTTACCGTACTTGGAAATTTCGTGATCCTAATTTTTTTTTCATACTTTTTAATATCATCACTACATAGTATAAAGCAAAGTCGCTTTCTGATTCCCGCGTCTGTATGTATGTCTGTATGTATGTTTGCTTATATCTTTAAAACTACACAACGGATTTTGATGCGGTTTTTTTTAATAGATAGAGTGATTCAGGAGGAAGGTTTTTAAGTATAATAACATGCTTAATATATTAGAGAACCACTGATAATTTTAAGATTTCAAATCAGCGCGACTTTTATTAAAAAATTTAAATTCTGTTAACGAGTATACAAAGACATTCTGTAATATATTTTGGTATCAGCTTTGCACCCGTGCAAAGCCGGGGCGGGTCGCTAGTTTGATATAAACGACATCTTCATGTTTGGAACACCAAACTTCCGGTGCCATCTCCAAAATGGGATGTGTTACTTATTCTAAAGACCAGTGTCTTCTAACCAGTGTCAGCTGGTTAGAAACAGTTTAATTGAAAGATTTATTATTATTTATTATGGTCTGCAGGTTCATATCAGCGGGTCCTGATCAGAGAAGAACTGAAAGCAGTGATTCCAAGGGCAACGTCAGAGGATCTTATACTTTCCTGGATGACAAAGGTGTTCAAAGGTACAAAGACTTTATGATATTTTTCAAACTATCGTGATTAGTAGACATAACTATGATTTGACACGGGTCTTTATCACGTAAGCCCGCGACCATGGCTATTGTAACATAGTCGAAACGTCGGGAAAGTAAACGTGATAAAGACCCGTGTCAAAATCAAATAGACTTAATGATATCCAATGTATCAGCGATTAGCTGCTAACCTCGGCTTCGCGCGAGTATACTAATGAAGAGTGTAGGCAAAGTCATACCATAGCCCTTAGGTTTCATCATTGCCATTTTCGTGAGGATCTCGTAACTATTTTGGAATGATGCTACTCGCTCGCTCGATAGATAAAAGAATTTTAAAATTGATCCAGTAGTTTTTTTTAGTTTATCCATTACAAACAAACATGAATTATTTATTAGGGTTCTGTACCCTAAGTGTAAGAACGGGACCCTATTACTAAGACTTCGCTGTCCGTCTGTCTTGTCACAAGGCTGTACCTCATGAACCATGAACCATTTTAACTAGACAGTTAAAATTTTCACAGATTATGTATTTCTGTTGCCGCTATAACAACAAATACTGCCGTTTTTTATAGGTACTGGTATGGAACCCTTCGTGCGCGAGTCCGACTTGCACTTGGCCGACTTTTTTTTCTCTTTATAACCTTAGTGTAGATTACCTATGTTACCATGGTCCCTCAATTATTATGGCACATAATAAGGGGGTTCTAAATCAGGGTATTAATTCTGTATTCAGACTAAAAATACTTTTACCATTTTGAAATCTCAGGACAGTGAACTACATCGCCGGGCCCGGCATTGGCTACCGCATAGTGAAGAACAGCAACGACCCTCACATACCAGCATACTTCCCGACGATACCGAGCGCGTACGACCCTGAGTTTGTGAACCCTGGTGGGGCTTACAGTCCACGGCCTGGTGTGGTGCCTAGCGACCCGGTCGCTGACGATATTTTCAAAGGTTTGTGAATGAATGAAAATACTTTATACACCATTAATACGAAAAACAATAACGTAAATTAAGCTAAAGCAAAACTCTATAATGAGCGAATCTTATAGTTAAGAGGCTCCCAGTCGCTGATTGCTCTTTTTCGAAACGAAAAAAGAAATACTTCTGAACAAGCCACATCTCCTATTTTTTTAAGTATATTACTTCAGGTTCCTACCTAGATTTCTACTAAGCTGAAAACTTAATAGCAGAAACTTTTCACGATAAAGATATTATTTCAAAATGATACGTTTTAGAATTTATGATCGAAATATTTTATATACCTACTATTAAAATCAACTTGTGATTTGTTGTTAAAGATAGGTAATATGTAGATCTAGATTTCTATTAGAATAGATTTTTGATAAGTAATTATACATAATTTATATCATTAATTTATTCGAAAAGCTAAGACGGACCACGCTCCGACGTGTGTTTGTCGTCTTTGCAGCGGTCGGTAGGATTATTTATCGAAGTGATTAAAGATGGGTACATCTTTATTCACATATACTATACATTATAAAATAGGAGATGTGGCTTGTTCACAAGTATTTATTTTTTTGGTTCGAACAAAAACAATCGTCGACTGGGAGCGCCTTAACTAATATTATAAAGAGAAAAGTTTTAATTTTTTGTTTTTTTGTTTTTTTGTATGTTTGTAATGGATAAACTCAAAAACTACTGAACCGATTTCAAAAATTCTTTCACCATTACCAAGCTACATTATCCCTGAGTAACATAGGCTATTTTTTATTTTGAAAAAGTAATAAATTATTTATAAGAATGACGATAGTTTGAAGCAAGGTGTAAAAAATTGCCAAAAGTTTTGCTTTCTTCGTGTGCGCTACAAAAACTATTGAACGGGAATTGTAACGGGAACGGGAATGGGAACGGGAACGGAAACGGGAACGGAAGACAACATTTGTTAATTCTAAAGCGATACGAAGTTCGCGGGGTCAGCTTGTAGTTAATAAAATATAGCTAAAAAAATTAAAAAACACGCTATATAATTTTTTGTATTGTCATCAAAGTTAAATTAATCCGACGTTTTGAAGTAGGTCAAAAACACGTTCAAAGGTTCATCTCCAAACCACTTTTGCGATAGCACACTTCACATTCCACGTCGTAAAAAATTGTTTACACAAAAATAATTAATTTACAATCTGTCTTATAGTAGACAGGTACAAAATCTTTTATATCCTACCTGCAGAACTGAGAAAATTAGCTCCGTTTCTCTTCCAGGCCCGGACGGCACAGCTGCATCAGGCCACGTCAAACCTCCCCCCTATCCTGCCGACAACCCAGAAAGCAATCCCATTTCCAGCTCAGGACCAGTTGAGCCAGTCGACACCAGCGAGACTGGCTATCCCCCGAGTTTCCCCCCAGGGAACTCGAACGTAGGCTACGAAGACGAAGACGCCTCCGACTTCGGAGCCAAGCCCACGAAAGGACCAGGTGATGAATAGATGGTGATGAGGTGTCTGTGATCTTGCTGCTCTTTGTGACCTGTTGCGTTTCAGCTCTGTACTACAGATCACAAAGCACTGATTTTGATGACATTTTTCAAACAGTATTAATTCCAGCCTTCCTGTTTGAATGCCTTAAAAAAGGTTTAACGGACGCACGTGTAGCACCCGCACAAGATCACGACACTCGCTTAGAAAGTTTGTAGCACTATTTATAATTGCTTTTGCAATAAAATGTATTCACCGACCAATTTGGTTTTTATTACACCAACACCCTCGGCACAGCACCTCGCACTAAGACAGTTTAGTTGATTAAAATGAAGAAAACCTTGCAGGCAAGCCGGGCCGCCCTACCAGCAAGCCTTATAGGCCGTTGAAGAAACCATACGTACCTTTAAAACCTTTTCACCCGCCGAGTCGCGGCGATGGCGGTTATGATTCAGGGAGACCTATTAAAAATAATCCTCAGTTCGCTGTAGGGTTCAACATAGACAAGGATAGGTCCGGCACCGCTGTGATAAGGAACTTAAGCGAAGATTACTTTGGGGTTCCTCCAGGTGTCTCTGTTAGGGCCCATGTGCAAAGCATTGATTTGTATCCGTTTGGCTCTAAACCGATCTCGCCGTCTGAGGCATTGGACAATGACAAAACGTAGGTAACTCCCACACAACGAAACGACTCGACTATCGGCTTGTATTAGACGCTAATTTATTAACGAATAAATATTTTTCAAAATAACTTGTTTCATTTGAAGTAGATAAAAAATTGAAAACTGTTTGTTTCTTGAAAATTTTATTTCGAACAACACGACTGTAAATTTAACAAAATGCAAAACAGTTACTTACAGGGAGTCGGGGTTTGTAAAGTATTTGTGTACTTAAATTTATGTGTAGTTTCTCAACTATGATGTGTAGGTAGACATTAATTATGTGTGTGTGTGTGCCATACCACCACCTCTCACCCGTATTCACTCCTTACAATACTTAGAGATTACACAATATTGCAAAAAGGTGTAACAAAGTTAGTCAAGAAGAAAATTCAATAATTGGAAGGGTATATTTTGGCAATTTTAGTTAAAAGCCCATCTTCATTACGTAAAATGCTTCAGAATTATAGGCCGTTTATTATTAAATCAAATTAATAGTTTCATATTTTTGAAGTAGGTAATTATGAAGTTAAGTACTTACTTATTGTTATTTATTTGAAATTTTAATAATGAAAATGAGCTCCAATTTTAATAATAACAAGAATATTAAAAGGTAAAATTAATTAATTAAGTCTAAATAGATAATTTTAAAGTACCTATCTACATATAAATATTGTAAGGCTAATCAAATAATTTACTAATTAATTTTAATTTTTTTTAAATATTGGTTACATGTTTTCTAGGAATATTAAAAGAGGATTGTAAAATAGTGAGATAGTTTTGAAAAATTAGTTATTTTTGTTAGATGGTACATAGAATTCGAGAGAAGAAATACATAGTATTTAAATGATCTCAACCAGGTAGGTAGGTTTATTCAAAATAATGGCGAAGATACCAATGTAGCTTGCTATGCCTTACAAAGTAAAATTCAAAAGGTATTTAATTCAAGAAAGTCACAAGGATCACTTAAGAACGTCTTAACCCTTAAATGCATGATTTATTCTGACCTCTTGAAAAAAATATATCTTGTAGACTTGTACATTCTAATGCAGGGAGACATTAGAATGCTATTGTCCTAACCAATTACTGTACCGAAAAGAAGATGAATTATTACAATAAAATAAAAAAATGCCCTTATTTACTTTCGAAAATCAACTATTTACTCCAAAAACACTATTCCAATTTTCACCTGCTACAAACATCCGACAGTCAATGCTTTGTGAATGTCAAGATGGCATTTGATAGACGCGAAAGAAAAAAGGTGGTTAGGTACCTGGTTAGGTAAATATTGTCCTGATAGTTGTAATTCTACAACAGTATGCGTTGCGCTCATAATAATGATTTGGTAGCCGTGTTAGTAGTATGTTGCAGTTTTACGTCAATATGCATTTAAGGGTTAAGACTTTGGGAGCTAGATGAAGCTACGCCTGTTCCTCGCGACCCAGCCTGAAGAATCAGGCAAAAAACACGGCTTGGTGCCTATCTAGCATGTCTTGTCTATGCTTTCCATACAAAAGCACTCGTTAATAATATGTATATCTAATATTGGCGGATTTTACACACAGCGCCAGATAACTGATAGAATACTTAAATACCTCTTTTTTTGTAAATACATACTTATAAATATAGATTTTGACACGGGTCTTTATCACGTAATTACCTTTTATTTCAGTCTGCCCGCGACCATGGTTATTGTAACATAGCCGAAACGTCGGGAAAGTAAATTAAAAAGTAATTACGTGATAAAGACCCGTGTCAAAATCTATAGTTATCCGAGCTGTGAAGCCATTATAAGTTTGAACTTAAAATTGGCGCTAAAAATGGGCATTAGCCTGCCTACCGATTGAAATCAAGAACATAAAGTTTCCTTTCACTACCAACTCTACACTCTCATTTCTTCGATACAACTACCATTTTTCTTATGTCTTTAATTATGTGTATGACAAAATAAGTCATATACAAACTACGGCTATGACAAAAACACTTTTAAAATATAAACAAAACATTCGATAATAAAATGAGTTAAATACGGTCGATCTTATTCTGTTCGCGTTTTAGAAACATCAACCCATTAGTCAACATATAAATTGATGTTGATTAATATGACAATTTTAAGGGTTTACGCTAATTTAGACTTTATCATGAAGAGAATAAGTGCGTTCGTATTTTACTAAAATACAGTCAGTTGATCGAGTCAACAAAACTGCCACATAAGTACATAAGCTTAATTCGAGTTGCTACAGTAAATAAAATTCACTTACATAAATAATAAGAAGCTATGCTCCTTTACTTATGGTGTAGGTATATAATTTTTATATTTTAAGGATAGAAAAAACATTAGAAAAAGACTCTAAAAGGCAAACTAGCAAATCACAAGAGAAAGCTTCAAATATTTTGAGCGAATATAATTATGTGCGATAATTATGATTAGGTATAAGTTTACGATAAATATAAATAGACCAAAATAACAAGGCCTTATGTGAATGTTTTTGATTTTTGCATCAATTATGAGGCTTAGTTATACGCCATTCATATGTCATAATACGCCATTCATATGACATAATACACTAATCATATGACATAAATACGCCATTCATATGACATAATACGCCATAACACTTCAAGTACGCCATGTATGCCATTCATATGTCATAAATAGCCTTGTAGTATCATTTATCCTAATGTTTTGGGCCTGCAAACATTTTATTTAGTCCGCGTATGAGATATCACCTTAAATACTTCTTAATAT
This sequence comes from Hydriomena furcata, assembly GCA_912999785.1. NCBI lineage: Eukaryota > Metazoa > Arthropoda > Insecta > Lepidoptera > Geometridae > Hydriomena > Hydriomena furcata. The sequence goes on along the minus strand of OU538825.1, from coordinate 13,292,158 downwards.
ACATGTTAAATATTAAGTTGTCTTAGCTGAATAGTTAAATAAATGATTTAATAAGCAGGATTCGAACCCGTATCTTTGTCTAGTCAACAATGAGATACCAACTACCATGGTTCGATTGAAACTGGCAGTGAAAATATTGGGACATAGGTAATAATTATTGTTAGTGGTTCAGCTTCTAGCTAGTAAGAGGAGAATACCTATCTATTTTGTGAATAAAGGTAAATTAAAAAAAAAACGAATCTAATGACTTTTTTTCTCATTAAATCTCGGAAAAAGGCAGGTTTATCTAAAAACAATAATTTTAATAAAATAAGCGTTCAACATTATCGTCAAAAATGTTTCGACAGGTAGTAAAAGTCAGGTGATAATGTAGCTTTTTTCGTTTTATAAAAAAACCACAAACCCAATATTATTGAAATTTAAACAGGAGCAACTCGGGAACATTCTTTACGCAATAGTAAAAAAGCATCGAAATTGGGCCAGCCATCAGGGATTAATCAGTGTGCATATATGAATTATCGCCGAATTGATAACAATTGTACGTATTATACTATGATTAATGTTTTATTTAAAAAGATTATTGTACATATTTATAACTGAGATTGATATTACTCCTACATTTGCCACTGAGTGTTTTTTTTATTGTTGAGGACATTTACTGTAATTCTCTATACTATTTATCAGTAGGTACCGACGTATATTTGTTTATGTACAACTATGAACTTGCATGATAGATTTTGTAGCATCGCATAGCCGGAGAATTTTATTTATTAATGTTCTATAACACGGACTGAAAAATGTAATTTCACATTTATTTCACAGCCAATACATTTAATCCTATATTTAATTTCTAATATAAAATATGTGCAAATAAGTTTATCGAAGCAGTCCGAAGCTGGTATACATCTTAGATAATAAATATTTTATAATCGTACTTACATTTTTACAGAAAACAACATAAAAATAGGTACAGGATATTAGTAACAAAATGACATGTTAGTGATAAAAAACCAACTTATAAAACTCTCTAAAACATTTAATAGGAAAAAATTGGCAACATTTTTCTAATTTTTATTTATAATAAATTCACTAAAAGTCTGGAAACTAGATATTTAATAGTCAACTTCTCAGAACAATAAATAGTAACTAATCAAAATATATTTAATAAATGTGCGTGTTTTGAAGTAGCGTAGACGCAACGATAAGGGACAAGAATAACACATTAGGTATGGTTAAACTAATCAAAAATAAGAAGTTGACTAAAATAATATTTCGTTATCAAGTTAAAATTATAAGCACCAGTAAATAAAATTCATAGATTGTGCAACAATGCATAGATAATAGAATTAATACTAACGTGGTTGTTGATAATTTTAACTGAAAATACGGCGAGTTACCACGTTTTTACAAGATTTTATTTCACTTGCAATATATGTAACTATATTTGTTCGGGTGGGATCTTGCAAATCAATTTTGCAGTTATCCCCCACCGATTGAAATTGAAATTTTGCATACACCTTCAGTTCTTGTGACAATACAATAATATGGTGACAGCGAGCTGATCTGATGATCGAGTTAGGAGCTGTTCAACAGTCACTCACAAAGGAACTTCTTCGATTGAGTAAAAAAATTGCATTCTTGTCAAGTTCCGATGATAATGTTATATGAACTAAATGTAAATGATTTTACAAAAGATTGTCCATGAAAAATATTTTTCAACAGAAAACTTATTTCTTGTATTGCTGACGTTTTGAGACGATTCAACGTCAATAAATACAGGAAAAACGTGATTATTAGCCGTATTTCTAGTTAAAATACACAGATTGTTTATAAACAGCATATCTCGTACCAACTAGAAATATAGAAGGCACTAACGTTTAAAGAGAACCGAGTAAAATTAACACAATTTTATTAGTTTTTTAAGTAACAAACTCTCTGTAAGAAAATTTTGGAAATCGAATTTAACCAACTTCTAATTGTTAGATCATTATCAATTGGCAGTTGTGTGCAGTTCTGATGAAAATATAATAATACAAGCTGACCCCGCGAACTTCGTATCGCTTTAGAATTAACAAATGTTGTCTTAAGTTCCCGTTCCCGTTCCCGTTCGTTCAGTCTTTGTAGCGCACACGAAGAAAGCAAAATTTTTGGCAATTTTTTACACCTTGCTTCAAACTATCGTCATTCTTTGAAAGAATTTATAACTTTTTCAAAATAAAAAATATCCTATGTTAATCAGGGATAATGTAGCTTGGTAATGGTGAAAAAAGAAAATTTTTTGAAATCGATTCAGTAGTTTTTGAGTTTATCCATTAAAAACATACTAAAAAACAAAAAATCAAAACTTTTCTCTTTATAATATTAGTATAGATGATGCAGCCAGGATCAGTTCCTCGCGAGGAAACTTCTCAACGGCTAATATCACAACACCAAACTTTATACGCATTCATTTGTTTTGTGTAGTACTTTAAAATAGTGTTTTTTAGTTTTTTAAACTATAATTATAAATGTTTCAATCTTGTTGAGGTACACGTAAATTATAGTGCGATTTTAATAAGTGTAATGAAAAAACCTTACTCTGATAAATGCAGCAAACAAACAATAAGCTAGGATTCTTACAAAATTCGACTATTTTTGCATCGTTATTAAATCAAACTTATTTTTTTTTAAGACAAACGATAGACTAGACTACGTATGTTAAATTATTCTATAAAAAATTCAAATCACTTTCAATAAATTATATTAGAGTTAGTGTGTAAAGTATAATTGAAATAACACGTTTTTTTTTAGATTCAATTTTCATTTAAAAATATCGTTGCTGGCAACCCAAATTTTCATTCAAACATTTACAAATAATGTGCATAAGTTGCACGATAATAGGAAACTGTTTTGAGCGCTAATTTAAAACTAAATAAATAGGGACATCTTAGGAAACTATAAAAGTTTTTTTTTTGTTAGAATCAAAAATAAATGGCAAGAACCAATAACTCTAAAACTTTGGATTTATTATTATAATAAGATTTTTAGTTCGATTTGGACACATCAAAATATACGACTGGGAACCGACGATAATCGGCTCAAAAGTCCCACTAAGCCAGCACAGCTAAGTTGAAGTTAGTTTATGTTCTTAAATACAATTAATAAAACATTTTATGCTTTTCTTATTAAAAAAAATTAGTTAACGACTGTAATCCCCGCATATCGTTGAAATTGTTTAAAAGGGGGTTGAAAGAGGTATGCGTTACACATTTTGCTGTAGTTAGCATACGTGATAGATGGCAAGCCCGTCGCCGTTTGTTTCTTTGACTCATTTCAGAGCGTATAACTTCAGAAGGGTAAGGATAAGTTTACAGTTGTTTTTAACAAGATTAAATATATTTGCATAAAGAAAAAAGTGACTATAAATATTATTTACTAGTTTTAAATTATTCTGAGTTAAGTTCACGTGATTTTTCTTGAACTGGGGGGCTAGCACGAATCATTATCGTATCTTCATCGTATCGACAAAACGCCAAAACGGACACTTATTGTGCTCCGCCGTATTCGCTAGTTTACCGTTGATCGCGTTCGCGAACTATGCTCATGATGAAGAGCATCTGAATTGTCTCGAAACGTCAGCAATACAAGCAAAAACGCGGTAATTAGCCATATTTCTAGTTAAAACAGCCATGACAGTTTTAATTCTACATATTGTATTGAATAAGTGTCGATTTTGACGTTTTCAAAATACGATAGTGATTCGCGCTAGCCCCACTAGATTCAATAATTTAAATAAAAATCGGATCACGACTATAATCCCCAAGCACGGTAGTCATACTCTAAGATATCAAGGCGCTTAGATCCTTTTATATGTCAAAGATGTTCAATTTTATAGTTTTAATGCCAAATCTCGCTATTTTTAAGCGTTTATTTTGTACACGAATTCATTTAATGATTTATAAGTATTTTTTCTTAAGTTTGACTTGCTTGTATGATGATGCAAGGATGGTAATTTGCTAAATCTTATATTAATATAATGTAAAGCCTAATTTACAATCGGTGAATAATGTTTCTGATTTTTAATATAAGTTTATTAATTTATTTAATATTAAATAGGGAACAGCGCCTGGTGTTGAAAATTGGTCTTTTTGATAAGAACGAGATATCATCCAAATTTAGACGGAGATATGTCTGAATGAAATAAACTGCAATTATTCTTTACTATCTTGCGTATCCGACAAGTATCCTATGTTTTGATTCAGGTTTTCATTTATTTATATGCCAAATGTAGTAGAAGTTGGTGTGATCGAGACACAAATAAAGATCAAAACTCATCTTCTCTCGGCTTGTCTTTGGTTTATTACCATTATAACACGCATTGAATATTAAAAAGCTAAGTACCATTATTTGGTTTATAAAGATGAATGAGTAATGCGAGTGTTTGTTCCCTTTAGCTTTCTTCTATGGCGCTTTCGTCGCGTCAGTTTTGACATTTGGACGATACGTTGTCGATACGATAGTGGTTCGTGCTCAGGCCAATGACTGAGGCGCGAGCGTGACCTTGTCGCATCACATTCACCCTAATAAAGAATCTCTAGATGTCTGTATCGACAATTTTTTTTTACGTGAGTATTTTCACGTTTTTGACATTATGTGTCGTACTCACGAAAGTTTTGAAAGTATCGCATTTATGTGTACAAGTGTGTGTGTGTTTGTGCGTGTGAACGTTTGTAAAATAATCTATGCATCATATATAAATCCTCACATCATCCAAGCAAGTCCCAAACCCGCGTCTACCTGGCACCGGGACGCGACGGCCTCAGCCAATATTACGTGATCTTCATCTTCTTGCTGGTCTCCTCTAGCATGTTCTTTATCTTGGTTAGGGGGGAGCGGGTGTCTCCCTTCACCTGCAGAGTGGGGGGGAGGTGGATCTGGAGAGGGTCGCGCAGACGGGTCAAGTCTTTTTCTAGTTTGTCAACCTGAAAAAAAATAGGTTCACGACTGTAATCCCCAATTACGGTAGACATCCTCTCGGATCTTCAGGCGCTTAAATACTTGAAGATGTCTAAAGGGGTTAGTCAGAGGCACGTCCAAACATTACATTTGGCACATGCCCACATTTTGTTAGAAAATCTTAACAAACAAACATGTGTGAGGCTCTCAAAATCAGGGTTCTGATATCCATACTACTAACTCTATCGACTTCAAATTTGGTGTATCATATTTTAAAGGAAGGGTAAAGAAAGGGTATATTTTATAAAAATACACAATTTATAATTTACAGAAAGAATAAAAATAAATCTAAATCTACCATGCTTTTGTTCATAAACTCAATAAGTGGTGGGAGGGTCTGTGGGAGGTCAAGTGAGGTATCATTTAAAAGAACTTTGCACATTATATAAATTGATATGGAACTCTCGGTGCAAGAAATAACTCGCACTTGACCGGCTTTCGGTAAATATATCATGTTATCTTATAATACATCATCCTTGTATCATACTTAAATATGTTTGTTGCTTACCTCATCTTTGAGACTGTTGTAGTGTGCGATGTCAAGTCCGATCTTTTTCGCCTTTTTGTGCAATGTCAGCAGATGTTGCCTGTCCTTCACATCAGGTAGGATGTACTCCTGAAAATTGTGAGAGCATAAACGTAAACGGATAGCAATAATAGTAATTGATTTAAGTCTACAGATATAAAAGATAAACTTTATATGTGTGTACTTGCTCTAGTGAGATAATTTCATACATTATTACGTTTATATATAAAAAAAGACTTCATGTTGCTAAAAGACCGATACAAAACTTCATCCCCCTTTTTTTCACCTAGAGACATTTTTGTTTCAAAATCTATGGACGGAATGTCGCAAAAATGTTTTGCTTGTTTATGTAACGAAAATAAAAAATTGTTGTAAGAAACCCTATCTTCATTCTCCATAGAATAAATCGCTTCATCGTGTTCGGAGGTTGTTTATATATTCAAAAAAAAAATAGGCTTGGTAACCTAGAAGCACCGACCTGTTTAGTAAGTACGAAGTAAGCGTACGCCGCCATAGCAGTGCCGTAAGTGACGAAGTAGGTGACAGGCTCCATGATGTCCCAGGAGTACTCCCACCAGGTGAGACGCGCCAGCACACCGAACTGCACGCCCATCAGGCCAAGACCCACCCAAGTGAGCAGCGACGTCTGGCGAGTTGTCTCCAATTCCAGAGACATGCGTTTCTGTTTAAGAATACAACTGTTTAAGACGAGTAATAAATGTTTTTGATGAATTCAGAATCGTTTTTTCTCAATAACCGCAAAACATACAGTTTTGTTTTTTTTATGACAAATATAACTTATGGATATAATCTAGATTAATTATAGACAGAAACACGATTAGTGAAACTTTTCTCGATAGATTTATTTTCCAAAGTTGGCTTTTTAAAAAACACTAGTTTCGTTTTTAATAAAAACTATGAATAGCTAAACAGTTAATTTTTATATAATTCGTTAGATATTCATATTAGCTAAGTAAATTATAGATAGTTTCTTTTTAAGTTTGATGGTTTTCAAGATAGTGCAGTTTTATCAATTTTTCTGTCTTATCCGGGTAGACTCAGCCCATACAAAAACCCAAACATTTCAAATATCACCTCTAATATACGTTGTAAAAGCTAAGAATAAAATAAATATTTAAGTGGGGCTCAACAAACAAGTGTGTACGGAACCCTTCGTACGCGAGTCCGACTCGCACATGGCCGGTTTTATTACCTCTTCCAAAGGCTGCAGCTCAGTGGTAAGCTTCTCCAGCTGCGACCGCAGTTCCCTTTCCTTCCTGATTTGGTGTTCCCTCACGTTCAGTGCCTCGTACAACTGGTTCACCAAGTTCCTGACATCACTGAGTCGCGTGATCTCTTCAGTTGACAGTCGTTCCTGGAATAAGATATAAGAGCTTACCTCAATTAAAATCGCAGGGGACATAATTAAGTTTGAAATACAAGAAAAAAAACAGACGAAAATGTTTTGACAAATCGAAAAGTAAAGGGTCGATATTAGTTTTCAATCGACAATTTTTTTTTTCTTAATAAATAAAAAAAAAAAAAAATGTTTTAACCAGGTCGATATTAGTTTTTAAACGCGAAAAACGGAAGAGCCGATATGTTTGGCCAGCATATATCTTTCTACCTGGTGATCCGATTTGAATGTTTTATTTTCTATTGTGTAGAGAATAATCTCAAGTTGATCCCATTTAAATAATATTAATGTAGGACTAAAAGTCACTTCATAAATCTTAAAACTAATATTGTTGACATTTCGATTAATCGAAACATTTTCATCGATTTTCTTTTTAGTTTTTTGTAACGGGATTATTTAAGTTTTATAAAGAAACTATTAGTAAAACGTGAATAAATAAGTTACTGCTCGCTAGTGTTTACCCGGCTTTATTTGCTATGCAGTATACGAACTGCAAAGCAACTGATTAAACCAGTGGGGCTATTTTGTAAAAACATGATTATCTTATCATGTTATGGTACTTAATGCCATAATACCTATGCTTTTTATGCTGTTTAGGCACCTATACCTACGCTTCCAACAATACCTACGCAGAAGCGTAGCGTATAGGTGCATAAACTGTGCAGAGTTACTATGAAAAGTGTACAGATTAGGTATTCTTTAACATTAGATTATTGCATTCAACATCATAACATGATAATAATGTTTTTACAAAATAACCCTGCAGGTATGGTCTGAAATTCTGTGCAGACACAAGTTTAATAAGTTAATATCATGTTGTCTGATACAGGTATTAAACTTATGCTGTTTCGCAAACAGATGTTTGTTCCGGGTCCGTTTATAATGCACCTGTTTAGTTTCTGATACTAACCCTCGTATTCAAGAACGACACTATGAGAACACGCACCCACAGTGGACGAAATATTTTTTCATAAAAACCACTTTATGTGTTATGCGACACTGCATAGTGTGACTAGAGGTCTCGTGTGCCTCTAGCCAAAGTTGAGCTCTAAAGGCACACGGTAGCGTGCGCCATAGTGCCGCTCAACACATAAAGTGATGTTTATGAAAAAAGATTTCATCCACTGTGGGTGCGTGTTCTCATAGTGTCGTTCTTGAATACGAAGGTATATCAACTTGCCACAAGCCACAACACCGGTAACTGAGTAGTTACGTCTTGCTAGACTTTGAACATAATCTTCATAAATCTATTTATATCAATTTACTAATACCTACTGATTTTTACACTATTTATCACGTAATGGTGATGCTTGACATTTTTGTATTTTTTTGTATGGGCTGAGTCTACATTGTCTTAAAAACTATCAAACTTAAAAAGAAACTGTCATTTATTTATGTAGCTAGTATGATTATCTAACGAATTATATAAAAATGAACTGTTTAACTATTCATAGTTTTAAGTAAAAACGAAAGTAGTGTTAAGGAAGAGCCAACTTTGGAATATAAATCTAAAAAGGAAAAATTTCAACAATCGTGTTTCTCTCTATAATTTATCTAGATTAAATCCATAAGTTAACTTTGTCATAAAAACAAAATTGTATGTTATTGAGAAAAACGATTCTGCATTCATCAAAAAAATGTATTACTCGTCTTAATTTATTTTCCAGCCGTTTCGACTATGTTACAATAACTACATATGGTCGCTGATTGACTATTATTATGCCTAATAAACACGATAGTTTGAAAAATAATAATACCAAAGTACTCTGTTCTTTAAGTTTTTTATTAATAATTATAAATTTATTTTTATTCTTATTCTTAAAGTACATGGCCTAATTTGTAATTAACTAACTTAGCTCTGAAAGTGTTGTTATAATAAAAAATTACGAAAGTCGTAATACGTTTTCAGAATTGCCAAAACTTTTTTAATTTACGCAAAAATTAGTTTTAAAGGCTGAAATTCAAGAAGTTTTAGATAGACTGAGTCACTATGAAACAGTTAACTGAACCGCAATTCAAGAAAGAGACATATTTTTTTTGTTATCTGACTCTTAAAACTAAAATAAAAGCTAAAACAAGATACGTAAGTTTTAAGGTACGCGTCCATGATGCGTACGATAGCGACCTGTGGACTAAAGACGCGTACCTTTAGGAGACAATTTCGAATGATAAATCAACGAGCATCTAGAAAAGTTCCATTAAGGTGATAAGTGAAATTTTTGACTTTTTGTATGGGCTGAGTCTACCCGGATAAGACGAAAAAAGTGATAAAACTGCATTATGTACATTGAAAACCACCCAATTTAAAAAAAAATTGTCTTTAATTTAGGTAGCTAGTATGATTATCTAACGAATTATATAAAAAATGAACTATTTAGCTATTCATAGTTTTGATTAAAAATGAAACTAGTGTTTTTGAAGAGCCAACTTTGAAAAATAAATCTATCGAGAAAAGTTTCACCAATCGTGTTTCTGTCTTTAATTCATCTAAGTAAAATCCTTAAGTTATCTTTGTCATAAAAAAAATTGTATGTTTTGCAGTTATTGAGAAAAAACGATTATGCATTCATCAAAAACATTTATTACTCGTCTTAATTGTATTTCTTAATTTAATTTGAATTCAAGCAAATCTCAAAGAGCCATTATTTTATATTAAATTTTAAATGGTCTACAAAATTATGTTTTCTAAACCGCTAACATAATTCACTACAGAAACAAGTTATCCAACTCGTGTTACACATGATTTATTATGCAGCGAGAAGCATGATCCTGGCTTAACATTCGCGGAGGATAGGGAAGGGTCGAAAATCGTTTAGTTTTGATGCAAATTATGGCATATGAAGTACAGTAGTGAACATAGGGTATGTTTGTTGATCTCTAGGTAAACTGTTATTGACTCGCGCATGAAGGGTTCCGTACCATTATCTATAAAAAAGGCAAAAAAATCACGTTTGTTGTATGGGAGCCCCCCTTAAATATTGATTTTATTCTGTTTTTAGTATTTGTTGTTAGAGCAGCAACAGAAATACATAATCTGTGAAAATTTCAATTTCCCGTTTTTACCCTTTGGGTACGGAACCCTAAAAAGGTGAAAAGGGCGCCACACTATCAGGGCTCTTACTCTGTAAAACGATTGCGACATTATCGATGACAGTGCCAAACCGCACTCATCGAAATCTTCGTCTATCGTAGTAGAATATATTATGATGTCAATTTATCGAAAGTTATGTCGGTCGTTCCATCTTTCAAAATATAGTTTTCATCCCATCTATTCGAAAAAGACGACTTGCGAACCAAGTCGTCTTTTTATGCACCCACCAAAGCTGGTGTTTTCAATAAGAAACTTTTTGCGGGCAGTAATGAGTTTTTAATCCTCTTTATTAGTGCGCCGCAATTATCTTTGCCGCGCACTTTTTGAATTTGGAACCATCGAACGCAAATATTGTTTGAATAAAGACTGGCTGGTACGACGGCACATAGTCACACCGACGGCTGAATAAAAAAAAATATTTTCTCATAATGGGTGACGAAAAGTAGAGTGGATCACTCGGGCGCAAAACATATTTTTGGCTCGGGCGACGTACTTTGAATACTTCGATACGTTCAGGATTCTACTCTAGAATCCCTCACTAGCGTCCTCGCCGTAAAAATATTATTTTGCTCGCTTAAGATACAATCCACTATGGAAACGATGTTGACAAAAATGTTTTCAAGAGTAGTATTATTAACGATTCGCTTTGTGTGAGAAGTGTAGCCATATGATTAGTTACGGGATAGACAAAGACGCAAAACGTAAACATTCGCCGAATCGTGAAAATGTAGCCACATATGGGTTGTAATATTGAATTCACAATTAACCGTGTTTTCTCTTTCATTCGGGTCAGGTGAGCGAGGATAGTTTATGGGTCCAATATAACATATTAAACAGATGAACTATAAATAACTGACCCGCTGGGAGGTTGCGGGTGCGGTTAATAATTTGGTAAGCTCGCCATTTTTATTTTAAGAGTTTGTACAGAGTGTTTGGCGCATGGATCGACAGGATTTTTTGGGGGGGTTTGCTAGTTTTCTATAAGTCGTCATGTTTAAATGTTATCTTTTTGTAGTAGCACTACATAATTTTAAAAATAATAAAATTTAGGTAAGTAATACAAGTTTGGCCTAGATTTAATTCGACGAAACGAAGAAAGAATAAATTTATTTTGTGTCAATTACTAGTACAATGCGTGACAGCCTACTAAAGCCTTTTAAAAGCGAATTATTAATTAATCTAACACAGCATAAATCAATCTAGTAGAAGAATCATCAAGCTAGAATTCATAAAAGACTAATACTTTCCTTCACATTAGAATCATTAACTTCCCTTTGCAAAATAAATAAATAAATAAATATTGGCGGACTTTACACACAGCGCCATCTAGCCCCAAACTAAGCAAAGCTTGTACTATGGGAACCAGATAACTGATAGAATCCATATATACTTTTTTTTTGTAAATACATACTTATTATACATATTAAACACCCAGACACAGAACAAACATTTATGTTTATCACACAAATGTTTATCCTGGGTGGGGATCGAACCCACAACCTACAGCGCAGAAGGCAGAGTTACTACCAACTGAGCTGTGAGGCCAGTAAAAATGAGCGAAATACCCACTGATACACAGCCAAAGTCACGTTTATGTACACAATGGACCTAAAACCGAGATAAGATTCTAGGGCTCCTAAAACAGAGTGCGCTTAAGAACACTGACAACCTCGGACAAAGCTATGAGTGAAGAAAGAAAACGTTTTTCAAGCTCGTTTAGAACAAGCCCTCTTATCCCCCCTTAGATAATGTGCAATCGCAGTAAAGCGAATAGCAGCTGTTAATTAATACAAGCTTTTATTTAACTTGCACTTTTCGTTTGTTTGTAACTTTCAAAATTTCCAAACCATTTTCGACCATTTGTTGGTATCCGATTGAGCTGAAATTTCACACACTTAATTCTGGTGACAATACAATAATATGGTAACAGCGAGTTGATTAGACGACTGAGTCTGGAGCTGTTCAATAGACACTCACTACGGAACTCCTTAGTATATAATTCTATTGAGTACATACTTGTCACAGAAAAAATATTTTTCAACAGAAAACTTAATTATTAGATAGAACTTCACACTCAATCTTGCTGATTTTCATTACCACAGCTTTCGAATTTAGATAACACCAATTTCTATGGTATAGTTCGGCCGTTCTGAGAATGCGTTCCTGACACGTCGCGATTGTATGACGACGTAACTTTGTAATGGCGTTGCAGTTACGATAAAAATATTATTGCTGGTTGTTTACCGTTTTAACAATTGATGAGCATTAAAACAACATTATTACAACATTATAGTCACTATAACGTGACTAACTGATAGGTGTCAGGAACGCATTCTCTGAACGGCCGAACTATAACAAAATAAAATAAATATTGGTGAACATTTCCCAAAATGACGAAATATTCCAAGACTTTTAGATGATTTAAGTTTAGACTCTCAAATAGCGTGGTATAATTTTTAGTAGTAGGTATTTCGTTATTTTAGCACTATGAATTTATAGACAAAAAGTGGGTTAGTATTTAAATAATCTTAATATATATAAATCTCCTGTCACGATGTTTGTCCGCGATGGATTCCTAAACTACATAACCGATTTTAAATTAAATTGGCACACCGTGAGCAGTCTGGTCCAACTTGAGATATAGGATAGCTTAGATCTTTAATTATAGTCGCAATTTTATTTTATTGCAAATTGTTGACACAGCAACGCGTGGCCGTGTCTGCTAGTATTATATATTTTTCCCAGTCCCCCAAAGAGGCTTGACGTCAGACAGGCGGCCGGTTTTATACATAACTCAAATCCTTTTCGCAACATGTTTGTTAACATGTTGTACAGACCTCACATGTAAGAAATGGAGAAGAAAATGATAATGATTTTTCCTATTTTTTTTATATAAGTACTCGTTAATCAATAGCCTCTAAACACGACGCGCCAATGCGCCTTGAGATCGATACGTCCGACAGTAAACGCTAAAATCATTAGAGCACAGTACATTGAATGTACTTTGTATAGGCAATCTGTTTTCCAGCTAAGTTCGAAAGTAAACAATCACAATTTGAATTTTATTTGTTTTAAATACATTCGTTAATGGAAAGAAAACACCAATTTGCATATTCATAGCACTTTGTACAATGGAATTTTCGTAAAAGCATTTTTATTAAATTTTATACAACAAAAAGTAAATAACCAATTTAATTTTTTTGTTTCGTGCCTAACGTAATGTTTTTATTAAGTTCGTTCTTAATAATTCAAAGTGTTTAGCTACCAGTGGCCAACCCCTGGGGCTGTACTACAATCTCTAAAGTAAGACTAAATCAGTATTACTTTAAAAGCGAAAGTGACAATGCTATACGAACACGTATAGCGTTGTCAGTTTCGCACCGCGAGTAATACTGCTATACTTTTACTTTAGAGATTGTAGTACGGCCCCTGGTGTCGGAGTTCATAGGCTACATGAAAACCTTAGTAATAGCTGACTATATAGCATGAAAGCGCTTTAAAATAGCTCAGTAGTAACCCCTAGAGCTCACTCATCTGAATGTTGCCAACTCTAAACGTCACGTCATTACTACCACAACCGGTCATTTAGAAACGGTCGTAGCTCAGTTATGACAGCGGTGTCAAAAATATAAAAAATTAAAACACACAGACACAAACCAAATATCTATGTTGGTAGTACAAATGTTTGTCCTGGTTTGAATCAAACCCACAACCTACAGTGCAGAAAGAAGAGCTACTACCAACTGAACTCTCAGTCATTATGGACATTATATCGTATGGCATCAGTTTCGTAAGCGCTATACGCTAATCCATCGCATGTTTAAATGTCTACGGTGCGCTTATTTTTTCTCATTCTTAGTTTTGTTACAAACAAATCCCACCAAAAACATTCTGTAAAAAACTAGCCAAGTCTCGATGGAGCTGCTTGTTTATCTCTAAAAAGTAATGAAATCTAGACAAAGTCGTGTCAAGTCTGAGGTTCTTTACTGCGATTTCTTTATTATTATAGAATGTTGTGTGACTTGGCCGTTGAACATTCTTTATACGTTAGTGGGTACAAGTCAATTTTGTTTACACGTAATGTTATATCTGTTGTAACTACCTATGTTTGTTAAGCGAGATAATAGCCAATACAGGTATTGGTAATTGGACGCTAGTGTCTTATTTTAGGCTGTTGTTGATCGTGCAACACATGCATTCAGCATTGACAATGCTGACTTCTGCTGTCTTCTTTTTGGAGCGTCAAATCGACCACCGATCTAACATAAATCATTCGGATTTCGGCTCCCGCACCGAACGGACGTTTTACTGAGGCTCTGTCGATTTGACCTCCTAATTTTTGTTTCCTCGCGTTGTGATTGGACTGCTGGCATAATTTCGATTCCTTGTTCTTCCTACACATTTTGGACGAGGGACTCCGCCCATCGCCTGACATAGAGAGGGACAACGAGTTTTCGACCATTGCATCTTCGATTGCATCGGTCGCGCCTTGGACCCTGCTGATAGTGAGTGGCCCGCTTTTTGCATCTTTGTCTCGGATCGAACCGCCGACCGGCTGCTTCTGTGTCCGACGTACCCCCGAATACGCCAAGGCACCAGTGAGCGGCCGCGACGAAATTTATCACCAAAACTCAAACTGTGTGCTACATACTGCTACGAGCTTTTAGCTACGTGCTACGGTGACGCTACGCGCTATCTGCTACGCTAAGTTTAATAACGCCTGCATGTTTTATTAAGCAAACTACATCACCTTCATTGCTACCTATCGCACTCCAGTAGTTTAACCACGCAACACTTCACACTATTTTGCTATTGCACTTTTGCGTATGAAGTACACAATGCAACGCTTCCCTCCAATAGCAATTCCAATGGACAAAGCACAGGCAGGACCAAGTCGGTCTGAAACAGACCATTGAGCTTCTTCAATTAGTGGAGAAAACAATGAATGTTCTAAAAGTCACCATACAACCCAACGATATTAGAAGTGTCCGAAGGCTTCCTGGCAAACCGGACTCGCCGAGGCCTATCTTAGTAGAATTGGCCACCATGAAAATCAAGAAAGAAATCATACAAGAGCTAAGGAACTTCAATAAAAGTAATTCTGAAAAACTGAATACCTCACATCTCTCTGTAGAAGGACCATCAAATTCGGTCTACATAGCAGAACACCTGACGCATAAGGCCAAAGGCCTTTTCTTCCGGGCACGTGAATTTGCAAAACAGAATAACTACGCTTTCTGTTGGACTCTAAATGGACAAGTACTTCTACGAAAAGAAGAGAAAGCAAAGAGCATTGTCATCAAGAATGAAGAGCAGTTGGAGAACATAGAGCCAACTAAGGCATGACTATATCTCTTTAAAGCTCAATCTCAATATATTGAATTTTTATACTACATATTTTTTAAGAATAACTCATTAGTTAAGCACATTAAAGACATAGGAATGGGTTCCAACAGCCAACAAGACATACCTGAAACATCACTAAAACACACTAAACACTACACATACACCACGCATTTCACACATCACTCACAAGACATACCTGAAACATCACTAAAACACACTAAACACTACACATACACCACGCATTACACACATCACTCACAAAATCTACATAGTCTTTTGCCAGTATCTATAATTATTATACAGTCCTTGTCTGCCTTGCTTTTTGATAAGTTACACCTCAACATTCGTCAACTACCCATCACATCAAACTATATTATTAATTCAACACCAAAAACAAACCTTTTAAAGTGCGCCAATAGTGCGCAGAAATTTATCCTATACTATCATGAGTAATAACTTGATAGAACTTTGTAAAAATATAGATGATGTGAAAGTATCCGAATCGTATATGTGTAATCTTGAAAACTTTTATACCTATTTACCAAAATCAAAACAACAACTCACCATAATTCACCAAAACATTAGAAGCATAACAAAAAATTTTGACGATTTTTCTCTCCTACTAACACGTATGAAACTTAAACCACATATTATCGTTTTGTCCGAGTGTTGGCTATCAAAGTGTGAACCACTACCACGTCTAGAAGGCTACAAATCATACTCAACAAAAAATAATATTCTCCAAAACGACGGAGTGGTTATTTACATAGGAAACAATCTTAAAGAGAATACTTATGAACCCACTTTCCTGGATGCAAATTGCTTAGTGACGATTCTAGATAACTCTACGGCTCTTATTTCGGTGTATAGATCTCCCTCGTACCATTCCACTACCAAATTTCTTAAATCGCTGGACGAATTACTGACTTCAGTAACCAGCTATAAAAATATAATCATCGCCGGAGACATTAACATTAATATCTGCGAAACTATGGATAGGCACGCTTCTGAATATCTCGATCTAGTGGCCTACCATGGGCTACTACCAGCACATACACTACCCACTAGGATGTCAAGCTGTCTAGACCATATACTACTAAAATCCTCTTGTCAGGCTGTTACCCTAGTCTTACAAAATAGCACGACAGATCATGATGCGGTATTATTATCCATCCAAACTATTCACACTAAGACTAAACCGGAACTATTCATCCGAAAATTTGACTATGATGCTATCACTAACGAACTATCCACTACTCAGTTCGAAGATGTATTTAAAACCAAAGATGCCAACATAGCCACAGATATCTTTATAAAAACCTTAAATGGAATAGTTTTAAAACATTCAACGGAAATAAGATCCTCTCGTCGTAAAACACCAATAAAACCATGGGTCACACCAGGGCTCATTCGCTGCATGCGACACAGAGACCGCCTACATATTAAAGCACGACAAAATACAGATGATCCCGTTCATAAAATTACGTATAATAGATATAGAAACTTTTGTACCTCCCTACTACGTAAACTGAAAAAAGAATACGAGATAACACAACTTGAAAAGGCAGACAAAAATATTAAAAAAACCTGGCAAATTATAAGAGACATAACAAACTACAAAACAAAGAAAGACCTACCTAATGACTTAATTAAAAATAAAGACCCTCTTAGGGCTGTTCACGCTGTAAATAATTACTTTGTCAATGTAGGAAAAAATCTCGCAGAAAGTATTTATACTAACACGAACGTCAACAGCCCTAGTAAAACCCATCAAAGCTCATTTGTCCTGCTGGAAACAGATGAAGCAGAAATCACTTCATTGATAAATTCCCTAAAAATAGACTGCGCCACGGGTGATCTTGTCTCAGCTCGTATAATAAAAACAAACATACCCCACCTGGTTCACCCGCTTACGCATATAATAAATTTATGTTTCACAACATTCATATTCCCTGAAGCTTTTAAAAAATCGGTGATCCTCCCTATCCATAAAAATGGTGATAGAATGATAATTTCCAACTACAGGCCAATATCAATTTTACCATCTCTTTCAAAAATTCTCGAAAAAGCTATCAACAACCGACTGACGAACTATTTGGAAAAATATAACCTAGTTGCGGGCAACCAATTTGGTTTTAGGAAAGAGAAATCTACTACAGATGCCGTGTCGGAACTGGACAAGTACATTACTGAAGCACTGGACCAAGGTGACAAATGTCTTGCGGTTTTTCTAGATTTAGCGAAAGCTTTCGACACGGTATCTATTCCTCGACTTCTTAACAAGCTCGAGGTTATGGGAGTACGGGGAGGTCAGCTTGAACTTATGCGGAGCTACTTAAACAATCGTAAGCAGTCTGTAAAGATCGGTAACTTCGTGAGTACAGAACTACAATGCACCGGGTTTGGTATACCCCAAGGAAGTATACTTGGCCCGACTTTATTTTTGATTTATATGGACCAAGTGTGCCGCTTACATCCGGCAAACGGTAAACTCCTAGCCTTCGCAGACGATACAGTTATTTTATTTAGAGAAAAAACCTGGGCGTCAGTACATGAAAAGGCGCAGCAAGGCCTTGACCAAGTTTCCAACTGCCTATTCGAGAACCTACTTACACTAAATGCGTCTAAAACGAAATATCTTAACTTCTCAATTACTAAATCAGGACAACCAAATCCAGGGGATTTTTTTCTGAAAGCACACAACAGTAATTGTCATCAAACACGTCCTATACCTTGTCAATGTGCGGTGATCGAAAATATGAAATCATTTAAATACCTAGGAATAACCATTGACACCCATCTGAATTACCAGGAACACATTAGTCTACTAACATCCAGGGTTAGAAAACTCATATATGTGTTCAAAAGTATTAGGCATGCAGCAAATGAATCTCAAATAAAAACAATATATTATGCTCTCTGCCAATCACTGCTTACGTACTGTAACACTACCTGGGGAGGTGCTTCTAAGACTCACTTGCTCCCACTGGAACGAGCCCAAAGAGCAGTCCTTAAAGTTGCTCTATCCCGACCATATAGATACCCAACAACGCAGCTTTTTAATGATATTAAGCTACTAAGTGTTAGACAACTTTTTATTCAGAGGGCCTTATTAAAACAGCGTCTTAAATCCCCCTTGTTAAACATAAACTTAAAAAAGCGTAGAAATTATATCTCAACTCCGGTTCATTGTAGAACCTCGTTTGCTCAAAAACACTACAATTTCCTGGCACCGCACTTGTTTAACAAGGTAAATAAACAGATTTCTATGCAAAACCTATCTTATAGTGAATGTAGAACTAATCTATTCAAATACCTGCTAACTCTAAACTATCATAAGACAGAAGAGCTGTTCTTCATTAATTCTTAAAACTCGCTATTTCATGCCAATACCCACATCCCTTACTTTGCAAGTATCAAATTCTACGCACACTTCTCACCTCACACACACATATAACACTACACACTACATAACACTTTTTAAATCAACTAAATCAACTAAACTAAAACACACCCTTCACACAATATAACACTAAAATTAAAAATATGTTGGAAGTTGGAACCCAAATAGGAAATAGGTTATAGTTAACAACATTATTGTCATCTTTTTTTATATAGCTACTAATATTAGTTTAAATAAATAACTCATGTTTTCATTCTAACTAACCATCATGTTAATAATTGGTAAAACTTTGAAATTTCTAGCCGAATCTGTGATCCCCGTTTCTACATACAAGCTATAGCTTAGTTAGAACGAGGTAAACAATATTCCTACAGGTAATTTTAAGTCTTCTCCTGTTATAATTCTATGAACACTGTCTGTAAATTAAGACTTTTATGAATAAACATTTTTATTATTATTATTATTATTATAAAATAGACGTATTTTTTATACTGTTTGTTTCAGGCTCGCCTTTACATAAGTATTATTAAGCCTACAATTGACTGGTTATTGAATCAACGTTTTCTAAGTGGCAATTTTCCATCGTTAATGGGTAGCGGTTCTGGCGACAGATTGGTGCAATGGTGTCATGGAGCACCTGGTTTTGTACCCTTATGTACTCTTCAACGGCCAAGTCACATAACATTCTATAATAATAAAGAAATCGCAGTAAAGAACCTCAGACTTGACACGACTTTGTCTAGATTTCATTACTTTTTAGAGATAAACAAGCAGCTCCATCGAGACTTGGCTAGTTTTTTACAGAATGTTTTTGGTGGGATTTCACTTCTTTTTGTAGAAACGTGGGCTTATTGATTTATTTTATTAGATTTTCTTATTTGACACAGTTTTTTTTCTTTTTATGAGTAGTTTTTTTTATTATAAAACAAATCGTAAGCGCGTTTAAAATACAGTCAGCGCCATCCAGCGACGTGTGCGGCCACTCTTAATTTTGAGCGAAATTAATATTTTAGTTTATTTAATTTGTTAATTTGTTTATTCAATTTGTGTAATGTTCGAGTAGAATAAAGTTAATCGTTCGACTATTTCTTCTTGTAAACTTGTAAGTATAAGTAAGTATAAAAGCCAGTCTAGTCTTAACCAGAGTTTTCCTTTAATTTTATTGCGTACTAGCAGTCCGCCCCGGCGTCGCACGGATGTAATAATGATATTATAGGTAATTTTTTTACACCTTGGGTTACATTATCGAATTTTTCATAAGGATCCCTAATAAAACTTTTAGTATCGCAGACTTTTTTTGTAGATATTGATGTCCTCTTTAAAACTGTAGTACATCACTTTGCTCTATTGTCAACAATTTCCGCAGAGTACGCGATATAAGGATTTTTTTGGGTTTTTTTCACACGTTGGGTTACATTATCGAAGTTTTCATACGGATCCCTAATAGTTAGACATATAGTATTGCATACTTTTTTGTAGATATTGATGTCCTCTTTAAAACTGTACTACATTACTTTGCTCTATTGTCAATAATTTCCGCAGCAAACGCAATATAAGGATTTTTTTTTAATTTTTTCACACTTTGGATTACATTATCGATGTTTTCATACGGATCCCTAATATTTTTGAAAATATACTATAGCCTATGTTCATCAGGGATAATGTAGGATTCTAATGGTGAAAGAATTTTTCAAATCGGTCCAGTAGTTGAATATTTTTTGTAAAGGCGGTATGTCGATCTCTAATAGTTTGGTTAGGCTTTTGTGTTTTCTTATCAGGGTCACCAGGTACTCCAGATCTTCGATTATCCTAGTTTTTATGGTTTTCCCTTTATGTGGCCATTAAACCCTAACTCTGTACCAAATTTCAGCTCTCTGAGTTTATGGGAAGTACTAGTTCTATTCTGATGATCATGAGTGAGTGAGTGAGTGAGTGAGTGAGTGAGTGAGTGTCTGTCTAAAATGCGAAACTTTGCTTGCGCTTAACTTCGTAACTAAATGACCTACAGACTTGAAATTTTGGATTTTAAGTATGTGATTATGGCTTACTGGATGACGAAAATTTCAGCGTTCTGGTCTTATCCAGAGGTTCTCAAATAGGGGCCTGAAAATGCGGCGAAATGGTTCCAGTAAAGGATGGTACGGCAGTGTTTGCTTCGCGCTCGACTTGGCGGGGGCACTGCCGTGCCCCCAAATTTCAAAAAAACAATTGCTAAAATATCGTTCATTTAAAAACCGTTTTAAGTAATCTCGATTACAAAACTGTTGGCGTGCCACGTAACATTAATACTTGTCCCGTGCAACTAATACATTGGCCCTTGTTTTTACCCCCATATTAGAGTCGACGACAACCTAGACTTATGGTTGGCGAACAGTGGCGAGCGGAAAAGATTAAAAATTTACCAATTGAATATAATAGTTATTCAATCGTAATAAGGTTTCAATGCTCGGTGATCGGCCTAGGGAGAATCGCAGCGCAGTTTTGCGAGATTAAAAAATCCTCTACCGCGTCGTGAGCCAGTGTGCGCAGACCATTAGGCTCAGAGGTATAAAACCTGAGCTAGCGTAGTTGTATACCAGTGTTATGTAGTTTTAGTTAGTACTACGTTTAAAGAACAAAGTGACAATGCAATACGAACTCGTATAATATTGTTTTGATATTACTTTAGGAGCTTTTGGTATAGTCCCTGATCATGCAAATATTAGTCCCCCCAGCCCTCCTCCCTCCTATCTGAATCCGCACCTGTATAATTAGCTAATACAAATAAATGTAGATTATATTGTATAGGTACACAACACGCCCTAGATACATTTATTGATCTAAAGCAGTGGAGACGATTCTGTTGTGTCCAAGCTAAACCTAAAATTTTGTAAATCGATCTTATTCCTTTTACTTACGTTAAAGTCTAAATTAGCGTAACATCAAAATGACAGTCCTAAAACTTAGGATATTTTAGTCATTTCTTTGTTTTATTTCGCATATTTTAACACGCTCATTTAGACTTTAACGTAAGTGAAAGGAATAAATCCTTTTACTTACGTTAAAGTCTAAATGAGCGTAACATCAAAATGACAGTCCTAAAACTTAGGATATTTTTGTCATTTCTTTATTTTATTTCGCATATTTTACACATCCAAGTGTCATCATAGTCAATACCAATTTACATCTTGATTAAATTTAGCTTGACGTTTCTAAAATCTCTTACCAAAATCGTAAATCTTACAACTATCCTATGTTTTAGAACTGTCACTTTAAGATTACTCTATTTTAGGCTTTAACGTAAAAGGAATTAAATATAGCTTAACGTTTCTATCCCTTACCAAAAAGTTTTAGTACTGTCACTTTGAGGTTACTCTAATTTAGACTTTAACTTTAAAGGAGTATGAGCGATTGTTTTTAGGAACTTTAGCTTTAGCGTGGATACAACAGAATCGCTACCATTAGCAGGCTACAATTAATCCACATAGTAAATCACGGCTTTGGGGAGAGTCAATAATATTAATTACACTCAGGAAACATCTAAATTACCGGTTGCGGTCACTTGTTTGTATGAGCTTTGGAACTTTGTAATTATAAGAAACTATATTTTACTCGCGACTTCATTAGCGTAGATTCAGAAAATACCCACATTTTTGACGAATTTATCGTAAAACATTGAAATTCCTGAAAATTAATAGAAACTTTTAGGTAAAAAGTAGCCTATGTCTGTCCCAAAACATTAAACTAAGTATCTCCATATGTAATTGTTTCACAGTTTATGGTTTGGCCATGATAGCGTCACAGACAGACAGAGTTACTTTTGCATATATAATATTAGTATAGATTATACAGCAAACCTAAAATTATCTACTCATTTTGCATAACGCCATCTATCTCGAAGCCCGAAACTAAATTACTATAGGAATTATTCCGCCGATGAAAGTACTTCTTCTTCGTTAGTTCCTCACAGTATATTATGCCAGAATTTCGTGACTTAGATATGTTATCGGGGATACTTGGATTTGCTTTTAAAAAAATATAAAAATAGATTTATAAAATGTATAAAAGTAGTCACGAAAATAAAATATTAGATTTATGAGACTAGTGTTCTCATTGGGAATCGAGTTAGGACTGACTGGGGGGACACCAGGAACAAGGGAAGGAAATTAGCTGACGTATGATGGAAGAACATCAGATTTAGGAATAAAGGATAGGATATAACAGATAGCATTATTTATGCAACCCCCGCTACATCCTTAGGTTGTCTTCCTTAGAGTCCTTTTTAGAGTACCCCTAATGAAGATACCTTTCAAATTTTTTACCAAAATGTATTGCTACTAGTACTTATAACTTAGGCTGTGTGTTGTTTGCCAGTCAATAATATAAGATTTAATAAACATAGCTTATTTATTAATCTATTATTATTAGTATTGATATTCACGAAAGTGATCTTATAAAATATTGCATTTTATTTTATTATTTTTTAAAGCATAGAACGTTTAACACTCAATCATTATCGGTTTTCAATAAGCCAGAATTAAGTGCGAATCAATCAAGTGGGGTTGAGTACGCTCGAAGCAGAAATCAAGTGTGTGTACCAATGAGTTTAACTGGCGCCAAACCCCTTTGTTGTATATTCCATTTATACCTTTAAGCTTTTTCCAAAGGCTTCGCATGGTTAAAAAGTAAACGGATATGCCCGTGGATGAAAGCACTTCTACGTATCTATAATTTAGACTCTAATGTATTAATATTGATATTCACGAAAGCTATAGTAAAACTATTGGGATTTTATACAATACTTTATTATTTTTTTATAACTTAGAACGTTTAACACTCAATCATTATTGGTTTTCAATAAGCCAGAATTGAGTGCGAATCAATCAAGTGGGGTTGAGTGCGCTCGAAGCAGAAATCAAGTGTGTGACCAAAGAGTTTAACCGGCGCCAAACCTCTTTGTTTTACGTTCGTTTATATACTAGCTTTTTCCAGCGACTGTACGTACGAACATAGGCTATGTAATATTCCTAAAGAGGATTGACTTCGAAATCCTTTTGCAACATGTTTTTCTACATGTGCCGACCAGCAGTATTCCAAGTTTCAGCAATATTCGTCTGAGTCACAAACATCTACAAAAACCTTTTATTTATAATACTAGCGACCCGCCCCGGCTTCGCACGGGTAGCATGTTATAATACATATAAACCTTCCTCCTGAATCACTCTATCTATTTAAAAAAACCGCATCAAAATCCGTTGTGTAGTTTTAAAGATATAAGCAAACATACATACATACAGACGCGGGAAGCGGAAAGCGACTTTGCTTTATACTATGTAGTGATATTACTAAGATATATATTATAAATTATATTATTATGCTTGGTATTGAATGACCCGTTTCTACAGGGTATAAGGTACCATACGTGACAGGTTGCAAGATACTCGTAAGTTACCCATTGACGCGTATAAGAATACTTACTGGTTTCTTCGCGATGTTATCCTTCACGGTTAAGCACATTTCAACTCTCATGATTCGGTCTTCTTCAACTCTCTTCGGTCGGAATAGGCGAAATCGGCTCAGCTTTTTATTTTATAAAGATAAATACGCGTTTGAATGATATGGTGTACCCGTATCTAGCTATATCTTGAGTTATTGTGCCAACCCGTAAATAATTACGTTGTGAATAGGACTCATTTAATAATTCATCTGGGTTTTACCTGTCCCTAACGAGTTTCAGGTAATAATGAGGTACAAGCTTACCTTACTTTGTTGAAATAATTCTGCATACTTCAGCGTTACTTAGCGCTTTTTCAAGCGACGAATTAAGGAGGTTCTCAATTCGACGCGTATAATACAGGTAATTTTTAGGGTTCCGTACTCGAAGGGTAAAAACGGGACCCTATTACTAAGACTTCGCTGTCCGTCTGTCTGTCCGTCTGTCTGTCCGTCTGTCTTTCCGTCTGTCTGTCACAGGGCTGTATCTCATGAACCGTGATAGCTAGAAGTTGAAATTTTCACATTACGTATTTCTGTTGCTGCTCTATCAACAAATACTAAAAACAGAATAAAATAAATATTTAAGGGGCCCCCCTTAAATATTTATTTTACCATACCATTCCCATACAACAAATATGTTTTTTTAGATAATGGTACGGAACCCTTCGTGGCGTGGTGGCGGACAGAAGCCAGTAATAGTATAAAATCTAAAAATCTTTTTGTCCGTACATAAATAACCTCGACCTATCAATCAAGTAAGGTGCCCCAATTTATCTCGCGCCCTTCCTCAAATATATCTTTCAAAGGAATACGTGATACCACGTAGTGCCAATTTGAAATAAATTATATAAAATTTCTCATATTCATTACTTTATCTTTGAAATCTTATTCAGTTCCTCATCAAAATTATAAGAAACTACCCTGCAAGAAGTTTTGTCAACTTGTCCATAGACAAATCATTTTCTCGGGTGATCGTGGCATTTTTGCGTGTTTATGACGTGTTTAATCAGTTACCTAGTTGGCGTTGTGTAAAAATGACCACCAATGTTAACTAGCTGTCCCGACAGACGTTGTCATGCCAAATTTATTTTTTTTCCATAAGAACCTTCTCCTGAAAATAACGAATACAACAAAAAAGAATTAGCGAAATCGGTTCAGCTGCTCTCGAGATTTGCGCTTAGCAACACATTCAGCGATTCATTTTTATATTATTATTATTTATTAATTCCCTAGTTAGTGTGGATAAGTGGTGTTGAATATCTATACTACCTTAAAATTAAATTATACAGCAAAACCTTCGAACAACTTGAAATCAAATCTATTTGTAAATACAGAGATTGCGCAAAAATTTACTCGAATTCTCTCGATTTACTTCGCTTGGTTGAATAATATCTTGAATTATTCATGGAAAAAGCTTCCATAATTTGATCTTGACTCATAACTCGTCTCAAAGGAGGATGCCTCTATAATTGCCTTTTGCGCTGTAGGTTCGATCCCCAAGAAAAAATATTATAATTTATTATTTAAGCATGTTTTTAAGCTTAAAATAAGTATTTTATCAGTTACTAGCTCTCCCGACAGACGTTGTCCTGTCAAATTTCAATAATCCCATAGAAAAATCTTTCCAGAATTTTTGGAATTTTAGGAAAAAATTAAGAAAGTTTCGGTTCTTACCCTCAGGAGAAGGTCAATTGTCGGGAGACAATAACATACAACAAAAAAAGAATTAGCAAAATCGGTCATCCACAATAGAGATTCCTTTTTTATATTATAGATAGATCTAGTTCCTATAGCTAAAATAATATAAAGAAACTGCATAAAAAGTAGAATCATTGCCTATTGTCATGCATTGCCATAAAGTTTTTTATGAATCTTTAGAACCATTATTTCTCTCTCCCTAAAATCTCTACTGATGAAATTGCTAGGTATATTAATCAGTATCCTTCACCTTGAACCAATATCTGATAGGTTTGTCGCCTGACGGACCCTAATCAGAGTGTTAGACAAACACAAACAGACGAACAGCTCTAATATCAATCACGCCAATGAACGCTGAGCACCAGTTTCCAAAGTTGCTGAATAGCGAGTCCGTCGCAACTAAAGATCGAAGAAGAATATTGTAATTTTTATGTAACCTGCTTTTACCAGCATTTACCGACTTCGTCTGCTTAGATTCAGAAAATCTTTTTTTGAGCTCTTTGTCGTTAAACATTAAAGTTAATGAAAATCAAAATATTTTTTTGGAAAAAAAGTAGCCTATTGACATTTTATCGCAATCGACCCAGACACGGGGGTGTGGTATCGTCATAGACAGACAGACAACTTAACTTTCGTATTTATAATCTATATAATATATATAAATCAATGCCACTTTTCGTTGTAATTTTATAACTCAAGAACGGGCTCACCTATCCAAACCAAATGTTTAGGCTTTGTTCGGACTATTTAGTAGATGATTTATGTGAAGTTTGCACAAAATCGGTATAGCGGTTCTTCATTTATCACATTTTTTGTAACAAATGAGTTCAATAAATGGCGGATCATTTTGTAAATGGGGATTTTGCTGTCAATCAATTATTGAAATTTGACAGGACAACGTCTGTCACGAGTCGGCTAGTATTAGTATAGATATAGATTGACACGAATTGGATATTAGGTTAACCTACCTCCCTGAAAAGAATTTAATCTTTCCTTTCTTCTTCTATCTTTGAAAAGAAACTTTAAATCGAATCATGATAGCCGAGTGATGGATGCGAAAATTCTTGTCTATCACCCAAACTAAATTACTCGTAGGTATACCGAAACTTTTTTATCATTTAGGCAGGTTACTCATACGTTATACCATAGACCTATTAAAGTAAACTTTACTATCTTACTTTACTTTTTACTTTATTTGGTCTATGGTTATACAAACTTGATTATTAGCTTGAAATGAAATATATTTATTGACACACAAACACAGATAAATACGAGTAGGTACACACAACAAGAAGCGGCGACGGATTTGTGACCTGTCACATGTGGAATGCTAACTACTCTGCAAAATGTGGGCATATGCCAAATGTTTGGACGTACCTCTGACTAAAACCTTTAGACATCTTCAAAGATCTGAGCAGGTGGAGATCCAAGAGGATGTCTACCGTACTTGGGGATTACAGTCATGAACCTATTATTTTTTTTTTAATTTATCATAATAAGAAGAATGAAGATACTCGTACATAAAAACATAGACAACCTACTGCGTAGGTCAAAAAGGCTCCATCTTAGCTTCATGCGTAAGTATTTTACAAGCTTTTATTTAACATACATTGCAATGTATGTATGTAACTTTGTAACTAGGTATGTTTGTTAAGGTGAAATCTTGCAACTCAATTTTAAAGCACTTATCCCCAACCGATTGAGCTGAAATTTCGCATACATAAGTAACTTCGGTGAAAATGCAATAATATGGTGACAGTGAGCTGATCTGATGATGGAGTCTAGAGCTGTTCAATAGACATTCATAATGAAACTCCTTAGTAAATACTTCGATTGAGTTATAAATTTGCATACTTGTCAAGTTCCGATGACAATGTTATATGTGTGATGTGACAGGTGACAGCACGCTGGTGCTCGATGGTTTAAATGATTTTACAATAGCTTGTCATTGAAAAATATTTTTTAACAGAAAACTTATTTCGTGTAAATATCATTTTATACAGACCTGCGGCGGACTCTTGACGTAGTACTCGGTGTCGTTGATGATAAGACGGAAGTCCGCCTCCAATAAAGCCTCCACGGTGTCACTGGAGGAGATGCGCACGCGCTCGTCCGCTGCGAGCGCCGCCGCGCGCTCCACGCCGCGGTCCTCAGCCTTCACCTGTAACAAAAACCTGGGTTTATAATTGTTTGTTGTACTGTTTTCTTGGTTATTCAGCGGTTTTAGGTGAGCGAAAATGCGATATAACAGTGCTATTATAAAATAGATAAGTGACTTTCATATGCAATTTTTGTAGGGATCTCTAATTTTTTTTTTAAATAATATAGTCTGTGTTACTTGCTGATTATATAATTTTTGATAGAGGTGTAAGAATTACAAAAAAACTGTTTAGTCGTTTTTAGTTTATCAATCAAACGCAAAATACAAATTTTTCCTCTATAAACTATTTTAAATTACATAATTTAACACTACTATTAGTGTAAATGGGCTTACCTGTTCGAGCAGGTCGCCGACGGTCTGCGAGACCGGTCGCAGAGTGAAGCGGCATCTTTCGCGGCGCGACGGCAGTGGCACCGTTATCACCGGGAGGCCGCGTCGATACGTCACTGTCACTTCTGAAACAATGAGAGATCCATGAACGCAAATAAAGAGAAGCGATATTTACAAACTAGAATGACACGGACGTTGGCAGAATTGTGACAAATAGTCACAGCAGCCAGGGGAAAAGAATTGAATTGAATTGAGAAACGATATGCTATCCCAGAGATGATGATGATCAATGCTGCTCTTTTTATAATGCTTTTCATGTCATTGAAAAATATTTTTAACAGAATACTTATTTGAATCAAACATAAGAACTAGCCTCGTGTATCTCGGGCATTATCGTGTCGAACCGCTTCGTCGCAATCAAATAACGAAACTGAAGTAAATAAAACAGTTGAAACAAAACCCGAACCCGCACCAACAAAGCCATAACACTTGAAAAAATCCGTCCTGATTTACGGACGCTCGGAAACGAGTACAAATGGTATTGAGAACATAATGGGGCGTTTCCAATACTGACCGAAAAACATCCAGCTTAATGGAATTCCATTGAAATAACTGAGTCTTGTCGCTTTTGTTGAGTTTCGCATGTTAAGAGTAATAAATGTTTTTGATGAATGCAGAATCGTTTTTACTCAATAACCGCAAAACATACAGTTTTGTTTTTTTATGACAAAGATAACTAGATAAATTAAAGACAAAATCACGATTGGTGAAACTTTTGTAGATAGATTTATTTTCCAAAGTTGGCTTTTCAAAAACACTAGTTTTGTTTCTAATCGAAACTATGAATAGCTAAACAGTTTATTTTTATATAATTCGTTAGATAATCATACTAGCTAAGTAAATTATAGAGAGTTTCTTTTAAAGTTTGATGGTTTAGAAGTTAATGCAGCTTTATCACTTTTTCCGTCTTATCCGAGTAGACTTAGCACATACAAAAAACCAAACATTTGACATATCACCTTAAACTGATATGGTAGATACATGATATTGTCTCCACATTATCTTCAAAAGGGCTAAGTACGTATGCAATTTAGTGAGAACACCTTAAAAATAGAATTTACAAGTAGGTTTGTAAAGATAATCTTTTTATCTATTTGATTACTAGAGAGACG
This sequence comes from Hydriomena furcata, assembly GCA_912999785.1. NCBI lineage: Eukaryota > Metazoa > Arthropoda > Insecta > Lepidoptera > Geometridae > Hydriomena > Hydriomena furcata. The sequence continues at coordinate 13,262,544 of OU538825.1, read as the reverse complement.
CTCTGTAGTACTCGTACCTGATCAAGATAGAAACTAGGTCATTAAAATTAAGGTTCATGTAGTTTAATTTTCTCACAAGTCGATAAGATTAGAATCTAGTCCATTATGCTCCACATTATGCTATTATATTTGTGCTCCGGGTAGATGCCAAGTATAAAGATTTTTGGACAGCAGGAATAGTTTACCGACGATATAGGCAAACGCCGCTAACAATGAAAGTGTTCTCGACTTTTTGTGTCTTATTTTTTTATAATAAATTAAATAATATATATATAGGGTCAAGACTATAATCCCCAAGTACGGTAGAAATCCTCTCAGATCTCCAGGTGCTTAGATACTTTAAAGATGTCTAGTGGGGGTAGCCAGAGGCACGTCCAAACATTATATTTGGCATATGCCCACATTTTGCAGTAGTTAGCATTCCATACGTGACAGGTTTTATTATAATGTATTTTAGTCTATAAGGTATTTATTGATATGGGCCTCAGTATTTGTATTTAACATTACTGGTGTTGCCTGAAATAAATAATAATTATTATTATAGTTAGGGTTGTAATGTTCTTATACTAAGCGACACTGCATTGCATAAGACGACGACGCGACAGGCGGGTAAAGATTACACGTTACATTTTTCTTGATTTTTAAAACATTACCAAGTAGAAGTACCTAATAGAGAACAGGATTTTGTACAAAGTACTATAAAAACAGGAATTTCCTGGCTCATAACGTTCACGCGGTAAAAATACGGGAATTTTCCCGTACCTGCGCTACAATATTTTTCAATACAAACTGACAGAATCAAGTAACGCTACGAATGATGGACGCAGATATGGTAATGGGAAACTATGGAAAATACTGTCCATAATATGGAATGGAATGAAATGGAACAATAACCATAGAGCTCGGAATATAATTGTTTCATTACGACGCGGACTCAGCCTGATTGTTTACGCGCTCCACTTACTTTTGTATAGTTATGCGCAAAAGCGCTTAGTGCTTTTCATTCATAATTAATTTATTCAAGCGTGTCTTCGCGCAAGGCGAAAAAAAAAGTTAAACATATCCGTTAATCTGTTCCTTATAAATCTAACAAAAGCAGACGGATGCTCTTTCCACACATCTCGCAACAAAATGGCATGCAGAGCGTCGGTACTTACGTGGAGTAGGCACAACTAAACATGCAAACTAAGTAGGATCTACAACACAATGTTACTTTCCACAAAGCATTGAGGGAAGTCTATTATTGTGGTAGGTGACAAATTTAGGCACCTTAAAACTGGCGTATTTTAATACTTCGTACCTACTTTTATTTGCATAATAAAGGACAGTTGTTTTTAAATAATTAACTGTGTGTTTGTACAACAAAGAGCTTTTACTCTTTTATGGCTACAAATTAATTATGTTTTTTTTCGTATTTTGATGGTCAAGGTATAAAAAATACTATATACAGTACTTCAACCAGTTTTACGGGCAAAAAGTCATCACTACATAGTATAAAGCAAAGTCGCTTCCCGCTTCCCGCGTCTGTATGTATGCTTATATCTTTAAAATTACACAACGGATTTTGATGCGGTTTTTTTTAATAGATAGAGTGATTCAGGAGGAAGGTTTATATGTATTAAACCCGTGCGAAGCCGGGGCGGGTCGCTAGTATTTTATAAAAGTCGTAACCACGTAACCTTCGGTTGGTATTATCAAATTATTTTTTGACACACAAAATCAACGCAAGTTACACATGCAAAGAAAAAAAATATTTTAAACTTATCAACCTACAAGCGATTTTAAATTCATATTTCTAAATTGCAATTATGCGAAAATTCGACGTTTATAATCTGATTCAACAAGACTGTAAATAAATTAGTGAATCAAATCCATTATTTATAATCACAGAACAATTTTGGTACAGCGCTGCTTTTTCTCACATTCAATCTGAAGGTTTTCATCGTCGTATAAGCGAAGCATACAACCGTAACATAATAAAAGTACAACCTGGACAACAAAACACGTCAACAAAATTGCATTAAGTATCAAAACGTGCTCGATGACGTGGTCGTGAGCAGTTTCATTATTTTATCAATTCAACAAAATTGGGTTATTTTAATTTATAGTTACGCTATTTAGGAAATTCAGCTGAGTCCAGGAGGGAGCTAATAAAAAAAGTGGTACTCTAGCACGCGACTGTACAGAATACTTTGTTAAACTTTCAAGCAGATTAATCGCTCGCTAGAAAGAGAGGCAAAACAACTTTTCAACGACACAAGTATAGAGCGAAAACGGATATTGCGGATATATCTTATGCTATATCCATCGGGATCTGCTTTTATCGGGATCCAAGATATATACAGTCGTGGTCAACTAATTAGGGACACTTTTTGGTTAAACCGAATTGTGAATTTATTTTTTATTTTCCAACGAGTCTAAACCATATTCCATATCTCTTACATGTAAGTATAATTAGTCATTTATGTGCCCGATTATACAAACAATAACAACTTCTTAAACATTAAACCTCTTTACAGTATAGCTGATAGATTATCGTAGTGCTATTTGTTCAAATAATGCTGGCTGGCCATTTAATTAGGGACACTGAGATATTGCGTTCTATTTTCAAAATTTGAATCTCAATACTTTTTTACTTCTTCTCTTATTGTTTCGTGGTAGTTTTGGCGGCAATCCCGATATTTATTTTAAGTTTTGAAAAATATTTTGAAGAAAAATGGGTAAAAATAAAAGTTGCGATCCAACACTACGAAAAATTATCATGAAGTTTGTTGTCGAGCATGGTTGGCCATACCGAAGGATAGCAGAACATTTAAATTGTTCAAAAACTATGGTATACAATGCAGTGCAACATGTCAGACGCAATAACACAGATTTAAATGTGCCCAGAACAAAAAGATCGAGAAAAACAACTCCGCAAGAAGATAGAATGATAACCAGGTTAGCTAAGAAAGATCCGTTTCTAGGCTCTATTTTAATTAAACACGAAGTGTTTGGGACAGACGAAAGAGCTGGTGTCTCAGCGAGGACCGTTTGACGACGTCTGGTAGAAGCAGGGTTGTTCAGAACCACGAACCTCTAGGAATGGAGTTCCTACAGGCGCAGAGGTGATACTGCGACGTGGCGCGTCCCCGGGCTGCGGATAGGGGTAGCCGGTACCGAGTATCGGTACAGTACCGGTGTGTATAGGTGTCTTGGCGACTCGATCGTGGATGTCAAACATGATTGACTTGCCTTGGCACCAATCGCACGATTAGTAGGGAGAGAGGCCACGGTGTGAGAGATGAGGGATGGGTGCTCTTCCTGAAAGTCGGGTAGGTGTCTTGGCGACTTGATCGTGGTCTTCGCGCACATGATCAACTTGCCTTGGCACCAATTGCACGATTAGTAGGGAGTGAGGCCAACCAAGTGGGTGGGATTTGAACACGGCTGATCCCACCCAGGGAGGGGCCCCCGCGACGGGTCACAGACTGGCGGCTTGGTGACTTCATCGTGGTTTTGGGCGATGCACTTGCCTAGCTGCCAGTTATTAGGAAGGTAGTGAGGCCTCTTATAGGCCTCCGTATGGAAGGGAATGGTTGATGAAGGTCGGAAAGTCTGCCGAGGGTGACGATGCGTCGATCAGTGTGTGTCAACCCACCACTTGATCGACGAGTCGTCATCTCTTCGGCGGAGAATGAAAGGGATAGGAATGTGAGGTGATGGATGCAAGACGGGAATGGAGAGGAAGAAAACCTCAGTAAAAAATTACCAGCGGCAGGAGATCTGAGAGTGATGGGACGGTGTACGCACCGTCTCCGCAACTCTCCTCCTCCTGGCGATCATGCGATTTGCCGGGAGCGAGGCCGCCGAGTGGGATCCTTTTGATCCCACTCTGGGATGGAGGGGAGGCGACAGTGGGTGCCTGCCCCTACCGGGATGGTGACTGGTGGCCGTTCTGGCTTTTGGCCTTGCCACCAGTCGTGGAGCGGAGTTCGGTGTTACCGACTCTGCTGTTTGGGTCCGTGAGTGGCTGAAGTGGGGGCTTCGGCTGCTCGCTTGTGGACCCCGGGAGGGCGATGGCACTTAAGTTAGTGCTGTCGTGAGCTCCGCGTACGTAGTGCGCGGGACCGGGCGTGGCAGTGGGTGTCATTCCCGGGACGATGCTCCTAGCAACGATGCGAGAGGGGCACCAGTGCGTTCCGTATGGAGATCCCGGAGCCCCTCGACATGCATCGAGGCTGGCCATCGGGCGTTTTTAGTGAGTCGTCGAGTGCAGAGTGCTCGACAACCTCACATAACCTAGTTTGCCGCCCCTGGACAAACTAGGTATCTGGTTGCAGATTTTTACCGCCCGTAAAGCAAAAAAAAAAAAAAAAGGGTTGTTCGGAAGAGTGGCTCGCAAAGTACCGTTGTTGAAGAAAGAACATAGAAATGCTCGTTTGGCGTTTGCACGTAAATATGGACATTGGACCTACGCCCAATGGCAACATGTATTATTCTCTGACGAGACCAAGGTTAATTTGATTTCTTCAGATGGAAGGCAATACGTACGGCGTCCAGTAAAAGCGGAAATGAATCCAAGATTCACAAAAAAGCAGGTGAAACATGGCGGTGGAAACATTAAAATGTGGGGTTCATTTTCTGGACGTGGAGTGGGACCTGTGAGGAAAGTTCAGGGTAACTTAGACCAACATCAATACAAGGCAATATTGGAGGAAACGATGCTTCCCTATGCTGAGGAGCATCTCCCTATTATATGGACGTTTCAGCATGATAACGACCCGAAACATACCGCCCGTTCAGTCAAGTCGTTTCTTACCAGTCAGTCAGTATCGGTGCTAGATTGGCCAGCAAATAGCCCTAACCTTAACCCAATCGAGCACCTTTGGCACGAAATCAAGAAAAAAGTAGCCACTTATCGTACCACAACTTTAGATGAACTTAATGAAGCTTTTTGTGAGGCATGGGCAAACATTCCTGTCGAAACATGCCAGAAACTGATAATGTCTATGCCACATCGGTGTCAAGCGGTAATTACTAACAAAGGTTTTGCTACTGGGTACTGATTTTACACGTAATAAAATGGAGCTGTTAAAGATATTATAATACTGCAGATTATTAGTTTTGTTTAACTCTATTTTTCATTATAGTTTACTGTCCTTAATTAAATGTCCAGCTACAGAATTATACCTTAAAATTGAATACATGTTCAACCTTTGATATTAAATACTTTTTTCTATTTATTTATTCTTTTATTTACAGCCATTTAAAGCATAATAATCGGACCAAATTATGCAAATAATAGTTACTGAGAAATCAATAGGGTTTTATATTTGTATGTACATAACCGGTTATTGTTCTTCACTATCTTGCATGTCCCTAATTAGTTGACCACGACTGTATATAGATAGATAAACTCTTAATTGCACACAAAGAAAACAAACAGTAGGTATAGTAGTAGGTAACAATAACAACAAACAAAAAAAATGTACAACGGGCGGCCTTATCGCTAAAAGCGACAGACAGGTGACAGCGATGGACAGGATAAACAAAATCAAGAAAAGGAAGAAGAAACACTTGTTAATCGGAATATTTTCATTTGAAAAATAAAGAAAACATTATAAAGAACTTTCTTACTTTTTAAGTTATTCTGCATTGATTCAATAACCAGGAATTTTGGAACGAGTGTTGCAAAAGGTATTTTTAACATTTTGGACGTCTCCTTCGTGGATAAAAATGAGACTGACCACAAATGCGATTACTTCAGCTTCCAAACCCGCTGTCGCCTCATCTTTCGCCTTGACTCCCGTCTATTTACTATGCGCGTACGCAGCATTAAGCGACGCCCGCGCACATGTCGGCAGACGTTGTAATTGCCCTGTCACTTTCCTAATTATCATCGCGCCGTTCAGCGTTTCTCTCCAATGTTTGATTAATAGATATCACTTTTGCATGCGATAATAGTTTTTCAGCGTTTTCTCGATCGGATTGTCGAATTGTTGAATATAATAACAACAAAAAAGGCTCACGACTGGCGCCTTGTCTCATCACATGTGACAGTGAGTCCATTATTGGAACAGAGCACTATTAGGGCAATAATCCACGCGGATCTCTTACAGGTGTAGTCAGAGGTGTTTCAAAGCACATTTTTATAGAGTATCATAATAACCTTAAGCTATATCGAAGAGTATCTAAAAATACTTGATCAAAAATAATCAGAAAAAAACAATACAGTGTTTAAGATCACGCGCTTTTTGCTATTACAAAATATGGTATAGTTTACAATTACAGACCATCATCGAGTGATAGAAAAGTAGGATTGATCACCAAAGTCGCGGGATAAAGTCAGTCAAAAACATGCATATTGGTAGTAAATCGATTTTATTAACTCATAGCTTGTTTATTATTGATTTATGAGGCGAATAAACCGTAGTCATGCAAAATACATGTAAATGTATGACACGCGATATCACACTAGTACAGTCATTATTCTCAGAATGGTCACATAATGGCTTAATTAACATATACAATGCATTTGTTACACGAGACGATAAGGCATATTGACCTTATAGAGGAAAGTATTAGAGTTTAGAATATATCTACTAGCAGTCCGCCCTAGCTGGTATACCTACTAATAATAAATTAATAAATATTGGTGGACTTTAAACACAGCCATCTAGCCCTAAACTGAGCAAAGCTTGTACTATAACCAGATAACTGATAGAATATATACTTTTTTTTAATATATATACTTACTAGCGACCCGCCCCGGCTTCGCACGGGTTTAATACATATAAACCTTCCTCCTGAATCACTCTATCTATTAAAAAAAACCGCATCAAAATCCGTTGTGTAGTTTTAAAGATATAAGCAAACATACATACAGACGCGGGAAGCGGAAAGCGACTTTGCTTTATACTATGTAGTGATAATACATATTAATACCCATACGCAGAACAAACATCTATGTTTTTCATACAAATATTTGATAAAGATCATAGGCATAATTTAAAAACCTTAAGTTACATTATTGTAATTTTTGTGGGATCTCTCTTTGAAAATATATATATAGCCTATGTATCTGTACTCGCTGTTAATGTAGCACCAGAAATATGAAAGTTTTTTAAAATTTGTCCAGTATTTTTTTAGCTAGTTTAGTAATAAGTACCTGGATGACCGAGCTTTGCCTGTGGCCTGAGCACGAACCACTATCGTATCGACCACGTATCTTCTATATGTCAAAACTGACACTTAACCCCCTAAACCCCCTAAACCCCCTGAAAACACGGATAAAACGACGTTTTCTAAATATGAAACCTAGCTAGATCGATTTATCGCCACCGAAACAAATTCAAATTCAAATCATTTATTTCAATAAAATCGCTAGGATCGCTTTGAAACGTCTTAGGAACTAAGTGAAGCTACGCCGATTCCACGCGACCAAGCCTAGAAGAATCAGGCAACAAACACGGCTTGGGGTCTACCTTTTTTTAATGATCCTTTCCTTAATGCTATGTAGAGCTCCAGTGTGATGCTAATCGAACAAGGTGAAGGCTCAAACAAGAATAATAATTAAAAATACTACTCAAGTACGTAAACAATAAAAAAAATAACTAAAGAGCCTCAGCACAAATTCAAAAAGCAGCACACGCTACACTTGATAAAGAAATAAAACTTAAAGATAAAATAACTATTTAAACCTACAGCAAACTCAACGATTTTCAAATTTAATGAAAATCGTAGCTGTTTCCGAGATTCAGATTATATAATATCCAAGAATTGCTCGTATTAAATAGATATCTTCTGGAAATACACATAGAAACTGTTGCCTGTATTTGATTCTATGCGATGCTCAGGCAAGATGTCTGATCTTATTTCTCAAGGAAAATCTTCCGAGCTTTACCGGATCAGAAAACGTCTAAATTCTTATCGATATAACATTTTCTCATATTTCTTTTACAAATCCTGTACCTTCTATATTCAAGACTTGTGTATATATACCTACTGAGGAATGTTATGCTATTTATCTACGAGAATAATATATAGCGGGTGTATTAAGACTACTCAAAAATTCTGAATACTAGTAGATAAGTAGATAAGTAATTTTACTCCTACCAATGCCCCTAGAGAATAGAAAGTAGCTTCATCCTGAAGGGAACATCCTTCATTTCATCAACATCATTCATTTTGGCATCGATTGGCATAAATAATCTTATGTGACTATTTATGTATGACTATTTTTTCTGTTTCTAGCAGTGGAAAGTCGGGTTTGTTACAACACTTATAACTCAAGAACGGCTGAACCGATTTGGCTGAAAATTGGTGGGGAGGTAGTACTTTTTAACGGGAACGGGAACGGGAGGTAATTCTAAAGCGATACGAAGTTCGCCGGGTTAGCTTGTAATAAATATAATGAACTGAAATTAAAATACAAAATTATTATCCTCATCGGGGTTTTGGAACAGAAGCAAATTATAAAATTGGAAAAAACCAATTTTGATTTCTTTTTTTTTGAAGATGTATCTGAACATTCAGTTTCAGTTTTCAGTCATAATACACCATGTATACTTCTAAATCGAAAACTGGAAAGACTGAAGTTGGTAGTAACTACCATCTACGCTATAAGTTGTGTGTTCGATTCACACCAAGGACAAACAGTTGTGATGAATATAGATGTTTGTTCTGTGTTATTAATGAATTAAAATAAATGTCAGCAATCTAGTTTCCATAGTACAAGCTGTGTTTAGTTAAGGGTTATATGCTGTCTATATAACGCTGTCTGAAATGTCCATAAAAAAATTATTAGTATGTAGTTTGCAAGCAATTGGCTGATTTTTATGATATTCTTTCAAAGAAAAACTCACGTTATTATTGTATAAAAACGTATACATTATTTCGTAAGTAAACAAATAAGTAATTGAAATTCCAAACGTTTTTGTATATAAAAGAGAGCAGAGTAAATGAATACAGATCATAAATATCGTATCGGCCGTGATTAAGCATCGTTAATCAATAGAAAACATCTCGAACCTCGCGATTACTCAGTTTTATTACATGAAGCTAGGGTTGCCATCTCTAAAATTTGGCACCCAGGACAAGACGCGTGAAAACCCCGGATTTTAGAACACAGAACCCCATATTCATGCCAAATTACTGCTTTCTAGCACTAATAGTCCCTGAGCTAAGCTGCGGACGGACGGACATGGCGAAACTATAAGGGTTCCTTGTAGACTACGAAAACAACAGTTGAAAATGTCATAAACCATCTTTTTAGGGGCGAGCGGCTAAATTTTAAACCCGGACTACAAATGTAGCCCCGCCCGGACGCAACCCGGACGCCCTCTAAACTAGGACAAATCCGGGGAAACCCGGACGGATGGCAGCCCTACATGAAGCCAGTACGATAATGTGTTTCGCTTTATCTACCTTTAGTATGTATGTTATGTCAAATTAGAATCCCCATATTCTTAGTTGTAACCTCGATTCTACCTTGACATAACTCTTTCGAGGCGCCTTGAACATTCCCACGAAAAGTACCTCATGTATCTTAAATCGATATTATGAAGGTATTAGAACTATTTGTTTAGATCTCTTTAGTCTAAGAGTATCTCCATCTGTAGTGTCATTGTGTAATCTATCTTCTATTATATAGAAAATGATATAAAGCAGCTGAACCGATTTCGCTTCTTCGAGTTCTTTTTTTGTTATATTTGTTATTATCAGGAGAAGGTTACTAATATTAAAACATACAGGCGAATTGAGAACCTCCTCCTATTTGAAGTCGGTAAAAAAACCACGACCACATAGTCCTGGCCTTAGGAACAACACCTAGACCTGGAAGAAATATCTGCAGATCATGCAAACATGGAAATCGAACCACTGTGTGCCAGTCAGCCACTCGCCCACCACGACACCGTAATAATACTAATCCTAATAATACTCGTATACATAGTTTAACTTAACGGAAGCTAGATTAACATAATAATATTCAGTCGGAGCTAATCTTGATCGCAAGTTTTTTTTTACACATCGTCGTGAATAAATTACTATTTTCGAATAGAAAGGAATTCTAACAAATATTCAATTCAATGTGCAATTCAATAGGGAAATGTATGTTAATTCATTCTGATCAATTGCATACAATTTCTACTATTCTATTGGCAAATAATAGACTAAAAGCGTAACAAGGAAATTCTATTACCGTCGCTTCAATTAGTACGCGATTTGAAAATGAATGTTTAACGACTGTAACCCAGGTAGGTGGACATCCTCTCAAAACTCCAGGCTCCTTAGATCCTTAATGATGTCTAGAGGGGGTATTTAGAGGCGTCCTAAAGTTACATTTGGCACACGCCCACATTTTGCAATAGTTTACATTCTAGCTGGTTTCCTCACGATATTCTCCTTCACCTTTTAGGGTTATATAAATTAAATAAAGAGGATTACGACTGTGATCCCCGAACTCGGTAGGTAGACATCCTCGCAGATCTGAACCTTGAAGAAGTTTCTAACTAAATTATTTAATTTTCGTATATTTTCAAAGTAAGTAATAAATGAAAGGTACCCACTTCTAACTTTGCCAAATTGATTACTGTAACCTCTTCAGTTCCTTGGGGGTCCTTAAGGAAAATTCGAGTTTATCTAATCTTTCCGACTTTTTCATTTATTTCAAGGACCATTATAAACTTCAGAGAAACTGAGTTTCTTATCTTTAAACATGACTCAAGTGCGAGTCGACTAGCGCGACGAGGGTTCCATGCGAAATTATAAATAATGTTGCAACATCTATTGCGAGCGTCTTGTATGTAGGTACCTTTTGAAAGAAGGAAAGTTACTTTTTAAAAACATCAAAAAGTAATTTCGACTGCGAATACCAATAAACATATATTCTAATAAAAGCAACATCGAAAATGATCAACCGATGAAAATAAAATAAAATAAATAGGATCACGACTGTAATCCCCAAGTACGGTAGACATCCTCTCAGATCTCCAAACGCTTAGATCCTTTGAAGATGTCTGGTGGGAGTAGTCAGAGGCACGTCCAAACATTACATTTTACACATGCCCACATTTTGTAGTAGTTAGCATTCCATACGTGACAGGTTGCAAGCCCATCGCCGCCTATAATACTACTCTAGAATACTAACTGGTTTCCTCACGATGTTATCCTTCGCCGTTTTGAGCACGTGTTTTTGATGCGCAAGTAAATTTTTCGAACAGAAAAATCCATTGATGCACGCCGGGATTCGAACCCACGACCTTCAGATTAAAGTCGAGGTACCTCCCACTCGGCAAACACGACTATCACTACATAGTATAAAGCAAAGTCGCTTTCCGCTTCCCGCGTCTGTATGTCTGTATGTATGTTTGCTTATATCTTTAAAACTACACAACGGATTTTGATGCTGTTTTTTTTAATAAATAGAGTGATTCAAGAGGAAGGTTTATATGTATAATACATGCATAATATAGTAGAGAAACACTGATAATTTTAGAGGTTTCTAATGTGATGTCGTAAATAAACACATTTTATTGCGCTTACATTGCAAATGCTGGCTGAACCCCACGAGATATATCAAAATAATGTACTACAGTATTGTACACCTTAAAAACGTCTACAAAAAAGTCAACGATGGTATTAGAAATGTCTTACGCACAGCGAAGCGGGCACGGGTCAGCTAGTACGAAATAAAACGAAGATTAAATGAAAAAAATATCTAAAATCAGTTAACAAATGGCGGAGATAACGCGTAAAGTAAATACAGAAATAAAATACGGCCAAATCACACACGTCCGTCCAATATCTCCAATGAACAAAATAAATAAAATACACTCAACTTCGATGAAAACGATTCGCTCAATTTTGTGAAAATGTTGCGACTCGGTTGAAAATGGTGACACGGCTTCCGAATATATTCGAGACTAAATTAATTGAAGCTCTGATGCTTACGAGTGCCTACTTAAAACGAGGCTTATAAGTTGTGTTATTGTTTTTGGTTCAGCTTTCACAGGAATTTTAATTAATTTACCCCTTACCTCCAAGCCTTTACCACGTGCAGACGTGTTTTGTGTCTACAAGTAAAGGTGTGACCAGACTTTGCGCGGCAATCGAGCGCGGCAGCTGCGCGCGGAAATTATGACGTGTTAACGAACAATAACACCGTTTGAGCGCGGCTGTCTTCCAGACATAGCGCGGCTTGCCACGCGCGCCAGCCGCGCCCGATTGCCGCGCAAAGTCTGGTCACACCTTAATAATTAAACATACTTTACATATAGCTATTATTATTTAAGCCGTGTTAGCCCAAGCGGGAGGTACTTCGATTTTAATTCAGAAAGTCATGGGTTCGTATCCCGGCAGTGCATCAATGGATTTTTGTATTCGAAAAATTCATAATGTTTGAACGTGCCTCTGACTAACACCAGATATCTAAGCGCCTGGAGATCTAAGATTTCTTTTTCTATACAATATTCTTAAGCTGCATTATCAGAGAGTAACATAGGCTATATCTTCTATAGTAACATACATACATACTCTCACATAATCCTATACATAGTTCTACTATAACTAAAACTACTAGTACTACGGTACCAAAACTCCCATTCCCGGGACAAATATTAATATCATGTAGCCCATTTTATTAATTTTATTGTCATTGTCAACGAAAGGCGAGCGCTGGAAACTGCGATACTATACAGTTTTCAATTTAACTAATTTAGTTTTCAACGTGTTCAAATAGTTTTTATTGTATAATGTTGTTCTTTTCCGAATAAACAAATTGAATTTCGCGAACAATATTCGAACAGCTTTGAAAACAAAGGGTTTTGTGAGCACAAAGGGCGAGGTACAAGTACGTTTACAAACAAGGAGCCTACAAAGAAAACCGCTGATGGCATATAAATAATTACATTTTAACAACTGAACAATAACAGGTTTATTCGGTTGAGCGAACGAAGCAAGAAAAGATCTCTGAATTAATTTGGTGTTTTCGACGAAAGTAAGTATGATCCGATATGTATTAAATTTGTAAGAAATAAACATTGGACATTCCAAACAGCGCTATCTAGCCCAAATCTAAACAATTTATGTTTTAAAACCTCCTACTACCCCCTACTACATTTTCATCTACTTGACATGACATCTGCATGTGTAAAGCTTGTGAAATCACTACATAGTATAAAGCAAATATGTATGTATGTATGTTTGCTTATATCTTTAAAACTAAACAACGGATTTTGATGCGGTTTTTTTTAATAGATAGAGTGATTCAGGGGGAAGGTTTATATCACTACATAGTATAAAGCAAAGTCGCTTTCCGCTTCCCGCGTCTGTATGTAATATGTATGTATGTATGTTTGCTTATATCTTTAAAACTAAACAACGGATTTTGATGCGGTTTTTTTTAATAGATAGAGTGATTCAGGGGGAAGGTTTATATCACTACATAGTATAAAGCAAAGTCGCTTTCCGCTTCCCGCGTCTGTATGTAATATGAATGTATGTATGTTTGCTTATATCTTTAAAACTAAACAACGGATTTTGATGCGGTTTTTTTTAATAGATAGAGTGATTCAGGGGGAAGGTTTATATCACTACATAGTATAAAGCAAAGTCGCTTTCCGCTTCCCGCGTCTGTATGTAATATGTATGTATGTATGTTTGCTTATATCTTTAAAACTAAACAACGGATTTTGATGCGGTTTTTTTTAATAGATAGAGTGATTCAGGGGGAAGGTTTATATCACTACATAGTATAAAGCAAAGTCGCTTTCCGCTTCCCGCGTCTGTATGTAATATGTATGTATGTATGTTTGCTTATATCTTTAAAACTAAACAACGGATTTTGATGCGGTTTTTTTTAATAGATAGAGATATTCAGGGGGAAGGTTTATATCACTACATATTATAAAGCAAAGTCGCTTTCCGCTTCCCGCGTCTGTATGTATGTTTGCTTATATCTTTAAAACTACACAACGGATTTTGATGCGGTTTTTTTTAATACATAGAGTGATTCAGGAGGAAGGTTTATATGTATAATAACATGCTACCCGTGCGAAGCCGGGGCGGGTCGCTAGTCTATTTATACAAATAAAAATGAATCGCTGAAATGATTGTACGGGCATAACTTCGGAACGACTGCACCAAATTGGATTTATTATTTTTTTGTTGTGTTCTTTGTCAGAACAAGGTTACAAACCTGAAAGAAAATTTTGGAAAAACTAAAAGTGCTTTTTTTATGGGATAAAAACGCTCGTATTTAACGAAACTTTAGTCAGTTTGTCAAAACAACAGAATTACCGCGAACGTCGTGTCCGGCATTCACTGTCACGAAGATTTTAAAAGGAAAACATCATTTATTCATAAACCGGATGATCCCACCGTAAAACCCGGGCGAGCCTCTGTCATCTTGGGCCTTCATCAATGTTTATTTCTTAGAGAATTCAGAAAGGGACACTTTTTTCCCGAAGTTTTATAGGCGAGTGAAGGGCGTAATCATATATCACACAAAATATTGTTAACGTTTGAAAATTCTATATTTATAACACACTAGCTGTCCACTTCAAACTGGTGTACTAATGAAGATTATAGTTTTTTTTTTATATCTTAGGTTACATTATTGCAATTCAAGCGAGGATCCCAAATTTTTTTGAAAATAAAATATAACCTATGTTACTCTCTGATAACGTACCATTGGAAAGGCGATTCTTTTCTTAAATTGGTTCAGTATTATCTTGGTTTATCCGGTACAAACAAAAATACAAATTTTACCTCTTCATATATAGTAGCCGTGTTGGTCCAGACTTTAATTCGACTTTAATTCGACCTCGACTTTAATTCTGAAGGTCGTGGGTTCGAATCCCGACGTGCATCAATGGATTTTTCTGTTCGATAAATTTATATGCGCATCAAAAACACGTGCTCACAACGGTGAAGGAAAAAACATCGTGAGGAAACCAGTTAGTATTCTTATCATCTCTTATTATCACGTATGGAATGCTAACTACTGCAAAATGTGGGCATGTGCCAAATATAATGTTTGGGCGTGCCTCTGACTACCCCCACTAGACATCTTCAAAGGATCTAAGCGTCTGGAGATCTAAGAGAATGTCTACCGTACTTGGGGATTACAGTCGTGATATTATTTTTTATATTTTTTTATAAATAGTAGACAAACTCGTAACAAAAACAAAACCTGAGTGTACTCTGTTTTTTAACGATGTCAAAAAGTTACAAAGGAGTTGTTTACAAAGGAATGTCATTGCGAAAGTGACAAGGCAGAGCACAACCTTATTAAACAAATAGCCGCACCCGACTTAGCTTGGGCAACGGCACTGAGAATCATTGTCATAGGCTCGTATTCAAGAACGACACTAAGAGAACGCACAGTAGGTTCCGACCCACAGTGGACAATATCTTGTTTCATAAACATCACTTGAGTGTTGTGCGACACTATGCGTACACTACAGTGTGCCTCTAGCCAAAGTACCTCAATAGCTACTTTACCGAACGCATAGTGTTGGTTGTATTGTAATACGTATAACCTCAAGTAAATTTAACTTAAAAATTAGTACAAATGAGGATGATTTTGATGATTATTTTATTCGGCCGACGAAAAAACTAATAGTATCATATATTTACTACATACAAGAAATTTTTATTGTAATTTAGCAATCCAACAGATATCAGAGGTCATAACCACAAGGTCCTAAAGTAATATCAGAACAGTTGCGTTGACACTTTTGCACCGCAATAATATTGTTTTGATATTCCTTTTTAACTTGTGGTACGGCCACAGCTGATGAGCCGACATGACATTTGTTTGTTTATACAAAATACTCTGTGGTTTGTTTCTTTGATTGATTGATATTAATGACGTTTACCATTGCTTGAAGTTAGGTCCAAAACCAACCACCAATCACAACGTCGAATCCACCCCCATGCGTTCACTGAGCTAAGGAATACTTAAGTGTTGTTCATGAAACGAATGTATGGACATATTCAACACTGTGAGAAATCGGAAACTTTGCAGTGAGAAATCCTACACTTAGCTTAGTGTCGTTCATGAATACGAGCCATAATCATTTTACCTGCCCTTATCCCTTCACAAACGTTCGGCACAACACGTTCATTTCTTTTTATCACTTACTAGCAGTCGGCCATGGCTTCGAACGGGTGTACTAATGAAGATCATAGGTAACTAGCCGACCCTTGACAGACTTTGTCCTGCCTTAATTCAATAATTGCATGCAAATGCAATTTCAGACAACTTCCAATTTTTTTTCAACAAACCTGGTACTAATAAAATAAATTAAGCATTTTGGTAGAATGCGTATCATTCATTAGTCAAAACTGCGTTGCTATGACGACTTAATGTTTTTAGTCTGTGATGTCAGATTTGTTGCACACCAGCGCTATCTATACCAAAATCATCCATTTTGCGGTTTTTTTATCTTAAAGGGGTTGTTTTTCAGATTATAAGTTCCCCCTTTATTTATTCTGTTTTTTTATCTGTATGTAGATAAAAAAACAGAATACAGAATACAGCAAATTTCATCTTAATCCGTTTTGTCGTTTATTTTTGATTAGGGAACAAACATAGCAGCCTTATCACAAACTTTCGCATTTATAATTACAAGTATTTTTTTTTATTAAAGAATTGAATAAGCCGTATGTATGTAATTAAAAAAAATATATATATGTATATGACCTATGCTACTCGCTAATAGTGTAGCTTTTGATAGGTGAAAGAATATTCAAAATTGGTCCAGTAGTTTTTTAGCAAATTTTAACTCTTTATAACATTAGTGTAGATCATCACAATAATTACTCACTTTCAACACGGGCTTCTAAAAAGTTATCATCATCAAAGAGATTATTTCCTCTGGCATCCCGTGTTTTGGTCCACGTTATAAAATAACAATAATAATTTGCAGGGCGAAGTAACTATTTATAAGAGGAATCCTGTTTGGCGAATCCGGTTCATAAATTATCTAAGGCTTATTTACTCGCACGGATAAAGTGTTTAAACTTTGACCTCGATTCGGGAAGAGAACAAAACCTTTTTTTGCTTTGTTGATACTTAAAGCTAGGGTTTTTATCGGATCTAAAGAATATACTACTTTTACAGCTGTAGGTTCTAGGTAATAGATACTATACGGTACACACGGACAGTAAACAGAAACTGTCAAAGTTTTAATCTATACTAATACTAGCTGTCTCGGCAGACCCTACGAGTTATTCTCATATCTACCAAATATACACAAAAATTTCATAAAAGTTGGTTTTGGAGGAGCTTGGTTTGTGACACGAGAATTGTATATATAAAAGATTATAAATGCGAAAGTAGTCTGTCTGTCTTTCTGTGCGTCTGCCTGTCTGTGATGTTATCGCGATTGTGATGAAATTTCATACAGAGATAGTGAAAAGTGTGGGAATGGCAAAGGCTACTTTTTTTTCCTAAATTTTCTTTTCACTTTCAAAACTTTCGTGAGTTGTACTACACATTATTACAACAACGGGAATTACTGTTGTAATATTTTTTTTTTCATTTTCAGGAATTTCAATGTTTTACAAAAAAATCGTCAAAATCGATTTTATGAATCTAATTTCATGCTAATAGAGAGACGTGCAGAAGTTTGGTTTTAATAAAACAACTTCGAACAAAGTCATTACCAAATTAAGTTGTTTTTTTGTCAAAACAGTTGTTTTTAGTTGTTATATTAAAAAAAGTTCCCAAGCGAAAGCAATTTCAAGCTCGACATTCGACAGGTAATAAAAATATATTACTTACCTACCCTCTGTCACCAGCAAACAAACACGTAAAGGATTCGAAAAGCAGTGACCGTAATATGACGGCCATTAATACATAAAAAAAACATTGCAAAGAGTGGACAAAAACGTTTGCTCAATTTTCAATCGTCAGAAACATTTATATATATTGCTGTTTATTTTATTCGAAAAGCTAGAATGAATATCCATAAAGGTACTAATTAATTTTGACCAAGATTAAGATTATTCCATAAATAAAAAACCGGCCAAGTGCGAGTCGGACTCGCGCACGAAGGGTTCCGTACCATTATCTATAAAAACGGCAAAAAAATCATGTTTGTTGTATGGGAGCCCCCCTTAAATATTTATTTTATTCTGTTTTTAGTATTTGTTGTTAGAGCAGCCACAGAAATACATAATCTGTGAAAATTTCAACTGTCTAGCTATCACGGTTCATGAGATACAGCCCTGTGACAGACAGACAGACAGACAGACAGACGGACAGACAGACAGACGGACAGCGAAGTCTTAGTAATAGGGTTCCGTTTTTACCCTTTGGGTACGGAACCCTAAAAAGTATGCCAAAGTATGGGTGTTAAAATTTGAATTGGTTGAAATTTGCAAATAACTCTCAAGACAATAATGACGAGGGTATTCCTGACTGGCCTCACAGCTCGGTTGGTAGTAAGTAGTAACTCTGCCTTCTGAGCTGTAGGTTGTGGGCTCGATTCCCACCCGGGACAAATATTTGTGTGACGAACATGGATGTTTGTTCTGTGCCTGGGTGTTAATATGTATATTATGTATGTATTTACAAAAAAAAGTATATAAGTATTATATCGGTTATCTGGTTCCCATAGTACAAGCTTTGCTTAGTTTGGGCCTAGATGGCGCTGTGTGTAATGTCCGCCAATATTTATTTATTATTATTATATTATTTATATCAGTAAACTGGTTCCCATAGTATAAGGCTTAGTTTGGGGTAAGATGGCGATGTGCGAAATATACACCAATATTTATTTATTTATTCCACTAAAAAGACATATTAAAGTGACGGCTTCGGCATTTTAGGTGAGCGGCATGAGCGCTGAAATGAAAAAAGAAAAATGCATGACATCAGGCCAGAGGCATCTCAGAGGCATTTCAGAGGCGAGAGACGTGCGTCGAAGGATTTCAAGAATGGCTCAATTGGGAAGATTAAAATGCGTCTGAGAATGTGGGGTGAATTCTATTTAAAAAAAAATGGAGGGGGATTTTTTGAAACACTTCTTTTACTAACAGTTCAGAATTATTTTATCATCTGATATAATTATATATATACGAACTTCGTATCGCTTTAGAATTAACTCCCGTTCCCGTTCCCGTTAAAAAGTATCCTATGTTCGTCTCCTGGTTCTAAGCCACCTCCCCACCAATTTTCAGCCGTTCTTGAGTTATAAGTGTTGTAACAAACCCGGCTTTATTTTATATAGTAGAGATAGATATAGATATACTCTTAAAAACGATTAACGATATAGCGGAACAAGCATTACATCTTTTCCGACTATACTTTGAAAGACGGAACGACTGACTTTGATAACATTCAACAAATCACTACCACAGACGACGATTTTTAAGAGTGCGGTTTGGTTGGAGGACTGTCGTATCGTTTCGTCGAAATCGTTTTGCTGAGTAAGGGTCCTGACCTCGGTTCTTTACAATTTAACCATCCCAGCACGTTTCCATCTTAATTTTGACATCGTTATAGACATAAAGAGACTTCATTTGCTGAAATGACTCTAAAGCCATTTACTGGCACGTGTTGTGTGCTTTCGGAGCGATTTTGATGACACTTCTGCCGACACGCATTCAGATCCTCGAAGATGTTCAAAGGAAGTCGAAATAGCTTCGAAACATTACATTTGGCACATATCTACATCGGGACGCAATCTATACATATAATAAAACTGTAGAAGAGCCCAATTCTATACATTGAATAAAAACTAAAAAAAATACTCCTAGGGGCCTTTAAACAAGTAACACAAGCCAAAAAAAAACATTTTGAAATTTTTGTCTGTTTGTCTGTCTGTTGTCCGGCTTTCACGCAAAAACTACTGCACGGATTTTGATGAAACTTTTTTTGTTATGTAGCTATTAGTCCTCGGCAACATGTAGGTTATAATTTATTTTGAAGTTTGGAATACCAGATGTTAAACTATCTGTCCCCCAGCGAAGCGGGCACGGGTCAGCTAGTAATCAATAAATGTCTTTATTTCTTTTGTTTATTGTTATGCATCTGTAAAATAAGGGAATTTAGTAGATACTCTATTATAGCAGTGTGTAATAAATGTAATAATAGACTACTTTTTCACGGAATCGCGTACAATAAAAGCGGGTTTAGATCACACTGCATAAACTAAACAGCCATTGAGGTGCATCCAATATGTAGGTTACCTCATTGGCTGTAGCACCATTTTATTCATTTAAATATAACAACTCGTCTTAGTAACATTTCCCAAGGAATGATTTCTTGTCAGGCAGGCGGCCGGATGTAAAATTCTCTAGCCAGATCTCTATGCAGTATGTTTTTCTTCATGTAGTGCCGACCCTGCATGAAGTGGGATAAGGATAAGAAGATGATCGTGAGCTCGTCTTAGTTGATTAATGTTATACACAAAATAGTCATAAGGTATTTATTTCAATACAATCACAAGGATCACTTTGAAACGTCTTAGGAGCTAGCGTATAGCTTCACCTACGCCTGTACCTCGCGAGCAAGCCTAGAAGAATCAGGCAACAAACACAGCTTGGAGCCTATCACCTTTATCCTTAGAGCAACACGGGCTTCCTACGGAAGGGAGCAGTCTTAGCGATAGATGACTATTAAAATAGTTCTGACGTTTGTTGCGGGGGGAAATGTGCACACAAGTGCAGTTCCGCACACTTACATGCAAAAACAAAACTTCCAACTGACTGTAATGATGACGTTAACACATAAACAATCCAACAGTACACTAATACTTCGTGTACCAGATGACTCCATTGACAGTTTTATAAAATGTGTATGCCCACTTGGGCTTGTACTTTGACAGAGGGGAACGCGGCGAATGGCTACTCCCTTCCGCAAGAAACCCGTGTTGCTCTAAACCTTTATCACTCCATTTGATAATTCGCGAAGCTACATCCGCTGCTTCCGCGAGGTTTCCACCGGGAAAGCAGCAGCGCGGGTAATTAGTAGAAATGAGAGCGAAGCGGTTTCCGAGTCGAATCGCGCTACAATTAGTAGCGTGTGCTCGTGCGCGATGGCCTAAAGCGCGAGATTCGCACGTTTAGAATTCAACGATTTTTATACTACGGAATAGACTCTCTTTGGCAGGTCTATTACAGGCCAAGACCAAATGGTACTTAGTTTTGGTCCTCGCAATTATGAGGATACGTTTTGAATCTGGACCATAAACCTCTTTATTCATAGGAAGAATAATATATTCTCAATAACCATTTGAGCTATCTAAAGCTCGTTTTAAAGAAGACCAGGGAGGGTCTTCAGCAATTCTTTGTCTGCATCTGGACGGCTAGCTCAACACTTGGAATCTAGTAACAATTAATTGATATACTGAATAATATTTGTTTTTGATGTACAAACATATCATTATCTATCTAACTTATAGTGTTTTTAACATCTTTAAAAAAATTTGATTCATTTTATAGTCTTCAAAGGGGGTTAGTAGGCTATACATTCCTAATTCCAACAATTACGAGAATACAACTCTCAGATCGTGCAACAATTAATTGTCTGATCACAATACAAAGAAGATTATAAGTTTATACCGCCTTTTCTCGATTGTACTGTACAAATAGCATAGGTACTGTAAGTTACAAAGCGATTAGTATCCCGTGGATTTAAGACGCTGCCAGTCGACGATTTTGTTCGAAACGAAAAAAGAAATACTTCTGAACAAGTCATATCTCTTATTTTATAATGTATAGTATATGTGAATAAAGATGTACCCATCTTTAATCACTTCGATAAATAATCCTACCGACCGCTGCAATGATGACAAACACACGTCCGCGCGTGGTCCGCCTTAGCTTTTCGAATAAATTAATGATATAAATTATGTATAATTACTTATAAAAAATCTATCCTAATAGAAATCTAGATCTACATATTACCTATCTTTAACAATAAAAATCTTTTTTCGTTCCGAAAAAGAGCAATCGTCGACTGGCAGCCCCTTAAACGCAAGAGACAGATTGGTGCCTAACGCTGAAGCAGAGTACGTAAGCCGATTACTGAGAGGAGGCTTATTTCGAACTTTCCAGGTAAGTACGTCAATTCTGGCAAGAAGATCTTGAAAGCAAAATAATCGTTTACGCGACATAAAACAGCGTCTTGCTACAAAAACGCTGTTTATCATACTTTTTCTAAGTTAAGTACAATAAATCATTATAAAAATGTAAGAGGGTATATTTTCTCTTGTAAATTACCAAGCATATTATTATAACAAAAGTAAAATGCACGCTAACGCTCATAACATAAACTAATTGCCAATAAGTCAAGACAACGCGTGCGCATCTGCGCATGCGACGGTACGTTTCACATTCGCGCCGCGAGCAGCCCGGGCACTACGCTGCCACTGGGCCACCAACCAAGCACCACGACACCCTGCGTGCTATAACATCAGTGACCATAAAAAAAAAGTGTTCGACAGCGGTAAAAAAACGGAACTCTTGAGAAAAAAAAACAAACTTAGTTTCAAATTTGGAAGCAAGTGACAGTGGTTTTTAGCTCGAGTTATCGGGTAAGGGTCTCAGGCTTGCGGTACCTGCCCCAGCCTCAACTTACGGGGGTGTCGTGGTTCGCGTACTGTCAGTGAGGTTGTGTGTAGTGGCATGGGTTGAGGATGGGCGCGGGACACAGCGCGGAGGGCGACGGCGGCGCGTATGCTAGCGACCCGCCCGCCCGCGACCGCAAGAAAACTCACAGCAGAAGGCGGAGGTAAGATTAAACCTGTTACCTTGGTACGCTCTGATTGGTTCGATTGGTTCTAAAAGTAAGTATCGCAATTTATCCGCATAGGTACCTAATCTCGTTTATCATCGTTCACAATCGTATGTAGAACTCGTTTTGCATTCCGACTTTTCCTACGAGTTCCGAAAAGTTCAGAACTTTTGTATTTTTCTTTAAACTGGAAATACTGGAGTTTGGAGTGTTGCCTCTACAAATACGATATGCAGCACGAAATATTTTTAAGACGAAAGTTGTGCGTCTAAACAAATGTATTCGTAAATCGAATTATATCAATATCATGATTTACGAGTCACCATTTTAAACATTTTATTTTATATCACACATTTTAGAGTATTTTAAACAGTGAAATACTCACTCTTATGCCTGAAGTAAACGTTCGATATTTTTATGTGTGTCATAAAATATACTCTTTTCAAAACATGTTTATTAAAAGTCGGACTCAAAAGACTTTAGCCATACTATATTCTATACAGAATCATAACGTGCTCTTTTTGAATAATCATAACAGCTTTCACATTAATGTTTCTACATTACAAGAAAAAATCTGTTTTTAGCTAAAGATAATTTTAATAAAATTAATATGCGTAAACTAAAATTACACTAAACGGTTAAGGCACGCTTTAAACGCGAAGGTAAAACCAATAGAGTTTAAAACAATAAAAAATATCTAGAACCTAGATAGATCATTATCTATAAATGTACCTACAAGGAAAATCAAAGAAAACTAAGTAAAATTTAAATAATACTGATACAATTTAAGGCATCAAAATAAATACTTATAGCGACTTAAGTTCTTATAATTATATTTAGAAATAAAAGATTTTAGTTTGGTTCTTGCTGGCATTCTAGTTAACTTTTAGTATATAATAGAAGGTTATCTATTTCTAAATTAAATAAAAACCGGCCAAGTGCGAGTCGGACTCGCGCACGAAGGGTTCCGGACCATTATCTATAAAAAACGGCAAAAAAACAATATTTATTTTATTCTGTTTTTTGTATTTGTTGTTGTAGCAACAACAGAAGTACATCATCTGTGAAAATGTCAACTGTTTAGCTATCACGGTTCATGAGATACAGCCCTGTGACAGACAGACGGACAGACAGACGGACAGACAGACAGACGGACAGCAAAGTCTTAGTAATAGGGTCCTGTTTTTACCCTTTGGGTACGGAACCCTAAAAACTCACGGCCTTTGCCTTCTCGGTATCCTACTAATAGGTATTTTAAATCCGAAAGTTTGTGAGGATCTTTGTATGTTCGTGGCTCAATAACGTCTAAACGATTTTGGATAAAACTTGGAATATATCCTGTGTATCATAAAGGCTACTTTTAATCCACATACCACGCGAACTAAACCACTGGCAAAAGCTAGTGTTTTATATTAAAATTAAATAGTAAATAAATAAATATTAGCGGACTTGTACTATGGGAACCAGATAACTGATAGAATACTTATATACTTTTTTTTTGTAAATACATACTTATTCTATATATTAACACCCAGACACAGAACAAACATCTATGTTCATCACACAAATATTTGCCCTGGGTGGTGATCGAACCCACAACCTACAGCGCAGAAGGCAGAGTTACTACCAACTGAGCTGTGAGGTCAGTCAATTAGTGCCATTACAACCTTCTTTCTGCCCTAAAAACTACACGGTGATGGTTACGATGCGATAGATCGAAAATCAACGTGGTATCAGACAAAATAACCGCCATTATGATTGGTGTTACAAAACTTTTTTGTAACACCGCCAGCATAAGTTTGTTACAACTTGTTTTTTTTGTTTTGATACATACATACATCTATACATATATAAAAGAAAGTCGTGTTATACACTATTTATAACACAAGAACGTCTGAACCGATTTGGCAGAAAATTGGTGGAGAGGTAGCTTAGAACCAGGAGACGGACATAGGATTTTTATAACGGGAACGGAAATGGGAACTTAGCACAACATATTTTGTTAATTCTTAAGCGATACGAAGTTCGCCGGATTAGCTTGTATATTAATAAAATCACGCCTGTTTCCTAGAGAGGCAGATATCACGGTTTTCCCTTTGCCAACATGATTTCCCTTCTTGCTTCATTCACTCTCATTACGTTTTTAGTACATACTCGGCGGTAATCTACTCTTGACTTGATTTTATAACTGTCAGTAATACGCGGGACAAAGACTGATGAAATAAGAATCTAAAGAGGCCACAACTGTGGTGTA
This sequence comes from Hydriomena furcata, assembly GCA_912999785.1. NCBI lineage: Eukaryota > Metazoa > Arthropoda > Insecta > Lepidoptera > Geometridae > Hydriomena > Hydriomena furcata. Next base: position 13,237,558 of record OU538825.1, on the reverse strand, counting down.
ACATCATAGCTATGCAGTGAAAATAAGTATGCGCGAGTCGAAGGCAACGCTTAATGCACAGGAGTTTTCTGATTTGTTACTTGAGATTGGTATAAAGGAAGAAGAGAAAATTATAGGTTATACAATAAAACCTGTGTTGTTCAGTTTCATCACTGCAATACCTCATTTTATCTGTGAACACAACTCAAATATCAAATAGATAAACTCTTGGCTTTGCAAAGTGTCCCGGATAGCTGTACGTTCAATCTATACCTTATCTGTATGCATGTATATGCATATTATTTTTATATACGAGAATACCTATATAATATACCTACACTTACATATATGTTCTGAAAAGGCAAAGTCTCGTAGAAATCGCGAGCACCAGCTAGTAATTAATTAATGAATAGGATAATATTAACTACGAAACCTAAAAAGATCATTTAATAGTGCCGTGTTGGCCTATAGATCGATTTTAGAATAGAATAGAATAGAAGAACGAAGTTTTGAATCCCGGACGTGCTTTGAGTTTGGACGTGCCTCTGAACAGCCCCTAAGCCCCAGCCCATCATCAAGGATTTGAGCGCCGAGAGATCTGTGACCTGAGCACGAACCACCATCCAAATGTTAAAACTGACGCTTTTTGTATGAAGTGTCAGTTTTGGCATTTGGACGATACGTTATCGATACTGGTTCATGCTAACCCCCTGAAAGGATGTCTCCCCGTACTTAGGGACAACAATCGTGACCCTATTTTATTATTATAATTAAATTATGATGAAGTATTGAAGCTCTCTCACGCTTGGATAATTTAATAGGTTGCTTACAAAAAGAATGTCAAGATAATAAGTCCACTTAGTCGATTGCAGACGAGAATTACGTAGAATTTTGTTGTTTTAAAGTTATTAGATTGTAACAATGCATTATTAATTAAAATACGAGTACCTAATCTACATATAGAAATGCATAACCAGCATGTATTCCCAATGAGGATTGACGTCAGGCAGGCGGCCGGCTGTAAAACAACCCAAGCCAAATAATTGTACAACATGTTGTGTTGACACCCACAGAAGGAGGATACCTACCTAAATTTTTATTACTTCTAATATAAGTGGGCTAGTAGTTAGTCCATCCAAAGGTTGTCTGGAAGAGATCGCTCCCAGCGATAAGACCGCCCATTGTACTCCAATATTAGTTTGTGTTTCTTTTTTTTTGTGTTATTGTTATGTGGTGTGCTATAAAGTGTTTTCAATCTATCGATATATAATGAAATAATCAGCCGTGACAGACGAACGGACAAAATCGCATCATAAATCGCAGCATTGTGTTTTTATAATATCTATGTTAGTCTGTAAGGTATTTATTAATATGGGCCTCAGTTTTTTGTATACATATTACATTACTGTCGTTGCCTGAAATAAAGATTTTTATTACTATTATAAAGCCGTGTTGGCCGAGTGGGATGTACCTCGACTTTCAATCTGAAGGTCGTGGGTTCGAATCCCGGCGTGCATCAATGGATTTTTCTGGTCGAAAATTTATATGCGCATCAAAAACACGTGCTTACAACGGTGAAGGAAAACATCGTGAGGAAACCAGTTAGTGTTCTTATAAGCGGCGATGGGCTTGCAACCTGTCACGTATGGAATGCTTACTAGTGCAAATATGGGCATGTGCCAAATATAATATTTGGACGTGCCTCTGACTACCCCCACTAGACTTCTTCAAAGGATATAAGCGTCTGGAGATCTGAAAGGATGTATATCTACCGTACTAGGGGATTACAGTCGTGATCCTATTTATTTTATTAATTATTATTTTAAAAAAGGTTTCATTCACTATTGTAGTTCAGAACACGTGCCCAAGAAAACAAGATTTTTGTAGGCGGTTTGCAACCTGTCAAGTATGGAATGCTAACTAATCCAAATTTGGGCATGTGCCAAATCTAATGCTTGAACGTGCCGTTATAGACATCTTCAAGGATGTGAGAATATGTCCTATTTGGGGATTAGGGCTAGTTTCGACCTATGCGGAGCTGTGCGGAGCAGGCCAAAATTTAAATTCAAATTATTTATTTCAATAAAATCACAAGGATCACTTTGAAAGGTCTTAGGAACTAGGTGAAGCTACGCCGATTCCTCGCGACCAAGCCTAGAAGAATCAGGCAACAAACACGGCTTGGGGTCTACCTTTTTTTTAATGATCCTTTCTCTAATGCTATGTAGAGCTCCAGTGTGGTGCCAATCGAAGAAGGTGAAGGCTCAAACAAGAATAATAATTTAAAGTAAAGTAGGCCAATGACAGCGCTCAAATATTCGAGTTTGAAAATGTCGAGAGCTTGGTTTGGTCCGCTCCGCAATGCTTAGTGTAGCTCCCGCACTGCTCCGCGTAGGTCGAATTTCACCCTTATAGATCCTATTTATTTTTATGAAACATTTACTGGGTTATATACGCATTATAAGTAAATGTTTCCTGGTTCGATGACAGTAAAAGAGCCGTCTAAGTATTATACATAAATAAATAAATATTGGTGTATATTCCCACAATGCTGGATCATCAACTAAGCATAGCTTGTACTATACTAGATAACTGATAGAACAAATTTATATACGTTTTTTTTTGTAAATACATACATATTATATATTATAACACCCAGATACAGAAAAAAACATCTATGTTTGATCACACAAATATTTATCCTGGGTGGGAATCGAAGCCACAACCTACAGCGCAGAAGGCAGAGTTACTACCAACTGAGCTGGGAGGCCAGTAAATATAACTTACAGTACTGTCACGAGCAATGAGCATGGCCCAGTTTTGGGGGAGGAATCTAGATTATCAATAGTAGAAGTCTAAAGACCTAGTCGTTTGGCAGCCTTCCTTATTGGCGGCTGGCCAATGTCTTCACATTTTTTATAAGTTTCATTAAGCAAGTCCATTCTACTAGGCTGTAGTCAGAGGCAGAAGACATGTTTAAACGTAACGCGAAATCATAAAAAAAATGCGTTTTTATGAACGCAATTGCATTTTGTTTTTCTCAGCTTTCCTCGACAAAAAATATCATTAAAGAAAATTTGTTATTCATTTGAACTATAAATACGGCTAATTACCACGTTTCTTGTGGTACTGCTGACCGCGATCAACGGCAGATCGGTCGCGGGCGATGCTCATGATGAAGAGCATCTGAATTGTCTCGAAACGTCAGCGATACAACAAGAAACGTGGTAATTAGCCGTATTTATAGTTAAAAAGAATATATTCTCACCAAAAATTGCACTCGCCCGAATGTAATTTTCAGTGAGAACCTGGCCACTTTTTATCTATAGTTAAAAATAATTAACAAGGACCCATGACTCGGAGATGTGTTTTATCCCAGTTCACAAAAGGTCAAATTATAAATAGCGACCGTTTGGTCCATGGTCAATCTAATTCAGCTCCATTTAGACTCAGGGCAGTGCTGACCATTTAAAGTTAATATTAAGGACAAACTTCCTGAATGAAGAAACCCTTTCCTTCTTTGGTTTAGTTCATCAAATAAATTAAATCTTATCTCAAATATAATACGGAACCCTAAAAATGAATCCCTATTTCCCTTGGTCACGGCATCACGCGTGAACGGTTGGACCGATTTTACTAATTCTTTTTTTGTTGTGTTGTTTATTGTCAGGAGAAAGTTCTTATAAAAGAAAAACAGGACAACGTACGGGACAGCTAGTATAATAAAAAAATAAATTAAATAAATATCGGCTAAAAACATCCTACTAATATTAGAAATTACAATGTTTGTGAAGATGTTTGTATGTTTGTTTTAGGCTCAATAACACCCAAACATCCAAACGAATTTCGATAGAACATAGCCTACGATCTGGAATTTTTAGGCTTAAAAAAAATAGGATCACGACTGTAATTCCCGAGTACGATAGGCATCCTCTCAGATCTGCAGGCGCTTAGATCCTTTGAAGATGTCTAGAGGGGGGTAGTCCAAACATTATATTTGGCACATGCCCACATTTTGCAGTAGTTAGCATACTTTTTATCAAGAACTTGTGGGTGATCAGTACTTGAAGTAGTGATGTGTATAAACACGCGCTTTTGTGTGCGTGACTGCGGCTCAGACGATATTGAGCTCTACACCCTTCGACAGAACAACTGTTTTTCTTTCAAAGTGGCGTTATTATTTAAGGAACTTTGAAATAATTTGGTATACAGTTAGATATCACTTCTTTTCCTGTTATCTCAGTAGGTACTTATCTAGAAAGTTTCTTGTTACGAACTTGGTTTTCTTTCACTTTTATGTTTTTGGTGGGATGTATTATTGTTAAGGTGTGACCAGACATAGCGAGGCAATTAAGCGCGGCAGCCGCGCGTACATTTATCTTAAGGGACTTCACACAGCTTTAAATTAACTTAATGTATTACACACACAACAGGTATTGTGTAATGTAGCTTTTTGAACTTTTTTACATCCTTTTTGAACAGAAATGTATTGAGATGTATTAAGATTTATCGAAAAAATATATATCCCACCAAAAACATTCTGTAAAAAACTAGCCAAGTCTCGATGGAGCTGCTTGTTTATCTCTAAAAAGTAATGAAATCTAGACAAAGTCGTGTCAAGTCTGAGGTTCTTTACTGCGATTTCTTTATTATTATAGAATGTTGTGTGACTTGGCCGTTGAACATTCTTTATACGTTAGTGGGTACAAGTCAATTTTGTTTACACGTAATGTTATATCTGTTGTAACTACCTATGTTTGTTATGCAAGATAATAGTCAATACAGGTATTGGTAATTAGACGCTAGTGTCTTAGTTTAGGCTGTTGTTGATCGTGCAACACATGCATTCAGCATTGACAATGCTGACTTCTGCTGTCTTCTTTTTGGAGCGTCAAATCAACCACCGATCTAACATAAAATAGACGTATTTTGACGGCCAAGTCACATAACATTCTATAATAATAAAGAAATCGCAGTAAAGAACCTCAGACTTGACACGACTTTGTCTAGATTTCATTACTTTTTAGAGATAAACAAGCAGCTCCATCGAGACTTGGCTAGTTTTTTACAGAATGTTTTTGGTGGGATTTCACTTCTTTTTGTAGAAACGTGGGCTTATTGATTTATTTTATTGGATTTTCTTATTTGACACAGTTTTTTTTTTCTTTTTATGAGTTGTTTTTTTATTATAAAAACAAATCGTAAGCGCGTTTAAAATACAGTCAGCGCCATCTAGCGATGTGTGCGCTGGTATCACCGCCACTCTTAGTCCAATGCATTAAATATTTTTATCAAATTTTGAGCGAAATTAATATTTTAGTTAGAAATTACTATTAATTTGTTAATTTTTTTTTCCTTTAATTTTATTGCGTACTAGCAGTTCGCCCCGGCGTCGCACGGATGTAATAATGATAAAGGTAATTTTTTTACACCTTGGGTAACATTATCGAATTTTTCATAAGGATCCCTAATAGTGAGATGTATGGTATTACATACTTTTTTGTAGATATTGATGTTCTCTTTAAAACTGTAGTACATCACTTTGCTCTATTGTCAACAATTACAGCAGCGTACGCGATATAAGGATTTTTTTGGTTTTTTTTTTACACGTTGGGTTACATTATCGAAGTTTTCATACGGATCCCTAATAGTTAGACATATAGTATTGCATACTTTTTTGTAGATATTGATGTCGTCTTTAAAACTGTAGTACATTACTTTGCTCTATTGTCAATAATTTCCGCAGCAAACGCAATATAAGGATTTTTTTTTAATTTTTTCACACTTTGGATTACATTATCGATGTTTTCATACGGATCCCTAATATTTTTGAAAATATACTATAGCCTATGTTCATCAAGGATAATGTAGGATTCTAATGGTGAAAGAATTTTTCAAATCGGTCCAGTAGTTGAATATTTTTTGTAAAGGCGGTATGTCGATCTCTAATAGTTTGTTTAGGCTCTTGTGTTTTCTTATCAGGGTCACCAGGTACTCCAGATCTTCGATTATCCTAGTTTTTATGGTTTTCCCTTTATGTGGCCATTAAACCCTAACTCTGTACCAAATTTCAGCTCTCTGAGTTTATGGGAAGTACTAGTTCTATTCTGATGATCATGAGTGAGTGAGTGAGTGAGTGAGTGAGTGAGTGTCTGTCTAAAATGCGAAACTTTGCTTTCGCTTAACTTCGTAACTAAATGACCTACAGACTTGAAATTTTGGATTTTAAGTACGAGATTATGGCTTACTGGATGACGAAAATTTCAGCGTTCTGGTCTTATCCAGAGGTTCTCAAATAGGGGCCTGAAAATGCGGCGAAATGGTTCCAGTAAAGGATGGTACGGCAGTGTTTGCTTCGCGCTCGACTTGGCGGGGGCACTGCCGTGCCCCCAAATTTTCATATCGCTCTGTATCTTAAGATACGAAGATGTAAAAATGTACTTATATTATAGCTGTCGTGTGTGGTCTCCTGACTATTTCTATGAAAAGATGTAATGAGATGTATCGTGCTATAATGTACATCTTTACATTATAGCTGCTGTGTGTGAAGCCCTAGTCACGCGGCAAACTTGTATCCTGCGAATGCCGCACTCAAATGCCGCGCTAAGTCTGGTCACACCTTTACCAGTAAAATCATTATTACGTAAGTCTCACAAGGGATGCGTACCCTTAACCGATTCACCTTTGTGCACCTAATCTATGAGCAAGTTTAAGCACGTATTCCCCCGACAACACCTGAGCTGGGTTACTGAAAAATGGTAACACTTAGCAGCGAAATAACGGTTGCAGCAATTTTAAAACAAGCTTATATATGTATTATGTACTTAAATAACTTGAAAAATGGTTCATTGGTTGTACCTAAGCAAAAATAAAACCTGTTGTAGAAAGTTTATTTTCGTATCGTATAGAATTTGTAATAACGACCAAAAATAATAAAATAAAATATCGTAGGACGGACGTATGATGTATGTATGACCAGTGTGAATAAAATAAAAATAAATAAATAAATATTATCACGACTGTAATCCCCAAGCACGGTAAACATTCTCTCAGATCTCCAGTGGTTTAGATTCTTTGTAGATGTCTAGTGGGGGTAGTCAGAGGCACGCCCAAACCTTATATTTGGCACATGCCCACATTTTGCAGTAGTTAGCTTTCCATACGTGACAGGTTGCAAGACCAGTGTGAATTATTTTCGGTAAAAAAAAAATGGAAGCCAATTCCTTCCCATGTAAAAACAAAAAGATCTTTTCCTTTCTTTTACCGCAATAGTTATTATTGCCAACTAAGTTTAAAAAAACTTTCGTTTTACAACTCCCCAAAGCGCCGTTGAACTTTTCATGTAAAAAAATTACGTGGTAAAAGTTTCATGCGAGGAAAAACTTATATTATTATACATATTTTGTCCAAGTGTTGGTATAAAATAAATTAAAAAGGCATGGAGGTCGTAACGAGGGTTACAACATCCCCGGGGCGTTTCAACAAGCGAAAAAAAGTTGAATTTGAAATTGGTCAATTTCGCCATTTTGCGACCATAAAGCGTAGTCATTAATTTGTAATTAAAACAAGATTGCGAAGGCAGCTGTGCCTACTTAGAGGCAAACCAGACACTTAAAAGTATACGCGCGAAAATATCGCATTGAGAACATCCTCCTTACAAAGAATAATATAATTAACTAGCGACCCGCGCCGGCTTCGCACGGGTTTAATACATATAAACCTTCCTCCTGAATCACTCTATCTATTAAAAAAAACCGCATCAAAATCCGTTGTGTAGTTTTAAAGATATAAGCATACAGACGCGGGAAGCGGGAAGCGACTTTGCTTTATACTACATATATGTAGTGATTACGTTTTATAAACTAAAAAAATACGGCCAATCGACAAGTCGTGACGATAATAGTTTTTTTAAGTTTTATGAACGAACTAGTCCTAAATAAAATTTAAATGGGACCACCTTAGGACTATTCTCTACGCAATAGAAAATCAACAAAACGAGATCACCAGGCAAAAAGATTACACGGTCATACATAAAAATTACATATGGCACGTTGGTCTTGGAGACCTGTCAGACTAGTTCTTTACTTACTCTTATAATCTTTATGTCCGTCTGCACCAAATTATAAGGATAGATTTTTATTAGACCTGGCCGTGTCCGGGACGTGCCGTGTCCGGGCTGGGCAGGAGCCTTTAGTTAGACGGGCCCGGACGGGACACGGATCAGGCACTATTTAATATAAACTGCTTCAAACAAAATGTATGAAACGTTTCAAATCACGGACACGGACCGGTCTAAGATAAATTTACTCCTTAACCTTTAAGAACCCACGTAGCGTACATTTTCTACAAATAAAGTAAGATGATAAACATACATATTAAAACATTATGATCATAGCCCACAATTACTTTAAAACAGTAGAATTTCAGATTATGTTAAGTTTCATTCAAAATTCCAATTCGAAAGAGCTATTTGCAAACTTAAAAGTTTTGTGTTTAAATGCTTGAACGCAAACCCAAGAAGCAAACCGAAAACTTTACCCAACGGTTTAAAGTTAAATCCAAGTTTTGAAATATTATTATATAGCTTTGTGAGTTTAACTAATTTTTTACAGTAAGACCATCTTAACGATGAAAGACGTGTCCTAATCTTAACTTTACTTTCAAACCATCTTCTGCTATACGCAGATAAAGAGTCATGATAGATAATTTCAATAAAATCACAAAGATCACTTTGAAATGTCTTAGGAGCTAGGCTAAATCTACACGCCTGTACCTCGTGACAAAGCCTTGAAGAATCAGGCAACAAACACGACAAGGTGCCTATATTAATTGTATATCTATACATATAATAAAACTGTAAAAGTTTTCAATTCTGTACATTGAATAAAAACTAAAAAGAATACTCCTAGGGGCCTTTACACAAGTAAAACAAACCAAAAAAAAAACATTTTGAAATTTTTATCTGTCTGTCTGTCTGTTGTCCGACTTTCACGCAAAAAGCAAAAACTACTAGACGGATTTTGATGAAACTTATTTTGGTATGTAGCTATTAGTCCTCGGCAACATATAGGCTATAATTTATTTTGAAGATTGGAATACCAGATGTGAAACTATCTGTCGACCAGCGAAGCGGGCACGGGTCAGCTAGTTCCAAATAATTTGATCTATGTATACCTAAGCGAAATATCATTGACACCGATGCAACTATCTATGACGGGCTTGCATCCAGTCACGTAGGAAATGCTTACTGCTGCGAATGTGTGCATGTGACAAATGTTACGTTAGCACGTGCCTCTGAACACCTGCATTAGACATCTTCAAGGTTCTGAGCGCCTGGGGAGGATGTCTTCCGTAGGTACCCGGGTATTACAGTTTTGGTCCTATATATTTATCGAAAAACTAACTGCCTTGCTGTAATAATGACGATTATAGCTAAATATTTGATACCTTAGGTTTCATTATTGCAATTTTGGTGGAGATCTCTTATTTTTGAAAATAATATTTGGCCTATGTTATTCGCTGATAATGTAGTTTTTGATAAAGGAAATAATTTCCAAAACTGGTCTACCGTAGGTCTAAGTAAGGTACCTTTTTAGGGTTCCGTACCCAAAGGGTTAAAACCGGACCCTATTATTAAGAAATCGCTGTCCGTCTGTCTGTCACAGGGCGTAATCACATGAACCGTGATAGCTAGACAGCTGAAATTTTCACAGATGATGTATTTCTGTTGACGCTATAACAACAAATACTAAAAACAGAATAAAATAAATATTTAAGTGGGGCTCCCATACAACAAAAGTGTTTTTTGGCGATTTTTATAGATAATGGTACGGAACCCTACGTGCGCGAGACCGACTCGCACTTGGTCAGTTTTTTTAGTTTATTAATTACAAACAAATATACAAATTTTACCTCTTAATAATAGGATAGTGTAGATAAATTTGTTCTCGATTGGCGTACAAAAACACGCCCTTCGAATCTTCAACTGGATATGATTGACTATAATACATTACATACATTAAAACAAAAACTCGTTGATGGATCCTCTTTCTATTTACCCGAAAACCCTGTTCGCGTGTCCAAAAACTCGCGTAAAGAAAGTGATCAATCATCTCAACAATTAAACAATAGCTCCCATTTTTACAACATCTCGATGGCTCTAAGATGTGCAAGCACCGGTATTATAACAATCAGAGCGAGTCCTAACTGGACGCCTCAGCTGCCCGCCCGTTATCAGCGTTTTTGTACGAGATGGTATTGTTAATTATTCTTATAGTATCATTGCTGAAGGATTCTACACCTAGCCTAAGTGTGAATAGAGGTCGTAATGCTGCGGCGGAGAAAAACACTTTGTTATTCAATACATTCTAAGTGACGTGTGTGAGTGTTTTCACATCACGCTACACGACAGGACGATATGCGACACACGACATCTTGCGGAAAAACAAATGTATGAATAACGTTTAACTGAAAGCAAATGAATGTATTATTACGTTTAAAAAACTGGTACTACTTTCCTTTATTATTTCTGAAAACAAAAATGAAATAAAAACACGACTGTCATCTCCAAGTATACAGGACATACTCTCGGATCTCTAAGCGCTCAGATTATTGAAGATGTCTAGAGGAACATAGTCAGAGGCACGTCCTAACATTTGGTACATGTCCACAATTTGCATTCATCGCAGCTTATGAGAATGCTAACTAGTTTCCTTTGCCGTTATGAGCACGTGTTATATTGAATTGAAAAATCCATTGGTCCACGGGGTGGATTCGAAACCACGACCTTCGGATTGAAAGTCAAGGCACATATTCAGATCCTTGAAGATGTAGGTCGTTACCCAGCCATAAGCAGTATATTTTACGAGTACACACATAAATAATTTCACGCCCATTTCCCATAGGGGTAGGCAGAGACCACGCATCTCCACTTGCTACAAAACTGACACACCTTTTTTGCTGTATTCATTCTCATCACATTTTTAATTATTACCTGTAACAGAGAAAATGGATAACATTAATAAAATTAATAAATTGTTTAGTTTGAAGGCAGCTAGATAATGATGATACTAATGAGAACATATTGATTAGCACTTAATATTCATTACCTAATGACCATAACTTGGCTGGCCTCACAGCTCAGTTGGTAGTAACTCTGCCTTCAGCGCTGTAGGTTGTGGGTTCGATCCCCACCCAGGGCAAATATTTGTGTGATAAACATAGATGTTTGTTCTGTGTCTGGGTGTTATAATATGTATAATAAGTATGTATTTACAAAAAAAAAGTATATAAGTATTCTATCAGTTATCTGGTTCCCATAGTACAAGCTATGCTTAGTTTGGGGCTAGATGGCGCTGTGTGTAAAGTCCACCAATATTTTATTTTTATTTTTATAACTAAACAGTAAACAGGTAATGGTTTTAGCAAACATTTTACTGAATACCCTGTTAGAGTATACTCGTATGTCACAGTTTATGACTTGAGTTGCATATTAAAAAGATAAGGAAACCAATATCTATATATTAAGGCCCGGCTCACACCCACACACGTATTTCAATGATTTTCAGGTACCGATTTAAAAACCAGGAATCACAATTGTGAGGATATATTGATACAAAATTACTGATAATATATTCATCTTTAATAGTAGATAATAAAAACTGGCCAGTTCTATACAACATTTTCAAAAAAATACGTTTTTACCGTCGCAAGAACCGCTGAAAATGTCGAAAAATGGGGTCTGGTTAGGTACCAATATCTTTAGACCCACAGCATATTTTTATTTGAAAATAATACGAAATTGTAGATTTTATATTTCTCTATACCGCGTGGCATTATCTTGTTTTCAAATAATTTACTTTTTCATTTATGAACAATATAAAATGCAATAAAACTTATCCATACATTTTTTCCATACAAAACTCACATTCACCTCAAGTCGGCACGTCAGTCAGCGCTCAGACGCGCTCGGGGAAGCACGTCCACGTCACATTTTTCTTCGAATTTAGGGGAAGTCTGACATAACCGGATACTGGGGTAAAATAGTGGACATGCAAAACTAATGATAACATTTGTATAATATATTGCCTTGACGAATTTGGTGCAAGCCACACAGATGAAGGTTAGGTACAATGCATGAGTTGTAAGGGCTGGGCTCATGTACACTGTACAGACTATGAAAGAGTTGGATGATTTTTTTGTAGAAGATGCGTTACATCGAGTTACGTTTCGAAACAGTATGATAATAGTTTACGGTTTTACCTTTTTGCATACGTCGCGTTGGAGCAAAATCGAAATAAGCAGATGTTTCGTATTTGATTGTTATTTTAATAAAAATATTAAATTTCAGAAAAATGTGAACCTGTTTGTGTCCCTAATTAGTCCTACTAAATAAATATAAATAATGATTTGATACATTTCTGTTTTGAAATGAAAGTTCTAAAAAGGTACCATGACCCTTAGTACGGTTTTAACTCGGCCTCCCCTATATTACCAAGCGTGTTTTTTTATACATGGATGGAAAAAATTGATACTTTATCTGAACAAAATGCGAAAAATTACCTGAATTTTCGATTACGAATATAATTTATATTTATTATCTATCTACATTTAATATTATAAATCTGATTTGTTTGTGCGGATGTTAGGTATGTTTGGATGTTTGTACCTCAATCAGACTTAAACGACTAAACGGATGAAATTGAAATTTGCTGTCGATGTAAATATACCCCTAGCTTATAAATATGCTATTTTTAATTTAAAAACATCCCCAAAACTATAAAAAGACTCCGAGTGCTGGTGTGCAACAAATCTAGCATTAATCAATTTTGACGACTGATGAATGACTGACGAATGATACGATACGCATTGAACCAAAAATGTTGAACCTTCTAAAAAGGTCGGTATTTGTTATTATCAAGGCAAGGTTTATCTGGGGGCACGGGCAGGCACGGGCAGGCACGGGCAGTGCCCCCGCCAAGTTAAGCAAAAAAGCGGCACAGTCGTACCATCCTTTTCTCGAAACAGTTCAGGTCATTTTTTGGACAGACAGACAGACATTGAAATCTCACAACTTTTTACGATAGAAGAACTGAGTTGCGTTGCGAGAATTGGCTTTTTATTTTAATTTTTACAAGTTGTTTTTGATGGCATATACTTAAGTTGTACATGATGCAAATAATTAAATATTAAAAAAATAATAAAGTGTCCTGAAAAATTGTTTAATTCGAAATACTGAAAATGCTCTTTAGTGTTTCGTAGTTTACAAAAACCCTTATAGTTTTGCCATTTCCGTCCATTCGTCCGCAGCTTAGCTCAGATACTCTTAATACTAGAAAGCTGTAATTTGGCATGAATATACTAGTCACGCCGACAATGTGGTAGAAATAAATATATATTTTCAGATGTTTTTTTTTTCTCGCATACTCTCCATGTCTTTGGATAGGTCTTAAAAAGTATTGCGGGTTTGTGATGTCATTTAGTATAAATACAATGGAAAATATGAATTTGTAAAAAGAGCAGCTGTTCATCTCTTTTTCTGGAAAGAAAATATTATGGAAGATTATTTAGTCAAATTTTACAATAACTGTTTAATTCCAGAACTTGTTGACCCTCGCTACGCGCTGTCTATGGATCTTCGAGATCATAGCTCGCACACAATATTCAAAAGCATACCTACATATTTTATCAGTATTTCACTTTCAAAACTTTCTGTGAGTGGTACTCGAAACGTTGACGGTGCCGTCATCGATTTTAGATGACAATAAGTTTTTTTATTAAAAATATATTTTTTAAATCAAGCTTTTGTAAATTCTTGTGCTCTAGTTCTCGTCAAGATAAAAATAACGAGCCCAAACGCGACGTGGTTATGTTGTGTAGTTGAGGAGTTCCGATGGCTACATCCGACCTCCATCATCAGACCAGGTATATAGATATGCAAAGTTTTGCCTCAATTCGACTATTTAGTGAAGAGTTCCGTTGAACAGCTCCTGACTCCATCATCAGATCAGCTCGCTGTCATCATATTATGTATGCAAAATTTCAGCTCAATCGATCGGGGATAACTGCTTAAAATTAAGTTGCAAGATTACACCTTATCAAACATAGATACATAAATATGTACATAAACTGCAAGTTAAATAAGAGCTTATAAAAAAACGATACTTACCGTTTTGTCATAATGTATTTTATTAGTAGGTATAGGTACCTAACAAATATTTTTTGCACACTCAAATATTAGTAACTGTGTAGTAGCACTTTACGATTTGTAACCTGTCTTATAATATATATTAATTTTTTCTATATTTATTTTCTTTTTGTCAAGTGCAACCTATAAAATTATTAAGTACATACCTACCTATACAAATATGACATACCTATTGCACCAAATATTTTCAAGTATCAAGACTAGTTATTTAGTCTTGGTAAATGAAGTGTGAAGTAGCTTCAATGTGTGCGTTTGCACTATTCGTAGTGTGCGGCCACAGAATACGGAAAAGTACAAAAAATGCGAGCTGTCATATTTGAAACAGCCGCCTTAAAGCCTTATCCACATTCGCGCGCGGATCGCGCGCGAAGCCGCGAACATCCCGCGAACTGTGAGTGTAGATTGGATTCGCATATTCTTCGCGGGTTCGCGCCTCGTTCCCCGAAAATTGTCGGTATTTTGTCCCGCGACAAAGGGCTCGCGGGCCGCGAACTTGGCGCGAACTTGTCTTGGCTACATATTCGCAGGCCGCTCAAGCGTGCATCGTCGGTGGATAATTAACATCCACCATCTTCTTCTTCTGCGCTTCTTTTTAACTAGCTTGTGCTTGACAGAAGCGTAGCTATAAATAGCTAATGCGCAAAGAAGTCCCGCAGCAGCAATTTCGGGGTCCATCGTGGTCGAGTGCGCGAACTATACTGTGAACCTAGCGTGAATGTGTAGCCGACGTCGTACGCGCGAGATTTCGCGCACGATTCACGGCGCGACTTCACGCCGTGAATCTCGCGGGAGTCTGGAGGCCGCTTAATACGTGATGCCAAAACTTTGGACCCCTTTTTACGAAAATTGCGCGGACGCAGGAGCCTAAAATTTGGCACACTTATAGTTTATGTGCAGGAGAAGTGCAGAACGCTAATATTTTTCAATAATAATGCTTATAAAGTATATTAAATCAATAAATAAAACATTACTCACACTACCATGCATTTCACACACACATGTTTCTTTTGTTTTTCATTTTGTCCATAGACATAGAAACATTACACACACTACCATGCATTTCACACACACATGTTTCTTTTACATTCATTTTGTCCATAGACATAGAGTACTCACATTGACATATCAAAAATATACAGCATGCATTTGACACACGCATACATACTCTGTGGTCAAATTGTTTCGTTTGTCTTATAAAGACATAGTTGAAAAGTTTGTTTCCTGTGGTTTTATTGAATGTTTTTAGTTTTATTTGACGAATACTACGTGAAATACTGAGCGCTTATACAAATTTATGTGAGTTGTGTAGCAGTAAGATACATTTAAACGTATCGTCGTATTTCAAGGACGCTTATAGAATGCATAAAGAAAGTTCTGTAGCAGCAATCTGCATTATCAACATTCAGGTACAACATTTTTTGCTATTGCTGGTTCAAAGCAATTATTGTAGTTTACGATTTCAGTGATTGCATGTACTTTAGGATAAATAAGTGATTTTGTGTACGAATTATCAGAATTAAGGTCGAATTTCGACCACTGGGCGACCACTAGTTCAAATAAATATACAATTTAAATAGGAACAACTTCGGACTTTTCACTAAATAATAAAAAAAACATCAAAATCAGAAACTATCTGTCCCCCAGCGAAGCTGGCACGGGTCAGCTAGTAAAATAATATGTTTCTTTCTCACGAAAAGATCCTTCAAAAGGCGTAATTCAATACTCCCACCTTTACTATGCTGTAAACATATAATAGCACCAATCTATAAAAAAACCGGCCAAGTGCAAGTCGGACTCGCGCACAAAGGGTTCCGTACCATTATCTATAAAAACGGCAAAAAAAACACGTTTGTTGTATGGGAGGTTCCTTTCATATTTATTTTACTCTGTTTTTAGTATTTGTTGTTATAGCGGCAACAGAAATACATTATCTTTGAAACTTTCAACTGTCTAGCTATCACGGTTCATGAGATACAGCGGACAGCGTAGTCTTAGTAATAGGGTCCCGTTTTTACCTTTTGGGTGCGGAACCCTAAAGAAGAAAGCAAACAATCTGTTTTAAAGCCCTACATAATAAAGTAAAGCCACGGACACACAAACGGACAAGTTTTACCGGTGTGAATGACGGTCACAATCTCTTAATTAGCTAAGTAATTTTGCGTATAACCGAGCTGCCACGTATATACACGAACAACAGATGGGGGTGGGGTCAGACAGTTAGCGGAGAAATGGCTTATTCATTATTATATTGCAGTTCTGCAGATAAATCCGTTTAATGGTCTGTGAGAAAACTGTGTAAGTTTATTGTATATAATACATTATTTACTCGTAGTAGATATATGCTAAGTACTGTAAAATGTGGGCATGTGCCAATTATAATGTTTTGGACGTGCCTCTGACCACCCCCTCTAGACATCTTCAAAGGATCTAAGCGCCTGAAGATCTGAGAGGATGTCTATCGTACTTGGAGATTACAGTCGAGTTTTTTATATATATATATTATATATATATCCAAGTACATGTCATAGTAAAAGTTCGTAACAAAAGATAAATGATTACAATCAGATAACATTGAAAACCCTCTCCATCATCATTAATTTCGTCTGCTTAACAAAACCAAGTGTTTCGCAAATTATTCTAAACACATGAAGATTTAAGTGTGCACTTTCTTTTTTACAATTTTATAACCGTTACATCCGTAAGGCATAACAAGCATAATGCAAATCCAAGTAGAAATGCCGGCAAACAAGATGATCCCTGACGCGCCTCGTGACTAAGCTACGCACAATAGAATATACTACTTCATACTAATATAGTAAATATATAAGTGTTTTGATGTTTGTGGCTCAAACACGTCTAAACGACCAAACGGATTTAGGAGAAACTTGGAATACTTATGTCCTGGCATGGATACTTTTTAATTTATCCAGGTACCACGTGAGCAAAGCCGCTGACAAAATCTAGTTTGGAATAATCGCAATTTGAACTTAGACACGTGATACGTCAAGGATCAACCTGTTTGCCGGCAATGACGTTATTAGCTTTCGACTGTATAGCTCAGAAAGTCATTAAAACAGCTAATTCCTAACCTGAGCACGTAAAAACCACTTTTTTAAAAGGGAGCCAAACTAGTAATCCTCCTAAATTCCTTATTATTCAAAAAAGATAGGTTAGACTAGTTACGAAAAGCTGCTTCCAACTTTGTTAACTGAGGTCGTGTTTAGAATAATGAAATTGCCTACCAGTCTACCAATTGCCTACATTCAGAGATTACAAAGACTAGCACACAATAATAATAGTAACTTTAGAATACGAGTAGGTAGGTACTACATAATATGTAGTACCTACCTACTCGTATCTATTTATATGTAGTACATATAAATAGATAGAAAAATTGAGAACTTAGTTTTTTCAACAATTTTGAAATCAATGATAGCTGTCTCTTTTTTTACAAGAGCATTCAGTGTGTTAGAATGAGATCATTATATGTTTGTCAACAGGTTGTCTGGCTGTTTGATGTCGGTCACATCGTTTTATTAGAAAATTGCAACCGAATTACGAATGAAACTGTTTGTAATTTAGCTTGGTATAACCTGTGGTTTTGAAATCCCATAATAAATGTACAGGGGGTTTACTCTTGAAAACGATCAACGATATATCGGATAAACGTCACCTCCCTTCCGACTATATTTTGAAAGATGGAACGACCGATATTACTTTCGACAATTGACATCATACATTCTACTACGACATACGACGATATTATATCGGAGCACTGTCAAATCGTTTCGATAATGTCTGGTAACGCATAGTAATCTGTCAAATCTGTCGACACGGCCCGCTAGTACTCGCGCCGTGCAAGCAAAAAAGTTGTTCAGCGGAGCGTGTCGCTTCTCCCGCGTTTCACCACCACATACCTACTCCAAGATGACACACATGTTTTGATTCATTCACGGTGTGCGCACAGCTCCTATGTAGGATCCTTATCTGTTCTATTCCATGTTATATCGTCAAAGGGGATTATCAATTCGGTGTAATGTGTGTACCTACGAGTACAATACGATTACATAAAGGTCAGGACCTATTTCAACGCTGTATTCACTATCTTGTAGGTAAAGAATGACACCGAGATAGTCCCAAATAAATTTAATTTAGGAGGGCTAAGTATTTTTTCTATAAAACTTAAAAATCGAATATTCTTCTCATCTTTACAATCTGTCGAAACATTTCTAGGATAATTTTCGGTGTTCATATTATTAGAAAATATTATAATGAATATTTAATTACCCTATAAACCTACAGGGTAGTTTCAATACATTTTGATAAAGATCTGATTAAGATTTTCGCAGGAACTCGCCGTCTAAGTCAGTTATTTATCACCTATATTCGTAGTTTTTTTAATGCAAATTATCACTTATTGCGGTTTTTTTTACATCAATGCTTATTGCTAATATTATCATCTTGATAAACAAACCTCTATGACCTAAACTTTGAACTATTAATATAATAGACTAGCAGACTCGGCCACGCGTTGCTGTGTCGTCAGATATCGCCATCTGTTAGAATATTTTGGAGCTAACAGATAATTGGGACTGTCAGATAATAAACAAATAATTTGCAATAAAATAATATCGCGACTATATATTGAGATGTAAGCTATCCTACATTTCAAGCTGGATAAAACTGCACACGGTGTGCAAAGTTTGATTAAAATAGGTTAATTAGTTTAGGAATCCATCGCGGACAAACAACGTGACGCGTAATTTATTTATATTATAGAAGAACGATGTGTAGGACACTTTGTTGACTTTAAGGACATCCTACCACGAGGTCAGATATTGTATCACTACATAGTATAAAGCAAAGTCGCTTTCCGCTTCCCGCGTCTGTATGTATGTATGTTTGCTTATATCTCTAAAACTACACAACGGATTTTGATGCGGTTTTTTTTAATAGATAGAGTGATTCAGGAGGAAGGTTTATATGTATAATAACATGCTACCCGTGCGAAGCCGGGGCGGGTCGCTAGTAAATCATAAACTAAACCTTATTACCTACTCTACCAATGCAAAGTTTTTTAAGTACAACTACAGAAGTATTTCAGAGAATGTTACCAAAACCAGAATAAATGCATATCTTAGATGGACGCATATTGCTCTTGTACCCGAATTTACAACTTAATAAAATGTAAATGTACGAAACGCCGACAGAACTGCTTCAAAACTTTTCATAATTATTCACACAAATTTCAGTTGTATTTTGTAGGAACTTCTTTATCTTCACCATTGCATTGTTATTTTATCTGTATACATAGTAATGTATGAGTGCCTACAAAAAACTGAGCTTTGGAAAACCTCAGATGAATACCATGCTTGGGGACTAAAGCCATAAGCATATTGAGCATATATCTTCCTTTTGCTTCCTCGTTAAACCTAAGATTTTTCTACCCAATAAGTATTTATCTTGGCTAAAATCTACCTAAAACATATTCTTCTATTCTTCACAGATATAAATCATAAGGCTAAATAGTATGTTTTCGGCTGGTCTGTTCTTTAAACACTATATTTTTTCTGTGTCTTCATCGCTAGGGACTTTTAGTTTTCCCCGAACTTTACGCTGGATAAACTAAAAGTGTTTTTTCTGTGGGATTATTAAAATTTGACAGGAGAACGTAATATATTAGTATTAGATGTTATTTATTTCTGTAAATAAAGGTTAATAATAATAATATAGCCTTTTATTTAGATTTTTTTTAATCTACTAACAATGTATAAAACACAAATTTAAGTTAAACTAAATCTAGTATCTGTTACTTGCTTGTTTTTTGCAAATCTGTTTGCCAATCGGCAAAGGCCTCCTCCAGGTTACTTTGTATAAAACAACCTATTTTTATCGAAACAGTGTTCATTGCTTAACATCAATTCACCATTTAAATGTTCTAATTGCACGCTATGCAAATACGACGTATAATTTCCATAATGTCTGACATTTTCACTTTCACAAACCTTAATTGCTAACGCGATGTGCGCGCTCACTTCAAGATTGTTCAAGTACTAGCAAGATTGTATAGAATCGTGCCAATAGTGCCCGCGACTTTGTTTGCAATACTATCATAAACACGTAAATTTCTTTATCTAACAGATCGACAAAATTTTACAAAATATATACCAACTCCTATGATTAACATAACTCATATAAACCAACATAATTAAAAAGTTTCTTTAATAAATTCTTGATGCTACTACTGCAAAATGTGAGCATTTGCCAAATGTAACGTTTGAACGTTAACCTCTGACTACCCCGTCTAGACATGTTAAAGGATCTGAGCGTCTGGAGATCTGAGACTATGTCTACCGTACTTGGGGATTATAGTCGTGATCCTAGTATCATTTCTTTAACATTTCTTTATGCCATAGAACCACAAAATTTTACAAATATCAAAACCAACACAATTTAAAGTTTCTTTAATAAGTTTCTACCGATACTACTAGAGAGTTTTGATGTTTTTGATTCCCGCTGTTACGACTGAACCGATTTAAATAAAACATTGAAACAGATGCAATTCGTTTCCTGTATCTATTATAACATGTAATTGTCTATGGTATAATTCTGACTACAATAATTTTTGAATGAGTTCAAATAACATCTAAGAGATATTGTAAGAACTCACGCCGAGTGCTCTGAATAAAATATTTTTACTGTCTACTCGGCCATCGTTTTCACTCACAACGACATCATCCAACCAACACTGAAAGCAAGTAGAATATCTATACAAACGTAAGCTTCCAATATGAAACCTCGTCGCATTCAAAACTTTGAATGACGTGCCATTCATGTCATTCAGTAGCGATTCAACAAGTGATTACAAGCTAGAACCAAACCGCGGTCAAACTTTTATGTCCACAGCAATTTTATCTACTACTAGCTGTTTGCCTCGGCTTCGCACGGGTGTACGAATGAAGATTATAGGCAATTTTTTTATATCTTACGGTATATTATTGCAATTTTCGTAAAGATCTCAATTTTTTTTTAAATTAAATATAGCCTACTATTCTACCCGCTGATAATATAGCTTTTGATAGGGTTCCGTACCTAAAGGGTAAAAACGAGACCCTATTACTAAGACTTCGCTGTCCGTAAATTTTCACAGATGATGTATTTCTATTGCCGCTATAACTAAAAACAGAATACAATAAATATCTAAATGGGGCTCCCATACAACAAACGTGTTTTTTGCCGTTTATTACAGATAATGTACGGAACCCTGCGTGCGAGACCGACTCGCACTTGGCCGATTTTTTTATTTATCTATTACAAACTAATTTTACATCTTATTATGATAGTGTATATGTATTAAACATAGATACGAAAGTGTGTTTGTTGGTTTGTGCTTCTTTCATGAACGAGGCAACAGATCGATATTTTTTTGCATATCTATTGATCATGGGCCGGAGAGTGACATAAGCTTTGCATTTTAAGCTGTATATTTTATCCGGGTGCCACACGCTTGCGAAGCCGCATCAGGAACATGAAATGAAATAGGATCACGAATGTAATCCACAAGTACGATAGACATCCTCTGAGAACTCCAGTTCCCTGAAGATGTTTATTAGACGTCCAAACATTATATTTGACACATGACCACATTTTGCAGTAGTTATCATACAGCCACAGTTTGCAAGCGCATCGCTGAAAATATGAAAATACTAACTGAAACCAGGTGTTTTCCTTCAACGTACATAAAGTTTTACAGGCAGGTATAAGCTAGAAACTAAATAAGTACTACGTAGTAAGACCATGTAGACGTTATACATAGCACCATTTCTAGATAGGTTTTATTAGGACAAGTAAAATGTTTTTGATGAATGCAGAAACGCTCTTTCTCAATAACCACAAAACAAACAGTTTTGTTTTTTATGACAAAGATAACTAATGGATATAATCTAGATAAATTATAGACAAAAACACTAGTTTCGTTTTTAACCAAAACTATGAATAGCTAAACAGTTCATTTTTATACAAATTGTTAGATAATCATACAAGCTAAGTAAATTATAGACAGTTTCTTTTTAAGTTTGATGGTTTTCAAGATAATGCAATTTTATCACTTTTTCCGTCTTATCCGGGTAGACTCAGCCCATACAAAAAACCAAACATCATTCACAAATCACCTTAAGTTCTCTGCATGATGACATTACATTGAATAAAGCTACAGTATCCTTACGGACATTGACACCGTAAATTGAAAAGGATTAATATCCTCATGTGCCTCAGTAACAATTTACTTAAAAACTTTTAACTAAATTGTTTTTTTTTTATTCTCCGTCGTATTCGGTCGTAGTTATTGTGTACACAGTCGTTTAAAATACATTTAAACATTACAGATCCTTTGTGGATTAGGGAAAATGAACTTGCTAGTACAAGTTGTTCATGTTTATTTATTTAGAAGAAAGTTACTGACAGTTATTATGTTAAATTATTTATTTGACTCGAAATAGGGCAGTTGAGCTGTGGGGTTACAAGAAGCGATAGTACCTTTTCACATGTAGTTTAAACGGTTGACGACTAAACAGAGCAGTGTTTTACTATGAATAAGCATTTAAAGCGGCCGTGTGGTACTAAGCTAAAATGTATGGGTATATTATCTAAGCCACGAAATACAGCTAACTTACCACTACTACTTACTTAGCTACTTACCACTTTTTGATTTGTATTGCTGGTCTTTACGAGTCAAAGATGTAATGATGCCTTAAAATTAGCCGCTCGAGGAAGCGCCACAAAGCCGCTTCAACAAAATCTGCATACCTCAAGAAAGAATTAAAGATTTTAGCAACTGTTTTTAGGGTTCCATACCCAAAGGGTAAAAACGGAATCCTATTACTAAGACTTCACTGTCCGTCTGTCTGTCACAGAGCTGTATCTCATGAACCCTTCGTGCGTTAGTCCGACTCGCACTCGGCCGGTTTTTTTTACGTATGCTGGCTCTGTGGCGTTTCCTCGAGCGTCTAATCTGAAGGTGCCCTAAGACGACAACCGTGCAAATGTGAAACGCCTAAAGATTAACTAGGAGTACATTATTTATTTGAGTAGATCATTATGCTTATGTGTAATTTTCTCCGTATCCTCCTTATTATTTAACCCGAGTTCGTATTTTAGTAGTCTTCGTTTTATTATCGTTATTTGTCGACTAGCTAGCGTGTTATGAAACTTGCAAGGAAATACGACCATCAATAAGATATTTCATACAAACTTTGACACCCTTTCCACCCGCTTAGATAGTGAATTTTGAAATATTTCTTAGCTAGAATGAGCTTAAAATGAGTGTTTGTGCTGAATTTCCATGTTATGTTATATCGGAGAGTGAGAAATAAGAAAATTGAATATTCAGAGATAACGTAGTTTCCTATCAGTATCTATCGTTATGGTCCACTCACCCTGAAGAAGATTCTCTAGATGAATCGAAACATTGTCGGTGTCCTCATTGACAATTTATCATTTACGTGAGTAATTTCCCGTTGTTGTAATAATCGGATCAGTAGTTTCAGAGATTACGACCTACTCACAAAACGTACCTACTCGTACCTATCGATAAAAACGAATATTAAACTGGCTACCCTCCTATACATCTACAAGAGTCTAACCCTAGTATTCAAGAACGACACTATGAGAACACGCACCCACAGTGGACGAAATCTTTTTTCATAAAAATCACTTTATGTGTTGTGCGACACTGCATAGTGTGACTAGAGGCACATTGTCGTGTGCCTCTAGCCAAAGTTGAGCTCTAAAGGCACACGGTAGCGTGCGCCATAGTGCCGCTCATCACATAAAGTGATGTTTATGAAAAAAGATTTCGTCCACTGTGGGTGCGTGTTCTCATAGTGTCATTCTTGATTACGAGGGTAAGCACCTGGATATTTTTTATGGGTAGTACCGTACTTGGGGATATCATTTATTTCATTATTTTTTATAGATAGATAGAGACTGCTAGAAGTAAGTACTATAAAATATATTTGCAAACTGGGCTCTTTGAAACTATAGTTGTACAACTCAACCCTCAATTTGTTCAAAAGTTTCCCAAAGTTTTGGTTCCCGTGCCGTCGACGCTTTAAGGACGGCCGTCACCTTAAATCATGATCAGATGATGTGCGATGGTTCATTTAAAATATAATTCAGAATTACCTACTGAACAATGATATACATAGAGTTGACAAATAAATGAATAGTTAATAAATAAGCTAGCTCCTAACAGAGCGACTTCTTTCGTTTGACCTTAAATTATAGCTCCATATATGGTAGCTATCTTTTGTATTTATTTGAACTTAAATACACATGAAATTGAACACTTAAAATGCAGAAGTAACGACAAGAGATTAAAGCATTCAAGAAAAACAATAAATAAATAGTGAAGCTAAAGTAAAGAAAACAAAAAAGATGAAAAATAAAAACAATGAATATCAGATTACTTTTGGACTATTCGTTACAAACAGACATAGAGACAGAGTTACATAAGAATTTATAATATTAGTGTGGATTAGCTTTAATAGATACTACTATTACAATATGAATATTATCGGCTGTGCTATCACTTAGCTAATAACTATAATAGCTAAATAATAGATATTCGATATTCCTCACCCGTCAAAGTCAAACGCAATCGATTTTATTAAATGGACATAATCATCACATTAATATTCTAAGGGCGAAAGTCAGAATGTTTCTTTGTTACTCGAGCACGTTATAATTACTGCTCTAAATTCGATAAAATTTGATGTGTAGATATATTATAACCTGGATAGGAACATAGAGTCGACTGGCCACACAGCTCAGTTGGTAGTAGCTCTGCTTTCTGCGCTGTAGGTTGTGGGTTCGATACCCACCCAAGATAAACATTTGTGTGATGAGCAAAGATGATTGAACTATTTACAAAAAAACGTATATAAGTATTCTATCAGTTATTTGGTTTCCATAGCTTTGCTTAGTTTGGGGCTAGATGGCGTTGTGTATGAAGTCCATCAATATTTATAGGGTACTTTTTACCTTGATACCATGTGAGCGGAAGCTTGTATTGCAATAAGTTTTAGATGACATCGATCGCAAGACGGAACTGCGTTGTCAGCGTTATCTATACCTATAAAATGCTTTGTCCTGAATGACTGACTATCAACGCACAGTCTAAACCGCTGATCGTAGAGACCTGAAACTTGGAGGGTGCGTTCTTTGTATGACGTAAGCATCCGATAAGAAAAGATTTTCCGAAGCTCCTAAAGGGGTGAAAAACGGGGTCAAAGTTTGTATAAAACTCTATAGTTTTATGGAACATTTTCTTCAAGACACATTGTTGTACATTTGTGCACTGAAATCGGAATGAAAAATTGTAAAATTCGAAAAACTAAAAGTACTTTTTCTATGAGATTATTGAAATTTGGACAGGACAACGTCTGTCGCGTGCCCAGCTAGTCCAGGTATAAATAAGCTGACGGCCGTTCACTGACGGCCGTCTAAGTAACCAAGGCTTAGGATACAAAGTTCGGCTCGGCCGAGACGAAAAAGAGTACGACGAAACATTTATTTTCCGCTAACTTCGAAAACTTTTATACGGGTCCATTTTGTCTGTTTTAGTGTGGAAACATAAAACTTCTGAAATATTATCATTGGGTAACATTTTGTGCTGTATAATATATAAAAATAGTTTATTTTAGTAGCCGTGTTGGCCTAGTGAGATGGTACCTGGGGCTAGCATGAATAACTTGTCATTGTATCGTCAAAACGTCAAAATAGACACTTAAACAATACAATAAGTGTCAGTTTTGACGTTTTGACGATTCGTGCTACTAAGAATCCCGTTAATATTCTTAAATAAAAATGATATACAAATTTAGTGGTTTTAACAACTCTACTATTATATCATCTCGCCAACTTTAAGTATTTATACTCAGGCAAATCCGATCGCTGGTTATATGATCCCATAGTAGTTTGGGTGGTGTGTGAAATGTCCACCAATAATGATTTAATTACTCCCATAATTATTGGATCACTTGATCGAATGGTAAAACTGGCTCTCTGCCAAGTGACCGAGCTTCACGATGTATAAACAAGATTTACTAGAGCAAATTGATTGCTTGGAACATACACAATAAGCCATACCACTTTAATAGTAATACTTCGTAGCCTGGAGGCTGTTGCTAATTAAACTAGTGCTTTGTAGTCAGCTTTAACTTTAAGCCGTGTTGGCCTAGTACCTCGACTTTCATTCTGAAGGTCGTGGCTTGAAATCCCGGCGTGCATCAATGGATTTTTCTGTTCGAAAAATTTTAATGCGCATCAACAACACGTGCTCTTAACGGTGAAGGAAAACATCGTGAAGAAACCAATTAGTATTCTTATAAGCGGCGATGGGCTTGCAATCTGTCACGTAAGGAATGCTAACTACTGCAAAATTTGGGTATGTTCCAAATCTAATGTCTGGACGTACCTCTGACTACCCCTACTAGATAATTTCAAAGGATCTAAGCGTCTGGAGATCTGAGAGGATGTCTACCGTACTTGGGGATTACAGTCGTGATCCAATTTATTTATGTTTTATTTTTAACTTTAAAATGTCTTTTATTTAACTGTCAAAACACAATTTTACAATCACATACAATAGCCGTAATCTATAAATCGGAGGAGGTTTTCAAGTCGACGCGTATATTTTGTTATGTATGACCACGCATATATTTTACCTAGTGATCCGATTTCGATGTTTTTTTTTCCTATTGTTTAGAGAATAGTTCCATGTTGGTCCCATTCAAATTATATTTACGTAGGACTGACAGTTCCTTCAAAAATTTAAAAAACGAATATCGTCCCTTGACTTTGCGATTGGTCGTTACATTTTCGTCGGTTTTCTTTTTAGTTTTTAAACGTAATTATTTAAATGTAAGTTTAATTTAATTTAATGTCACTACATATTTTGATAAGTCCTATAAGCAAAGTTACAGAAATACAACAAATTTATCTCACAATCTTACAACTAGTGAAATATATCACGTCTTCGTTTTTATGACGTTACATACAGACTTCGACCCCCGTCGCACTTCCTTAGGGGTTAAATTTCGAGAATTTCAGTAGTAGGGGTTAAATTTCAAGTACATCCCTACACACTAAAAGAAATACACCATCCAAATCTCAAGTTTCTACGAACATTGTTTTAGGCTGTGTTGATATGTAGATCAGTCAGATAAACAGTTCCTTTAGATTCCAAAATCGATAACGAAATACGTGTTATTTGTTCATGTTTGCATATTAAACGTGTTAACAAAGTAGGTGTGTTTTCAAAGCACCATTCTGCACCATAAACCTAAAAGTCTAAACAAAAGCGTCACGAACATACTGGTAATATAATATAATGCTTGTATATTAAGCTTTACAAACCGACAAACATTCAACAGCTTATCGCAAAGGGTCAAAAGGTGCGACAAATGAGTTTAACCACGACCCTGCAATGACAGATTTGTACAAATACCCCTTTCACCCTAACTACCCTTATTGTGGGCTGTTTCAGCCACGCACGGCTGACACCACTGTCCTTTCTTGTTCTGCACACACGCCTAAATAACACAAATAAGACACGGTAAATAAGAATATTACAAAACTTCTTTTACGTATGGGCTGAGTCTACCCGGATATGACGGAAAAAGTGATAAAACTGCATTATCTTGAAAGCTATTGAACTTAAAAAGAAACTGTCTATAATTTACTTAGCTAGTATGATTATGTAACGAATTATACAAAAATTAACTGTTTAGTTATTCATAGTATTGATTAAAAACGAAACTAGTGTTTTTGAAGAGCCAACTTTTTTTCATAAATTTAACTGATATGGGACCAACCTAATTTAACATTCCTGTTTTAGAAGTCGGTTAAAGAGTACACGATCAACGCCACCAAAACGGCATCAAACACAAAATATTATGACTCTACCGGAAACATACGAAAGAATAGGAAAACCTATTTCTTCCGCATTGTTATTTCCCCAACGTCAAGTAGAACTCTTTTTAAAATTAAAAAAGAGCAGAGAAAAACTCAAAAGAGAGTACGAACTCAGCGTAGAACAAGAAAACTCATTAAAATCCTTAAACCAACTAAGAGACTGCAGTTTGGGTTAAGGCGGCTGTTTCAAATATGACAGCTCGCATTTTTTGTACTTTTCCGTATTCTGTGGCCGCACACTACGAATAGTGCAAACGCACACATTGAAACTACTTCACACTTCATTTACCAAGACTAAATAACTAGTCTTGATACTTGAAAATATTTGGTGCAATAGGTATGTCATATTTGTATAGGTAGGTATGTACTTAATAATTTTATAGGTTGCACTTGACAAAAAGAAAATAAATATAGAAAAAATTAATATATATTATAAGACAGGTTACAAATCGTAAAGTGCTACTACACAGTTACTAATATTTGACTGTGCAAAAAATATTTGTTAGGTACCTATACCTACTAATAAAATACATTATGACAAAACGGTAAGTATCGTTTTTTTATAAGCTCTTATTTAACTTGCAGTTTATGTACATATTTATGTATCTATGTTTGATAAGGTGTAATCTTGCAACTTAATTTTAAGCAGTTATCCCCAATCGATTGAGCTGAAATTTTGCATACATAATATGGTGACAGCGAGCTGATCTGATGATGGAGTCAGGAGCTGTTCAACGGAACTCTTCACTAAATAGTCGAATTGAGGCAAAACTTTGCATATCTATATACCTGGTCTGATGATGGAGGTCGGATGTAGCCATCGGAACTCCTCAACTACACAACATAACCACGTCGCGTTTGGGCTCGTTATTTTTATCTTGACGAGAACTAGAGCACAAGAATTTACAAAAGCTTGATTTAAAAAATATATTTTTAATAAAAAAACTTATTGTCATCTAAAATCGATGACGGCACCGTCAACGTTTCGAGTACCACTCACAGAAAGTTTTGAAAGTGAAATACTGATAAAATATGTAGGTATGCTTTTGAATATTGTGTGCGAGCTATGATCTCGAAGATCCATAGACAGCGCGTAGCGAGGGTCAACAAGTTCTGGAATTAAACAGTTATTGTAAAATTTTACTAAATAATCTTCCATAATATTTTCTTTCCAGAAAAAGAGATGACCAGCTGCTCTTTTTACAAATTCACATTTTCCATTGTATTTATACTAAATGACATCACAAACCCGCAATACTTTTTAAGACCTATCCAAAGACATGGAGAGTATGCGAGAAAAAAAAAACATCTGAAAATATATATTTATTTCTACCACATTGTCGGCGTGACTAGTATATTCATGCCAAATTACAGCTTTCTAGTATTAAGAGTATCTGAGCTAAGCTGCGGACGAATGGACGGAAATGGCAAAACTATAAGGGTTTTTTGTAAACTACGAAACACTAAAGAGCACTTTCAGTATTTCGAATTAAACAATTTTTCAGGACACTTTATTATCTTTTTAATATTTAATTATTTGCATCATGTACAACTTAAGTATATGCCATCAAAAACAACTTGTAAAAATTAAAATAAAAAGCCAATTCTCGCAACGCAACTCAGTTCTTCTGTCGTAAAAAGTTGTGAGATTTCAATGTCTGTCTGTCTGTCCAAAAAATGACCTGAACTGTTTCGAGAAAAGGATGGTACGACTGTGCCGCTTTTTTGCTTAACTTGGCGGGGGCACTACCGTGCCCCCAGATAAACATTGCCTTGATAATAACAAATACCGACCTTTTTAGAAGGTTCAACATTTTTGGTTCAATGCGTATCGTATCATTCGTCAGTCATTCATCAGTCGTCAAAATTAATTAATGCTAGATTTGTTGCACACCAGCACTCGGAGTCTTTTTATAGTTTTGGGGATGTTTTTAAATTAAAAATAGCATATTTATAAGCTAGGGGTATATTTACATCGACAGCAAATTTCAATTTCATCCGTTTAGTCGTTTAAGTCTGATTGAGGTACAAACATCCAAACATACCTAACATCCGCACAAACAAATCAGATTTATAATATTAAATGTAGATAGATAATAAATATAAATTATATTCGTAATCGAAAATTCAGGTAATTTTTCGCATTTTGTTCAGATAAAGTATCAATTTTTTCCATCCATGTATAAAAAAACACGCTTGGTAATATAGGGGAGGCCGGGTTAAAACCGTACTAAGGGTCATGGTACCTTTTTAGAACTTTCATTTCAAAACAGAAATGTATCAAATCATTATTTATATTTATTTAGTAGGACTAATTAGGGACACAAACAGGTTCACATTTTTCTGAAATTTAATATTTTTATTAAAATAACAATCAAATACGAAACATCTGCTTATTTCGATTTTGCTCCAACGCGACGTATGCAAAAAGGTAAAACCGTAAACTATTATCATACTGTTTCGAAACGTAACTCGATGTAACGCATCTTCTACAAATAAAAACCATCCAACTCTTTCAACAAATCATGCATTGTACCTAACCTTCATCTGTGTGGCTTGCACTAAATTCTTCAAGGCAATATATTATACAAATGTTATCATTAGTTTTGCATGTCCAGTATTTTACCCCGGTATTCCATTATGTAAGACCTCCTCTAAATTCGAAGAAAAATGTGACGTGGACGTGCTTCCCCGAGCGCGTCTGAGCGCTAACTGACGTGCCGACTTGAGGTGAATGTGAGTTTTGTATGGAAAAAATGTATGGAGAAGTTTTATTGCATTTTATATTGTTCATAAATGAAAAAGTAAATTATTTGAAAACAAGATAATGCCACGCGGTATAGAGAAATATAAAATCTACAATTTCGTATTATTTTCAAATAAAAATATGCTGTGGGTCTAAAGATATTGGTACCTAACCAGACCCCATTTTTCGACATTTTCAGCGGTTCTTGCGACGGTAAAAACGTATTTTTTTGAAAATGTTGTATAGAACTGGCCAGTTTTTATTATCTACTATTAAAGATGAATATATTATCAGTAATTTTGTATCATTATATCCTCACAATTGTGATTCCTGGTTTTTAAATCGGTACCTGAAAATCATTGAAATACGTGTGTGGGTGTGAGCCGGGCCTTAAGCGGATTCAATTCAACCTCTTTTCCTTTGTTCTTTATTCAAATGGCAAGAAAATAAATTTATTCTTTATAAAAAAAAAACACTTCCCTTATCGTTGAAAATCGACGAGCATTTTGAAACAAGGCGACCAATGGGAAGCAGGAATATGTATAAAAACTTTGTTTGTTTTATAATATTAGAGATCCCCATTAAAATTGCAAGAATGTAACTATTGGAAATTAGGCTATGGAATATGAAATACAAACTATGTATAGGCTTTTACAAAAGTAACTGATTATATTTATAAGCCAATTTATTTTTCACTAGGAAGGTTATACGTCTATCACCTAGCTGAGCGTAAACAAGAGTGTCAACTCACGAACAAAGATGGCGTGCTTCCGTTTATTTAAATCGATTAATATTAAATCAAATAAAGATTGATTTTTGTAAATGAATATAAAATAAATCAACAGTAACTTAGGGTATCAATAATTTGCCTATGATCTTCATTAGTACAGCCGTGCAAAGCCGGGGCGGACTGCAAGTGTTTTAATAAAGCTAACACCGTCTTTTCACGTCCATAAAATAGCAGCAACGAGGTTGACATAGGTATCCTTTAATATTATAAATGCGAGAGCTTGTGTTAAACAATCTAGGGAAAAGATATTTGGGAAACCGTGGCTTGCGACATGCACACAAAATTGTATTTGTATATAATTTGTAGGGTGTTGTAAAAGTACCTCTTATGATGTCTATAATTACCTATTTTATTTTAAAGACTACACTATTTACGAGAATAATATTAACACAAATGAATAAATATTAAAAAATATGTTTTAACTTGTACCTACTCAATATTTTTTAACAGAGGCTTTTGAGACCATGGATTTACTCATGATCATTATATCATTTGCTAATATCTACATCGAACTCGCTCGTTGCCGTTACGCTGATTTATT
This sequence comes from Hydriomena furcata, assembly GCA_912999785.1. Classification (NCBI taxonomy): domain Eukaryota; kingdom Metazoa; phylum Arthropoda; class Insecta; order Lepidoptera; family Geometridae; genus Hydriomena; species Hydriomena furcata. The sequence continues at coordinate 13,205,322 of OU538825.1, read as the reverse complement.
TTCGCGTTTTAAAATAACTCCTGATAAAATAAATAGCGTTACCGAACGCTATTTATTTTTCTGTCAAAAACTCCGTTGAAATCACAAGAACAGTTTACGTAAATCTCGTAATAAAGTTGGTACCTAAATATTATTGTTATTTCGGTTCTAGTTGATTCATAATTTGGACTAGTTTTGATTTGATGCCACGACTGGTTGCACCATTCTGCTAGATAAAAGAACTTTTGACAGTAAAAAAGCAATTATTCAGTAGTTTTAGTTCTGTTCGTGGCGCGTCGCTCTTTGTTTATCCTATTGCAATGTACTGCGAAAAGCTTTGACTCGCTAACACTAACTGTAGGACGGAGCGAGTTGTGAGAATTCAAAGCATTCTGCCGCCACAGAACAGTGAAAACACACCTTTAGGTTGAGTTTCCATCTACGCGGAGCTATGCGGTGCGGACCAATGACTGCGCTCGACATTATCAAACTCAAATATTTAAGCGCTATCATTGGTCCGCTACGCACAGCTTTGCACAGCTCCGCGCAGGTCGAAACCTACCATTAAGCCTGCAAGTTTATGCCACGGATACACTTGGAGACAAATTGACATGTTCAGCAACATGTTGCTCAACAACTACGTGAATGTCTTCAGAACAATGTTGGGGAACTTTTTACAGGGGTCGTACTACAATCTCTAAAGTGGGACTATAGCAGTATTACTTAAAGAGCGAAAGTACAATGCTATATGAACACGTATGGCGTTGTCACTTTCGCACTACTGCTTTAGTCTTATCACTACTCAGTGTTTATGTTTATATGTATCCCGAGGAAGTGTCCCGCGTATCGTAAAATGTTGTGGGTCATATTGCGGGACACTGTGCAACGTTGCAGCGTCATGAAGATGTGCAGCGTCAGTGTTGCGGGACAAGGCTTTACCAAGCGAAATGACTATAGCTGATTACCATCCGATAGTGCGGTCAATAAAATATGATGTAGACATGTTTACGATAGCCTCTTGTTCAAAAACAGTCGATGTGTTCAAAGCTTATATTTTCAAACCATAGATATAAACTGAGATGTAATGGTACGATTAACGATTAGTACGCGATTATTTCCGTTTGCAGCGTCAAACAGTCACCAAGTAGTATAAAAAACGTTACGACAGTAAGAGAAAATAATAATAAGTTCTTGTTTTTGATTATATATTCAGCGTTTATCACGACATAATATAAAGTTTATTGTCGCGTCTGTCGGACGGAAAAGTGTTTTTGGTCTTATCTCAATAATTAATGGACGATTACGTTACGGTTTTCACCAATTGGCAGGCTGATAATCAGAGAAGGGTTATCTGGTTTAAGGGGCTCCCAGTCGCTGATTGCTCTTTTTCGAAACGAAAAAAGAAATACTTCTGAACAAGCCACATCTCCTATTTTTATAAGTATATTACTTCAGGTTCCTACCTAGATTTCTATTAAGCTGAAAACATAATAGCATAAACTTTTCACGATAAAGATATTATTTCAAAATGATACGTTTTAGATTTTATGATCGAAATATTCTATATACCTACTATTAAAATCAACTTGTGATTTATTGTTAAAGATAGGTAATATGTAGATCTAGATTTCTATTAGAATAGATTTTTGATAAGTAATTATAAATAATTTTTATCATTAATTTATTCAAAAAGCTAAGGCGGACCACGCGCCGACGTGTGTTTGTCGTCATTGCAGCGGTCGGTAGGATTATTTATCGAAGTGATTAAAGATGGGTACATCTTTATTCACATGTACTATACATTTTAAAATAGGAGATATGGCTTGTTCACAAGTATTTCTTTTTTCGTTTCGAACAAAAACAATCGTCGACTGGGAGCGCCTTAAAGTCAACCGGATCCCGTATTCATCCGTTTTTTCTGATGGTTTTAAGTTGGAAAATAGGTCACAGCCTATAACGATCACCGCTTTGTAGGAAGCTCATGTTTGAAACTAGTTAGTTAGTAGTTACCGAGTACCATCAGTTTTGAATTCGTAATCTACTTTCAGTGTTCCAAAATTGTTTAGAAGCCAGCTCGAAAATGCACTTAATGGATTACACAATGTACTTCTTATAAAGGCGTTTATTTAAGACTAGCTGGACCCGCGACAGACGTTGTCCTGTCTAAATTTAAATAATCACATAGATCGCATAAATACCAAAATTCAAGTAATTTTGATAATAAACAACGAATTTGTCATACAAACTTTAACACCCCTTTTACCCCGTTAAGGGATGAAAATCAAAAAACCCTTTAATATATGTTTTATTATTTTGTATTTATACGCTAAATACCACAGTTCATGCGTTTCAAATAAAAAATAGCAGAGTTTCATACAAAGTTTTATCCCCTGTTTCACCCCTTTAGGAGAATTTCGGAACATCCGTTCATATCGGATGCCTACGTCATACAAAGAACACACCCTCCAAGTTTCAGGTCTCTACGATCAGCGGTTTAGGCTGTGCGTTGATAGTCAGTCATTCAGGACAAAGCATTATATAGGTATAGATAAGGTCTGCCAAGTTTAAAAATAATACAAGGACTGAATATAAATTTCATAGGATCGTGGTAGCTAGTGAACTTTACTCGAGTTTTAAACGTTATTAAAAACTTTAACCCATGCTGTAAGCCTGCATGCATATGCATATAGTCTGCATGCCTGCATGATCGTCAGTCGTTGGCGATTTACCGTTGTTTTACGATCGGATTCTATCTATATTCTATCGGATTTCTGCCATCGATCGGATCGATTTTAGTCCTATCTGTGTGTTTATTGACTGTCAATGGCGATAATGTCTCTTTTCATTTTAAATAGAAATACGGCTAATTACCATTTTTTTAGCAATAGCTGACGTTTCGAGACAATTCAGATGCTCTTCATCATGGGCATCGTCCGCGACCGCGATCGACGACGACTACTAACTTCAGCTATACAAGAAAAAACTTGGGAATTAGCCGTATTTCTACTTAAAAAGTGTCTCTTTTCATTCAGACCACGAAAGGAATATAAAAACAACAAAATGAACAGAGCTCTGTAGCTGTCTTGTAAATATCTTTACTCAGCCAGCAACACCCATTACCTTACCAACTTGGTACTTCAACCGAATGAATCCCAGCCCATCACTACATTAGTATAAAGTAGTCCCCAAAGTAGACCTCTGTCCCGTTTGTCTAGACTACTTTCAACTACAGAAAAATCCTTGAAAATGTAATAAACAGATTTGTTACAGTTTTAACGGAACGGTAGGATTAGGGAAGGTATTTATATTTATAAGATTTCTATTGAAAAATATTTGTTCAAGAAAAACTTTTGTTAAATCCTCCTTCGAGCTAGAAACTAGAGAAGCGCGCTATCTCCTGTCACTTATATTAAAATGTAATTGGAACTTGACTGGTATGAAAAGTTTTTACTTAATTGAACTATTTACTAAGGAGTTTCATTATGAGTTTTCGTTGAACACCAGGAGGTGTAATTAGAAAACTAGATCATCAGATAAGTTCGCTGTCACCATTATTGTATTGTCACCAGAACTGAAGGTGTATGCATAATTTCAGCTCAATCTGTTACTAACAAATAGTCGAAAAATGGTTTGCAAATTTTAACTGCGAAAAACTGAGAAACAAACGAAATTACTTTTCAAACCATCGTGATTAGTACACATAGCTATAGATTTGGCACGGGTCTTTAAGGCGAGTAATAAATGTTTATGATGAATGCAGAATCGTTTTTCTCAATAACCGCAAAACATACAGTTTTGTTTTTCATGACAAAGATAACTTAAGGATATAATCTAGATAAATTACAGACAGAAACACGATTGGTGAAACTTTTCTCGATAGATTTATTTTCCAAAGTTGGCTCTTCAAAAACACTAGTTTCGTTTTTAATCTACGCTATGAATAGCTAAACAGTTCATTTTTATATAATTCGTTAGATAATCTTACTAGCTAAGTAAATTACAGACAGTTTATTTTTAAATTTGATGGTTTTCGAGATAATGCAGTTTTATCACTTTTTCCGTCTTATCCGGGTAGACTCAGCCCATACAAAACGTCAAAAATTTCACTGATCACCTTAACACGTCATTAACTTTAATTTATTTTCCCGTTTCGACTATGTTACAATAGCCATGGTTGCGGGCAGACTACTCGGAGCTACCGTCAAAGAGCGAAGGCATTTGGAGAAACTACCCACATAAGAAAAGCTTATAATATCATACACTAGTCGACCCGTGACAGACGTTGTCCTGTCCAAATTTCGATAATCGCATAGAGTAACGCATGTTGCTATGACGACTGATGTCAACACGGATGTCAGATATTTTGCACACCAGCGCCAACTATACCAAAATAATTCCTTATGCGCTTTTTATAATTTTAGGAATATTTTTCCTAATTTATATTAGTCTATTATTTATTCGGGTAGTATATCTACATCTACAGCAAATTTCAACTTAATCCGTTTTGTCGTTTAGGTCCGATTGAGGAACAAACATACATACAAACTCACAAACTTTCACATTTAGAATATTATTAGGATAACCAAGATGTGTCAGTTACAATACAATAAGCTTTAGTAATCGAGTTAGCTGTACTCCATGTTAACATGCAACCGGCCAGGCCAGCCACTTTGCAGTCTACAGTTGGGTGAATAACGGATTCGGGGTATACGCTTAGGGTTGCCAGATGGTCGGTATACGTAGGATTTTCCCGACGTTTCATACGAGTTTCGGCAAAATGCATAATTTTAATAATAAAAATTACTTTTTAATTCGTAATATTTTTTTGACTGGCCTTGCAACTCAGTTGGTAGTAGGTAGTAGGTTTGATTTCCACCCAGGACAAACATTTGTGTGGCATAGATATTTGTTTTGTGTCTGGGTGTCAATAAGTATAATAAGTAGGTATTGTAAAAAAAAGGATATTATATAAGTATTCTATCAGCTATCTGGTTCCCATAGTACAAGCTTTGCTTAGTTTGGGGCTAGATGGCGCTGTGTCCACCAATATTTTATTAATTTTAATTTTCCCGACATTTCATATAAGTCTCGGCAAAATACATATTGTGTTGATTGTTATATTTATTTGTTCCAACTTTTTAAATTTGCCCAGATATTCTGGTCATCCCATCTGTTAACCCTATACACGCTAGTGTCCGATCGGACAATCCGATTGTACAATAGAGGAAATTCGGACTAAAGCTAGGTCATCTTTTGTTCATCAGAAATCCAATGGCGTTGTTACAAGTGCAGTTCACAGCTCAGTTGGTAGTAACTCTGCCTTCAGCGCTGTAGGTTGTGGGTTCGATCCCCACCCAGAGCAAATATTTGTGTGATGAACATAGATGTTTGCTCTGTGTCTGGGTGTTAGTATGTATCATATGTATGTATTTACAAAAAAAAAAAGTATATAAGTATTCTATCAGTTATCTAGTTCCCATAGTACAAGCTTTGCTTAGTTTGGGGCTAGATGGCGATGTGTAAAATGTCCACCAATATTTGATGATGTAAGGGTCAATTCGAACCAAACAGGAAAATCCTTTTTCATGTCATCGAATATAGAACCTTATTACCCACGGACATGCGCTTAATGTCTGCATCAGATTTTGATACAAAGATTTATATAAAACTAGCAGACCCGGCCACGAGCATGGTATAAGTGGCAGAGACGACGCTCTGCATTATCTTTTCTGAGGCTTTATGTGTAAGATTTACGGTCCCGCACTGTATATTCTCAGTCGCACGCAAGCTTTTGCACTAACCATAGTTAAGTGGTATTTATAAACGACGAAAAAGGAGGTTCTCAATTCGATGTGTATACTTTTTTGTAGCTTTTTTTTTTAATTTATAATCACGCATATATATCTTTACCTGGTGATCCGATTTTGATGTTTTTAGGGTTCCGTACCCAAAGGGTAAAAACCGGCCCCAATTATTAAGACATCGCTGTCCGTCTGTCCGTCTGTCTGTAACTGGGCTGTATCTCATGAACCGTGATAGCTAGACAGTTGAAATTTTTACAGCTGATGATGTATTTATGTTGCCATAACAACAAATACTAAAAACAGAATAAAATAAATATTGAATTGGGGCTCCCATACAACAAACATGTTTTTTTGGCGTGCTTTATAGATAATGGTACGGAACCTTTCGTGCGCGAGTCCAACTCGCACTTGGCCGGTTTTTTTTCTATTATGTAGAGAATAGTCCCAAATTGGTCCCATAAAACCATGTAGGGCTAATACTTTCTACATCAAATTTAAAAAACGAATATCGTCCCTTGACTTTTCGATTGGTTAAAACATTATCGTCGGTTTTTTTTAGTTTTTTAAACGTACAACGCCCGAACTACAACATAGTACATTTGTAAACCCGGTTTCAAGACTTTTAAGCCTTCTCTAAGTTCTTAATTTAGTTTGTGGACAAAGTTGCTTTACTGTTAGTTTGTACTGCGTTGCGGGAACACGACTTCCCCGGTTGCTTCCGCATTGCGTACCACTTAAAGTCCAGGTTTCGTAAAATACGGCGTCCGTCATATTCGGCTGGCTACTTCGTAAACTACGGCGTCCGTCATAATAGCTTCTTCAGCTGGCAAGCTAGCAGTCCTATTACTAATAACAACGTGGTAAGGCAGCCGCTCTCATAATGTTTGTATGTACTATTAGATCTCCAGGCGCTAAGATCCTTGAAGATATCAAAACTTTTGTCATTCACTGTACTTAACTCTCAATTTTTCTATGCTAATTTCAACCTTATAGAAAGAGTGTACGAAGTGCGAATCGTTGTATGGGATTTCAAAATTATTTTTTATGTCGTTTTAATAGGTCGAGTGTACGAAATGCGAATAATATGTCTACAGTACTTTAGTCGTGATTCTACTTTTGTTAAGACGGACGCCTAATACAACCAAAAATGTACCTATAAACAGAAACAGGAAGAAATGTACCAATGCAGAACAACCAAAAACCATAAACAAATATTACCTTGCGATTGTAGCTACAATAATAATTGCTGCCAGTCAGCTTCTTCCGAAACGGTTCTTATTAGATTATTCTACCTGTCATTGGACATTAACCGCTTCCTAGAAACCCGAGGAACTTAAGGGTGATACCGAAGCCGAACGAGCATCGTAACGAGACGTGAATAAAATATGCAAAGTTCATCCTAACAAAATGGCCACAGGGCATCTCTTTGAAGAACGCAAACAAAATATATACTAAAGTGAAACTTGAGCTTTTGCAAGATTACTTAGTTGAGGGTTTCTGTGTCAGTACTGCTGGCCTTGTCACTTAAACTGTCATGAACTAGAGAAAACTCTAATTTAATGCCTTAAGGTGATACTTGAATTTGAGTCTACCCGGATAAGAAGGGAAAGGTAATAAAACCGCATTATCTTGAAAACCCATCAAACTTAAAAAGAAACTGTCTTTCATTTATGTAGCTACTATGATTATCTAACGAACTATTCATAGTTTTGAGTAAAAACGTAAATAATGTTATGGAAGAGCCAACTTTGTAAAATAAATTTATCGAGAAAAGTTTCACCAATCGTGTTTCTGTTCTACATTTATCTAGATTAAATCCATGTTATCTTTGTCATAAAAAAACAAATTGTATGTTTTGCGGTTATTGAGAAAAAACTATTCTACATTCATCAAAATATATCTTATACCTTGTCATAACGTGTCTCTAACTAATTCCCCTTAGACATTTTCAAAGATCCCAGCACCTAAAGGTCTGAGAGAATATCTACCGTACTTGAGGGCTTCAGTAATAAGACAATGTATTTATTTTTTGTTTGAAAAAGCGAGCACGCACGAATCCCGCTAATACGAAAATGTTGAGTAAGGTTTAAATTGAAGTGCTTTGCTTGAGAACAATTCTCAGAGATGATACAACCAAAAGATGCTTCTGTTTGCTCTGTATATATTTAATACGCTTAATTTCATTACTTCGATGCAGGCTTAGCATAAACACACGAGAAAAGATTTTTTAAATGAAATGTTTGTTGTCTAATCTCTTTTTTTAGGGTTCCGTATCCAAAGGGTAAAAACGGGATCCTATTGCGAAGACTTCACTGTCCGTCTGTGGGTGTTAATATGTATTAATAAGTATATATATAAAAGTATATAAGTATTCTATCATTACCTAGTTCAAATAGTACAAGCTTTGCTAAGTTTGGAGCTAGATGGCTCTGTGTTCGAAGTTCAAAGTTCGCCAATATTTATATTTATTTATTTAAATACTGTAGACATATTTGTTATTGGTAGTACAGTAAAGTAGGTAATTTATTATCGTAAACGTATCGGCTACTATAAAAAAGCTATTCGCTTCTAATTTGTGGCTCTAAAATCCGGCAGGTTTACTACCAGTGTTTCCCTTAGTTTTAGTTATAAATGCACACACGCACACAAGGGCGGATCCAGCTTTGGTGCCAGGGGGGGTCACGTGAACATTACTAGGGCAAAATGTTGTCTTTAATAAGGATTTGAAGTATGCAGTAAGTATGTAGATAGACCATGGTTTCGTGTCATTGTGACCGAATTTAAAAATTCGAGTGTCCAAAGACAAAAAAGATACTTCTGGCAAAATATTATCGAAATAATGGAAGTAGCCAAAAACTAACTAGTAGGTTGGGTAGCTTACATTTGTGTGTGCTAATGAGCCAAAAAATTAAATCTGTGTGTCCAAAGACTCCAAAGATTTTCAGGATTTTGTTAACTATGGCAAAACTTCAAAGTAATTTTACAAGAGTTTTTCATGGACCTGGTCCCAGCCCAGGGGGGTCATGACCCCATGACCCCACCCCCCCTGGATCCGCCCTCGCACGCACATCACTGTAGCCTCTTTCACACAAACGTGAGAACTAGCTGAAACAATTTTCAGTTTCAAACGTTCATTACAATTTAGTACCTGCGCAACTGTTTCGGTATAACAGTTCTGTTGGTACCCATTTTTAGGGTTCCGTACCCAAAAGGTAAAAACGGGACCCTATTACTAAGACTTCGCTGTCCGTTTGTCTGTCACAGGGCTGTGTCTCATAAACCGTGTTAGCAATACAGTTGAAATTTTTACAGATTATGTATTTCTGTTGACGCTTCAACAACAAATACTAAAAACAGAAAAAATATATTTAAGTTGGGCTCCCATACAACAAACGTGTTTTTTTGGCGTGTTATATAGATAATGGTACGGAACTCTTCGTGCGCGAGTCCGACTCGCACTTGGCCGTTTTTTTATGTATTACCGCGCATATCTTTATACCTAGTGATTATGTATTTAATAATCTTTCTATCGTGTAGAGAATAGCCAGCTGGTCCCATTTTAATGTGTTTACGTACTTTTCGATTGGTCGAATTTTATTTGTCGGTTTTACACCCGTGTAATGCCGGGGCGGACTGCTAGTGTAATATAATTTAAAAGCTTTGTACTTCATTTTCTTTAAAATAACATATCCGAAATTAGTTTAGTAAACTTTTATCGGTCATAAAAAGGATGTAGTGGAAGACAAGCGTAGATTTTTTACGATCTACATCGCTGAACTAGGGACCATTTTATACCAATAATTTAGTTTAGTTACGTGGTACCTACCCACTTTTTAGGGTTCCGTAGTTTACAAGGAACTTTAATTTCAATATGTCCGTTCATCCGTAGCTTAGGTAAAAATCTATTTTGTTTAAACGCATGGTAGAAATAATATTGGCGGACTTTACACACAACACCATCTAGCCTCAAACTAAGCAAAGCTTGTACTATGGGAACCAGATAACTGATAGAATACTTATTTACTATTTTTGTAAATACATACATAATATACATAGTAACACCCAGACACAGAACAAACATCTATGTTCATCACACAAATGTTTGCCCTGGGTGGGGATCGAACCCACAACCTACAGCGTAGAAGGCAGAGTTACTACCAACTAAGCTGTGAGGCCAGTAAGTTGTAAGTTATCATTTTACCTTTTTTATTTTACAAATAAATATTTTTATCTATTGTATTCTTTTAAGTTTATGCTAGTGATGTTCTATGGTGATTTGGACTCTGTCATTGCTTGGCAACATTTAAATGATAAATTAAATCTACGACAACTAACAAGTTGACGACTCGAGATACCCTTGGGCTAATTTAATCCGCTCGCGCCTTAGAGCAACACGGAAGGGAGTAGTGTTAGCGATAGATTACTATTAAAATAGTTCTGGCGTTTGTTGCGGGGGGAAATGTGCACACAAATGCAGTTCCGCACACTTACATGCAAAAACAAAACTGACTGTAATGATGACGTTAACACATAAACAGCTAGCACCTCACAGCTTAGTTACTGTTGGTAGTAACTCTGCCTTTTACGCTGTAGGTTGTGGGTTCGATCCCCACCCAGGGCAAACATTTGTGTGATGAACATAGATGTTTGTTCTGTGTCTGGGTGTTACTATGTATAATAAGTATGTATTTACAAAAAAAAAGTATATAAGTATTCAATCAGTTATCTGGTTCCCATAGTACAAGCTTTGCTTAGTTTGGGGCTAGATGGCGTTGTGTGTAAGGTCCGCCAATATTTATTCAATATTTATTCAATTTATTCATCAATACACTAATAATTCGTGTACAGATGATTCACACATTGACACGTTTTATAAAATGTGTAAGCCCACTTGGGCTTATACTTTGACAGAGGGGACCGCGGCGAATGGCTACTCCCTTCCGTAGGAAGCCCGTGTTGCTCTAAGGCTCGCGCAGATCTACTGGCATAGTTTTAATGGAAAAGTAAATTGGTAGTTTCAAGTAATTCTTACGGTCGAAAACTGTTCACCGCTACATTGCAATAAATAGCCAAATTCAAAAGGATCTATTCCCGTTTAATACCAAAAACGAATACCAATGGTATTTCTTTATTGCCCTAATTAATATTCTATTCCTACCGAATACCACTCATAAACGAATGATATAATTACGTTTAAACAACTAAAAACAAAACCGACTTCATGTTTATAAATAAAAAATGTAGTGGGGGGGGGGGCTCCCCCCTCCGCGAGATCTAGTAGGAGCCCTACCCCGGCTAGCCCTCCTGTATGACAATGAAAGAAGGGCAAGGTCTATAGTTGAAAACCACTATCAATGTCAATAAATTTTTAAGGTTTCTCTCGATTTCCCTGTGATCCCATCATCAGATGCTGCTTAAATGTGATTTAAATAGTGTTTATTTAATCAAAATCAGACTTATCAAACAAAATTATGTGTAGATCTTCAAAAGGTATTTAGTTCATATGGATAACTTTAAAACGTCTCAGAATCTAGGTGAAGCTTGTGTTTCTCGCGACCAAGCCTAGATGAAACGGGCATCAAGTCATTGACTCTTCGAAAGAAACGAGGACTTTAGACCAACGGTCGTGGCGCAGGTCGTAAAATATAAATGGGGAGCATTCAGAGGGTCTGAATGAACCGGAGCGACGACCTGCGGGCTCACTCGTTATTGAAACATACCCAGGGGCCGTACCACAAGCTCACAAGTAATATTAAAACAAGAAAAACCCTGTTGGCCCAGTGGGAGGTACCTCGTCTTTGATTTCGAAGGTCGTGGGGAATCCCGGCGTGCATCAAAGAATTTTTCTGTTACAAAAATGTATATATATATGCGCATCAAAAACACGTGCTCAAAACGGTGAAGGAAAACATCGTGAGGAAACCAGTTAGTATTCTTGTAAGCGGCGATGGGCTTGCAACCTGTTACGCGTGGAATGCTAACTACTGTAAAATGTAGGCATGTGCCAAATGTAATATTTGGATGTACCTCTGACTACCCCCCCTATAGACAGGATCTAAGCACCTGGAGATTTGAGAGAATTTCTACCGTACGTGGGGATTACAGTTGTAATCCTATTTTTATATTATTTTACTAACTCGTATAGCATTGTCACTTTCGCACCGCGAGTAATATTGTTTGGATATTACTTTAGGAGCTTATGGTATGGCCCCAGGATAGAAATAACGGGTCTGAAATGCGCGTCTCAAATGCTCACTTTTATGTGGTAGAAAATTCTGAATTTCATTGAAGTGTTACTAAACCTCTCATCCATTTTACATAACATTAAGAGATAATGCCAAAAGTTTTATCACTTACTTCAATTATACACGATGTGTTTTGAAAAAATGTTACATACATTCTTTCCTAACACATCGTGTATAATATAATCATTCTAAATTTCACACAGCGCCATCCAACCCCAAACTAAGCAAAGCTTGGACTATGGGAACCAGATAAGGTATTGTTTTATTATACACTAGCTGACCCGTGCCCGCTTCGCTGTGCGTAAGACATTTCTAATACCATCGTTGACTTTTTTGTAGACGTTTTTAAGGTGTACAATACTGTAGTACATTATTTTGATATATCTCGTGGGGTTCAGCCAGCATTTGCAATGTAAGCGCAAAAAAATGTGTTTATTTACACATCACATTAGAAAAAAATAAACCGCATCAAAATCCGTTGTGTAGTTTTAAAGATATAAGCAAACATACATACAGACATACAGACGCGGGAAGCGGAAAGCGACTTTGCTTTATACTATGTAGTGATAGTGATATTAACGCCCAGACACAGAACAAACATCTATGTTCATCACACAAATGTTTGGATGTGGGGATCGAACTCACAACTTACAGCGCAAAAGGCAGAGCTACTACCAATTGAGGCTAGTCAAAATATCTGTGTCGCGATCACATTCTAATTCTATACTTTCATGACTATTTAATTACTCATAGACCGGCGGGTTCGAAGTGTGGAAAAGTTTCGAGATGGACTCAAATAAACGGATCGAATAGATAGATATCAGTGAATTTCGATAATAAGAATCAAACTTCCAAGCGTAATAGAAATCTTAAGGAAAGATTCAAAATAAAAAGGATTAGGGTCATATAGACCCGGTTGTGGTGCCTACCCCGGCTTTGGGCATTTTCAATATTGGCAGTCAATAACTAAGCATAGCAAACAAACTTGTTTAAGACTGTTATTCCCAAGAGACATCCTCTCAGATTTCCAAGCACTCAGATCCTTGAAGATGTCTAAAGGGGTAGCCAGTGACACATCTTAAGATTACTTTAGCACATGCCTATATTTTGTAGTATTGCAACTTAAATAGAAATACGGCTAATTACCACGTTTTTTTCTTGCATTGCTGACGTTTCGAGACAATTCAGATGCTCTTCATCATGAACCGATGTTCTTGATACGACCGCGATCAACGGCAGATCGGCGAATACAAACGTCAGCAATAAAAGAAAAAAAACCGGCCAAGTGCGAGTCGGACTCGCGCACGAAGGGTTCCGTACCATTATTTATAAAAACGGCAAAAAAATCATGTTTGTTGTATGGGAGCCCCCCTTAAATACTGATTTTATTCTGTTTTTAGTATTTGTTGTTAGAGCAGCAACAGAAATACATAATCTGTGAAAATTTCAACTGTCTAGCTATCACGGTTCATGAGATACAGCCCTGTGACAGACAAACGGACAGACAGACAGACAGACGGACAGCGAAGTCTTAGTAATAGGGTTCCGATTTTACCCTTTGGGTACGGAACCCTAAAAAACGTGGTAATTAGCCGTATTTCTATTTAAAATCCGTAAAAGTGTTGTAAATGTAGTTTTATTTTTAAGTTTTATGGAAAAAACTACTAATTCCGCCCACAAAAAAATATATAAAGCCAACCTTGAAGTAATAGTACGGAACTACGTTACGGTACGGTCTATTGAGTAAGAAAATCATTATCCAAATCGGTTAACAGTTGGCGGATATGTCATGTAAAAAACATTGAAAAAAAAAATTATCCGAATTTATAACATCTCTTTTAGAAGTCCGTCAAAGTAATTTGTCATGATATGCCGAGACAATAACCGCCGAAACCTCCCTGATATTCTTCGCACGTAATGATATATTTCCGAAAGCTCCCAGTTCCTTAAAGTGTCTTCCACAAATATATTTTTTATCAGTACCCTACTTGGACTCACACATGCTATATTCAGATTATTCTTTATTTGTTTTATTTCTTTCCAAAAATGTGAGCTTACGAAACCGCGCTATAAATAAATAAATAAACAACTTTAACACGAGGAACATACTGGATTACTTATATAAAAGAATAATATATCTGCACCCTCTTAATGGTTGAATACATAAATACCCTACATACTAATACACCACACAATTTTTTATATTTTTTTGCAAATTTTAATATTCTAGGACCAGCGGTTTCAATCAGTCAGTCAGTCAGTAACGCAAGTGTTATATATATTTAGATATAAAATCTTAGGTATATAGGTACTACAAAGCGTCGGTTACCCAATCCCACAATGTACGGACGGACAATCAGATTTGTAGGCAATCATGACCAGGGATTAGTTAGTCTACATTAATAAAACAATTAAGCCAAGTGCGAGTCCATTATTTATAAATAACGGCTAAAAAAATCACGTTTGTGTATGGGAGCCTCACTTAAATATTTATTTTATTCCGTTTTTGGTATTTGTTGTTATAGCGGCAACAGAAATACATATTCTGTACACAATTTCAACTGTCTAGCTATCACGGTTTATGAGATACAGCCTTATGACAGACAGACGGATAGACAAACGGACAGCAGAGTCTTAGTAATAGTGTTCCGTTTTTAATCTTTGGGTACGGAACCCTAAAAAACAATTGCCGCATGTATGAAATATAATTGATACTTGAGAACGACTCGGGCGATTTGGCTGATTTTCTTTTTGTTGTGTTTTCAATTGTCAGGACAAAGTTTGTATAAAAGAAATTGGAAAAGTTGGCCTGAAAATTGTGTAGGTAATTTGAGAAAAACGGAGAATGCTTGTTCTTCGTGATTATTGAAATTCAGACAGGTCTGTCGGGTCAGCTAGTATTTTATTATAATTATCGTGTTATGGATCAAATAGGATCACGACTGTAATCGCCAAGTACAGTAGACATCTTTACAGATCCTTATCAAGATGTCTAATAGGGGTGGCCAGAAGCACGTCCAAACATTACATTTGGCAAATGCCTACATTTTGCATTTGATAATAAGAATTTTCAATAAAATAATAAGAAAAATTGTATTGAACACGCACTGAACTTTGCCAAATTGAACGCGGTCACAACCAGGTCGTCTATGGGTGTGTACGCAATGCAGATATTTCTAAGTGCCCAATATTCCATTGCGTTTATGTAGTACCTTGGCAGCTGCGTCTGGACTAGATTTTAAATTAATTGCGATACGTCTGCGAAGAAATAATAGATTTGAACGGTGACTTACTGACAAAGATTAATGAATACAACGCTTCAGTTAAGACGAGTAATAAATGTTTTTGATGAATGAAACCGCAAAACATACAGTTTTGTTTTATATAACAAAGATAACTTAAGGATATAATCTAGATAAATTAAAGACAGAAACACGATTTTTGAAACTTTTCTCGATAGATTTATTTTCCAAAGTTGGCTCTTCAAAAACACTAGTTTCGTTTTTAATCCAAACTATGAATAGCTAAACAGGTCATTTCTATATAATTGGTTAGATAATTATACGAGCTAAGTAAATTAATGACAGTTTTTTTTTTAAGTTTGATGGTTTTCAAGATAATGCATTTTTATCACTTTTTCCGTCTTATCCGGGTAGACTCTAAATTATATGATACAAAAAATTATAACTACACCATATATCTTCAAAAATAGTACTCTGTGACGCAATATCGGAGTTTTGTTTATTTGGGGGCACGGCAGTGCCCCCGCCAAGTCGAGCGCGAAGCAAACAAACACTGCCGTACCATCCTTTACAGGAACCATTTCGCCGCATTTTCAGGTCCCTATTTGAGAACCTCTGGATAATACCAGAACGCAGAAATTTTCGTCATCCAGTGAGCTATAATCACATACTTAAAATCCAAAATTTCAAGTCTGTAGGTCATTTAGTTTCGAAGTTAAGCGAAAGCAAAGTTTCGCATTTTAGACACTCACTCACTCACTCACTCACTCATGATCATCAGAATAGAACTAGTACTTCCCATAAACTCAGAGAGCTGAAATTTGGTACCGAGTTAGGGTTTAATTGCCACATTAAGGGAAAACTATAAAAACCGGCCAAGTGCGAGTCGGACCATTATCTATAAAAACGGCAAAAAAATCACGTTTGTTGTATGGGAGCCCCCCTTAAATATTTATTTTATTCTGTTTTTAGTATTTGTTGTTATAGCAGCAACCGAAATACATAATCTGTGAAAATTTCAACTGTCTAGCTATCATGGTTCATGAGATACAGCCCTGTGACAGACAGACGGACGGACGGACGGACGGACAGACATACAAACAGACGGACAGCGAAGTCTTAGTAATAGGGTTCCGATTTTACCCTTTGGGTACGAAAACCTAAAAACTAGGATAATCGAAGATCTGGAGTACCTGGTGACCCTGATTAGAAAACACAAGAGCTTAACCAAACTATTAGAGATCGACATACCGCCTTTACAAAAAATATTCAACTTGATGGGCCGCTTCATTTGATGTCAAAAGTCGAAGGTCTGAAGTATCTGATGAAGAACCCTCAGCTGGTCTCAGCTGTATTAGAGATATGGTAATACCCCCTTCTACTATTGGTACATAAAAATATCGACTGTCATTGCAAAAAACTATGTCAAAATAACTGTGTCAACTAAGAAAATCTATTAAAATAAATCAATAAGCCCACGTTTCTACAAAAAGAAGTGAAATCCCACCAAAAACATTTTGTAAAAAAACTAGCCAAGTCTCGATGGAGGTGCTTGTTTATCTCTAAAAAGTAATGAAATCTAGACAAAGTCGTACCAAGTCTGAGGTTCCTTACTACGATTTCTTTATTATTATAGTCACACATTAATTAGATTTTAGTTAATGTGTGACTATAATAATAAAGAAATCGTAGTAAGGAACCTCAGACTTGGTACGACTTTGTCTAGATTTCATTACTTTTTAGAGATAAAACAAGCAACTCCATCGAGACTTGGCTAGTTTTTTACAAAATGTTTTTGGTGGGATTTATTTTTACAAGCTTTTATTTAACTTGCAATGTATGTATGTATGTAACTATGATTTTAAGGTGGAATCTTGCAACACAATTTTGAAGCAGTTATCCCCATCCGATTGAGCTGAAATTTTGCATGCTTATTCAATTTTGATGACAATGCAATAATATGGTAACAGTAAGCTGATCTGATGAATGAGACAGGAGCTGTTCAACAGACACTCACAATGGAACTCTTTAGTAAATACTTCGATTGAGTAAAAACTATTCATTCTTGTCAAGTTCCGATGACAATGTTATATGAAGTGACAGGTGATAGCGCGCTGGTGCTCGATGGTTTAAATGATTTTAGAAAAGCTTGTTAGTAGAAAACTTCGTCCGTCTGTCCGTCTGTCTCTCACAGGGTGAGATACAGCCCTGTGAGAGACAGACGGACAGACGGACGAAGTTATAGCTAGACAGTTGAAATTTTTACAATAAATGCTGTATTTCTGTTGCCGCTATAACAACAAATACTAAAAGCAGAATAAAATAAGTATTTTATGGGGATCCCATATAACAAACGTGATTTTTTTTTGGCCGTTTTTGTAGGATAATGGTACGGAACGCTTCGTGCGCGTGTCTGGCTCGAAATTGGCCGGGTTTTTTTATTTCTTATACGCTTGTACACTATCTACACAGTATTTTTTGTTAGATGACTATACGCAGCGTGTACGCAACATGAAGTTATAACATTATAAAAACCATTTAAAACGATTCATATATTCCTAGTTACTTTATGTTTTGCGCATTGCACGCAAGTAAATGAATTTGTATGCTAATTTGCGATCATGATCACCTTTTACATAAATCTAAGTTCCGGTAGAGTTTGTTACATAAGCATTAGATGTGTAGAAGGGCATTATTACGATGATGATAGACTATTACTTAGTTTGTACGCGGTCGATTATGGTACAAGATAATACAAATTATTATAAAAACATAAAAACTGCTAAAAAAATATTACAAAAATTATGCCCTCTTTTTTGGGGAGGAGGACGAAATACATAGCCTATGTCACTCCTACAATAGAATAGACAGCACTAAAATATTCGAGTTTAAAAAGGTCTAGAGCTGTGTTTGGTACGCTCGAGTGGTGGGCGGGTTTGGTTCTGATTTTAGACCTACACACCTTATCACAACTGTCAAATCGTAAGACTCGACTGCTGTTTTGCTACGCAACCCAACACTATTAATAATTAAACACAGTTTCAGAATACAAGTCCTAAAGGTCAATATATTTCAATGTCACAAAATGAGCAAACACACGCTTTGTCTTCGTAAACTAAACACAAATCTTCTTCTTCATTACCGCTCCTGTCAAATAAATAGCTCGGCTGTCTATGGCAGGTGAAAATTATTGCCTGTGACAGGTGTGAAATCGTCACCGCTTTTGTCCTTCCAAAAGCACTTGCGTTTATAGCCTAAAACCCGTATTCATGAATGACACTATGAGAACGCACAGTAGGCTCCGACCCACAGTGGACAAAATCTTGTTTCATAAACATCACTTGAGTGTTGTGCGACACTATGCGCACAGTGGACAAAATCTTGTTTTATAAACATGCGCACAACACTCAAGGGTTGGAGCCTACTGTACGTTCTCATAGTGTCGTTCATGAATACGGGTGTTAGTAAAGTGTAATTTTATGATGTTACCTTATTTTATGACGTGCGTAACAACTTTTACTTTTTTTTAAGTAATACCTTCCAAATCTTATCTTTATCTTATCTTAAGTTCCGCAATAAAATGACGAATCATCGATATTTAAAAAACTCTTGCGTTACTGATTGACTGACTGACTGTTTTTGTGAATTTGTGCTGAAGCTCTTTAGTTATTTTTTTTATTGTTGCACGTACTTGAGTAGTACTTTTAATTATTATTCTTGTTTGAGCCTTCACCTTGTTCAAATGGCACCACACTGGATCTCTATATAGCATTAAGGAAAGGATCATTAAATAAAAGGTAGACCCCAAACCGTGTTTGTTGCCTGATTCTTCTAGGCTTGGTCGCGTGGAATCGGCGTAGCTTCACATAGTTCCTAGTTCCTAAGACGTTTCAATGTGATCCTTGTGATTTTATTGAAATAAATGATTTTTGAATTTGAATTTGATCGCACAGCCTAAACCATTGGTCCTAGAAACTTGAAATTCGAGGGGTGTATTCCTTTTAATGTGTAGAAGTGCATTAAGTAAGGAATCCCTAAAATGTAACCCCCAAAGGGGTACAGCGGGGTTTGAAGTTAGTTTGAAACATCACGTGAACGAAGTCGCGAGGGTTTATGTATACAATTTTAACCCCAAATAATTAGCTAATTAAATTTTCCCTCATCAAAGTTGACAAGTGCACATACACCACGTACATACATACATACATACAGGTAGGTACATACCACGTAGAGCTTAATTAAAGGCCTATCGCAGGATCCGACGGACAATTGGGGCGAATAAATACAGCCCGCAATATAGAGGGTGGGTTTGCAAATATGTGGTCAGTTTTTATCAAATTAATTTTGAAATAATTGTTTGGGGTTATCTCGCTGTTGTTCTATAATAACCTTTGCAAATTTTGCGATGGGCTTGCAACATATCACGTATGGAATGCTAACTACTGCAAAATGTGGGCATGTGTTAAATATAATGTTTGGACGTGCCTCTGACTACCACTAGACATCTTCAAAGGATCTAAGAGTCTGGAGATCTGAGAGGATGTTTAGGGTAGATGTACTTGGGGATTACAGTTGTGATCCTATTTTTTATTTTATTTTTTTTAATTCTTTCCGGAATCACTGAACGTATTCGTCACACTGGATGGTTTGCCAATGGCACTCAATAAGCTGAAGTATTTTCAGAGGCAATATAATCAATGATTAAACTGAAGTAGCAGGCCTAACTTCTTGACCCGAGAAATTGGTTTGTCTACGAAAGAATAGAGAATAAATTTGGACGTAGGATATAGCGTCGTAGGCCCGAGATTTCGGTCGAGGCGGTTCGGAGTTAGGTTTTTTTTTGTTAATACTTGCAATCACCAGCCGGGTGAAATCTAAAAAAATCCATGCTTTTGACACAAAAAAATATGTATACTGTATACTTCTGTAAAATAAACTTTTTTATCGTCATCTAGCTATGCGTGCAGGTTGACCTGACTCCTTGTATAAGGTATAAGAGACTACGAGTACCATGGTACTACAACACGTAGACAAACACACATATTTACAGATCATGCAAACATTTTAAGACTACTGCGTCTCAAAGACCACGTCCGTGAGACCACCAAGGTCGTCTACAAGACTACAACACGCAGACAAACACACATATTTACAGATCATGCAAACATTTTAAGACTACTGCGTCTCAAAGACCACGTCCGTGAGACCACCAAGGTCGTCTACAAGACTACAACACGTAGACAAACACACATATTTACAGATCATGCAAACATTTTAAGACTACTGCGTCTCAAAGACCACGTCCGTGAGACCACCAAGGTCGTCTACAAGACTACAACACGCAGACAAACACACATATTTACAGATCATGCAAATATTTTCAGACCACTGCGTCTCAAAGACCACGTCAAAGAGACCACCAAGGTCGTCTACAAGAAAATAATAAAGAGTAGTCGGAATATCAAAGTGCATAAGAGCCATAAGCTATCCTTAATACCACCCACGGCGCCAACATGTTCTCATAATAATATGATGTGTGTATGACTCATACAACAAAGGAAATATATCAAAATGATATATATTAGCAAGAAACGCTTTTATTCCAATAAGTTCAGAAGCAAAACTTCCAATGAGTTACAACCTGTCTGAACTGCTACGAAATTCGTAGCACCGTAGAGCCCAGCTACGACATTCTACGCTTTATTCATTCGCATCAAAAAACACAAAACCTAGATTTATATAACTTTGAAAACTTTGATTTTAAAAAAGGAGGTTGATTAAGTTTGATTATAAAGTTTAAAACAAAAAATATTTTGTAGTATTTTTTTGTTGAAAAACTCTCTCAAATTTAACACATAGGAACGCCGGTGAGGCATTGGATTGCAATAAAATTGCGTAAATTGGAAACCACTGTTCGAATGACACCGATGTTTTTATGAGTTCCGGATTCTGCAATAATGTTTTTCGATAAATACGTTGGAAAAATATTCCTTTTTTGGTGAAACCCTCCATGTGGGATATTATTAGATAGTTCTTTCAAAAACATAAATAGGTTTAATGAACACTCGATCTATTGATAATTTTTTTGAGTGTCAAGTCTACCCAGGTGCACAAGTCTATCCTTAAAGATATCTAAGTCAAAGTCAAAAGGTTTAATTTAAATTAAATTTTATTTTATGAAATTACAAAGATCACTTTGAAATGTCAGAGCTACGCCTGTTCCTCGCGACCAAGCCTAGAAGAATCAAGCAACAAATACGGCTGGGGGCCGATCAAAAAAAAAAAATAGGATCACGACTGTAATCCCCATGTACGGTACACATCCTCTCAGATCTCCCGACGCTTAGATCTTTTGAAGATGTCTAGTGGGGGTATTCAGAGGCACGTTCAAACACTATATTTGGCACAGGCCCACATTTTGCAGTAGTTAGCATTCCATACAGACAGGTTGCAAGCCCATCACCGCTTATAAGAATATTAACTGGTTTCCTCACTATGTTTTCCTTCACCGTTTTGAGCACGTGTTTTTGATGCGCATATAAATTTTTCGAACAGAAAAATCCATTGATGCTCGTCTGGACTCAAACCCACGTCCTTCAGATTGAAAGTCAAGGTACCTTCCACTCAGCCAACACGGCTTTTCCGGCTTTAGGGCCTATCATTTCCCTCTAATGGGCCTCCCCATACCCACATATTGCAGTAAGCATTTCAAATGGTATCTTATGAATAAAATAACAAGGAAATATAAATAATAAAATAACTGGCTTTACCAGTTAACGCCTAATAGACTCTGTTGGTAAAAGCTCCATATTAAATTATCCACTTTAACTTTAGCTAACTATAGACATAATTATAGTCCAAGCTGACTACAGAAACTTTCACGGTGCGTGACGCGATACGCTTTTATAATACGATTAGACAGACATACGAATAGAATAGAATAGAATAGAAAAATCTTTATTTGTGGCATCTTGCAAATATAAAGCTAAAATTAGGTTACACATCTTATAATATTATATTAATATACCTAACAAACAGATTAGACCTAGGTAAAAAGTAACAGGTAAAAAATTACACACAAAATAACAAAACAGTATGTAGGTATACGTTACTTAAACCAAGATGATGCAAGTGTGATGCCACAAATTGGCGTCCGACTCAGCATTTGTTGAGTTATGCATAGACATTACTCAACACTGATCTTCCGTCGTAACCAAAGTGTGTCCAAGCAATATAAATAACATTAAGGCGAGAACAAAAATAATGACATAGGTAAGTTAAGTTACGAGTACATGTAGAAGCAATAATTAGTAGCAATAGACACAAATATAAATCGATAAACAATGTTGATATCGTAATAGTAACGAGTACGTTTTTTGATGGTTCCATAGATTGGTTTGATGTGTGACCTTGATTTTTGAATGGAGTTTAAACACGATACTTATTATTAACTACTCAATCCCTTAGAACACACTTTCACTGAAAAAGCTGAAGCTAAAAAAAGTCAGCAACATTTTGAGAGAAAGTATAACCTAATATAAAGTATCGCATTTTGAAGAAGATATATCTTTACTATTATTACTGACTGCAGGTTTTATTAATTTTTAATTTAAGACGAGGAATATTTTTATGAATGCAGAATAGTTTTTTTCTCAATATTCGCAAAACATACAGCCTTGTTTAATGTGATAAAGATAACGTATGGATTAATCTAGATAAATTAAACACAGAAACACGATTGGTGAAACTTTTCTCGTTAGATTTATTTGCCAAAGTTGGCTCTTCCTAAACACTATTTACGTTTCTAATCAAAACAATGAATAGCTAAACAGTTCATTTTCATATAATTCGTTAGATAATCATACTAGCTACATAAATGAAAGCCAGTTTATTTTTATGTTTGATGGTTTTCAAGATAATGCAGTTTTATCACTTTTTACGTATTTTACGGGTAGACACAACCCATACAAAAAAAATACAATCACCTTAATATTTACCTTTTATTATAAGAATAAATTATACCATATATTTTTCATTCAAGTAGATATATTACTCGATATTTGCAAACGGTCTATTAGATAGCTAAACTGATCCAGATGGAAGCATTCCCAAAGCGATGGCGGGATTGCCACATGGATATTGCCACAATATTGAATCGTAGTGCTAAATAAGCCCCAGCTATCAAGCCACACGTCGTTTCGACCCATCGACTACACAGCCCAAAAAGACACCGCATGCAAGGCGAACATTGACATCCAAAAGGTCAGTCTTATACGGCCGATAAAAAATACCGCGCGTCAAACCTGCAGTAGTACCGACCACTTCCTTGACCCGTGCACATCTCGTCTGTTTATGCTAAAAAACCATTACCACAAGCTCAAGTTAGACTGGTTCTTTCCTTGTCGATAGTGTCAATAAAGTCAATAGTGTTGTATCACTACTCAATAATTGATGATCGATAAACCTACATAGTAGTAACAACAACAGTTGGACCTAACTAGTAAAACTACTTATTGCCAACTAGCTTCCGTCCGCGGCTTCGCTCGCGTTGTACCTACATGGATATGAAGTAAAGTAACCTATTTGCTATTCGCATTTATCATATTATCGCTTTAGAATTAGTTCGCGTTCGCGTTCGCGTTCGCGTTCGCGTTCGCGTTCGCGTTCGCGTTCGCGTTCGCGTTCGCGTTCGCGTTCGCGTTCCCGTTCCCGTTCCCGTTCCCGTTCCCGTTCCCGTTCCCGTTCCCGTTCCCGTTCCCGTTCCCGATCCCGATCCCGATCCCGATCCCGATCCCGATCCCGTTCCCGTTCCCGTACTATCAAACCTAATAAAGCTCAAATGGACTCTACGTTCTTTTAACTTTTGTATGGGAAAAAGAAAAGGGCTGTTTTTAGGTTTTCCCGGCAATTATTCGATTTTTTTTTCACCTTTTAAACCTTCATAGACCTCCACGAATATTTAAAGACCAAGATAAAATAAATCCGTTCAGCCGTTCTCGAGTTTTAGCGAGACTAACGAACAGCAATTGATATTTATACATTTACCATTTTAAACACGTGTTTAAAATGGTGAAGGAAAACATCGCATCGTGAGGAAACCAGTACCTAGTAAGTATTTTTATAAGCGGCGATGGGCTTGCAACCTGTCACGTATGGACTGCTAACTACTGCAAAATGTGGGTATGTGCCAAATATAATATTTGGACGTGCCTCTGACTGCTATCGACAACTCATGTCAACACTTCCCATCCCTAGTGAATCACGTCATTTTGAAATTAGAATGCTTTTTCCGGCTCCCCCCGTACCTCATACCTCACTGACTTGACAGAGTTGTTTGTTTGAAGAAATGAAGCCATTAGGCGTCTATTAGGCTATGTAGTCGATGTTTCGACCAGACGCTCTTAAATAATTTTGAGCGGAGAATTTTGTGTCATAACTAATACTTAACCACCCTAATGGAAATACAGTGTTTTAAAGAATACATTTTGGGAATAAAATACAAGTATTTCACATACTGAGAAAATCTTTATCATTTTGTTTATAAGATGTTCTGGATGTTAAAATGTAATAAATGTGTAACAAAACAAAAAGTACGTAAATATTCTATCATTTATATGTTTATAGTACAAACGATGCGTAGTTTCAGGTGTGAAATATCAATCAATACTTCATATTTGTTTATATTATTGTTGGGCTTTTAACCGAGTGGAATGGAAAATAGTTACGTTTAAAAAAATTAAAATAAAATGTTCTAATCGAAAAATCAAGGTACGATATTCTTTTTTTTTTAAGTTTTATGAAGGAACTATTAGTCCTACATGAATATAATTTAAATGGAACCAACTTTGGAACCAACTTTTTTTTATTCTCTCCACAATATAAAAAAAATCATTGAAATCGGTTCACCAGGTGCACCATATGCACGATCATACAAGAAAAAGTAACAAAAAAATATACATGTCCCAATTGAGAACCTCCTCTTTTTTCGTCGGTTAAAGAGTGCAGAAAAACGATTCACACTCGTAAACAAAAACTCATAATGCGTAGATATTGCGTGATAATTAGTCGCATTCACCAAACCTACTCTTAATAGAGAAAATAGAAGCAGTTTTCCGTGACTGAAAGAGACACTGCTGGCAAACGCCAAATGGTTCGGATCTGGTCATTGATCTGAGAGGCTGAAGAAATAACCAATTATACTAAGGAAAGAGGTTGATGTCTGCCAGGCGGCCGGTTGTAAAACGTAAGCCAAATCCTCTTTGCAACATAATGCCGACCCCACATTAAGTGGAAAAAGAAGAAGAAATCGGAAATATCTTTGTATGATCAATATTATGTACCGGCTTTTTTCGTGTTTTCTATAATCAATTGGAAAAAGTCGTGAATAATTCAGTCAATTTTAGTTTTAATATCACATATCATTAGATTTTACGTTTAAGTTTTTTTATGAAGTTCCTACTAATTTTAGTAGGCTTTATGGCGCAGTACCATGTAAAGTAAGGGTTTAACTATGGACAGACGGACAGACAGGCAACATGACGAACCTATAAGGGTTTCCCGTTGGGCCGTAACACAGCCGGCAGCCAAATTCGATGTGGAATGGTATTTCAACCGAGATTAGCAAACTGACAGTAAGGATCTAAACACACTATGCCGAAGATACTTGGCGGAAGTTCGGCGCGAATTTGTGTTACTAAGGCCAGCGCCACACTTGACGGAAACTCCGCCGCAGATCTTCCGCGACGGAACGCCAGTACGTGTTATCTTCTTTTAGATAAAAAAAATAAATCCCTTTTTCCCTTGGTCATAGCATCACGCGTGAACAGCTGGACCGATTTTGCTAATTCTTTTTTTGTTGTGTTTGTTATTGTCAGGAGAAGATTCTTATGGAAGAAAAAATGAATTTGACAGGACAACGTCTGTCGGAACAGTTAGTTGCATAAAAATTACAAATAGCGGGCACACTACGCGGAAGGTCGGTCGCACACTTCGCGATCCGCAACGGAGTTTCCGTCAAGTGTGATAAAGATATCCCTGGTGGTAAACTGTAATAATAATATAACCTTCAGCCGGAGTATAGACGACATAATACTACAGTATGCCGAAACAACGATTCACTCCGAAACTAACCCAAAATCTTACGAGGCAAAACAGATTCCTATCACTGTCTGTCAAATTTTGATACAGTTGTAACATACTGACAATTTAGTTATCATTTACGGCAAATATTCTAGTACGGAACAGACACACGACCTATCTAATAAAAATATATTTGTCCCATTCTAACTGAATGTGGTCATAAAGGAAAGAAAGTGACAGGTCAATCAGGTTATTTGGAGCCTTTCTGCTTTTATTTTATTTCCAAGGTTAAAGAAGTTGCAAAGCGTCCTTGACTTAATTTTACTTGCCTAGTCATAAATTAATCGTAACACAATGTTTTGTGAAAGAAAATAGATTTTTGTTATATTTGTAGTTGCGACAATCGATTTTTGTGGATTTATTTAACCTAATAATTGTTTTGGGCTTTTAGCAAAATTGGACAGTTCGATTTCCACCAAGGACAGAGCTTCCTTCCTTTACCGTTTAGTTAAGAATGTTTTCCTTCACCGTCCGTTATAAACATTCTAAAAGTTTGGTATTTTCAAACCATCTATCTATATCGTCAATTGACGTTGATGTTCAATATCCATTTTCAACGAAACAAACGAGTACTAGAGTAGAAACATTAGAAAAAATAAGAAATCATTTATTACACAGAAAAATTATAGGTACATTTTAGTAAGTCACTGTTTCACATGGTGTGTCAAAATTAAACAATTTATTGATTGTGATACCTACACTAGTATAAATCAGTATTATACGACTAACATTATTTAAAGTGTTTATTACAAATAAAATATAAAAAAATATTTCAATAGCTTCACTGTAGTTGCGTTACTCTACATTAAGTCATACTAAGTAGTAGATAATATGCAGTACCTGTTGGTTTTGTACACGCAAACAGTAACATGCGATGTGAGGTTAAAACAAGGCGCTAAGTAGGTAACAAAACAGTTTGTGTTTTGATTTATACACCAACAAACATCCTGCGGATTTACTCGCAATTCACCCGGATAGTACTAAAAAATTAAAAAACCGGTCAAGTGCGAGTAGGACTCGCGTACGAAGGGTTCC
Source organism: Hydriomena furcata (assembly GCA_912999785.1). Taxonomy (NCBI): domain Eukaryota; kingdom Metazoa; phylum Arthropoda; class Insecta; order Lepidoptera; family Geometridae; genus Hydriomena; species Hydriomena furcata. Next base: position 13,177,878 of record OU538825.1, on the reverse strand, counting down.
GTACCATCATCTATGAAAAACGGCAAAAAAAAAAATGTTTGTTGTATGGGAGCCCAACTAAAAAAAATGTTTATTCTGTTTTTAGTATTTGTTGTTATAGCAGTAACAGAAATACATAATCTGTGAAAATTTCAACTGTCTAGCTATCACGGTTCATGAGATACAGCCCTGTGACAGACAGACGGACGGACAGACAGACAGACAGACAGCGAAGTCTTAGTAATACTGTCCCGTTTTTACCTACGGAACCCTAAAAAGATCAAGACTGTAATTGACGAGTATGATAGACATCCTCTCAGATCTCAAGGCAGTCTGATATTTTAAAGATGTCTAAAGGGGATAGTCAGTGGTCAGCATTTTACAGTAGTTAACATTTCATACGTGACAGGTTGCAAGACCGCTTACAGAAATACTATATGGTTTCTACGCGATGATTAGATAAGTAAATAACAAACTGGTTTTTATTAAACTCCAATTATGTTTGTGTTGCCTATAAGTAGGTATACGAGTAGGTTTTATCTGGTTCGTATAATATCAAAAGTAATCAGTACGAACGCGTTAAAATTAGAAATTACGAAGAAATATTCAAAAGGAGCGCCTAGCGATTCTTGACACGCAATATTACGCAGCGGTAATTTACATAATGAATCAGGCGCTTGCTTATTACAGGGAAAATATCCGAAGTTTTAATCGTGAATAAGTTAGTAGTACTCTATCAGAAGTACCTGATGGTGGACTAAATGACAATTATTTATGGAGATATTTAAAGTCAATAGGGAAAACCCTCAGTAGCCGGCGATGTTAGGTAGGAACCTTCTAGGTATAGGTACCTACCTAAATATAAATATCTAAAAACCCCTCGTGAATTCTTTCGATGTAAAGTTATTTTCAAACAAACTTCAATACCCGCTGCATCACCTTAGAGGTAGAATTTCAGGAACTTCTAAGAATTACATTATATTTCAAGTTTCCAGGAAAAGTAGTTTTGGTTGCGCGTTAATAGATCAGTCAGTGAGTAACGCAAGAGTTTATATATTTAGGTTAACAGTGATGACCTCGGTGGCGTGGTGGGCGGGTGCCAGAATGAGACGCAGGATCTGCGTGTTCGATCCCTGCGACGGGACATATTATTATTATTTAGCATGATCTTATGTGGTACCATAGTACTCTTAGTTTTTGAAACCAACGACAAAGGGAATCCTAGTGAGTGGTCAGAACTTTTACGATGATGTATGATTATGTCGAATGTTTTAATCAGTTCATGTATACATGCAAGGGTAATAATGCTATTCAGAAATATAAAAGCATTTTCTGATAAAATAATTTCAGCCACGAAAAACCATGTTGATAAAGATCTTATAATGTTTTTAGAGCGTTGAACGAAAATGCGCTGTTTTATTTAAACCACTTTCGTCAGGTTAACGACAACTTAATAAGGGTGGTAAAAAAACATGTTTTACTAAACCAAACGCTGTCAATGAACCTTAGACGAAGTGCATAACCAGCATTCCACATCTGCTTTCCACGGCTGCTTGTCTGACGTCAAACATCCTTGATGTTTGACGTCAGACAAGCAGCCGGTTGTAAAACCCCCCAAGCCAAATCCATTGGCAACATCTAGCTAGATGTTGTGCCGACCCCACGAGGAATTAAAATGAAAATTCAAAAAGCATTTATTTTAATAAAATCACAAGGATCACTTTGAAACGTCTTAGCTAGGTGAAGCTGCGTCTGTTCCTCGCGACCGGCCTAGAAGAATCAGGCAACAAACACGGCTTGAAGCCAGTACAGCTCCAGTACGGCGAAGAAGAAGAAGAAGAAACTAACCTTCAATTGAAAATCGAAAAAAGGGATACATATATGTTTAAATTGCTTTAAGGACTTTCGACCTCACAATCACCTCACAAACATTGAAGAAAGCATATCTACTATCAATCAAGCTGTGATGTCGTAAAATAACTCTTCTTTATGAGACAAGGATCACGAAAACGTTCAACAACATTTTCATTGTCACAGTTGGGAATTTTAATGACGACCAACATCTCAATCTGTGCGGGTGAACCACTACTTGGCAAGCCAGCAACACGCCACAAGTGTTGCCAACAGAAAAAAACTGTGCCAACAACATTATCTAGTTATTTTAGTAAATGACTCAAATGGCGAGAAACATGTTCGAAATCATTTCTTCAATAATATATATCATACGTTATGGATACCCAATATCCATAATCTGCAAGTATGCTTAACATTTGCTTAGATCATCAGGCTCCAATTAGGCATGGTTAGATATTTTGATCGAATGTCGTTGCATCTTCCACGAGGTCAACATGACTCCATTGTCAATTGATATTGTTATATTTATTGAACAGTATTAAAACACATTGTCAAAAATCCACTGTTGCATTTGGCAACAAAAATGTACCTGAATTTGTAGGTTTAAAATTCTTTCAACTGTCGCTATACCACAAAAGCTACTTGATCTAGCGATAAACTAGCCTAGTTGGCAACACTAGCAACTCATGAATATTTATTGTGCAACGACACTTTGCGTCGCTCACACTTGGCACGATGTTGTTTTGCTTAAAAATATTATTTACAAGCTTCACTGGCATGCTACATACTAAAAGCCTAATAATTTCTGTTCCAGGTCAGACCATATTTTTATGTAAATTTGATAAGACGTACAAACGTAGCTAATAAAAAAAAATCGGCCAAGTACAAGTCGGACTCGCGCACGAAGGGTGTCGGTATTATCTATAAGAAACGGCAAAAAAAACATTGTTTTTTTTAGCCCCACTTAAATATTTATTTTATTATTTTTTTAGTATTTTTTGTTATAGCGGCAACAGAAATACACATCAACTGTGAAAATTTCAACTGTCTAGCTAGCATGAGATTCAGTCATGTGACAGACAGGCAGACGGACAGCGAAGTCTTAGTAATAGAGTCCCGTTTTTACCCTTTGGGTACGAAACCCGAAAAACGCATTTATAATGCTAGTACCTTTTAGGATAGTAAGATTTCAGGAGTCAAGGTTTCAGATACATCATTAGCTGTAAAAAGACTGAAGATTTTCCTCAAATTACGTAATAGACAAATTATCAAAGGAATGATTAAGGCCTGCGCATATTTAGGCGTTGTGTAGTACTTACCACTGATGAGAGAGCAGTACTTAAGGTGATACTTGAAATTTTAGAATTTTTGTATGGGCTGAGTGTACCCGGATAAGACGGAAAAAGTGATAAAACTGCATTATTTTGAAAACTATCAAATTTAAAAAAGAACCGTCTGTAATTTATTTAGTTAGTATGATTATTTAACGAATTATATAAAAATGAACTGTTTATCTATTCATAGTTTTGATTAAAAACGAAACTAGTGTTTTTAAAGAGCCAACTTTGGAAAACAAATCTATCGAGAAAAGTTTCACCAATCGTGTTTCTGTCTGTAATTTATCTAGATTATATCATTAAGTTATCTTTGTCATACAAAACAAAACTGTATGTTTTGCGGTTTTTGAAAAAAAACGATTCTGCATTCTTAAAAAACATTTATTACTCCTCTTAAGTACAATCAAATCGCTCATAGAAGAATGCTTTATACCACTTAGAGGCAGAACAATCATGGCCGTGCTACACAAAATCTGTTTGTTGATATACCTAATAATAGATATGGATTTGAACATAGAATTCCTTCTAACCGTGTACCACGGAATTTAACTACGTAGTAAAAGAGCGGAGGCTATTCATCCTATAAACATTTTCACATCCATTCTAGCCCCGAGGACTCTAGGAAGGAAGGAAGGAAAAATATGATATGTTTCTGAGAATAACCCTAGGTCTTGTTAATCAAAGTAAGTCCCATCACCAACAAAGATAGAAGTCAGTTGCTCAGGTACACGAAACTACAAACGCATATTTGAAATTCATTATTATCTATTCATTATTAAATGAATAGATATATATATAGATAGGTAGACACATAGATAGATGGACATGTGTGAATGGACAGAGAGCGCTTTATTGCATACCAAAAAGCGATAACTTCATTATATTATAATTATTGTAAATCCACTTTGTTAATGCCATGCATACCTTTTCTTTATTGTTTAGTTTATACAAAACAACCTCACAATTTGTATTTAGTAACCTGAGGATAACGTAGTGGGTTGTACATTTACTTATTTCTTCATAGTTTATATTCTATTTTGTAAGACTCTAATGAATCAACTGTTTGTTGTTCCGAATAGAGTAAAATAAAAATATATAAAAAAAAAGCTTATATAGTTATGTAAACACTTTTCCTTCTAACTTTGTAACATTAAACTTGAATAAATAGAAACATCCTACATGATCCAACTCGTTAGTAAGCAGTCCTAAAGTTAGTCGTGTAATGCCTAAACTGTAGGTAATCAGGGATTCAGGGAAACACAGAAAGTTTTTTCATCGAATGTTGGCGGAGGCGCGCTTGGTGGGAATATTCTTTTGAGAACTTCACAAGCCAAAGCTTCCAGAAGCGAACTTTAGGCTCATTGTCAGTTCTACAACAGATCCTAAAATCTAGGAAAAATATAAATATTGGTGGGCATTGCACACATTTTAACGATAAATACGGCTAATTACCACGTTTCTTGTTGTATTGCTGACGTTTCGAGACAATTCAGATGCTCTTCATCATGAGCATCGCCCGCGACCGCGATCAACGGCAGATCGGAGAATACTGAATACCAGTACGTGGTAATTAGCCGTATTTATAGTTAAAATGTGTGAAATGTCCACCAAATCAAAGTCCAATTTTATTAGATGTTAGGTACCTGTGTAACTTATTTTAAAAGTTTAGTTGTAAACAACAGTCATTTTATGACAAGGCCAAAAAATCATTACACAATATCTGCATGATCTCTACGTATAGTTAGATGATTCTGGTTTCCTTGACCTTACATACGAGTACAGTCACCATGAGAAGCAATTACATTCACAGTGGTTGAAGCAGCATAACGAGTTATTATGAGAAAAACGGAAGTTACACACGTGTATATATTGTCGACGCAGGCACCGACAATGTTTCGATTGTGACTGGCCTTACAGTTCAGTAGGTTGTGGGATCGATCCCCGCCCAGGGCAAAAATTTGTGTGATGAACATAGATGTTGTGTCTGGGTGTTATAATGTATGTATTTATAAAAAAAAGTAATGTAAATATTCAGTTATATAGTTCACAGTACAAACTTTGATAAGTTTAGGGCTAGATGGTGCTGTCTGTTAATGTCCACGAATATTTATTAATTGATGTATTATTTATCTAGACTTGAGATTCTAGATCATTTTGTACAATAGTTCTATATTCTTTTGTATAATATTTTTTACGTGAGTAATTCTCGTGTTATTCATAATGTACAGTACCTACATACAACTCACGAACCTTTTGAAAGCTAAATATAAGCTAGTACCTATGTTTGTACTAGCTTATGACCTTATAAAAGCTAAACATTGTAATTGTAAATGCAATGTGCTGATATCTCAATGATTCTAATAATACTCTTTTATTTGCAAAGATATTTGTAAATAGTGTTATTTAACCATTATTTTTATATTTAATATAAAAAAAATACAGCGATTCAGCGCCTATCCGACGTGTCGCGAAAGAACCTTACTTGTTCATTCTTTTGTTCTATTTGCATAGATATTACTAATATAAATTTGTTTTGTTTTTGATGGTACGTGCAGTTTTATCCGTAAAAGCGTATCTCTGGCACCGTTTCTCAAAACAACGGTTGGCGTCCATCGTATGCATATTTATCACGTTATTTGGGGCATGTCCTCGCGGGTGAACACTTCCGACATGGATACTCTATTTTCATCTCTCTTATTTTTTACTAGCTGATCCGAAAGACGACTTCCTGTTCAAATTTCAATAAATCCGCATATCCGTCTATTGAATCGTGTGTTTAGGACTTCTAGTGGAGTTAATACAAAAATCCCATGGAAAAAAGTCTATAGGATTTATCAGTTTTTCCCGAAATTTTCAATTTACCGAGTAATTTTTGCAATTTTTCTTTCTGTAAAAATCTTATTTAGACTATTTAAATTTATTACGAATATTTTTTATGTAATTATACATATCGTTAAGCGTTCAAATGATGCGTTTACAAACAATTTAATTATTTTTTTATTTAGGAATCTATTTATGTGCCTGTTATAGCCTGTTATAGATTCCAAACGTCAAAATCATATTAATATAATACCGACCTATTTTACTAACATAATTAAATCACAAAAAAATTCGTAGCCTGGCAATATTGCTCGTATAATATCATGTCGTAGATTTATCTACTACGACAATGTGGCTCAGCCAATGAGGCTTTAGTGAAAAAATCTTTATGAAAACCCAACGACTAGAATAAAATGTAATACCCGTATAATATACTTATGTAGGCACTTAGGTATTCGAATAGATCTTAAATGGAGTAAACGGCAACTCGACACTTTCATTTCTCATGATTAAATGATTTCACTTTTATATTATTCGATTTATTTAGCGCCCGCCGCCGACGACAAAGTGCACCAACAAGTATTTCCAAAGGGGTTTGAAGACAAGCAGGAGGACGGTTTTAAAACATAAGCCAAATCCTCTTCGTAACATGTTGTGCCGACCCCACATTAAGGGGGGATTTATTTAATTTAAAATATTTAATTCTTTAACTTTAAAAAATTGAGAATGCTGCTGCAAATATACCTATTTAAAAACTGTTTAGAGTAAAACCACCAGTATATTGAAAGATAAGCGGATTTTGTTGGAAAAATTCCAGCTATTCTCCGCCACACTAAGATCAGTCGCTATTCTTCTGTCAAGTGATAGATAATGGTTACCACGAAGTATAGCTTTGGATTGTAAAAGCTTATTTATTTTTATTTTTTTTTTACAAAAAAAAACTTATTTTAAAATATAATTCATCACTCACTAACTGACCCGGACGTCCTGTCAAAATTCCAATAATCCCATAGAAAAAATCATTTCCAGTTTTACCCTACTTTAATTTTGTGCAAACCGCTAAAAAAATATTCTAATCAGTCGAGTTATGTCGGCAAGTTAAGATGTCGGTTCCAGCAGTTAAAATTGTTAAACCGAGGCCTTCGGGCGGAGTAAAAACTTTGACATCAGAGTTGGCCCTAAAGCTGAGTATTCACGAACGAGCCGTAACTGTAACCGTTACACCTTACTGTTACCAAAAACCATGGTGTGCATGTGCATGCAGGGTTGCAAGATGGTCGGGATTCGTCGGGATTGTCAAGTTTTATTTTTCCCAATAGTTAACCCGAACTCCCGACTTTTTAAAATTTTGTCCAGTTATTCTGGTCATCCCATCTGAAGCCCTATGTGTGTGTGTGAGTTTAGCTCGCAGTCAGCTGACGAGGGCGCTTGTTGTTCTATCTCGCGAAGCCGGGTTAGTCTCAAACACAAACTCAAATTATTTATTGCGAGTCTTTGTGTGTGTAGAATGTAGATTCACGTGCACATTGTTCTGCGTGCGTAAACACGGCTCAGTAACAGTCACACACGCAAAAGCGCGTGTCTATACTCATCACGTGTACTGCTCACCCACCTTCGTGAGGTAGAACAGCTGTGCTGTATCTGAGGGTCTACTCTTGAAAACGCTCAACGTTATATCAGGACGAACGTCACATCGTTTCCGACTTTATTTTGAAAGATAAAATGACTGACATTACTTTTGACAATTGACAATTGACTTTTGACAATTGACATAATACATTCTACAACGACAGACGACGATTTCAAAGAGTGCAGTTTGACCGAATATATCGGAGCACTGTCAAATTTGATAATGACGAAATCGTTTTGCATAGTAAAGACCCTGTTTAGTTATAGTTACGGCTCGCTAGTGAGTACCCGGCTTAACTGGCTGACTAACTTACTTTGTACTCGGAAAATCATCTAATATTTAAGCTTTGCTCAAACTCGACTTAACAAATAACTCTCAGCTATTTCGACGAGTTCGTTTAAGCCGTATAACCAACCAGCAACGTTTCCTTTGATAGTCTTTAGTTGGGAGCTTCAAAAGGCACCAGACAATTACTGAGTGAATCGACGAATTTGGGGAACAAAGAACGAAATGAAATAAAAGAGGTATGTGAAAACTCACGTGCATTTTGTGTTAGCATTCCATACATGACAGCAATCATCACTACATAGTATAAAGCAAAGTCGCTTCCCGCTTCCCGCGTCTGTATGTATGCTTATATCTTTAAAAGTACACAACGGATTTTGATGCGGTTTTTATTAATAGATAGAGTGATTCAGGAGGAAGGTTTATATGTATAATAACATGCTTAATATATTAGAGAACCACTGATAATTTTAAGATTTCTAATATGAAGTCGTAAATAAAATCATTTTTTTGCGCTTATCCTTTTGAAAATTTTTGATGCCCATATCAACGTCGAGTTGTGCAGTTCAATACAGTTAATCCAATACGTTACTAATTACATTAATAAGGGTAGTGACCAGGCCACTTTCAGCATACAATCACCAAATGAAGTGGAAAAATATCAGTCTGGACGTTATATCTGCAGCTCTGAAGCTGTATGGAGGAATTAATGCTGTTAACGAGTATACAAAAGACATTCTGTAATATATTTTGGTATCAGCTTTGCACCCGTGCGAAGCCGGGGCGGGTCGCTAGATATATTATACGAACAAAATATCGTAAGTCAACTTAGACTGACACAGACCAAATGATCGAGACATTATTGGGTCCCTAATGTAAGCCACTCAAGCCTGAAGTTACAACAAATTCTTTTAGTTAGCTGATCCATTATACTCCCCAAAGTGAGTTCGGGAAAAGCTACCTACTCAAATACACTTCAAGAAAATGTCAAAGAGATTGTAAGACTTACCCAAATAATCTTAGGTCTTAATCTAAAAGCCGCCGACGCCGTAGTCCGCAGTTTCTCAAACTTATGAGAAAGTGAATTACGAAGGTACCTACTCGTACTTACTAGTAACTTTAACTGGCCTCACAGCTCATTTGGTAGTAGTAATGCCTTCTGCGCTGTAGGTTGTGAGTTCGACCCCCACCTGACAAACATGTGTGTAATGAACATAGATGTGTGTTCTGTCTGGGTATTATTATATATTTTAAGCATAAAAGTATTTGATCAGTTGTCTATGTAGTTGCTATAGTAGCTTTGAGGCTAGATGGCGCAGTGTGTAATCATCATTTTCTTCTCCACTTAATGTAGGGTCGGCACAACATGTTGACAAACATGTTGCGAAGAGGATTTTAGGCTTATGTTTTACAACCGGTATCTTGCCTAACGTCAACCCTCTTTGGGAACTGTGTGAAATATCCACTAAAAATCATTTTTATCTAGGTACCTCGAGAAATAAGAATACCTCAGTGATATTAATCAGAAATAGTAACATAGCGAAAATTATCACTTTATTTGTTAATTAAAGAGAATTGTTTTGATTTCTCGCAACACGGCATTCTCGAGCCGAGTGTAATGTAACGTGACAGAAACAGGAGATAAAACGAAAATCAAGTATTCTCAACACAAACAAAACAATTTACTCGCATAATAGACTTCAAGTATAAGTCGGTCTGGGGCCGTACTACAGTAAGACTCAGTATTACTTTAAGAGCGAAAGTGACAACGCTATACGAACACGTATGGCGTTGTCACTTTCGCACCGCAAGTAATACTGCTTTAGTTTTACTTTAGAGATTGTGGTACGGCCCCTGAGCTAAGCTAGAAGTAAACCGTGGGTAGGTACAGATTATTATGTCATTGAGGTCTTCTCGGAGAAGCCTTCTTCAAATAAGAAAAACGTTTTATACCAACATGTTAAAATAATAATCATAGATAGATATGGATAGATATCTAAGAGGTAGGCCATAGAAAATATGAATGTACTATGTAATAGTTGATATGAGTAACGTAGGAGTTTTTCCGATAAGATAAATCCTTTAATGCACAACCGGGATTCGAGACCTTCGTGTTGAAAGTCGATGTACCTCCAACTCGGTTATCTAGGTACTTATAAAAAAACCGGCCAAGTGCGAGTCGAACTCGCGCACGAAGGGTTCCGTACCATTATCTATAAAAACGACAAAAAAAACATGTTTGTTGTATGGGAGCCCTCCTTAAATATTTATTTTATTCTGTTTTTAGTATTTGTTGTTAGAGCAGCAACAGAAATACATAATCTGTGAAAATTTCAACTGTCTAGCTATCACAGTTCATGAGATACAGTCCTGTGACAGACAGACGGACGGACGGACAGACAGACAGACAGACGGACAGCGAAGTCTTAGTAATAGGGTTCCGTTTTTACCTTTTGGGCACGGAACCCTAAAAAGTTGTTGGACAGCACAGTCTAAGGGTGAGTTTCCACCTTTCCAGAGCTGCGTTAAGCTGTACGGAGCGGACCAATGACAGCGCTCGACATTTTCAAACTCGAATATTTGAGCGCTGTCATTGGACCGCTCCGTACAGCACCGCGTAGATGGAAACTCACCTTGGTACGAAAAGATGACAAGTAAATCTACTAACGTCTTCACCATGAATCTTCACGGTTCACAACACCCTACCTCATTATTATTCCGAGATTAATTGCCCTTTCCGGTCACGAATGATGAGACGCCAAAATTCGCATGAAGACAAGTGTAATAGTCGATTATTATGAAAGACTAGCTTCCACACGCGGCTGTGGAAGTTATTCTGATGTGTAAGTTATATTATTCTATATTTATATTTATTTTATTATCCGTTTGAACTAGTAATTGGCTTATCCGATCCCTACTTTGAGTTACCATATTTTTTATTCTAAATTAAGCTGTTGGTCTTCTTAAAAATAAATAAAATAATTAATCATAAGTAAATTTTTACCGAAATCCGTTCAATGTCTGTCAAATACAAACATTCATCCATACATCCATCCTCACAAACTTTCCCATTTATAATATTAGTAGGATCCATCTTTGAAACGACCTTGAATGTTATTGGAGGCAAGATAATACGAGTATTATGATAGTCTTTAGTTTTCAGAAACGAATATGAGGTATGATTTGTGTGATATATATTTAGTGTTGTGTAGGCAGATTGCAAAAATGTGGGCTCCTTACATTCTGTTCAAAATGTCGAAGCACGTAAGTGTATGGAGTTGTTCACATACAGATCTACGCGGGCTGTCTGGAGCTGTGCAAAGCTGTACGGTGCGGACCAAACACAGCGCTCTACATTTTCAAACTCGAATATTTGAGCGCTCTCATTGGTCCGCTCCGCCATAGGTGGAAAGTGTGAAAACTTACCTCAAGCGTCTTCCGCGATTTTATTAACTTGTAGCGATATTGATAAAACTGTCGTCAAACCCCAGTGGGAACAGCCAGATAAAACATGCCAAAGTCTAGTCCAAGGTAAAGAGCAAGTCAACTTGAGGGTTACGTAAAAACATCGTATATTTAACATAAGTAGACGGATAGTTTGTATGTTCTTAAAGTTTGAAACAGCGACAATAATCTATACTAATTTTGTAAATTCGAAAGTAACTCTGTTTGTCTGCCTGTCTGTGAAGTTATCACGACCAAACCGCTGGGCCGATTGTGAAGAAATTTCACATAGAGATGATTTAGTCTTTGGACGGACATAGGCTACTTCATTCCATTTTTTTTTCTCTATTTTCAGGAATTTTATCGAATTTAATTGATTTTTCGCATCTAAGCAGACGTAAAAGCTATGAAGCCTATAAATTGAAGCCTATTCTATGCCGCGATTGCAGTACATGCACATTTGTCCCGCGACATTGTCATCCGACACGTAGTAGAATACGTCACGCGGTCACGCGGGACATCACTGCGACATTTTCGAAACATGTTGCATGTCATAGTGCAAATGCGGCTATATACCATTCAAATATGACAGAAAGATGGACGGATGAAATAGCACCATATTTGTTATGTTTTCTGTTCTGAACAAATTATTCTGATTCTGATTTCCGTTACACCACTTCAGAACCCTAAAACCGTTTAGACATTGTGGGTTTCGGCTTTTTCCTGAATCAGAAAAGAGTCAAGTTGGACGTTCTTCAGCCCCGGACCTAAGGGAGGCATGCCCCGGGCGGCAAGTTCAGGGGGCGGCAAATTCACACTTACAGACAAATGGACAACTCATCAACACGGACACTTTACTTAACTTTGACCTAAACTGTGCACGAACATTATCATTTATTTTTAGGGGGGGGGGGGGGGGGGGGGGGGGGCAAAAACTGAAATATACCGGCCTCCCACTAATATTTATTTTTACCTTTATCATCTTTACAATTTCAGCTATCAGATGTCCACTAATTGATTGACATTTGGACATAAGCCTTCCGGAAGGCTAAAAGGCTAAAGATAAAAATAAATACAAGAGGGCGGGGACGGCATTTTTCAGTTTTTGCCCCCCCTAAAAAAAATTGAAGATCCGGGTTGACGTCCTTAGTTATGCAAACGGCTTCATTGCCATTAATAAACACGCTTCGTCGTCGGAAACAAACAATAGAATATAATAACTTACAAATGAATACAATTGTGTTTGAATGTTTTACGGTTTCCAAGTCTCGTGTTTGTTTAATATTGAAGAAAGAATCTTGCTTTAGGCGTTGTTTGAAATGTTGAATTGCTTCCGAATTTTCTTTGGTCAGAGGCTTAACCATAACCTCAAAAGTAATATCAAAACAACGCTATACGAGTTCGAATTGCGTTGTCACTTTCGCGCCGCGAGTGATATTGTTTTGATATTACTTTAGGCGCTTTTGGTCCCAGACTAGAATTGTTGATTGCTCGAAGTAAGAATATTTCCCAGATAAAGGCCGGTCAAGTCAGCCCAAAAAATATGGGGTAAGGTTATTTATTACATTAATAACTTTTGAAATGCAATATCTCCAAAATTGTGATTCATCATCTTCCTGCCCTTATCCAACTTAAGTGGGGTCGGTAAAACATGTGTTCTTCTTCCATTTCCCTTTATTAACCGTCTGATCATCGCTCACTTCTTTCTTACTGATATCATCCAAAAGAAATGCATTAGAATAATAGTAAATATTAAAGAAAAAGAAAGTTGCCGAAGTCATTTTATAAAACAAAATATTCTAACATTAACATCTATTTATATATACGAAATTTGTAAGTTTGTAAGAACAAACCAACTATTTTTTACATTATCTAAAAATACATACACAAAACAACACAACTTAAGAAATAAAGATAAATTAAACCTTCCTTACACAAAACTACAGATAGTCAGAACTGGAACATATCACATGTCCATTCAAATATATAACAAGCTCCCTTCAAAATTAAAATCAATAGAAAAAAACTCAATATTTTTGAAAAACCTTAAAACCTTTTTAGTGTCTAAATGTTTCTATAATATAAAAGAATTTATGGTTAAAAAATTATAAACAAAGATTTATATTTTAATTATATATATTTATTATATAAATATATATTAATATTATTATTATTATTATTATTGCGTTATTAATTCTCGAAATATAGAAGTATGTAATTAGAATAATATATTATTGTAGTGCCCTAGCGGGGCCCATGTTGAGAAACTCTGTACAAATATGTTAAGACCATTGTACCAACTGGAGCAATAAATGAATATGAATATGAATACATCCATCTACATTTTCATCTATACATACACTTCCATCTTTAAAATTGTGATCCTTAGGAAAAAAATGTCAGGTAGATAATTGTATGCTCTACAATTTCTCTACAACAGACATTTCACTCAAGCTATAAAGTTAAGTTCCTGGCACCTTAGTTTTCACGGCACTTGTGTGTCTTAAGCTGGAAGCTAAACTTGTTGTCACAACAATGTTGTAGAAACTTAAGTACCTAGCATTAGACGCGGCTAGAGAGACGAGACTTTAAACACCTGCCTCAGGCTAGACACTTGAAACGGCACGTGAAGTGACACGGGTCTTGAGAATTGAGATCAATGGTATAAGAATACTTTTGCAGCTTTGATCCTTCTCCTACAGAGACAGATAACCAAACCAAACAGTGGCCTGAAGCCATCGACCACACAGCCTATAGACTCCTCATGCAAGGCGAACACTTTATCACAACACATTCGGCTTATACTGCTGGTATAATACCCGAGCGTGATTCACGACGCGCTCCGCGGCGGGCTGTGACTGTGACATTGAACCGACCAATCAGAATGCATTTTTGACCGCTCCCCCCGACCCGCACACCTCAACGGTTTGACAGAATTGTTTGTTTGAAGAAATGAAGCCTTTATGCGTCTGTTAGGCTATGTGCACATGATATTCTATCAACATAGCAGCCCCATACTTACTCAAGCAGTTCATAAAAACAGTACGTTCTCCGAATACCGACGATATTACACGTCACATCCCAGAATTTTCGGAATCTATGGCAGTAGCACTGCCGAATGAATAAAACGACTTGTTTTCTTCGTAACATAGTAGAAAAGTTCGTGAGGTATTTTTATAACATACCTTTATTTTAGTTGTAAACATTGTTGTTGCAACGTGTTCTGTTGTGTTGTTCGCAAGTCGCAACATAACGTGTTGCACACCAAACATCTAAACTGTTGCTCAGTACGTTAAGACGAGTAATATATATTTTTTGATGAATGCAGAATCGTTTTTTCTCAATAACCGCAAAACATACGGTTTTGTTTATTTATGACAAAGTTAACATATGGATTTAATCTAGATAATACTCTGAACAGCTAAACAGTCTCTTTTTTTTAATTCGTTAGATTACCATACTAGCTACATAAATGAAAGACAGTTTCTGTTTAAGTTTGATGGTTTTCAAGATAATGCGGTTTTATCACTTTTTCCGTCTTATCCGGGTAGACTCAGCCCATAGAAAATAACTAAAATGTGAAGCATCACCTAACCTGCTTATAACTTCAAAGGAATGATTTTGAATCTAGTAATAACAAACAAACGCATAAACCTCTAACCCTAAACCAACAAAATGAGACCCTTCTGTTATAATAATTTGAAAAAACATTTTCTATAAACAGAGAGCAACTGATGAGAAAATTGCTTTTCATTATTTGCTCATATTTTCAAGAGGCCAGACAGACGAGTTTTCATCTTAATTAGGATCTCTCTGAATATAACCCGAAGCTTGAGTAAAGAGGAACTTCAATGTTGCGTTTATTTTATGGTTAGGTACTCCAAACCTGTCCTATACTAGTTCCTAACAGACTCGTAAGTTCGCATGTACTCGTAGCGAAGACTCCAACTCTAATAACGAAGTTTTTAGGGTGAGTTTCCATCAACGCGGAGCTGAGCGAAGCTGTGCGGATTCGACCAATGACAGCGCTCAAATATTCGAGTTTGAAAATGTAGCGCTGTCATTGGTCCACTCCGCACAGCTATGCACTGCTCCGCGTAGGTGGAAACTCACCCTTAGGTTCTAAATCCCTAGTGGTAATTTCAATTACCACAACACTACATGCGAAGTACCTATAAACTGAAACATAATGTTAGTGTAAAGTTTTTATTAATGTTATCGTTACTTGTATCGTCTTCTCACTTTATATTAGCAACTAATTTGTTTTGCGACTTGCATGCTGTACATTACCCTGTTTTTGAAAATTAGTTATCAGCAATTTAATATTTACCTGAAACAATAAACAAAACTTTGGTAAGATACACAAATAGACATATAAAAACTAAGGGCCTATGCACAATGCGTTTTCAAAACGCGCTGTCGACGCGCGTTTGTTGCTATACAGACTCAATACGCACGAAACGTCTACACTCTACAGGCTGCGTTTGTATAGCAAGAAACGCGCGTCGACGACGCGTTAAAAAAACCGGTCAAGTGCGAGTCAGACTCCGTACCATTATCCAAAAAAAACGACAATAAAACACGTTTGTTGTATGGGAGCCCCACTTAAATATTTATTTTATTTGTTGTTATAGCGGCAACAGAAATACACCATCTGTGAAAATTTCAACAATCTACTCGTAGCTATAACGGTTCATGAGATACAGCTCTGTGATAGACAGACAGACAGACAGACGGACAGAAAAGATATAGTAATAGGGTCCCATTTTTACCCTTTTGGTCCTTACAAACGCGGTGTGCAGGCAAATCTCTCTAAGGCAAATCAAAAAGCAATTAATTTTGGGTCAAACAAAAAGTATTCTTCCTCTTGATTGAACCCATTTTAGTGTGATTGGTCACGTTTTCAATCACAATGGAACTTCAGTCCAATTCTGAATTAAGACGTGATCATTACAAAGACTCTGAAACAATTACTACTATTAACAAATAAATAATGGTGGGCATTAAACACAGTGAAAAACTAAGCAAAGTTTACTATAGGAACCAGATAATATATTATATTGTAAATAAAACTCATACACATTAAAACAACTAAACACAGAACAAACAAAACTATAATATGCATAGGCATATTATAGTTTTGTTTGTTCAACACAAATGTTCATCCTGAGTGAAAATTCCACGCTATCTAGACCCAAACTTAACAAAGCTTACTATTTCAATGGATGTGAAATACAAACGGACATGAAATTCGCGAATTTATGTTAGTGAATACGGGTGTGATGTTTATTTTATCGGTTCCGTAATAGGTTATTTGACAGTATGAAAAATAAAGTGTTGTTGATAGTAATCTATGTAAATTATGCCTTCTTATGCCGGGGTCCCACGGCCCCGCGCCAGACCGCGCCAAGGCGGACGGACGCGCCGTGGCAACGACGCATCCGTGGTGGCCCGTGCTCGGAACGCTCTGTACGCGACCCGCCGGACGCACACAGGCGGAGCGTCATCCGGCGCGGCCCGTCGTTTTACGCGCCGTGGGACCCCGGCTTAACAGCTTAAGTAAAATAACTTGAAAATAAACAATGATTTATTCAAAAACCCATAATTAAAATTATCTATTTTTAAACGCCAGACACGTGACACAAAACGGTCAGGATTGGTCGAATCGACGATGACGTAACATGCTTGTCAATATGCCATCGCCTGCCTTGAAAAACTTGACGTTTGTGTATTTATTGACAAGCATGTAACGTCACAGAAATAAGTGCGACGCCATTAGCTAAAGAAGTTTTTGCGGTTTATTTAAATTGTCAATATTTAATTCACTTTTTTAGGGCCAATACTTAACAGAATTGAAAATAATATTTTTTTGTGGGTTTTTCACAGTCACTACTGAACAATCTAGAATGGTTTTCAAAATCTTGTCAAATAGCCCATTACATTATCTTTGAGTCGCGTGATGTATAGATATGTTCCGATCAATATTTGTAGTTTGGTGTCGGGGGTAAGCAAGGCTGGGAAACTTCGAGGATTTTCACGGTGTAGTTTCAACACTGGCACGGACAAAGCATTGACGGATCGAGGTAGCTGTAATACCTGGCGCACAATGGAGGACTGAACGGCAGCGGATTCAAAATTTATCAATTAAATTTAATAGTTATCCAATCGAAATAAGGTATATATTTCAATGCTCATTGATCGGCCCGCAGCGCAGTTTTTCGAGTTAACTATTCAATTCAATTGTTAAATTTTAAATCCCCTACCGCGCCGTCCGCTTGTGTGCGCAAACTATAAGTGTACATATAATTTTTATAATAGTTGGTTTTACTTCCCTGTCTCTCTAGTTTCCGTAGAAAATAAATCTGCTAAAGTTGAATTAATTTATTTCGTACCTTAAATGCCGCCGATACTAAAGTAGTTTTCGCAGTTAAATCTCTAACAGACGGACTTGATACTAAAACATTTATGAGCAAACTTAAACCTTTTGAAAGTTATCAAATTAAGATTCATTCGATGGTAATTTAACTACCTGACTACTAATAATTGAGCTGAACGCAGTTTTATAGCCACATCTGGATAATATATATATATTTTTTATATCCACCTAGTTACTAGTAGTTCAATAAAATTGTATAAAGAGCTATAGATAGGAAATTCAATGTGAAAAACTCAGTTACCAAGGAATAATTACGTTTCAAAAACTAAGAAAACAGGCGAAAATGTTTCGACCAATCGAAAAGTCAAGGGACAATATTAGTTTTTAAGTTTTATGAAGTAACTATTAGTCCTACATTAAGGGGCTCCCAGTCGCTGATTGCTCTTTTTCGAAACGAAAAAAGAAATACTTCTGAACAAGCCACATTTCCTATTTTTATAAGTATATTACTTCAGGTACCTAGATTTATATTAAGCTGAAAAGTTTCGAAAAAGAGCAATCAGCGACTGGGAGCCCCTTAATCGAAAAGTCAAGGGACGATATTGTTTTTTTAAGTTTTATGAAGAAACTAAGTACTTGGGACATAAATGGGACACAAACTTAGGACCATTCCCTACTCAATAGAAAAAAATCATCAAAATGAAATCAGCAGGGAAAAATATATTATACATCAAAAAAAAACTCGAACCTCTTTCGGTTAAAAACCCAGCTAGCTATCTGTAAATTATACGCCAGTTAAAACCGAACAACAGAAACAAACATCGTTTACAATTTTACATGAACTCGTTTGATCCCACAACCATTGTTAATCAAAAACGCGAAAAGTCATTAGTCGTCGTCTCAATAAACACAACTGAAGATTCCGTTTCAGCTTCTGAATTAAATAGGTGCTCGTTTTCTTTTCAAGATCACTCTTCAAACAGTCAAAGAAAATGATGTTTATTTTTGTTAATTTTTTTTACGAATTTTGACAAGGAACCTTGTAGTTTCGCCAAATTCTTATGTCCGTGTTTGTTTTGAGTGATAACATTGTTGGGTAAGATACGAGTACAAGTAATTTATTAAAAAATATATAATTATATTTTTTAATTAAAAAAAACTAGGATCACGACTATAATCCCCAAATACGGTAGACATACTCTCAGGTCTCCAGGCGCTTAGATTCTTTGAAGATGTCTAGAGGGCACGTCCAGGCATTATATTTGGCACATGCCCACATTTTGCAGTAGTTAGCATTCCATATTGGACAGATTGCAAGCTCATCGCCTCTTATAAGAATACTAATTGGTTTCCTCACGATGTTTTCCTTCCCAGTTTTGAGCTCGTGTTTTGATGCGCATATAAATTTTTCGAACAGGAAAATCCATTGATGCACGCCGGTACCCAGCCAGACAGACGGACAGTCTGTGTCAGTCACTTTGGGTGCGGAACCCTAAAAACGTGCCTGAAAACCATTTTGCGTTTTTTTTATCATTTTTAGGATGTTTTTCGTATTTTAAAGTAGTCTATTGAAGTTGCGAAGATTTCCAAGGTGTGCCAATCATTTCATCATCAACCTACACTTCAAACTGGAATATAGCAATGCTGACAGCAATGTTTACCGTACTTGAGGATTACAGTCGTGATCCTATTTTTTTTTTGACAGCAGAAATAGATATGGCGGTAGTACGGACGAGCCCCTTCAAAAGTAGCTCTACCATGAAAAGGTGCCAATTAAGTCTGAGATACGAGTTTCCGGGGTAATCAAATCCTTACTGTTTCAAAGGAAATAATATTTGCAGTAGCTAATTAGCAAATAAGGATGTTGTTTACGATGAACGCAGTAAGTTTAAAAAAATTTAATGCCTCACGTATATACCTGCAAGTAGAGTCAAAGACCCGGTTGTGTTGCCTTTTCAATTTTGGCAGTCAATAACTAAGCATAGCAAACAAACTGTTTAAAATCTGTAGTTAATACAATTCTTTGTCTGTGTTATACCGCATGCGTTATACGCATCACAACTGTCACTAAACAAAACGGACCATAGACAAAGAATTGTATTAACTACAGATTTTAAACAAGTTTGTTTATAGACTTAGTTAATTAGTTTGTTTATAGACTACGCTTAGTTATAGACTTGATTGACCACAACTAAATATTTCCCGTTTTATCTATTTAAATATTAATTATTAATAAATAAATATCGCCTGTTTCAAAGAATTTGCTTAACCTAAGAGATAGATAAATGCTATATTCTATGTTGTTTAAAAATCGTCGTTTTAATCATTTTTTTAATATAAACCGTTTATTTGATTAAAATTTTGTTAAAATGGCCACAACCAGCGCTCTCACCGAAAAAAAACGTACTACTAGGTAGAGTAGTTAGTTTTTTTTTTCATTATCAAAATATACACAAAATAATAGGTAATAATAAAGATAAAAGAGCCTCTCAGCTGTTGGTTGCGGCCCCACTAATGGCCTTTATAGGTCCAGGCTTAAGCTTGAGAATAATCACTACATAGTATAAAGCAAAGTCGCTTTCCGCTTCCCGCGTCTGTATGTCTGTATGTATGTTTGCTTATATCTACACAACGGATTTTGATGCAGTTTTTTTTAATAGATAGAGTGATTCAGGAGGAAGGTTTATATGTATAATAACATGCTACCCGTGCGAAGCCGGGGCGGGTCGCTAGTGATAAATAAATTAAAAAAAATCTGTTTATATATATATAGCTTTTTTACGTGATAGAAGTTTAGAGTAAGAGATAGTAAGTTTAGTTTAAAATCGATTGTAAAATTTGTACCGATGTGACAAACAAACAGACTGACAAGAAAGTGAACGTGGTAATAAATAGAAAAGAAATGCTTCAATCCTCAGTCATATAGGTAAATAGTGAAAAAAAAAAACCACTTAGTACATACGTTCTTATTAGGTACTTACCAAAAAAATAAAGTCGAATTCAGACAAAAATCTTGTTGGTGTTCTTTTAAATAGAAATACGGCTAATTACCACGTAATTTTCTTTTATTGCTGAATTTTCGAGACAATTCGGATGCTCTTCATCATAAACACCGCCCGCGATCGCGATCAACGGTAGATCGACGAATACTCAATTCAATATTTAATTCTTGTGGGTATCATTATAGTCCAAATCATTTGATTTGTGTATTTACACAACCTCAGAGAACCGTGTAGAAATTATAGCAAGCCAATTACATTAGAGCGAGTTTTTGAAAAGCCTAACTCCTCTCGAACGACTTGTCGCGAATGAAAGGGAACCCGGAAATCGAGTCGAGTGGCAACTTTATCCCGTACGACTGTCGTCGTAGCATTTTGGAGTCTAAACTTTTTAAGGGTGGAACTATTATTGTTAAGAGATTTGGATGCAACTGTGTGTGTGTGGTATAAGGAAGTCAAGAAGGCGGCGCTAGAGAAGATACAGATGGAGAGAGCTGCATCAAATACATCGACAGCACAGCTCTTTAGTTAGAAGAAGTGTGGTGTAAAAGCCTCATCATTACAAATAAACCTTCTATAATAATAATAATAATAATAATTTATTTCGTACCAGACGTCTGTTACACAGAAATAATAATGACTAAGTAGTATAAGTAATAAGTAAGTAATAAAATAGGTTCTTATAATATAGTGGCCAACTCTGACGGAGTTTTAAGGCCGTAAGTAGGATGTCAGTTACTTATACAAATGAAACGAGTTACATACTCACTGATAACATAAAGAGGTCGCATCAAAAACCAAGCTAGGTTTAAAATAAACCTGTGTTATGGTCATTGATACCTTCCTTCGGCGGCTTATTTACACAATGTTCATTTTTGTCATTATTGTCATCGTTGTCTCTTCAATTTACCTTCTAAAATAAATGTGAAAGTTGTACCGGCCTAACAGCTCAGTTGGTAGTAACTCTGCCTTCTGCGCTGTAGGTTGTGGGTTCGATCCCCACCCAGGGCAAATATTTGTGTGATGAACATAGATGTTTTTTCTGTGTCTGGGTGTTAATATGTATAATAAGTATGGATTTACAAAAAAAGTAAGTATATAAGTATTCTATCAGTTATCTGGTTCCCATAGTACAAGCTTTGCTTAGTTTGGGGCTAGATGGCGCTGTGTGTAAAGTCCGCCAATATTTATATATATTTTTTTTATCGGATTTTGTGAAAAACAAGTACCTAACGAGTTACTGGCTAAAAAGTTTCCCAAGTTTAGTTTTTTCACTTATATTCCAACTTTCCCTGTAATGTGCATAGTTTATCCATTGTTTAGGCACTCAATCCTCTATGTGAGAACTGAAAGCCCAACTTTTCAGCCCATAACTCGCTAACTTGTTTTTCACTAAATCTTATTATAACTTTCACGATTCTTTTAGAATATCCAGTAAATCCTAAGTAAGTACCTACATTTTATAAGATTATTATGTGGCTTTTATAACTATAGATTTTTAGCCATGGTCGTTGTCAAACCCGCGACCACAGCTATTGTAACATAGTCGAAACAACGGGAAAATAAATTAAATGTAATTACTTACGTGATAAAGACCCTTGTAAAAATCTATAGTTATGTCTACTAATCACAATAATTTTAAAAATAATGTGGCTTTTAGCTTGTTGGCCGAGTGGGATGTACCTCGACTTTCAAACTGAAGGTCGGTGGTTCGAATCCCGGCGTGCATCAATGGATTTTTCTGTACGAAAAATTTATATGCGCATCAAAAACACGTGCTCAAAACGGTGAAGGAAAACATCGTGAGGAAACCAGTTAGTATTCTTATAAGCGGCGATGGGCTTGCAACCTGTCACGTATGGAATGCTAACTACTGCAAAATGTGGGCATGTGCCAAATATAATGTTTGGACGTGCCTGGACCCCCACTAGACATCTTCAAAGGATCTAAGCGTCTGGAGATTTGAGAGGATGTCTACCGTACTTGGGGATTACAGTCGTGATCCTTACTTTACTAGCAAATTATATTCGAATTCAAACGATATTAATTTCAATAAATCACAAGGATCACTTTGGAACGTCATAGTAGATAAGGTCAAGCTGCGAGCTTAGCTTCGAGTGCACCTCATAATAATAGATAGACGCGTGCCATTGCAATTATTTTAATTATGAGTACTTACTACTTACTTACTTAACCTTGAAAAGATGCATGAGCAGCGAATCAATTTATTATTTGAACGCTGATATCATCATACGGAAAAGCAACATTGGTTTCTCACGAAAACTTGTTACCAATCTATACTAATATTATAAAGAGGAAAGATTTGATTGTTTGTTTGTTTGCATCGAATAGGCTCCAAAACTACTAAGCCGATTTTAAAAATTCTTTTACCATTTGAATCCTACATTATCCCTGATGAACATAGACTATATTTATTACTAGGAAAAAAATATGGATCCCTATTAAAACTTCGATGATGTAACCCAACGTGTAAAAAAATTACCCATAATGTCATTATTACACCCGTGCGACGCCGTGGCAGACTGCTAGTACATAATAAGTTAATAAGGTAAACCATGCAGTAACTAACCTGACCGCCACCAATTATAATTGCAACACCTATATGTGAAATGAAATAGGATCACGACTGTAAACAAGTAAGAATTCTGATTCTAAGATGCTTAAATCCTTGAAGATGTTTAGAAGGGGTAGACAGAGGCAATTCAACCTATACACTTTCGGTGTTTACTTTCCGCATCACAGACGGCCTTGACACAAACAGCCTTTCATTTAAACAAATGAAAGAAATGATGAATCACTTGATATAAAAACATTTTAAAGATATGCACGAGTAAATACAGATAAGATTTTCAGAGACTTATATCAATACTTATCTCGTTATGTAACTGATATCGTTAAAGAAATATTCTAAAGTAGAACACATCTGGAATATCTATAATTGGAAAAGCATAACTATCATCTCAAAACACGATAGGTCCTCGCAGATCGCCTGGCGCTGATATCCTTGGTGATATCTGAGGGTAGCTAGAGGCAAGTCCGAAGGTATATAACTATTAACAACTAGCTGTCCCGACAGACGTTGTCCTGTCAAATTCATTACTTTGTTTCTCTTGATAATAACGAATACAACAAAAAAAGAATTAGCGAAATAGGTTCAGCTGCTTCAAGATTTGCGCTCAGCAACACATTCAGCGATTCATTTTTATATTATAGATAACTATATACTAACTATAAACTTACTTAGTTAGGTATTTATTACGGTGTTTTTACTGAAATATTCTAAAGTAGAACACAGTTTTGGAATATCTAATAGTAAAGGCGTGGATCCAACACAGACATTTGAAACCTACCTACCTAACACGGTACTCAATAGAATTAACCAATTAGTAGTCGGGAGTCTTCGCCACTAATTCCGTGTAAGTGCGGCCTAACAAGAATAATCCCTGAAACGAGTAGTGGGTAACAATTTTAGTGCCTAGTAGATTAATACCCTTTGTTTTGACCTCATAACGTCAGTGTTACTAACAACTGACGTCACAGCTTAGTAGTAAAAGAAAGGAAATACTCCACAATGTGGGCATGTGCCAAATGTAATGCTTGATTGTGCCTCTGACTAACCCCTATAGACATCTTGAAGGATCTAAGCGTCTGATGATATGAGAGGAAGTCTACCGTACTTGGGGATTACAGATAAGCAAATACTCCAAAATATGGGCATGTGCGAAAAGTAATGCTTGGTTGAGCCTCTGACTAACCACTTTAGACATCTTCAAGGATCTAAGCGTCTGAAGATCTGAGAGGAAGTCTACCGTACTTGGGGATTACAGTCGTGATCATATTTCATATTAAAAGAAAATAGTTGAAGCCGATTACCATTACCAGTGGACTTGCGCAATAAGTCAGCAGGTTGCAAATACCTATCTAGGGCAGTTACCTAGTTAATTTACACATTTGATAAACGTGAAAGTATTTAAGCATTGTAAATTAAGCAGATAAACTCAACATATCGTAAACCTGTTTTTTCGTCGAAAAAAAAGTATATATAAGTATTCTATCAGTTATCTGGTTCCCATAATACAAGCTTTGCTTAGTTTGGGACTAGATGGCGCTGTGTGTAAAGTCCGCCAATATTTATTTATTTATTTATTATTCGAATAATCTAGAACTTTACATAGTCTGAATTAAATATGGAGTTTTCACTGAAATGTTATAAATAAATATCGATTAACATTATTACACAGCGCCATCTAGCCCCAAACTTTTCAAAGCTCTGCGGAAGCTCTGGATGTTTACATATTATACATTTTAACACTCAGACACAGACCAAACATATAGATGTTTAGTCTGTGTCTGGGTGTTCATCACTCATATATTTGTTCTGAGTGGAGGTGGATCCCACAACCTACAGCGCAGAAGGCAAAGCTGAACTTACCTACCTAGCTTACTTACCAACTGAATAATATAATAAAAAAAATATTTGAGCATGAATCATTTATGACACTGCAATTATTAAAACAAATAATTAGGCACTGATTTCAAATAAAAAAAAAAGTAGTATAAAATAACTTATTGTATTAAAGCCTCAAGTGCCTAAACTAGGCTAAAATAGCCTGTACGATAGACTATTATATAGACTAATTGAGCTGTAAGGCCAGTCATCTACCTGCAGGTAGGTCAATCTTCTCTGTATGTAAAAGAAAGAACATTGCCCAATCAAAGTGATGCAAAAACAGACCTCATTGGGGCAACACAAGTAAATAACCTAGCAGTTAATTGTGTGTTTCTGTTAGTTTGTCCGTCGGATTGCGAAATTCTTGTACAAACAACGACCAGACGTGACAAGTGCGACAAAACGGCCCGAAGTTACAAAAGGAAAGGTTTAAAGGACTCGGTGCAATTAAGAACTTAACTGGAACTCTATACTTAACAGTTACACAAAACCCAACATTCGGATCGTTGAAAATGTAGAGCAAAGTTGTAACATGAAATTGAAACCTTATTTAGGTCACATTATCTATCGTGAGAACTGTTGATCACTTAGTAGAACACGCCTGGATTTTCGACCAATGGATTTTTTCTTTCCAATTTATTACGGTTGTAAAACATAAGCCGAATCCTCTTCGCAACATGTTTGTCAACGTGTTATGCCGACCCCACGTTAAGTGGGAAAAGGAGATATAGGTTTTTTTTTTAATATACTTTTTAAATCAATATTTTATAAATTCTAGGGTTCTAGTACTCGTCAAGACAAATCCAACGAGCCCAAACACGACATGGTTATGTTGTGTAGTTAGACAGTTCCTATGGCTCTATTCGAGCTCCATCATCAGACCAGCTCGCTGGTACCATAATTTTATAATGTCATTGGAGATTTATAGGTATGAATCAGTTTTATCTCTATTTACTGAGGAGTTCCGTTGAACAGCTCCTGACTCCATCATCAGATCAGCTTGCTGTCACCATATTTTGCATTGTCACCGAAGTTACATAAGTATGCCAAATTACAGCTCATTCGGTTGAAGATAACTGTTTCAAAATTGAGTTGCAAGATTCCACCTTAACAAACATAGTTTACGTTAAGGCGCTCCCAGTCGACAATTGTTTTTGTTCGAAACGAAAAAATAACTACTTGTGAACAAGCCACATCTCCTATTTTATAATGTATAGTATATGTGTATAAAGATGTACCCATCTTTAATCACTTCGATAAATAATCCTACCGACCGCTGCAATGACGACAAACACACGTCGGCGCGTGGTCCGCCTTAGCTTTTCGAATAAGTTAATGATATAAATTATGTATAATTACTTATCAAAAATCTATTCTAATAGAAATCTAGATCTACAAATTACCTATCTTTAACAATAAATCACAAGTTGATTTTAATAGTAGGTATATAAAATATTTCGATCATAAATTATAAAACGTATCATTTTGAAATAATATCTTTATCGTGAAAAGTTTCTGCTATTATGTTTTCAGCTTAATAGAAATCTAGGTAGGAACCTGAAGTAATATACTTATAAAAATAGGAGATGTGGCTTGTTCAGAAGTATTTCTTTTTTCGTTTCGAAAAAGAGCAATCAGCGACTGGGAGCCCCTTAAGTAGACACATGTCGTTTTCAAAACGGTGAAGGAAAACATCGTTAGTATTCTTATACGCGACGGGCTTGCGACTCATGACGTAATGCGCTAACTTCCGCAAATAGTAAACATAGTATTGTGAAAATAGTCATGTTTGAACGCGCATTTGACCAACCCTATTAGACATTATGAAGATGTTTACCATAGTTGGGTAGTTTATTATAATCCCGAGGTCATTTTACTCAAGGTAGTAAACTTTAGTACATACTAATACGTATAACTATAAGTATAGCTACTATAAGCTACTAATTAAAGGCAATGAAATGGTGAGCTGTAACTTTCTATAAATTTATACAAGTCTAAAAGTAAGTGATAATTTGTAGTTATAAAACGATGTAACAAATTATGTTAGGTAGTAGGTATGTAGGTAGATGTTAAACGTAGAGTTTATGAAGGACGTGCCCGACATACGAATAGGTACCGAACCGAATAGCTCCTTAGTTTAAAAACATAACTCGTAAGACCTTACCAGCAATAGTACTTGTATGTAAAGTTATTGCCTAGCCTAGCCCTTTTTATCTACATCTACACTATTATTATAGTGAGATAAAATTAGTATTTTTGTTCGTACCAGATAAACTGAAAAACCGGCTAAGAGCGAGTCGAACTCGCGCACGAAGTGTTCCGTACCATTATCTATAAAAACAGCAAAAAAATCACGTTCGTTGTATGGGAGCCCCACTTTAATATTTAGTTTATTCTGTTTTTAGTATTTGTTGTTATAGCGGCAACAGAAATACATAATCTGTGAAAATTTCAACTGTCTAGCTATCACGGTTCATGAGATACAGCTTTGTGACAAACAGACGGACAGACAGACAGACAGACAGACGGACAGCGAAGTCTTTGTAATAGGGTCCCGTTTTTACCCTTTGGGTACGGAACCTTAAAAACTACTGCACTAATTTAAAAAATTCTTTAATCTATCAAAAGCTACACTATCAACGAGTAACATGGGCTATATTTTATTTTCAAAAAGTTATAGATTCCCACTTAAATTGCTATAATGTATGTAACCTAAGGTATCAAACATTTGCCTACAAGCTTGATTAGTAGGTACACCTGTGCGAAGCCGGGGCGGGTTGATAGTTATGAAATAAAATAACAGAGTAAATCCAAAAGAGCCTTCCGTAGAGGTTACCAACGCAATAATTTACCTCGTTAGGTAATTTTGTCATAATACCTATTTTCCTTTATCCGCATTATCTTGGCCCTACTTATCCTTCCTTTTATTTAAATTAAGTAAATGTACTGTCCCCGTCTCAGTTTCTGCGATAAATCAGAGGTGTTTTTGAAGTTTAGCTGAAAAGTAAGCAATGGTAGAGATTGGAGATTGGATTGGTAGATCTTGTAGAGAAAAATATTCTCCATACGATGCATTTACGAAAACTGCACAAACTTTCAAAATTAAACTTTGTTAGATGCACGAACGCTGCATTATTTGCCATCAATTTAAAATAGATTATGTTTGAAGCGTATCGATAAAAATCATTATATCAAAAATGGTTCTAGTTGCAATCAAGCTTTGTTAGCAACTGCAGCTAATAGATAATCGCAATGCCGCTATATTTACTGGTTTCAAAACTCCATAAATCTCGAGGGACAGAGCTATAATATTACGTACACGTTCGGATACATCGTTATCTATGATATCATGCATCAAATTATGGACTGGTTAGGAAGACTATTATTTACAATACAACGATTACTCTACTTGGGAGAGAACCTAGTCCACATATCTCAGTATTATATTTAGTAGGTAAGCCACACAGATCACATGAATACAATCGGTAATAATAATAACCAACAATAATTTATGATAGCGAATCGTGCACAAAACTGCAGCTACGAGAATGCATTGTGATGAAGTCAGGCGAAATTACCGTGTCATTGTGAAGACACGAATGTCATCAGAGCACGTGACAGCCACGGTCGTTGTCACAAACGTGACCAAAACTAGCATAAAAACAACAATCAAATTGATACTATATTAACCCCCGAGATGCCTAAAGATTCAACTTTATTTTTCAGCATCGTTGACTAGCTTCGAGCTTGATATTCGTAATTATTGTTTCGTAATAGAGTAGTTGGTACTTATTCATCAAAATACACCAAATTTAATGTTTCTAGGGCTAGTTTTGACTGCGTTGATAGATCAGTCAGTCAGTAACACTAAGAGTTTTATATATATTTAGATAATATTAATAATTTTCCTCAACATGGACCCCGCTGAGGCACTACAATATTAAAGTTGGACTTCAAATCTAGGTTAGTTATGTAGAACAATCCATTAGTCTTGACAAGTCAAATTGTTTATACAACATCACAAACATAATTAATTACGCATATTATTTCGAGCCACATTCCCAAAGTGAAGCTAGCGGGCAGGCTACCTATACCTATACATACATCTAAGCAAAGCTTTTGCTTACTCGTTTAAAGCCGAGGTAGAAACAATAGGAGCAGTTGTTGGTCCTATTTACCTTCCTTTATTGGCACAGCCTTCGCCCGGAAAATGCGCAGTAAGATTTCCGTACATGTTTCGTCTTTGTATCGGTCGGCATCGTAAACCCATTTGTGTTGAAGCGAGAGGAGCTCGTTTATTTCCTCGTTGCGTTCTAATTGCACAACAAATGATTAAAGAGCGAGCATGCCCATCATCCTGCGCTGTTACCCAACACATAAAATTACGGAAACCTTAATGTTTGTATCAAAAACGCAATAGTAAAATCTACATTGACCATTGCGATAGCTTTAATTTCGCCAATGCTTGGTACAACTGGTGGTGCGTGAAAAGCCCCGTTCGTTCCGCGAACGGCCGCGCCGAGCCGGGCGGAGCGGCGCTAGCGTCGACGCACGTGATACATGCGCGGGCGCACCGCAGACGCGCCTCCGCCGCGCGACAGCCTCCGCGCACTACCGACAACACCTCTGCACTTATCAGTACGTATCGCGTGTGACAGTGACAATTTATTTATTCTATTCTGAGTTGGATTTTTGTGCGCCGAGCCGGTGGGAATCTCAACATGTTTCTGAAGGTAGGTGAAGTTGAAGTTACAACTAAGTTATTTTTTACGAGCGTCTCTTGACTTTGTAATAGCAAGGTGACAAGTCGTTTATTAGTAAACAATGTATACGTAACAATTAACTGCAGAGTTGAAATTTTCACATAGCTAATTAGGATTTATATTGCATTTTACACAATTTATGTTAATTGGATAGATACCTAAGCTAGAAGCTTGGTAATATTCGTGAACAATGCGGAATTATTAATAAAATATACAGTTTTTCAAAATGATAAGAACTTCAGTGCGTTATAAACTTAATTACTTAGTAAAAAGTAATTTCGTAAGAGATGGTGGCCAACTCTGATGATGGAGTTTTTAGGACCTTCGTCATGGATATGACTTTTTTAACAGCCGTGTCCGAAATCTTAGTTCTTTAGCTGTGCTGCTGTTAATGCCAATATCGATCACCTATCCATTTCGTGACCATGCTGAAGGTTGCTTAATTAAGACGATCTGTTAGGAACGACTGGGCCACGAACGCTAGTTAGACTAACATAACTAGGAAGGATAGTCATTCGCGGACTAATCTTGTGTTTTTTTAGTTTTTCAATAATAAAATAAACACCCAAGGTCAAATACACAATCCCTTAGACTGTTATGTGGGTATCAGAAAGTACGAGTACTTGGTATCAATATAGACAACACCTGAATAGGGACAAATATTTCTAGATCAAACAAACATTTGTCTCGGCTGCGTAAATTAAACCCTGGACGGGTACTTACGCTTAGCGTTATTTAGGTCTTCGAATGCTAAATAACGATAAAGAAAGAGGTTTGCGAATAACAATTAGAATGTTGAAAGCTTGGCTAATTGGATGTTCTTGTAATTTTTTATGATGAACTGATCTTTTGTTTCAAGCTCCTTCAGAATTCGACCAAAAAATATTCTGGTTAAATAATATTACACTATCATCTATAAATATTCATTGAATTCTATTTTAACTACGTGACAATTCCCAAGAAAGAATAAGATAGCAATCATTGCTGAAATAGCCTGACAGGATGAAGAAGTTTTTGATTATTAACATGTAAAATCAAAGGAAGGTTCGGTATAAAATGTTGTCATTGACAAATAATTACAGATAGTAAACTTTCCCAAACTACGTTATGAGATAGGTACCCAAAGATACTCGTATAATGATAAGAAGATAAGAGATCTAACACAGTGCACTGTACCCGATCTGGTTTAAATCAATGTTTGTTTGCTGTTATGTAACGTAATCTATTGAAAATATATGAAGTTTGGTTCTTTTAAGGTAGGTAAATAGTGCCTAAGTACAAGTTATTTCAGTATTACATTGCCTCTAAAACTGGTTATATTTTGATGGTTAAATGCGTCATTATTGTCGATGATCCAAGATGAACAATACCTTGAACAGTAAATAGCAAATTATTTCAACACGGTACTTAGTTTTTAGCCGAAACCTAACTTGTTATTGATTCAAATCCAAACACTTTAATGAAACTCTGCTGACGCAGCAAAATTTACCGTGATAGCATCACGGCGAAAATAAATGAGTCTGGTTATAATAAAATTCGAGAGTACGCAATCTTGAATAGAACGGAAAAATCATTGACGGATAACAAAAACATTCAATACAGGTTCAGTTCCTTTTGTATACCTTCCAAAATAATAACACGGCCATTCGTAAAACTTGTTTCCTCGAGCTTATAAGGAAAGTTGAATGCAGAGACCGTTGGTTTCATTTCGGTGCCCGATTTAACCGAAAGCTCAATGCAAGCCAGCTGTTCTACCGTGTGACCCTTTGCAAATGTATCAACAGACCCGTGACGATTCTGCCAGCTGCAAATTAAGACCTACAACGGCATGTCACTGGTCCTTTATTTTTTATTTCAGTCACAAATTCCAGAATATGACTTAGCATAAAAATTGCGTCAGTTGCGAAGGGTTTGGTGTGCATCATTTACATTTTATTTTTTTATTTATATACCATTTTCCTACACAAAAAGAAAATTAAAAATAGCACTAAAAAACCACAGAGGTTTAAAACTTGTGCTATCACATATACATGTCGCAAGTCTTCGAACTTTGCGGTTCTAAGATACGAGTAAGACCGATTTCCTGCGACCGACTTTAAGATCCAAAGTCAAGGTCATTTAAACCTAGGCACCTGACTCTGTGCTCTGTTTCAAACCTTCTCAATGATAGTAAGTCCCGGTCAAGTTTGTTCGCGACATGATAATTGATTAGAAATTACCACTGCTCAACTAACATGATTACAGACAGACGTATTCATAAACTCAAGTTCGTGTGATGCAAAGTTATCCCTCGAAATTGTATCAAGGTTGGTAGAGTTTAAAATGGCACCACTTTCGTTGCCTTTATTACCCTTACATTTGTACGCTTAGTGCTTCTTAATTTCTTGTATATACCAACGGTTGTATGTAAGGAGTAAAAAGGGGCCGACTTTCCTTCCAGCATTATCTTTAATTTAATCTTGTGACTAACTTCGTGCACTGGCGGAACATAATTAAATTTATAAAATAGGATCACAACTGTAGTCCCCAAGTACGGTAGGCATTCACTCAGATCTCCAGGCGCTCAGATCCTTGAAGATGTCAGAGGCACGTCCAAATATTAAATTTGACACATGCCCACATTTTGTTAGTAATTAAATTTGCTTTACAATCATGTGAGTACATCGTATTCCTTCCTAATGAGTTTCGTGTTTCAAAGTAATTTAAATCTTTTATAGTACCTACCTATGTTATCTTGTTAACAAGTTTGCAATTTAAAAGCAAGATCTTTCCCATAGATGCAGTTTTAGGAATCTCAACATTAGGCATGATAATTACCTTCTAGGTCATGACTGTCGACTCATTGTCCACAAGGCAGGCACAAGTAGGTAAGTCTATATCAATAAGCTGCTTGTGTATACCAAACTCGCAAATGATCCTCGCTGTAAAGATCCTTGATAACATTTTGTGGGGCAGATAATATACCTATATACCTAAACAACCTAGGTAGGTAACTAATCCGCGTGTATATAAGTTTAGCAATAGGTAAATGGTGCAAGACATGTCATAAATAAAGTAAAGCAAGGTGGGTAGGATAATATTGTTAGGCAATAGGTACTTCAAGGCTTGGACATTTATTATGTCGGATATGTGACAATCATGCAAGAGAAAAAGTCTTACTCGTGGCTCGAATCGGACACGCTAGATGACCTCGAAAACCAAACATATTCATGAAATTTTACAATATTCATGAGTTTAGCTTGAACTAGGATATTTTTATTTTTTATTTTATTTTATTAGTGGTCAGTAGCGCAGCAGTTGAGTACTTAGAGGGCATTAGTTTCAAAACTCGTTAACTTTTGATATTTTACTAGATCTTTGGTATACATGTAGGTACCTAGGTACCTTTGTTCGGTGTTGGAGAGACTCTGGATTGTACAGATTCGAACAAAGGCCTAGGTATTTATCTATTACGTCTATGAACTGCTTATCTTATTGTTTGTTTTGCTTTAAGTATAATATCTACTTACCTACCGACATAACCTACTACCAGTAAATCCCTAATCTGGTAAATCGTTAAAATGTGTCATGACTTGATGAGGTACAGGATCAAAGGACTGAGTGATGTGACAGGTACTTAGGTACTTATTCTACCTAAGCGAGGAACATAACACGTATTCTTCTTCCATTTCCATCTCATCTCAACTTCTGTCATCTCAACACTTCCTATCTGATCTGTCATCTTTAATACAATCCATCCATCTTTGGTCTTCTACTTCAACATCAATACACATTCATACCTAATGTTATTCGTAGATTGTGTCGTATTGTAGTAATTCAAATTGTTGTAGGTACTTATGTAAGTGAATAATTACCATACAAGTGTTTTCTCGCATCCACAAAGACCAACTAGGTATTGCGTGTGAATTTTTCAATTTTATGCCGCCGACCTTTTCCATTGTAACATAAAGGTAAATTCAAGGAAATTCGACGTAAATGGGAACCCTATCAGACAAATCATTAAACATCAAAAATTAACATGCATTTTGACACTAAACAACGGTTATCGTATTGTGATCACGCTGTTTTTGTACAGAAACAATAGAGCAGGAACCACGGACGGTAGAGAACAACATGTAGTTTTTTTGGAATTTTCACACGTATTTTTAGCTTCATAAGGTTTACTTTCATATATTCGGGAGAATTTGTGGGGAATCTATGTGTGTTTTGTAATGCACCTACATACGGGTAGAACAACATTAGAGAGAAAATTTCAAATTTTAATGACGTCATGTTCATTTACCAAATGAGGTCATAGCAGAGCACGGTACAGAGTAAAATAAAACAAAAATTGTTGTAAGGTAGTTTCGCCGTTCTAATATAGATTTATTGCGGTTCTTGATGGTAGCGGTATTTTTCGTAAGTCCAAGTTTTGCTTGGCTGAATAACTATTCGGAAACAAGGTAGATTTGCAACGAACCTTATTTTTCTTCTTTTTAACTTACTCTAGTGCTCATTTGCATTGCTACAAGAAACTGTCACGAAAAGTTATAAAATCTATTCCTAGACATATATAGGGCGATTACTTATTTACGTAATTGTACGTGGATTTTCATGTTCTGAAATGAGTTGCATTTTTACTTAATTTATATGAATGAGATAAAAAGGCAAACAATATAGGAAGTAGCTATGTAGTAAAAATAAAAGAGGGAAAATTAATTCCCATATTGCTCATAGCTTCTAGATGATATAACATGCAATTAGATGTGCTCAGGTCAGCAACACTAGTAAAATGTGAAAGTGGTTTAATGCAACGCAATGCAATCTAGGGGACATTAAAATGTTACAACTTACGTGTGTTCGTAATTCTTACACGTCCTCAATTTAAATGTTGTTGACATGTTATCATTACCAATGTTGCTGAAGATAATTATTTCTCTTGTTTACTTTGTTTTTAACTTTCTTGTCTGAGCCTTGTTCGAACAGCACCTTACTGGAGCTCTCTCTACATAGCATTTATAAAAGGATAATTGATGAAATTATAGGTACCAAGCCAGGTTTGTTGATTGATTCTCCTAGACTTGTTTACGAGGAACAGGCGTAGTTTTACCTACGTCCTACTCCTAAAACGTTTCAAAGTGACCCTTACGATTTTAGTGATTTATATACCACTTCACGTTGTCTTTGGTCGTCGCAAGTCGTTTTTATCTCGATAAGCCATGACAAGGGCTTTAGGATGGCCTAGAAATACGTCACCAAAGTTGGCCACTAGCTCAAACGAGCTTACGTACTTTATCACGCTGAGTCAGCGTAACATCAAAAACTCGCAGGAAGTTTCCGTACCATTATCTATAAAAAACGGCAAAAAATCACGTTTGTTGTATGGGAGACCCACTAAATATTTATTTTATTCTGTTTTTAGTGTTATTTGTTATAGCAGTAACAGAAATACATCATTTGTGAAAATTTCAACTGTCAAGCTATCACGGTTCATGGGATACATGCCTGTGACAGACAGACGGACAGCGGAGTCTTAGTAATAGGGTCCCGTTTTTACCCGTTGGGTACGGAACCCTAAAATAGACTAATAGCAGTACTATCTTAGTATAATGTATGTAAGTATAGCGGTAGTGTAGTGACATAAAGTCATAACTCATACCCATTAAATGTGCCTAATCGCGATGCGCTATCAGAGTATCATATCAGCAACCCTGTAAGATGCGGATAAAACAGGGTGTTATAGATACCCAATACAATAAGATTGGTTTAATTTTCACTACTTAGATAGTCTATTGATTTTGATTGTGCAAACTAGTAGAAACACTCGCGACTTGCGGCGGTTTCTACATGAAGGTATTATAAAACAGACTTCAAACCCCTCATAAGGATTGAGTTTCGGAATTACTTTCACAATACACCTCTACACTATGAGAAAACCCTCCAAGTTCCATGCTTCTAAGATTTATGTTGATTTTCAGTCGGTCAGTAACTTACCTACTTACCACTTGAACTGCCTAACTAGATAGGTACCGAATGTTTAAGCATATGTTATATGTTATATGTTATAACCGTCAGTAGTAGCAGTTCAGGTAAATCATTTTGCATGAATTCTAAATAGCTGTCATCGTTCAGGCGTTATGGTAAAAATATGGGCCGTTAAGATTACGCACAAATAACACCAGCCCAAATATTAACACAGAATTTTCTTTCAAAAACTCGTATTAAGTATTTACACACAAACAAAAAGGTTATAAATTAAAAAGAGATTTCAGGTGTTTTTCAAAGAAATCGAAAATACCGTGATATACCTAAGTCATATTATCATAACGGTAAAAACAAACAAATTAACCTCCAATTTCTCTAAAAATTCTGTCGGTCCATGTGTCAAACACCCTGTAAGTGGGTAAGGTTGAATTTGGTAGAATAACCTAACATATTCTACCAAATTCAAGGCCCCGGGGACGTTCAAAGGACGATATTAATTTATCGTGTTAGCCGTGTACAAGTAAAATAGCTGCATGATAATAATATTCAGTCTATTTACGAGTATATTACGAAATTTAAATAGATTTTGTCTGATAGCTAGTGAGTTGTAAGGTTAGTTGATTTGCGACCTTCACTGCTTCGGTCCATTTCATTCATTATGTTCGTGTAAATTACGATAAAGCTTTTAATTAGCTTATTGCATGTTCGCCATGCCTATACATAATATTACTTAAATGGCTATTTAGATCTTAAAGTTAGGAAATTATATTTACAAATTAAGTTATGAAGGTACTTGGTATCCCAAATGTCTGTCCCAATGACCCTAATAAATTTAAAATATTAAATGAAATAGCATCACGACTGTAATCCCCAAGTACAGGTAACATCCTTTCAGATATCCAAGCGCTCAGACCCTTGAACATGCCTAAAGGTGGTAGCCAGAGGCACGTCCAAACATTACAATTGGCACATGCCCACATTTTGCAGTAGTTTAGCATGCCATAAGTGAAAGGTTGCAAGCCCATCGCTTATAAACTTGCTTATCATGCAATGCCCTAATAAATAACATTAAAAAAAATATTTGATACCAAGCAATGTACAAAATCTTGCCCGAAGTGTTAATCACCAAGTTCGAGAGTTGGTCCTTCGGTTCGTAATGGCAACATACTTCGGAAGTTCTCTGCTTCATCATGCGCCATAAATTGGAGTATAGATCTGGAAACTTCCTAATTGACTAGTTGATTGCCTCAAGATAATGTTCATCTATAAATTATTAGGTATTCAACCGTCTGTTTTCTGCGTTGTGATGTATGAATGTACGTATGTACTTCAAACTTTTCAGTTTATGTATGGGTCAAGTGAATATGGTAAAAACACATTATCTTAAAAACATAAAACGAATCTATAATTTAGGTACCCTAAAAGTACTATGATTGTCTAAATTATGTAAAAATATCTGTAATTTTTTTTTTGGAAGTAGTCTCGTAATACAACAATGTTTTTGAGATCATTTTTCGAATCTAGAAAAGTTTGACCAATCGTGTTTTTGTCTCTAATTTGGATAAATTATAGCCTAAAGTAATAATATATGCCATAACATTTTCTATAAATTTCAAGCTTGGAAACAGTTTGGCAGTTGAGAATAAGGTCTTCTGAATTTACAAAAAAAAACCCTCAACAGGAAGTACAGAACCTATCTATTCAATAAGTTTATATAAAGAAAGACATTCACTTCACGAATAATCTCGTACCTTACGCTCCCCAAGCACTCTATCCACACAATCTAAAACTCGACGGGTATGCAAGGAAGAATTTTGCAAACAGAAATACTCGTATATTCACTCGAAGCGGTGTTTTCCCTGAATAAATGGAAAGTTACAAGAGGCATGGCAATCTAGCATACCTAGGTCCAAAAATAAGCAACACCGCAATACCTAGAAGTTGCGCGTCACTTCGCGCCGAAATCCGAAGCCAGTTTCACGTTTTATTTTAACACGAGCAAAGTTTATGTTAATTTAAACTTTCAGACTGAGTTTTTTATTTACCTTCTAAGTATGTCTAATAAGCGATCTCTTGGGAATGCAATAAAGGCTCGCGTTAGATGCTTTCTCTAGAACATAAGGAGCTCTTTTCCTAAAAACTCAAGTCACGACGTGCATATTATTAAATTTCTGCTTATCTTAAAAAAAATTAAGTTAATTTTTTATTAGTACGCGACGCTCACGGCAACTGAACACGAGAATTACGCAGTTTTTTTTAATTATTGGCATAGGTAAATCATTTTTTGTCCCAAAACCCTAAATATTACGATAGGCTTTCTAGGAAAACATAATTATTGACTATGCCATCGACGTCACGGTCAAGTCGTGACTATTGATTTGTTAACAGCCTTCTACAAAACACGCTTTCGCTAAATGGTATGCAAATCACCCGTGTGAGACTAAAATTAACAATATTTCTTATTGATTTTCAAAGGATAAACGTGCAATACCTAACTCACATCAACCACAAATTGTTACGAATCATGCAGCTACCAACCAAGTATACACGGAATAACAGTCTTTATGAGCAAAAAACTCGAGACGAGCACTGCATCGATTATGTCAAACAAAACAGCATTCGTGTCTCAATGTTTGTTTATCAAATTTTTTACCAAACTTCCAAGGTTTGCGTAAATAATGCTAACAAATCCCAAAATAAAACGTTAGATACCTACGCTTGCGTTTACATCAACAATTTATCTTTGCTAATTTTACACCCGAGTCTGCAAAAAACGTTTATCTATTGGTGCAGAATTTAGATGTTTGGAAAATTCTACAATCCTTATCGTTGTGATCGCAAGATTTCTTCACGATACCTCCTTTCTATCAACAACGATTATTGTCAAAGGTTCTTCTCAGGCAGGGTAATCATAAGCTATTGGGACACAAAAGGTGTCGCATCATGCATTTAATTTACACGTCAACCTCCGCTAGCTTCAAAACAAATAATTAAGCCTTGCTAAATCCGTTTCCTCGATGATCTTGACACGATTGTTAACCTGCGCGACAATGACACCGTGATATAAACCAATGATGCGGGCAATTTAACTGATTTAGGGGTAATCAATTCTGCCTTATTGACAGTCAAAGTAATAAAATGGGCCAGCGTGAATAATTTAATTGCTCGACTACGAGAACTTGTAAAACCCATAATACTCGTAACTACTATGAAAAACTTTTGTTTTTTTTAATATATTGTCACTCCTACTTATACTTAGTAGCCATAGATTTATATTTTGCTGAATTAACATTTTCATTATATTTTGCGATTTGTTGCTTAAATCTTTGTATTCAAAAAAAAATACATGCTTATGTTTTTACATCCCAAAAAACAATTCAATAAATCCTTTTTACAAAGTCAGTGTTTTTTTTTTGTGGTTTTATAAATCATTAAAAACGTGTCACGGTTATTTTTCGGGGCCTTAAATCAAAGAGAATTATGTAAATTAAGCTCCGTAATTATAACCTTAACCTACCTATAGGACCTTAAATGAAACCAGTTTTTATTATTTACGCGAAAGTATATTTTGTAATAGTAATATTTGTATGCAAAGCTTATACAGAAAGTCATGAGTTGAATTTAGAGCACATTTACACCTGTACACCTTGATTTCAATTAGATGCCAGATAGATTAAATTGTTTGATTAACTATGCAATATGAGATGTAGGTACGCTTAATTAATTAAAGGTAAATATTTAATTAATTTGAAGGCTAGCCCGCTTCTGATATTATTAAGTCAATTCGATTTAATACGGCTGCGGAAGAAAAGTTATTATTTAGGAAATTCTTAGAAATATTTTTTAATTATACAAGTATTATATTAAAAATTAAGTAATATTAAAATTCGTCTTATATTCCAACGTTTTATAACTACTAGACATAAATATAAAGGTTCTAATAATATTCAGGTTTTCATTGCTTGCTAATTCCACTATCGAGCGCCCTAAGTGATTATAGCATTATGTTCAGTACCTACATAAATCACTACATAGTATAAAGCAAAGTCGCTTTCCGCTTCCCGCGTCTGTATGTATGTATGTATGTTTGCTTATATCTTTAAAACTACACAACGGATTTTGATGCGGTTTTTTTTAATAGATAGAGTGATTCAGGAGGAAGGTTTATATGTATAATAACATGCTACCCGTGCGAAGCCGGGCGGGTCGCTAGTAAAATAATAAAAAGAAAAGCTAAAAGAAATATTGTTCACTAGCGACCCGC
Source organism: Hydriomena furcata (assembly GCA_912999785.1). NCBI lineage: Eukaryota > Metazoa > Arthropoda > Insecta > Lepidoptera > Geometridae > Hydriomena > Hydriomena furcata. Next base: position 13,137,692 of record OU538825.1, on the reverse strand, counting down.
CCCGGCTTCGCACGGGTAGCATGTTATTATACATACTAGCAGTCCGCCCCGGCTCCGCACGGGAGTAACGTATTATAACGATTTTATGGGTATTTTTTTACCCAGGTTACATTATCGAAGTTTTAATAGGAATCCCTATTTTTTTCAAACAATAAATATGGCCTATGTTACCCAGAGATAATGTAGCATTCTAAAAGTAAACGATTTTTTGAAATATATCCAGTAGTTTTTGTATTTATTCCATACAAATATACAAAACATCTTTCCTCATAATAATATTAGTACCTATAGATTATTACACTCATAATAACTTTTGAATGGTATGGAATTTGGGAATGGTATAATTAAAAAAGTAATTTACAGGTACTGATATGGCCTTGAAAATGAAGTGATTTTTTGGATAAGGATTAATACCAGGTACGAATAATGTGGCCTAGTTTGTACAGGCGGCGTTACCATTGCATATTTTAACATGAAAAAGTAGTTATTGTGACATAACTGTAATAGTTGGACATAATTATGGTATTGCTGACTTATTTGTTAATATTGATGTAATCTTTAAAACTGCAGTTCATCACTTTGCTCTATTGTCTGTTGATATATCTTCGGTTCTTACCTAAAAGGCGGAGATACGTTGATATTACGTGAGCTAAGGCAACTTTCCACGAGGATTAGATATTTCAGCAAACAATGACGCAGCGCATTATCTTTTAGGAAATGATTAGGTACGAGAAGACAGGTGACGAAAACAATTTTGGTGGAAATGTAACAGAGACCCAAGTTTGTAGGTTATTTGTTGTACAAAACATTTTCTTTGAATACGTACACATAATAGATATTAAGACATTTTTTCCCGGAACCTATCTACCCAATGCTCATAATTGCTATTTCAGCGATTGGTAGATGAGGGTCTGGTGATAAAACAGGTTTCATAGTTATATATTGATCAATCAAAAAAATTAACTTACCTAAGTATCGCAGGTTCATTTTCTCTTTTATCAAATGAATTAAATAAACAATGTTTTCTTTAGTCATGCATGATGTCATGATAAAATCTCTAATGAAAAATTATTATATTTTCTCCGTTGTTTGGGGTGATTAAACGTTGAATTGAACGATTGAAAACAGAAGATGTTGCAGCTGTGATTAATACACATGCGCTATTTAAGGCTCAAACTACGAGAAAGTATATATTTCAATTATACCATTCAACATTCACATTTCTATTATGACAGGTGGTATGTTGTTAGTTAGGTAGGTATACCTATGTTAATCCGTTCCATAATCAGAGATATTATTTGTAAACAAACCTACCTAATGTCAAGAAAAGACAATGTCAAAGTGTAATTTCAGTAATACTCAAACATTTTTCAATTGTGAAAAATATCCGACCTGTAGGTATTGAATATAATTACGTGTTACTAGCTGCCTCGCGGTTTCACTCGCGTAGAACTTTTAAGAAATCACTAATAATTAGCCATTACCCAGAGAAATACATTCCAATTCAAAAATTGAAGCGGAACACGAATGACATAAAAAAAAAACCCGATCGCAGAAAATATTTGGAGTCACTGACTTGTTGCCACTTGTAGAAAAATAATTGCACGAAAAAACCTTTCGCTGATTATAAATTTGTATAAAATAACAACCATGCAAAAGTGAGCTCTTTAAAATCATTAAATAATGATTGCACGATTTTATTCTTTAAAATATGGAAAACATCGATCTATCATCAAATTACGGATTGCACGATTTTATAATATTTTTTTTTCACTGGTATCCTTCGTTTACAAAAAAGATCTTTGATTATGAAACGTTCTATAAATAGGATGTTACATTGCTTTAGAATGTAACATCATGAATGAAATGTTTTCAATTGGCTCTGTTATCTTCCTACAACTTGACAAATAAGTACGTTATAAATACGTGTTATTTAAAACATCTGTCAATAGATTAGACACACGCACATTTCTACCTGTTTACCACATTTGTGAATGCAGCTTTTTACATCCGCACGCTTTCTTCCGGCCGTGACACCCCAGTTGCGATCTATGCCCACACTATGTTTATTCAATTATCTATCGTGTTAATGCGTGTCACCACATTACAATATCCGTACATACTAAATAGCTAATAATAATTAATACGTTGTACCTACGTGAATTTGAAAATAATTCCTTATCCAATAGATCTCTGTTATCAAAACACACGTCAACCACACGGATAACAAGCATAAAGAACAGTTTTAAGATGTTTTCAGAATCGTTTACTGCATATTTTGTCTATCAGTTGCTAAAATTAACTGATTAATAAATCAACTTGTCATGCTGTTTCTGACGTCAATTTCTATCTGTTCGTCGTCTCTAAATGCCCGACAACGAAACTTCTAAATATACACAGAACTTGTTAAAAATATCCACGTGAGTGAAGTTCGGATATTACTAACTTTCGTCAATCGTTTCAATCAGGTCACCAGGTTTATAACAGAGCATAATCGCATGTTCATTATCGTTTTGTTATTGGATTATAATTAGGTATCTATAAAAGTACCTAACGTAAGTACCTACTTAATTATATTCTGTATTTAAAACAAGTTTAATATGAACTACCTACTTACTTACATAGAGTTTGTTGCCCTTAGGTACTTTTACTTGTTGACTTTATTTAGGTTGGTACATAGGTACCTCCTAACCTACTTTATTAATTTGATTTCTTTGTAAGCACGAACGTTACAATCACGAACGTGCTCGTAGGAACCTAGATAATGATAGATACCTTTTTCATAAATAGATAACTACTAAAATCCTATTTATTCTAGCAAAAATCGTAAACAATGCATCTCAAACAATACGATTCAATTCATAGGACCTTGGCCCTGAACTTCAAGACAGCCATCAGTTATGTAACAAACAAAACACGCAATAGGTAAGTAAGTACACAATTTTAATAGCGTTGAGGTATTATACTCTTATTTACTAACTCTCGTCCGCGTCCTCGCTTACGTGGATCAAAAGTAGTATAATTCTGTCTATCTGTCAGCTACGGAGTATTTCACCATAAACTCACATTCGCATTTATATTAAGATTCTTTCATTCGGATGAGTTTTTCGGTTTATAAATATCTATAGGGTTGCACATTAACCTAGCGAGGCACGAGTTCTGCATACAAATGAGCTTTTTCTTCCTTATTTATTGTTCTACGATGCAAGCAGGGCTTTTACGGTATACCTACACATTGACATGTTTTACTTCCTGTAGGGACATGCTCAAATAAGGACCTCCAGAATTGATAACCAAACTTTATAAAAAAAAACTATTAACCAACAACTGTTTTACAGTTACTAGTATACATGAAGACATAAGTATATAGATACAAACGCGGAATCGTTCAAGTTGATTCAGAGATCTTAACTCGCTTGGCTCGCTCATCCAATTATTTCAGTACACCTACGTATAAAAAACGAATCGCAAAATACCGTGGGTAGCTTACCTACATATTACTTACCCACTTACCACACATTTTGCAAAAACTCAGCATTAGGTACCTAGTAACTGAGCGAAAAGTGGAATAATTTTCTTCTTTAGTATACCTACTCAGAATTTACTCATATCTAACCTATCTATTCGCGGTAATAGTTTCAGTAAAAGGAGCTGGCAAATATTTGCCAGCAAGGCTTACCCTAAGGAGAGATTTATATATTTTCTATTAGGTATGAACTAGGAGTAGAATAGTAATGGACGCGGTAATGGCGCAAAGTAAGTATTTCATTTATTTATTTTTTAGGAAATAAACAGACATAAAGAACTAAGAACTATTTTAAATCGATATTGTTACGTAAGCAATAGAGTTCAAATCGGTTAAGATTACGGTACTTTCAAGTCATCGACGTATAGTAATAATTAAGAAAATGAAAATAGATAAAACTAGAACTGATTTCATTAAAAAAAATTTATATAAAATTAGATGTCCAAGCAAAGCACCCTAAAAAGAGAAAGAAAAAAAACCATTTAGAACTAACTACAAACAGCCTGAAACCGATTTTCTATACCTACCTATTATGATATGAACCAACATAAATTGCTATGAATTCCAACACTCAAAAACTTTCTTAATAGCATTAGATAATCTATCTATGTATTCGATTATACGCTTTGTATGGCAACTTGGCCTCAGCGTTCGTATTTTTGAAAGAATAATAAATTCTTAATCAGCGTATCACGACTTACGACGTTACGACCATATTTTCAATAATACCAAGTCAAAAATCGAATTTTAAAAAGATACTCTTAAGGAGAATATTTTACGATATTAATAAAACTGAACGATCTCCTAGATAGAAAAATAAATTTCAGTAACTGGTAAGAAAACAGATTATTTCATCGCACTTCGTCGTCAAGTAATAACGGGTTTAATAAGTTTAATTCATCATCTACAGCTGAAGCTTGCGAAGTTAATACCGTAAAAAAGAATTGGAAAAGAAAAAGAACAGGATGTTTTACTATCTTTAAATTAGTCTTGAGCAATTTCAAATTACATTAATTGCACGGACGCAGGAACAACAACTAGTCTCGCACAAATCCGTGCTTCCTCAGTAGAGCCATTGTTGTAGGTACACATAAGCATAATGTAATTCGGGAAAATTGGAATCATCCTGTTCTGCGTATCGTGCCGCGCCAAATGCTGACATGTAAAACTGTTCGACCTCTAGACATAAACTTTGATCAAGGTCCAAGACCGAAGAGGGTTGTTTGCTAACTAGGACAAGATGATAATTCAAATTATTTGGATGAATGAAATGCATGAAATAAAGCTGCATTACATCATATACACACCAAAGACAAGTTAGGTGTAAGACTTTAATAGATGAGCATTTTCATTTGCGAAGATATTAATTTTAGTATGTTTGCATCTCGTGGTAGTAGCATCTAAAATAATTTCCATCCTAGAATTAATCTATCTCGTGCATATTAAATCTTATACCTGTAATACTTAACCTCAGGTTAGCCTGTTAATATTATGAATGATTACGGAGTTAGATGGGTAGGTAATGACGATTAGTGAAATGACTATGGTGAAATCTTACCTGATTATGATGAAGATTTATAGACTTTATTGAGTAAATAGAAAAATTAAAATAATTAAAATATATTTTAATCAAGACTAGCAAGTAAATTCTGAATTCTTCCAATTATAAAACAGAACGGACTCCGGAAATTGTGGATCTCTTCAAGCGGCAAGCGGGTTTCCAATTATTTTAACGAATTGGATACATTTGCAGCAATCCTTTTCGAACGCGACTCGAGTTATTACTTAAATCAACTTAAACTTTCAAAGGTTCTGTAGTTCCAGGGGTGAATTTTTCAGTAGGTATTCGAGTTTATAAGGTGCCAGAGTGCAAAAGTTATGCTACAATAATATTCATACGAGGAGCGTTATTTGAATATAAGATGAGTTAATCGGGGTGCTCCAATAGCAATAAGAACGTGAAATGTTGTTATTGCTATTGGAGCAATACAGCAATAGCAAAACAGCAAAACGTTTTTACAACCTATGCATAGGTAAATTAGGAGTTTGTTGTTATAGAGCCAGCATAACATATATTTAATTAATTTATTTTTTAATGCTGTATATTGCAAAGAATAAGAATTCTTATTCACTATAAAATAAAACAGAAACTGGCGCATTGAAACAAAAAAATAAAAAACATAATAAACACAACGGAAACTCATATGTCGACGTAAACGATTCTAATACTCGTATCAAATGCAAGCAGAGCCTTAGATCGTACATTCAAAATTCAAAGTGCTCTGAGCGAAAACTCAAGTGACCTGTCGGTGTCGGGAGATAGGGAGACTCTCCGGCGCACGTCAGTAGGTCGAGACAATGAATATTTATAGACAGACCTACGGAGCGACCGCGAAAAGATCGCTGCGATCACGGTCTGTGTTCCGGTAAAACTTTTTACGTGCCCTTGTAGATTTACGAAAACTTCACGGTCGTTTTTCAACCAAAAATAAGTGTTCCGGCACAAAAACTTCGCCATTTTTCAAAGGCAATGTTTCAGCGTTTATCTGCAACGTTAACTTTTGAAGATTCCACTCTTTTGTTTATTTGGAAATGTATCAATTTATCGTTTTCATATTATGCTTTAAACAATGCGATGATAAATCGCACATGTTTTGACTAAAGTGTTGAGCCTCGTTCACGTTTTACAAGTAAATTGTTGATTATTAATTCCTAAATAACGATAATTGACAAGTAATAGCAACATAACAATTTGAATCAGCTATGATTAAACTTGTATGCACAGTATTTGTGACTTAGACCAATACTTAGCCTACTAAGGACCTTTACTGGTTACTTGTCGTGAAATTGGCCTTTAAATTAATAATATACGTCTTGTCAGCTATGTTGGCAAGAGTAAGGTAAGAACTTTACCTACGAGTAGGTAGGTACCATATAATATAGTTTGCCATACTCACCTACTGTAAGGTTAGTTTCAAACAGGTTAGAATTATTTTAACAGGGAACTATCATTGCTTCAATGAGAATCAATTACCGACGACATCAAAGGCTGAAAGAAAACTCGTCCTCATTCAGTGGGTAAAGACTTATAAATTAGAAAAAACAGGAACTGAATTTTGGCCTCTATAAAAGTATGTCATCTAGGTATATCTAATCACTAGTCAAAAATTCCGTACGTTCAAACCATTTCAGGTAAGTTGTAGTAAAATATTGTTGAATTTGTAAAAATGAATTCCCGTTGTCTCCGTTGACGGGGACACGGTCACCGGGGACAACGAAACTATACCATTCAAAGCACGCATGCACGTTGTGCTTGCGCGCTTCGGTCCGTACTACCAGATAATCTGATCTCGGCTTTCAGCTTCCTACGTTAGTGGGTGGGCAGATAATACAGATTGGCAGATAATACAGAAAAGAAGTGAGTAGGTATGTGAATTAGGTAAATGTGATCATTTCCAGGTTTGGAAGTAGTGAAAATTTAAAATTTGTATAGCTTATGTCAAAAACAAATGATTACCTAAATACTAACCATCATCAAAAAGCCAGTAGATAGGTACTGATACTGAAGACACAAATAAAAATTGTATTCAAAATTCTAACTTCACTTGACTTGAGGAATTGGATTTCTACACTTACAAGAATTACCTTTCTAGCCACACTTTCCAATACCCTTTGTATGTAAATTTTTCTTGAATTTAATATATTAAAACGTTGCCAGCCATCCTTTAAGCGCCGCCATTATCACGAAAACGATCATAACATATTTTGGCAACATTTCAAACGGTCTGTGCAGATGTCGTCCGAATTAATTTTCGCTTAAAATGTATGCTGTGGCAGGTAAAATCTTAGCTATTTAAGCGCGACTTCTTAGCATAAATATGGAAACGACACATCCTATTGTTTAATGTTAATACTGAGATTCAAATAAATAATAAAAATGTTTTCAAACCGGCCAAAGTTGCTAAATAAACAACCAAGCAATATCTCCTCAAAGTGCCTAAGTAAAGTACGGCAATTACAAGTGGGTCAACTGTTTCTTGCGTATTTTGTAAATATTGTGTACATTACATACATTGTAAATAGAAATGTTACACAAAAAAAAAATAAGAAAAGTAACTGCAAAAGTGCGACAAAGTCAACCGCCAAAATATCACCTTAGCTGCTCGCTATACTTTTAATATGGTTTCTGCTAATCGTTACAAACATAGTTACATTCTACGATGCTCACCCAACAGTGTAAACGTTCAGTTACATTCTATTATGTTAGTGCTGGAAAATTCAATGTCACTTTGTTTATTTTTGTACAACAGCTTTTTTTTACCTAAACATATTTCGTTGAAATCTTATTCGGCTGACAAGATACCTTAACTATTTATTTATGCATTTTACGTAATAATGAGTATTTTTACAAGATCGTTGTTGTCAACAGCTAAAGCATTGGCAGTCTGCCAATTTTGCTCAGCCGTACAACTAGACCGGAATCTCTGTCAGAGTCAACAACACACTTTACGGCGGTATCTTATCTTTAAATAACCCAAGCAAGATCATTGTATGGTCGGATTGTAGATATCGCGGTCCAAGATCAATATTTTACTTGACGTCAGGAAAATAGATGACTAATTTATATTAGTCATCTATTTTCCTGACGTATAACCAACGCCAAAAGCTTCAAGATATCTTGTTCAAACAATGCTATCGGGAACTGAATACAGCTTAATCTAATCTAAGATATTGTTCGTTTCAGGCACTCGGTGGACTCGGTCGCGTCGTATTCTAGCCAGAATCACGTTGACCGTATAAGGGCACAGAATTTCTCAACGGCTTCTTGTCAAGACGAAGGCGATTTCGGATCGATCAAGACTAGCCTCTTCAGACGATCTTCATCTAACTTGGAATACCCGAACAAAAGGCCGGAGAGCGTTACATCTAACACAAGCTCAACAAGAAGCCGTCTTCGAGAATTTGTCGATAGGAAATCGAGTCAAGACGAGAATAAATCCGCGGCAAACACTGTCGGTGACATACAATACTTTGAGAATCCTACAGAGACTTTAGAGTTTGACAAACCACGGAGTCAAACTTTGGAGTCGAAGAAAAGTCAAGAGGAACATCCGAAAAAACGTAAACTCTCCAAAAGTAAAGAGAAAGATAAAGAAACATCCGATAACAAAAACAAGAAACATGAGAAATATCAGAGCAAACTAGCAGAGTACTACAAATTACCGGTTCAGTTGCCACAGGACGAGTTTTACCAACATTTGACAAGATCTAAGGCGGCAGAAGAACTCCTACAAAAGAGATTTGCTAATTCTGATACCGAATTCAGTGGAAGCTACGGAAGAGTGTGCAAACACAAAGAGCCGGAAGGGTCAAATTTACGACGCAGTCGCAGTTTGGCTGTAATAAGAGAAGAGACATTTACTGACTTACAAATACAAAACCACGCCAAAAGCAAGAGATCGCAACTGATACCCAGAGCCCGCTTATTTGATAAGCCTTGCTTCAAAGACAGGTAATTTAACAACAATTTTATTTTAATATTAATATTGACTTTTCATCAATATAACATTCATGAATTCCTTTTTGTCTTTGTTAAAACAATTGTATGGAATTTGTTAAATAAGTAGAAATCACTTGAGCTAAAGCATCAATTCGATTTTAGAGTAGTGACTTCGCTTGTGTGTTCCCAGATAAAAAGTAGCCTATATTATTTTAAGTTATCTTATATACATTGTTATTCCAATTTTCATCCAAATCAGTTCGGCCATTACATCGTGATTAAAACACAACTATTCCAATTATAACTTAGATTGAAACATAGACACATTTTTTTTAAACTAATTAGATAGAGTATTTCTTGTCCTGTTTTTTTTTTCTACAATGAAGATAATATAATGACTATTTTATTATATTAGCATTACACAAATTCTGTTTTAAATTACAGATTGATTGGACGTGCAAAATACCAAACAAAAGAAGAAGTTTTGGAGAGCATTTATATTGACAGCACTGCATCTTGTTTTGGTGAGATTAATGCACATAAAGAAAACTACAAACTTGAAAATAACGATCATAAAATCGAAAAAGAAGACACAGTCTCACACAACGGAAGTCATCATACAAGATCTGTAAGCGGAAGCTGGCCAAATTTAAACGAAGAATCGAAACATATCAACCTTTCAGAAGATAGCATTGGGCATTCTCGCAATCCTAGTGAAATTGATAGTTTAGATTCGAACTACGTTAGAAAACATTATAACTTTGAAGCACACAGAAAACATTACAAGGATAGCTCTCCAGAGACAGAACGATCAATTGAATCACCAAACCAAAGTAAGGAGTTGTACGTCACCACCGACGAGCACGGTACTGATAACGAAGATAAAGAGAGGTCTAAAAACAATACTCCAAAATCATTTACGAACGATAGTTTATCCAGTAAATCTAGCGAAAGACGAAAGTCAGATCTGCCAGAGGACAAACCAACCAACACTTCAGAAGCTTATGACGTAATTTCAATAAAAAGTAAGAAATGTGAAGAAGAAAACGTAAAAGCACAAGTTGCCACGCAAAAGAACAATGATAAACAAGAGCACGATGCTCAATCATTAGTTTCGGAAAACGACGGTACTATATCAAGTCCCGCAGATAGCATCACTTCTTATATCTCAATTTCAATCGCATCTTCAGACAAATCTCATAAATTAGAATATTTGGCGAATTCTTTAGCCGAAAAAATTGATGAGTATTGTGAGTCACAATTTAAGGAAAACATTTCTGATACTTCGCAAACTGTAACAGAAAATAATCATCCTGATACTGATCCTATATACACTAAAGTGAATAAGAAAAGGACATTTGCTGACATTAGAAGAGAGTCGTTTTTGAAGAAAAACGGAAACTTGTTTAATGAAATACTGAAAAATCAAAACAACGAAGTTTACGTTAGTAATACCTACATTGAAAGTGATAATTATTCCACAAAAAGTAACTGTACTTCTTCTAAAAACATAACAACAGAACCATTTGTAACAACGCTAATAGAAAATCAATACTACTCTTTGCCAGATATTAACATAAGTAAATGTTTAAGAAAATCTGAAAGAATTGATGCTCAGCTTAGAGAAGAAGACCCAGAAGATATACCATGCGAAAATACCTATGAAATAGCACAAACTCACTTTCGAGAGATTTTGTCGTCAAAAGGGAGTGAAAATTATGGTCAACTAAATAAATCGCACATTAATTCTACCAACAGTCCATCAAAGGTTCAAACGAACAATTGCATCTATTTACCTGAATATTCAGAACCGCAAATTATTCAAAGTTTTTCTAAAATTGAGGACGATTTAAAATCTATTATAACAATAGAAAGTTCGAATGCTGATGACAAAGACGCCAACTTGTTTCGGTCTGATAACCATCAAAACGAACGAGAAATAAATGAAATTGAAGGGACAATTAGAAACAACAAAGTTATTACTAAATCAGAGAGTTTAAAACTTGCTTCTAATAACGTCTATAGAACTGAGATAGTAAAGTCACTATCGAACGATAACATCACATCATTTTCACAAAAACCTCGAACAGGGATAAAGAAACATTATTCACTTCGACAACGTGAGCCTTTAGAGGACGACTTTACTCGAGTTCCAAGCCCAAATACTGTAGAAAAGAGTGTCGCAAAACCTATCGAGTCTTCAATTCCAAAGCATCCTCAAATCGGTGATATCAAGACAAATTCATTGCTTTCCAGAGTTCAGTCATTTAAAACATCTGCAGAATCTAGTATTACGCTTATTCCATTAAGCGGCCACCAAACAATTGTTATAAATCCGCCACTTACTCAAGACGTCAATAAACAACTGCCTGCAAACATATCACTGGACACGTGTCCAAATAATAACATTAAAAACGAAACTACACCTTATTTGCAAGAAACAAAAGTAGAAAAAGACAGCGGACCAAAAAATAACATCAACGGCAATTCAGTTGACACGTCAAGCTACTTTACTCCTAAAGATCCGTTTATTACCATAAAATTAAACAAAGTAGTGAAAACCACAATACCAAAGCTGAAAAAAGAAACAAGTGATAAAATAGCATTTGTGCAACACAAATTCGAAAAACCTCCACTAAAGCTAATTATAAAGGACACGAACAAAAACAGTGTAGAACCGCCCATATACTCATTTAGAAAGGTGAGTTCGAACATGTCCAGACCTCAAGTTCTACAAGTTATTGATTCAAAAGCCAGAAAATCACCTCACTCTGCCAAAATGGACAAAAGTAATGAGAACATAGTTAATCCAATAAATTCCAGTAAAAAGGAAGGTTTATCAGAGTCGAAAGAAGAAATAAAAGTTGACTACAGTGATAAAGAAAAATTGAATAATGCTATTAAAACTGATATTGAATATCAAGAGAAATTGAATTCAGTCAAAAATTACTGGTCAAAACTTATTGACAAATCACCCGAAAATATAGAAGAATTTAGAGATGAAATAAAAGAAAACGAAGAAGATTTAAACAATAATAGTACTGAAGACACTAGTGACAATAAAGAACAATCCAAAGAGGACCGTATTGTTCTGCCTGAAATATCAGTAGAAAGCATAGTTAAGTCCTTAGAAAGCGTAAAAATTGTTGATAGCATACGCAAAATTAGTCAAACTAAGTTGCAACTATGGAAAGACGAAACAGAAAAAGTTAAAAGTGATTCTGAAATCGAAGAAACTACTTTGGAAAAAATTGTCAAGGAGACAGAAGGAAATATGTACGAAAAACCAATAGTTAAAAATTTAAACAATGACTTATCTAGAGACACTCCGGAAATTGAAATTGTAGAGTTAAGCAACGTCAATAATCAAAACCAAAAAACTCAGGCTACCCTGATAAAAGCCAAAGGTTTTGATAATAGTTGTGATGAATTCGATCATGTTCGATATAAAGTGATGAAGTCTGAACTATTTAAAAACAGTATGATTGCAAACTATCGGAAAGAAGCCCAGTTTGATGGCTTGTTGCAATATCTACAAGATTATAGTTTTCAGGAATTACTCGTCAACAACAATATTGTTATTATTGAACCAGTAAGAACAAAAGTGGAACCATCGCCTAGAAAAAATACAGATTCGTGCAAAATTCCGCCGACTCTACTGAAGAAAAACGAAAACACATCAAGCCTAGTAGACAAAACAAAAAATAACATGCGCAGGCACTTCTTTTATCATCCTATTCGAGTAAATAAAGAGATAATAGAGGAAGAGTTACCTAACCCAGATACAGTAAAGAAAGTTCGCAACTTATTCGAAGATACTCTTAAAATGAAGACTCCTGTGTCACAAGATCCTCCATTAGTTAATGAATCACATGGACTGACCAGACGAGCTACTTCCTATAGAAACTTGAATGAAGAAACAAAAATAACAAAAGTAGGCGGTAGAAAGAAAGTTATACGGCAATTGACAATAGATACATCATATGGTAATAAGAAGTGGGATAATGCTAGTTTATCAAGTGGTGTTTCCAGTGGAGATCTAAGTTCCAATAATGAGTATGAAACCGATGGTCACAGTCCTTATTCACAGAAACACTTAAAAGATAATGCATACAGTTCCAGCGATGAATATCTTTGTGATTCTATGAGTCAAGACTTCTGTTGTGAAAGTCAATATGTAAGCCCAGACATCTTAAAAAAGATAAGAGAATGTGGCACCTCAGTAACATACTATGGAGGTAAAGTTTTAAATTCTAAAACTGGTTCTAGTGTGAGTCCCATGACAAAGGCGATAATGGATGAAATCAAAAGTCTTCAGAAAAGTTGCAGTAGAGACTGCTATTCTTGTCAGACAAAATGCCGAGGAGAAAGATGTTCATGTCTTGTTGCAGGAAAACATAAGCTGATGACGTCAGATAAACAAAATATTATCAAAAGGACTGAGTCAGAGAGTAGTCAGGATAGTAACAAAAGTGACGGGTTTCCGGGATTTAAATTCAAGCTAGTGAAATCAAACAGTTGCAGTAGTCGACTCGAGCTAACCGGTGCCGATGAAGGTAAAAATCTAAGAAACAAATACAGGAAACAACATTCTAGGGAAGATCCACCACTACTTTACGATGATGAAAATTCGGTAAAGAACAAGATATGTAGATTGGAGAGCTATTCAAAGGGCATTGCTAAAACACCCTTTGAGAAAAAAGTAAACGAAGATAAAAAAGTGGTGCTAAAAACTAAAATTTCACCTATCATAACTACAGAGATTTGTGAGAACAAAGTTGATGTACCTGCACAACAAAATCAGTCAGACGCAGAAACTAAACTGGAGCAAGATAAATTGCAAATGGTTCAGGATATCACAGCTGATGACACAGAATCAACAACACAATCCGACAAAATCCAGTCACCTGATTCGCATACCTTCGAGAAGAAATTTTATTATGTTAACGATAATATAAACCAAACAGAAGCGACGACAGGTAAATTCGGTGAGATGGTATTCGAAGAGTTCGAAGTCTTAGAATCATGTTACGATAGTTTGAATAGCAATAAGTCAGGGAAATAATTTAAAGTTACACTTAACTTAAGCTTTGCTTACACCAATGTGATCTGTACTCTTAAAACGCTGGTAAATTATTAATCTTCTCTAATAGAGATATATATAAATATTATAGATTTAACCATAATATATTTAATTTAATTTTTAGTCAGGAATATCCCTTTATCGTAGATACAAGTAGCTATATCTAATGTACTGATATATTGGTGATGGTAATTATATAGTGTAATAAATATATTAATAATATTTGCGCTTGATTGTCCTGTCCTTACCGTCAAATTTATCCTGTTCGATTTTTGTCGGCGTAGTTTTGGATCCATTTGCGCATACACTTGTGAAAAACGAGCGGCGAGTGGGCCGCCATCGACGACACCATGATTCCTGAAGCAAATTATACATTTTAGAAATAATCATAGCATTCATTTAAGTTTCAAGTCCTAGGTCCTAACTAACTTAACTACTTTTAAACAACTAAGAACTAACTACAGGTTAAAATATCGTCCTTTTATATAGATATTTTAACTTCTCCTTTTGCAAAGAATTCACCTTACAAACAATGAGAGTCTAGTGATGTCTAGTTGCGTTAAGTTAACAGTTAATTTAGTTGTTTTACACTTTTGTATAAAATCCATACCTACGTAATTGATGGTGTAATTTATACTCATACTATTAATCGAGGCCCGCACGAACGGATTTTTTATTTACTTACATAATTAATAGGCTTTACAAATTAAAATGGACATATGATTTCCATATCACGCCCTCATTTGCAAACTAGATTTAATTTAACGCGCTTTGCGGCACAAAAACTAGAACCCAAAGGGCAAGTTGTCGAAACTCAATATTCATAACAGCGGGGAGCAATATAGTAAAATTTCAAGAATTTCTGTTCTCATTAACATTTCATTATTGGTACATGGGCAGGGGCTGACGGGGCGATCCTTAATAAAGAAGGTTGAAGGCAGGCAATACATAAAGATTATTAAAAACGAAAGGTTAACCTTTACCATAGCCATAACTAAAATTTTTTTGAGGAACGATTTCTCTGTTCAGTTATGTCAAGATAAAACCTGATAAATGGAATCGAAGAACGTCGTTAAAGCCCGGTGCAGACTGCTGACAGGTAGACCGGCTGGTAGTATTATAGTATTTTAGAGCATATTTATGGATTTATAAAACATAACGTGAACATAGAGTTAGTAGGTACTATTAAATAATATTTCCGTAACATAGGCACATTCGGCATTATCATGTAAGTAGGTACAAAATGTATTATTAAAACTTGTTTGATACCAGCCTCACGCTGAAAACTACTACGACCAATGTTAGGTAGGTACCTACCTATACGTAATCAAACGGGTCGTGTTAAGAATAACTTCCTGTAACATTGTTTTTAAAAAATAAGTACATCATTTCACATCACTGTGAATATTTTTTTATAATTAGGGAGATGGTTGATAGTTAGAATCCGAATCTGGAATTAAGTACTTGGGAATTTACAGTAGGTACCTGCTTATGCAAGTGAAAAACTACTTAGGAAAGTAAGGAGTCTAACTACTAACTTCTAAGCAAAGATTAAATAATAAAATCCACGAATGCCTAAGCATTTGAGTGAAGTTACGAGCAATGTGTTTTTACGCTGAGTTTAGGAGCATGCTAAAAGGTAAATGGACTGTTCTAGATAAAATCTGGGTACTGGTAGGTAGGTACCAATAACTGCTAATGAAGCTAATCCTCCTTATGTGAACGGCTTACTTTATCACTTAAGGTATTACCACTTAATAGGTAATGTTGGACAGTCAGTGCCAACGTGTAAATTCGACAAACCCTGTGCTTGTGCCGATAATCTAACTAAATATGTATAATATAAAACTTTTGCGTTACTGACTGTTGTCGATGGACTAACCTATCAATGCACAGTTTAAACAACTGTTCCTAGAAACTTGAAATTCGGAGGGTAGTCTTTTTGGTGTTTAGAGGTGCACAAAGAAGGAATTCCCAAAATTCAAAGGGGGTGCAGCGGGATTTAAAGTTAGTTTGATAAAAACTTCACGTGAACTAAATTGCTAGGGTTTCCACTAGTCTATCGTATTCGAAATTTCTATCGATTTATGTCAGGTAGAATAATATATAATAATATTTTTTTCAGATCGAAATAAATATTTCTGGGAAATGAATTTTATGGAAAACAAACACCCTTCAAAAGTAAATAACAACTTTTGTAACATAGGAAATAGTTTTGCTGTAGATAACAAAAACCAAGGCCTTAAGCAGTTTCCACCTACTTATCTACTTTTGTTTGGAGTAAGTACCGGCACTAATTTTGCCAAAAATATAGTGTCGTTTGGCTCTGCGAATCATTTGGTTGCATCGACTCAATGTAGTCGATGTTTGGTTGGTAGGTACATTTTTTAAGGCTTTTTAGGGTTCCGTACACAAAGGGTAAAAACGGGACCCTATTACTAAGACTTCGCTGTCTGTCTGTCACAGGGCTGTATCTCATGAACCGCGATAGCTAGACAGTTGAAATTTTCACAGATGATGTATTTCTGTTGCTGCTATAACAACAAATACTAAAAACAGAATAAAAAAAATATTTAAGTGTGGCTTCTATACAACAAACGTGATTTCTTTTGCTGTTTTTTATCGATAAGTACGGAACCCTTCGTGCGCGAGTCTGACTCGCACTTGGCCGGTTTTTTTTTTAATTTGTTAGATTCCTCTCACTAATAGTTTTCTTAATCTTACGGTAGGTAGATAGAGATATAGATACCTACTTACAAGTAATAACGACAAAGAAAGAAAAGAAAGAGAGTTGCAAACTACTTACCTAGTAGGTAAATAATTAAACTTTTAGGGGGTTGAATAAATCCCAATTAGATTGTTGGTACATACTGGGAAAATTCCAATAGGTAATTTCCAGTTGGAGATCTAAAATTATACCTTCTGTAGGTAATTTAAAATAGACGTACCTACTGGCATTGTGAGAGGCGCGCCGATAAGATAAAAGATGAAAATAGGTTCACGACTGTAATCCCCAAGTGACCTAAGAGTAGGCATGTCTACCGTAGACATACAGTCTTTGATCTCCAGACGCTCAGATCTTTAGAGATGTTTAAATGGGTATTCAGAGGCACGTCCTAACATTATATTTGGCACGTGCCCACATTTTGCAGTAGTAGCATTCCATAGGTACCTACGTGACAGGTTGTAAGCTCATCGCTTATAAAAGTGGTTTACACGATGTTCTTCACCGTTTTGAGCATGACTGTGTTGATTGATGCGCTTAATATGCCGGCCATAGATGTATAAGTACCTAATTTGATCAAACAGTATGCTTAAAACAGTTTTATCAAATTGGCACGAATTTCTGTGGGAAAACTTGATAAACAATGAGTTATCAAATATTACGAATTTTCGTATTTCTATTTGATCAAATATTTGAACGACTGTCATCAGAAATAACGAATAAGTAGAAAGGTTTATTGAAGCACGGCCGGGACTCGAACCCACGACCTTCGGATTAAAATTCCCGCTCCCACTCGGCCAACACGGCTATTTTATAAGATCGTGGGTTCTAATCCTGCACCAATGGATCTTTCTATTCGAAAAACGCATGGTCAAAATGACGCAGGAAAATATTGTGAGGAAATTAGTTAGTAGTACTATGGAATGGAATACTAACTGCCTTAAAGTAGGCATGGGCCAATAAAATAAATGATATGTTAAATGTACCTTTGAATCCCTCTTTAGACATCTATAAGGATCTCAGCCCTTGGAGAACTAAAGTATGTCTGACTAAAATATCTTAATAAAGTTTGCCCGGTCATAAATAATAAATATAAATATTTTGTTGACTTTTAAAACAGCACAATATAGTCTAAACTAAGCAAAGCCTGTACTATGGGAACCAGTTAACTATACAATATTTAGAATAGTTAAAAACTTACTTTTTTGTTATTATGTAAGTATATATTTATAATACATAGAGATACCACAGCAACTTCTACTGAGCTTCAAGGCCAGTTTAATAGACAAAGTTTGTATTTTTTTTATCTTCTGTTGTTGTATACTTAAACATATGGAACAGGTTGAAAGGGCAATGACCGTGGCTGATTGTATGCAGAGTCTAACCTTGGTGACATACATTTCAGTGAATATAGCGTTATGAGTGAATCATATTATTGAGTCGCTGAATACATATTTGCAAAAAAGAATGACTAAAAATTATAAGACCAACTCTTATTTAAAAAAAAAAAAAATCTTCTCTTATCTCTTTTTTAATTTTTTTTTTTTTATTAAAAAAAAATCCATGGTAACCTCTAGTTATTATTTTATTATGTTTCCTAGGTATGAAGCACTTTTATTATTAGTTACTTATTTACCGTAGGTTATAAATTAGAAAAAAGTAATTTTAATCATAATTAGGGGATAATGAGCGAACTAGTTAAACAAGTGCCCCAATAACTTCTCATTATGCTTATCATTGGTAAGATACAATGATGTCATGAGAGTAAGTACAGTGCTTTTATCACTAATTATAAGTAAACTAAAACAAGGTACCTACCTGCGTTACAAATAAAATAATGCTATTAAATAGCTAGGCATATTTTTTTTTTAAATTTACCTTTACCTAGATAAAAGTTCAAACGAATAACTAGTGTTTACATACCTATGTAGGTAGGTAGGTACATCTATTTATATTTAAATGTAATTTAATAATGTTTGTAGGAAGTACTAGGTAGGTATAGTGTTGACTTAACTTAGGTACCTAAAACAAGATAAAAACTAAAGTAGGTAAGTACATAAATTATTTTACTGGGTTACAAAAATTCAAAAATAAAAATAAATATTGTAGGTAGGTATGAGCTTTTTTTGAGTCGCCAAGTGAAGTTTTTAGGCCGCTTATAGGACTCCGTCATGGCTTAGCAACTAACTTCGACTCCGGTACTACTAGATTAAACAGTACATACAGTATAACCAAAAATAACATAACATTGAGTATGTCTACTTTATCGTTACAAATTTGGTTACAAATAAATACTACATTTTTTTGACATTTGACAGCTGGTTTTAGTACACACACATTCATACACACACACACATGGGAAATTTAAAACTGTCTCAAAAAGCACAATTCTATATGAAATCAAGCTTTAAAAAACTGCAAAAGTAAATGAAAGCATACAAAACTCACCCTGTTATTCGATAAATCCCTTAATAATGGAGATAAACACAAACCACGATTTATATCTAATTTTGTTAACAATCGGCACCGAGAAACACACACCGTCGACGCCATTTTCACACGACTACGTACGTATGTATACGTAGTAGGTACTTCATCTACTAACTAAAATATGTAGAACGTATGTAGGTATGTATAATCTATAGTGAACATCGGTCGGTCACCCGCCCGTACCGTCAGATATTTCTGACAGCACACAAAATAGATCAGAAAAAACGTATTTTGTACGTAGATACATACAAAATAAACTTTAATTATCAGAAGGAAAACGAAATCCGAAATGTTTTTCTTGTGAGAAAGGTTAATTTTACCATATTACGCCAGGTCCAGATTAGATGCATCTTAAATTTATTAATCTCAACAGGAAACTAAAATAATGCAAATAATTAATTTTAAGGCCGATTTTCCAGAGCAAGTTTAATAAAATGTAATTTAGAAAAAACCTCAAAAAGCTTTTGTTTTCCCGCTAAAAATAATGTCAAATACGTATCGTATCGATGCAATTTAAATGTTGGCAAAACTGTCTATAGGATAGTGTTGTCTTGGAAGAGCATATTTTTACGCTGCAGTATTATATCGATTCATTAACGGAAATAAACATTATTAAGGGAGGGTATATAATATGTTTATATAGTACAAACATTATTTGTATTTTTTTTGTGAACACTATAAATTTTAACATAATAGGTAAGTTTGGATGATTGTCTGTTTGTGTTTCGATTACGCCTTTGAATAAAATTTGATCAATAAAACTTTGAACAATACTTATAGCATAAATGCTCTAAATCTGGATGGCGGAAGCTAGTTATCTCATTAAAGACATTATTACCTTACTCAGAATTATTAATATATCAAGTTCTGTCGCTCACAGAATCAGCTAGTCATAGTTCCATTCTATTCTAGTTAGTAATAAATACGTACTGACTACTAAATGGCATCCTGCGTAGACGTCTGACGTGAAAAGTAAACTTATTCGATTATGAAAGCAGTGACAACAAAAGTAGTATCAAAGAGCAGCCCTACGTTCAATGCTGCCAACAAATGAAAACAGAAATATAAAAAAAACACCGTTTGACATTGACAGTTAGTAACATGACATGACAACATTTACTTTGCCTGCTTGCTTGCGTTTTTTTTTGTCAAACTCGATTGCTTTTGTTCGATCGCCGCCCGCAATTATTTTGTAATTTTTCACATAAGAATAAAGAATTAGAAATACAACTTGCAATGGCTGTGCCAGATTATAAACTAAGTTCCGTGTTAACTGGGCACTCGATGGATGTTCGTTGCGTCGCTACTACTAAGGATTACTGTATACTATCCGCTTCTAGAGACAGGACCGCTAAACTATGGCATGCAGAAGGGTTAGTGCCTTGTTTTTATGTAATTCTCTAAACCTATTTCACGTACCATAATCGTATATTTCTAATTATTCTTCAGAGTGAAGGATTTCGTGAACGTTGTGACATACAAGGGGCATTCGAACTTCGTTTCCTGCGTGTGCTGGTTGCCTCCGTGTGAGCGGTACCCTGACGGTTTGGTGGTGACTGGCAGTAACGACAATACCCTATTGGGATATAACTTGCAGGATGGCACTGTGCAGACAACTCTGGAAGGTCATGAGAATGCGGTGTGCAGTGTCACCCCGGGAAAGGAACCTGGAGTTCTACTAAGGTAATCTATATTAATATTATAAATTCGAAAGTAACTCTGTTTGTCCGTCTGTGATGTTATGACGGCCAAACCGCTGGGCCGATTGTATGAAATTCTATATAGAGATAGTTATTTATCATACTAGGAGACTAACATTTTAACAATGCACTGATATAAAACAGCAACAGCTGATGGGCAGCTCAATAACTGCTAGTGTAACATAAATAATAATGCAAGCTCCAAAGATGTTTAATAATCCCCTCATGAACTACTTTTAAAAATAATTCACAGTTCATTAAGGGGCTGCCAGTCGACGATTGCTCTTTTTCGGAACGAAAAAAGTAATACTTCTGAACAAGCCACATCTCCTATTTTTATAAGTATATTACTTCAGGTTCCTACCTAGATTCTATTAAGCTGAAAACATAATAGCAGAAACTTTTCACAATAAAAATATTATTTCAAAATGATACATTTTAGAATTTATGATCGAAATATTTTATATACCTACTATTAAAATCAACTTGTGATTTATTGTTAAAGATAGGTAATATGTAGATCTAGATTTCTATTAGGATAGATTTTTGATAAGTAATTATACATAATTTATATCATTAATTTATTCGAAAAGCTAAGAAGGACCACGCGCGGACGTGTGTTTGTCATCATTGCAGCGGTCGGTAGGATTATTTATCGAAGTGATTAAAGATGGGTACATCTTTATTCACATATACTATACATTATAAAATAGGAGATGTGGCTTGTTCACAAGTATTTCTTTTTTCGTTTCGAACAAAAATAATCGTCGACTGGCAGCGTCTTAAAAACTGTTTCTTAATAAAAACTCAGATCATTTAGCTTGTAATGAAAAAGTGTCAGTTTCTAATTAAGTATAATCTTTACACCACATTGCGCAACATGGTGCAGTGAATCAGTGCAACTTAGTGAGAATGATTTTTAAAAATATGTATGTTAGTCTTTATGGGATTCATTGTATAGGCCTATGTTGTCTGAAATAAATGTTTTATTCATTTTATTGAGAGCGATCCTGACAGACATTGTCTTGTCCAAATTTAAAAATTCCATAGTATTTTAACTATTTTTCGGGAACCAATTCATTTTTAGTTTTTACTTATAAGATTATTATTTATAGTTCAAGTTGGGACAGTACAGTTAAAGTATGGAACTTTAATGCCCCTGCATCTGCTCCGCTGACATTAAAAGGTCACCAGGCTGCAGTATGGGCAGCTGTAGAACTAGGCAATGGGACATTCGCCACTGCTTCTGCTGATAAGACTATCAAACTATGGAAGAAAAATGGGGAACTTATTACTACACTCACCGGTAAGAGTAGTGAATGGGATAGTTCAAAGGTTTGGACTAACTTCTAAGTACTATAACTAAATGTAACTATATCCAGGTCATGGAAAAAAATTGTATAAAAAAATCAAAATATTGGTGGACATCACACAGCACCATCTACCCCGAAACTAAGCAAAACTTGAACTATTTGCCCTAGATAACTAATAGAATACTTATTAACTTAATTTTTTTAAATACATACTTATAATAATACATTATAACACCCAAACACAGAAAAAACATTTATTTTCATCACATAAATGTTTGTCTAGGGTGGGGATCGAACTCACAACTTACAGCACAGAAGGCAGAGCTACTACCAACTGAGCTGTGAGGCCAGTCATAACAGTGTTCTTATCTAAATAATTTAAAAAGTTTGGGCATAGTTGACTCCAATATGGCTTGTTATGAAGTTTTTGCATTCTATCTCTCTCTCTCTCTTTCTTTCTTTCCATGTTATTTGTCATAATCAATCTAATTAATTTAATTATATCAAGAATTGTGAAGCAAGGCTGTGTATTGATTTCAGGTCATACAGACTGTGTTAGAGACTTGGCTGTGGCCAATGCAGATTCATTCCTCAGCTGTTCCAATGATGCTTCCATCAGGTTGTGGAGCAACAACGGACAATGCTTAAACACTTTCTATGGACATTCGAACTACGTCTATAGGTAAATAAATAGACCCATTCAATAATTACGTTGCTGATAAGAGGGTCAAGAAGATAGATAAGCTTTCACCTTATTCTTGTCATCCACTTCTTGGAACATAGTTGCCATGCTACCTCTTAAAACATTCCCTTTTTATGTAGACATTTATTCTACTAATATCAAAAATGAATAAGTTATAGGCTGAACCAATTTAGATATCATATATTATACCAAATACCATACAGTCAATTCTTTTAAACAACACTAGCTGCAATCAGGAAATACCTAGTTAGTTAGTTGTGGGGACTCCCTTTACCGCATTTAGACTCAAAGTTGGTCCGTTATGCGTGGGGGGGGGTGAGCCAGCTACATTTGTAGCCAGCCCAGCTCATCCCAGAGGCATAGAAGCCTCCTGGGGTCTTCATAGGCCTCGAGAAGAGACCTTGGGTTACCGAGGATTTGTGAACGTTGCGCTATCAGGGAATACCTACTACTATGCTCTACCAAACACTATATTTAACTATTACTAAAGCTATTATAAATAGCATATACGAGTTAAGGGTAGATTATATTAGACCGGGCTGGGCCAGAGCCTTTAGTTAGTAGACGGGCTCATACGGATCACGGATCACTATTTAATATAAATTGCTTCATACAAAATGCATGTTACGTTTCAAATCTGAGCCCTGTCTGGGCCACGTACACAGCTTGGCCTGGTCCAATATAAATATACCCTTAGACTATGTTTAGTATTAACAGGCTTAGACCACTAAACTGGCCTACTTCTTATTTAAAAGTCATCATCTAATAATGTAGTTCAACATAGCGACTTGGTAGAGTATTAGTTGAGAATGTCGGTCGCCATTCCCTAACCCTTTATATTTAGCATGTAACAAATTTTGAAACATTGTTTCCAGCATCAGCATGAACCCAGGAGTTCCCGATGGTTTTGCGACGTGCGGGGAAGACGGCAGCGTGAGGATATGGGCGGGGGGAGATTGCGTGAGAGATATACGTCTGCCCGTGCATTCTGTTTGGAGCGTTATATGCCTGGATAATGGAGATATAGTCACTGGTAATAGAAATAAATAAATATTGGTGGAGGGAATGTCCTCAGCGCCATCTAACTCCAAATTAAGCAGAGCTTTTTCTATGGATAACTGATAGAATACTTAAATACTTTTTTTGGCTCTTGAAGGCATCGAGATCATCTCGTCAACGTTTTTTTGGCGGATCACAACCCCATTACAATTATATTTATTAATTCTACAGGTTCAAGCGACGGCCTAGTCCGAGTGTTCACAAAAGATCCGGAGCGATTCGCCGATGAAACTATGCTCAAAGTATTTGATGAGGAAGTGGAAAAAATGGTGTCGGCCAACCAGCAGGAGATAGGAGGTTTTAAACTTTCCGAGTAAGTATTAAGCTATGTGTAGCTAGTTGTATAAGGGATCGTCCATTAATCATGTGAGGCTCGAAAGGGGGGGGACTTCTGCAAAAATCATGAAATATCACAAGATACACTCTTGTTTATCCATCTTCTAATATATAAAATTATCTTGTCACAGTGTTTGTAATCAAACTCCTCCGAAATAGCTTGATCGATTTGTATAAAAAAAAAATTGTATATATTCGGTAGGTCTGAGTGTCTGAGAATAGGTCGTAAACTATTTTTTATAAGTGACGGGTGGCGTAAAGTTCGAAAAACAGTGTTTTTTTCTGTGGGATTATTGAAATTTGACAGGACAACGTCTATCGGGACAGCTAGTAATCTCTTATTATTCCACAGATTACCAGGCCCCGAAGTGCTGTTAGAGCCAGGCAAGTCCGACGGCCAAGTTAAGATGGTACGTCGTGGCAATAACGTGAAATGCTACTCCTGGAGCGTCGCTGAGAACACGTGGAACGAAGTTGGTGACGTCATGGGCGCTAAGGGGGCGAGCGAGGGCAAAACCATGTATCAGGGTCAGGTGAGATTACATAACAAATGCATGCTCTTTTTAACCGTCGAAAAAAATAAGGTTGTCTATTCAACGCGAATATACAGGTGTCCTAAAACTCTACAATATTTAACCTGATACCGGGCGAGAGAAAATTTATACTAGTTCTGGAATAAAATAGAATCCTCTCGCAATGTACCAGGCAGGTCGCGTCGAATTGACAGCTTTCTTATTTTTTGTCGGTCGGTTGGGTTTTGGGACACTTGTAGGTATATATTTTTTTTTACCTAAGAATCTGGTTTAGTCTACTCTACACAGTAGAAAAAAAATCATCAAAATTCTAGTCATCAAGTCTATTCTCATCAGGTCTAGTCTCTACACTGTAGAGAATAGAGCCATGGTGTTTCCTATAGCTTAGTTGGACTAGTTCCTCATTGAAAAAAATTATAATACCCTAAGCCGTGTATAGACACTTGACACGGCTTAGGGTATTATAATTTTTTTAGGCAATAGTGCCTGATTCTTCTGAGCTTGGTCGCAAGGTGGTTCACTTACCTTTTAAACATTTCAAAAATTAATCCTGATTTTATTGCTTATTTTATTTTACTCTGACTTATATTTTTATTGAATATCCAGGAATACGACTTCGTGTTCAGCGTGGACATCCAAGAAGGCTCTCCTCCCATCAAGCTCCCCTTCAACAAGACCGAAGACCCGTGGGTAGCAGCTCAGGCCTTCATCCACAAGAACAACCTGCCTCAAGTGTATTTGGAACAAGTAGCCAACTTCATTATCAGCAATGCAAAGTTGGAAACGCTACCTGCGCCTAGTAATGGGTAAGCTAATCAACACGCCTAGCTTGAAGACCTGAGAAAAGTTTATTTTACAGAAGTATAGACAAAAACATATATTTCTGTTTCACACTAACTAGCCGACTCGCGACAGACTTTATCCTATCCAAATTCCAATAATCGCATAAATAAAAAGCACTCACTTTTTTTTCCCCATAAACCTTTGTCTGATAAAATAAATTATGAATTTTAGTTAGTAGAATGCGTATCATTTAGTAGTCAAAAGTGATGTCTGATTTTGTGCACACCAGCGCCATCTATACCAAATCCTTTTTGTTTTTTTTTAATATTGATTGATTGTTACGTAATCCACAGATACGCCGACCCTTTCACCGGAGAATCCCGCTACGTCCCCGGCGCAGGAGGGGTGTCAGGCCTCCCTCCCCCCTCCTCCTCCGACCCCTTCACCGGAAGCGGCGCTTACACAACTGCCGCAGCTGCTACCGACACTTACGCAATGGAAAAACCGCTTTTTCCGCATGATTCCTATATCAGGTAATTACGTCACGACTATCCCTCTGGCTGCGCCAAACTTTTGTGAAGATAGTTGTAAAATCTGTATTTTATTTTAGACTAATTTTAGCCGTGCTACTTCGTTCAAAATGTTATAGGCGAGTCGTAATAGACATGACTTATTACATAATTACTAACAAATACGTTTTCATTCATATAACGTACAATTAAATATACCTCCGGACACTCCTGGGAACCTAAGCTATAAGTTGATCCAGCTTTCATATAAATCGGTTTAGTAGTTTTCGAGTAAAACCCGGTCAAACAACTAGACACAAATTTTATTGATCGTTGAAGTCTCCTGAACACGTTTTTTTTTAATACTTAGTCTTTAATTATTTTATTTCTTACTTTAACTTTCAGATTCGACCAAGCGAACCTAAAAGCGATTTACGAAAAAGTAAGAGAGTTCAATAGCAAGGTCGGTGACGGATTGAATGCCATGACTGATGAACAATTAGAAAATATAGTCAAACTAGGAGAATTGGTATGTAGAAATCAGATATAAGTTTCCTTTCTTTATTGTTATGACAATACCTAAGCGAGTCCTACAAACCGAATTCTTGTTTCAGAACACTGCACATAATGTAGAAACCATAGTTTTATTGAAGAAAATGTTAGAGTGGCCAAAAGGTAGATACAAACATTACATTACATAACAATTATTTTTAAACACAAAATCAATTCTAACATACTAATATTTTTGTTTTCAGAAATTCTCTTCCCAGTTTTAGACATAACTAGGTTAGCTGTTAGGAACAAGGAAATAAATGGGCAGATATTCGACACCACATATGGACCTATGTTTGTGAAATATCTGCTTTCGTTGCTGACTCCAGGTTTGTGAGAAATATTTTACTTGTAATTCAGTATTTTCCATAGCCAGAAAATACAGTCATGTTCATTTATCCCTCATAGGCCGCAGAACACAATTTTTATGGTGATTGCAACTGATCGTCTTCAACATTAAAATAACTATTGTGTAACTTACAAAATAATAGAATGAATCATTTGAGTTAGCCGTAATTTGTAATTCGCCATATTTCTAAAGATTATCAGATCACTTAGACAAGGTTGCACGTGTGCATAACTCCCAATATATGAATTATTCCACATTGAATTCTCATTGTTTTTATAGCGTACAAGCTGACCCGGCGAACTTCGTATCGCAATTGACAAATAATGTTTGAAGTTCCCGTTCCCGTTCTTGTTCTTAGGAACACACCTACATTACTTAACATTGCTTAGACAACAGTGAACTTTATACAATAGCAATAAAGCTCAAATTGACTCTACGTTTTAGTTAGAAAACTTTTGTATGGGAAAAAGAAAAGGGCTGTTTTTAAGGTTTTTCCGGAAATTATTCGAATTTTTCTCACCTTTTAAACCTTCCCTAGACCTCCACGAACATTTCAAGACCAAGATAAGATAAATCCGTTCAGCCGTTCTTGAGTTTTAGCGAGACTAACGAACAGCAATTGATTTTTATATATATATAGATATGATATTACTTCAAGATCCAAGGAAAAGATGTTCGAATTCTGCTAATACGAAAATTGCCCACCTTTAAATTGAAAGTTAATATTTTTGTATAAATTATAAGCAATTTTTCCTTGATGTTCCAGGTAATCTGCCCGCGAATCAGATGCTAGCGATGCGTGTGTTAGTGAACGCGTTCAGCGACCTTCCCGGAGAAATGTTGGTGATCGCCGCCAGAGAGAGCATTCTACACTCCATCATCTGTCTATCGCAACTCAATAATAATACGCAGGTAATTTAAAGCGACCTAAAAGTAGTTGGTCTAGATCTTAAAAAAATAATAGAACTACGACTGATAATCCCCAAGTACGGTAGATATACTCTCAGATCTCAAAGCTCAGATCCTTAAATATGTCTACTAAAATATATACAGCTGTATGAAGGGTACTCGGGAGTGAGTGAGACATCACATTTTGAAAGAAGGTAATGAGACCACTATTTTGTCTTCGACAAAGTCATTCATTTTTAAACGGGTGATTCCTGGTTTCTGCTCGTGTTTCTCGTTTAGTAGCTCAAGACACCATGTCAGCGCTGTTATGATATCCTAGTGAGATAGAGCCCTAAAGTCGGCACATGCCCATGCATAGACAAAACGTTTTATCGGTCATGCCTCATCTACTGATCTTTTTATTTTACTTATAGATCGCCGCAGCATCGTTACTTCTGAACCTATCAGTGGCTCTTGCGCAACAAGGCGATAGTGTTGATCTAGCCGAGTGCCTCATCCAACTACTCAGCAGGATAACAGACAATGAAGCTTATTTCAGGTATAATTCAATAAATATATAAGTATAGTTACTACTAATTCCCAAGTACGGTAGACATTGAAGATGTCTAATTTTATACATTACTAGCAGTCCGTCTTGACTACCCACGGGTGTACTAATACCGATTAAAGACAAATCTTTGATATCTTTGGTTACATGACTGAAAATTTCGTGTGACCTCAATAAAAAAACCGGCCAAGTGCGAGTCGAACTCGCGTACTCGACCCTTCGGTCTATAAAAACGGCAAAAAAAATCACGTTTGTTGTACGGGAGCCTTCTTTTTACCTCTTTATATATAGTAATAATAATAACACACTCAATTATTATACAACAAGCTAATCCGGCGAACTTCGTATCGCTTTAGAATTAACACCCGTTCCCGTTCCCGTTAAAAAATCAAAAAATACAGATTACAGTATTTGACAGGATGGACAACAAATGTTTGACATGTACTAAACCCATGAACATTTATTGAAAATTATTTATCTTTCATAATTATGTATTCGTCGAGTTTTCATTGTTTTTAAGATGTATTCTGCTATTCGGGGCGGAGACAAATCCAACGAATCAAAAACCATGAAAAATGGTCCAGCAGATCTCGAGTTATAAGTGTTGTAACAAACCCGTCTTTCTTTTATATATTAAGATAGGACATGGCATTAAATTTGATATTTATTTTTCAGAGGTCTGGTGGCACTAGGCACGGTGTTGGCAGAGTCTCCAAGCAAATTGCAAATACAAACGAAAATCGTCTCAAACAACCAACTCCACAACCGACTGAAGAAAGATACTGCAAGTTCCTCGTCCGATGCAAACCTCAAAAAAATTGCTACATGCTCTCAACAGATTGTAAGACTGCTATGAGTAATTGAACTCTAATGCTTTTAAAATAAGGCTGTTATTATCTCAAACGATAATTCTGGAGATGGCTAGTCTGCAAGAAAATGCTCTCAAACATAAATATATTCAAAATGCGTATGAAAAAGGCTGGTATTATTTTCATGGTTATCAATCGACTGATAGTTTGAGCTGCATACTAACTTATTGTTGATGTTAAGATATATCTATGATCCTGTTTGTACCTATTAAAATTACAATCTAGCTGTCCCTACAGACGTTCTGTCATATTTAAATAATCCATAATAAAAGGTACGCTAGTTTTTCCCGATTTTTTAAAAAAATATTCTATCAAACCTTTTTCTGTAACGAACACAACAAAAATTATCCTAATTGGCGCATGCGTTCCGAAGTTATGCATGTACAAACATTGTGGCGATTCATTTTTATTTATATAGATATAAATCATCCTATGGTTTTGGGTAGATCCTATAGCAATAAATAATAATGTACAAGTCATAGCAACAAAGTGCCTATAAATCTGATGCAATTTTAATGTATTTTAAATTAGATTTTTAACAGTTCGTCGAAGTAAAGCAAGTTTCAGTGTGGTCGATGACGCTTTTGTGATTAGGATGGTTCGTTTAGATGTGGGTCCCGGCATTTGAGCTGCTTAAAAACTCGTGTCACCAGGGTTGACCACTAACTTAAAGAAGCTTACTTACTTTTATTTTAAATGTTATATATTACATTTTAGGGGAAATGAAAAGATATTAATATTAGGTATATTCGTTTCTTCAAAGTAAACTGAAGTTGTGTTAGTTAAAACAAAGTGATTTTTATTTACATTTATTTTACAATGAATAAAATAACAATTGCTTTATTGGAAATGAGTGCGTGAATTTACAGCAGCAATGATTATAATTATTAAATTGTATAAAATTATTAAAATAAATCTTTTATTTTTACATAACCTATCACATTTATCAACAAGTTTACAAAGTGTAAGAATATAATATAAATTCAGAGTATATCACGTATTTTATATATCTTGTCATAAAGTAGATTCGTAAACTTTTTTCAGTTGCTAATTGAGAAAGACGTAATATAATTCGATATAGATAATACTAATACGAAAATTATTTAACAAACATATTTCAAGATCTATAAGAAATTATAATACATAACTAGAATAATAATTGTGACTTTACCATTACAAATATACAGCTTGCGTTGATGACATATCAAGGTCAATCTACACATTGCATGCTTCAGCATAGGATGAGGTCGGATGAAGCATGATGGAAGCAGTTGTCAAAGGCACTAACGTTGTTCATGATTTTGGTGTATAATTTCAAGTTGTTCTAGTTAGTTTCAATCCCCCAAGGTTGTTCACAGCAGATTATTTTAGAACCACGTCCAGATACTGGTGATGTTCCATACAAAACACGCTTATGTCATTGGTCACCACACCAGCAGCCCTATTGGCCAAGTCCACCAAGGTACACGTAACTGACTTCAACTGTCAAAATCTTATGTTTTGACAGTTGAAGCCAATTAAGATACCAGTTTAGGAGCCGTACTACAATCTGTTATGTAAGACTAAAGCAGTATTACATGAATGTCGTTGTCACTTTTAGTAATAGTGCTTTAGTCTTACTTTAGAGGTTGTAGTACGGCCCCAGACACTAAAAACAAACCAAAGACAAGCAAGTATGCAGTGTTATGGTCATCAACCCCTTGTGTCAGATCAGATATATTGTTAAATGTATTATGATAATATTTGTGTATATCAATCACACAGATTCCTTTTATAATGATGTAAAACTTAAAAAAATATCCTCTCATTTTCTACTTCTTCTTCTTGAGTTCCTCAAACCTCCTATTAAGATCCTCAAAGTCGATCTCGTCTGGTGCACTGGCACTACCCGGAGTCACGTTGTCACCGGACGTGTTGCTGTGAGGCACCGAAGGAAGTATGAGGTCCGACGGCACTGAAGGCAGCTCGGGAAGTTCCGGGAAGTGACCCCCCGGGGGGGCAGGGCGGGAACGAGGCTGGGGGGTCGGCGCGGGGGGCTGCGGGGGGCTTGGCTGGAAACGAAATATAAATGAGGTTGGTGGTCTTCAGTAATAGCAGTTAGCAGTGTTCTGGGGCCGTACCACAAGCTCAAAACAATATTACTCACTCAGTAATATTATTTTGATATTACTTTAGGACCTTGTGGTATGGCCCTTGATGTTGCAATCAAACGAGAATGAAGTAGAGATTAATTAAATACAAATCAATAAGTGTACATATAAGGTATGTGTGAATATACTTGATTAAATTGTTGTTGATTACCATCTTAAGAAAACAGTCAGTTCGGCACGTATTGAGTATATCTTTTCTACGGATAAGGCCGAAACTGAGAGGATGGTATTTTAATTTTATAATATAGGAGTTGTATTGTATACCTGTATGTAACTGATAGGTAGTATATACATATAGGTGCTAGACAAGACTACTCTATCTAAACATGTCCCAGGCACATAAGCTCCCCGTAAGTGGGTTGACTTACATCGAAGCATTACAGTTCGTGCAGACAATAATACAGTGTTAGGTAAAAGCATTCTAGGAAATACAAACTAAATACTTGTACAAGCAGAAAATGCAATTTAATTACCAAATCATGGTGGATGCTGTCATAAGCGGGGGGCAAATTGCTCATCTCATCCTGCAAAATGAAATACGTGGTTCAAGCGATACAATAAATAATAATAAAACAAATAGTCTGTCTAATATTAAAATGAACGCCCCTCCAATGAGTTTACGCACACATACAAAGTAAGTGTATCGACTGCGTCTATATACTTCTATATGTATACACTTACGAATTGGATGTTGTCATTGGTCGTTCATCGGACCTCACGCACACAAGTAGTGTTGTTATAAGTATCTTTGTATAAGTATAATTGTACTGCCATAATATACAATCAGGTTATGGCGTTGAATAACTTAACAGAATAGAGGCTGTACATTTAATTCGGATATGATGCGTGCGAAGCCGCAGGTGGAAGCTAGATAGACTAGTCTCAGTTATATATTTATAAGGTCGAAAAGGTAAGGCGAATTCTCATTTGAAGTAAATGGAATTTAATTCGGCCTAAGTAGTTTAAGTGTGTTTGTTCGGCTTAAGTGTTTTATTTATTTTAATTTCTATTTTTCGCATTATTAGTGCTCAAAAAGGTGAATTCAGGTGACATGCAAAATTCTTCAAGGATCGAAGCTTACGGTGATTTAAGACGATTTCTACTGTACTTGAGGATTAGTAGTGTTGTGACTATTATCTACTATTACTTTTAATACTATGTAAAATCACTACATAGTATAAAGCAAAGTCGCTTTCCGCTTCCCGCTTCCCGCGTCTGTATGTATGTTTGCTTATATCTTTAAAACTACACAACGGATATTGATGCGGTTTTTTTTAATAGATAGAGTGATTCAGGAGGAAGGTTTATATGTATAATAACATGCTACCCGTGCGAAGCCGGGGCGGGTCGCTAGTATAGTAATAAATTTAAATTTATACAGAAGCATGCAATGGAGTAAATTAGTTACAAAAATGTATTGCGAACAATTAAATCGTGGTAGTTTCTGTAGATTCGAAAATAAAATAGGATCTCGACTGCAATCCCCAAGTAAGGTAGACATACTCTCAGATCTCCAGGTGCTCAGATCCTTGAAGATGTCTAAAGGGGTCAGTCAGATACGCGTCCAAACATTACATTTGATACATGCTCACATTTTACAGTATTCCACATTCCACACAGACATATAGTAGGTAGTAGATTTAAGGATAGTTTATGTATTACCTGCAGGAAACTGTTGCTCAAATCCTTCGAGTCCACACCAGGGGGTACGTGGTAGCCTCCTTGACTGGGGCCACCATAACCCTGAGGAGTTTCCCCTCCAAAGTTCTGAGGAGGTCCGTAACTGCCTGGATGGATGGGACCCCCATAATTGCCAGGAGTGCCTCCGTAGTTAGGATTAGCTATGAAACCACCCACTTTGCCGCCTGATGGGGTCTGGAATCAATAATGTTTTTGATAAAAAAATTAATACAGCAGAGATGGGAATGTTGTGATGGATGTGTGGAGTGATGAGGATGGATATGATAAGGAATGAGTATTTTAGGAAAATTGAAAGTAGCGCCTGTAATAGAAAAGATGAGGAGCAATATAAATATTAGCGTGGTATGGGCATTGGGCATGTCATGAGGAGGGAGGAAAGTCATGTAACAAAAAGAATGTTAAGAATGTGTATGGATGTAGAAGTAGAGGTAGGCCAAAAATGGATGGACTGTGTGAAAGATGACATGGGTAAGAAAGAAGTGAGTTGTGAGATGACGGCTGATAGAGGGAAATTGCAGATACAAAGAAAACTACAATGTTGTGCTGTCCCCACTTAAGTTGGGTAAGGTCAGGATGATGATGATGATATTGATTTAATATTATTAAGTTAGTTGTAAGATTTACTCAGCGGTAGGTAAATGTGATAAACATTCTTACGGTGGGATAGTTGAACGGTGTGACGTTGGGCGGGGAGGGCAGGTTCGGCATCTGCGGGGGATAGCCGATGAAGCCAGGCGGCGCTGGTGGCCCCCCGATGTCGATCAGCAAGGCATCGCGACCTGTAATAAGCAGGCAGTCCTTTTTAAATCTATTACTTACTGAATTTATTTAGCATCTTCCTCTATACCCCACTTAAATGGGGTCGGTATAACATTTTTCTTCTTCTATTTCCCTTAGCCGTCATCTCATCACTCACTCCTTCTTTACCCGTATCATCTTTCACACAGTCCATTCGTCTTTTCTTTGGCCTACCTCTACTTTTAGATCCATCCACATTAATTCCTAACATTCTTCTCATTACATGACATTCTTCCCTTGGTCCATGATTTTAAATGAAGCAGACTTTCTGATCACCTGTACCATACTTTTAGCTTTCTCAGTCAAATTCATATTATTATTATTATTATTCTTGTTTGAGCCTTCACCTTGTTCGATTAGCACCACACTGAAGCTCTACATAGCATTAAGGAAAGGATCATTTAAAAAAAGGTAGACCGCAAGCCGTGTTTGTTGCCTGATTCTTCTAGGCTTGGACGCATAGAAACGACGTAGCTTCACCTAGTTCCTAAGACGTTTCAAAGCGATCCTTGTGTTATTATTGAAATAAATGATATAATACATTTTTGAATTTGAATTTATAGTCTCCAGCCTTATAGAAAGCATTCTTCAAGTTGAAAAATCCATTGGAGCATTGAACCCTCAAATCGAAAGTCGAGATACCTGTGCATATAATGGTACAGGTTGGCTATAAAAATGTACAGCAACCATATAACAATCAATTAAGATATCAAATTATCAGAGGTCATTTCTAATCTATACATATAAATGGACATGGTTTTACTTTTAATAAAGAGCTACCATATCCAACCTGGCGCCACCGACAACGAAATGCTTAGCAAGAGTGCTCAAAGAGGGTTGAAGTCAGACAACATGTTGTGTCAGCCCCAAATAAAGTGGAATAAGGGCATGAAACGGGTAGGTAGACCACTAACCTTCGTCCTCTCTCATAACATGCTCATCTGGCGTATACTCCACATTGTAGTTCTTAGCTATCTCTATCAGGTACTTTTCTACCAGTATCTTCGGTGGGCTCTGCACAGACATCTTATGCCTCAGTTTCTCACTGATTGTGTTCACGTTCTCACTTCTACACATATCCGCATAGGGCTTCCCGTATTTAGCAGTGAAGAGGTCCGAAATCACTTTGAGTTCCTGCGAATTGGAAACATTGATATAGCACTGATAAAAAAAATGATAATTACTGCATAATGTGGGCTTGTGCCTAATGATTAGACGTACCTCTGACAACCCCCTTAGATGTATATTCAGGAAATAAATTTTTGACGTCATTACCGTAAAAATCGTCTTTAATGTAAAACATAGAAATTCCAGAAAATCTGAAGAAAATTTTGGAAAAAAGTAGTCTATATTCATCCCAAAACTTTAAACTTTAAAATTTCATAATAATAATAATAATAAAGTTTATTTATTTTCTCTCACAAAGGTAAGCATTAACAGTAATAAGGCTTAGGCGGTAAGTATTATAGTAAGGTATACATTAATGCAAACCTGCTTTGTGAGAGACTGGTGCCTGAGGTAGGTTTGACACCTGTATTACAGGTCACCAGTGCCCCCACTCCACGGATAGTGCAATATATTTATGTAACAATACAACTAGCGAAGGTGAAGGTACAAACAATGGTAAAAGAGAGATGAATGGATTAAATAAACGTAAGTAGTTTGGTACTAATTAAAATTGAAATAAAAGTATAACATTACAGTGCCCAATATTATAGTAGGTGTATAGGTATAGTAGGTAAGGTGTGTCTGTGAGTGTTAGTTGAGTAAAACTGGGTGTGCGTAGGTAGTGTGAGTGTATGTGTGTGTGAATGTGTATGTGTATGTGTGTGTGTATACGCGTGTGCATGTGTATGTGTAAGCATGAGTGCGTTGTGGGTGAACGAAAAAAAAGATGATGGTTGGTGTTAGAAGGGAAGTTACGGGAGTGCACAGGAAATTTGGTCACGATAAATACATAGAAAATATAATTATTGGTTTTAATGTTGGAAATTTAGCTTGGGGGGGAGAGTAAATCTTCAGTATGTCTGTAATCTAGCGTTCGTAGCCATTTGGACACAGCTACCTTACATTTGTTTTTGGTAAGGGGATAAATTGATAGGGAACTGTTTACCTTGTTGTAAAGGTATGTACCAAGAAAGCAGAAAAACTTAAGGGGCATACTGGCGTGGAATGTTTGGGAACGGCAGACAGTACCCTTTCTACGTTTGTTTTTCACCGCTTCTTGGTCATAGCATGTTTGGCTATGCTTTTTGAGGACTATTTGCAGGACAAAGTACTGTCTCACTGAGAGAACCTCCCAAACATTGAAGAGCTCAGTTGTAGAAAAATGGTAAGGTAAACCTGCACTCACCTTCAATATGGCTCTTTGAGCCCTTTCCAGTAGAATGAGATGAGACTTAGCTGCACCGCCCCACGAAGTAATACAGTACCCTACGATTGATTGACATAGAGCTAGATAAACCATCTTGATAGTATCACGGTCTGCTGGGGCGCAGCTGACGCAGCTGGCGCAGGGCCCATTGTGATTTCATCACAATGGGCCCTGCGCTTTGGCCATGATAACCACACAGACAGAGAGAGTTACTTTTGCATTTCTATTATTAGTATAGATTTTTCATTTTGTCCTTTTCTTTTGTTTAACCAGCAATATTTTCTCGTTTGTTTCATTACCTGTATATCAGTGTGCATCCTCGGTGCTACCCATATAAGACTAGATATGGCTTCACCAAGCCCCTCATCCAGCTCCTTCATCTGAGTGACAAGGCCGAACCTCGCAATAATTAAATCACAGTACATCTCAACTATTTCCATAGCCTCAACCATGTAATCCTCTCTGTAATAAAAAGTATTTAAATGAGCATAAAAAAATTCATTCTTAAAAAAGAAAGATTACATATATTTTTTAATATTTTTGAACTTCTCACACATCGCCATTAGGCTCCAAACTAGTGTAAGTATTTATTTACAAAATAATAAGTACTTATGTATTATTTAAGTAATATGGTTCATATAGTATTATGCTTTTCTTAGTTTAGTTTTAAGGCAATGTGTGAAATGTCTACCTATATAAATACTTATATAATTAGAATTAATTTTGTGTATTTATGCTCAGTGTGATTGTCAAACGAATTCTTCAACATCTATGTATAAATTGGTTTTTAATTTTTATTTTATTTTATTTTTAATGCTATGTTGTGTGTGCTAAAGTAGTGAATAAATAATTGTTTAAGTCTGTCTATCTCCCATACCTACTGTAGCTCCTCTTGTCACCATTTGTGGATATCAGCAGGTACTTACGATATCCAAAATTCCACCTAAGTAGGTCCTTTACCTTACCTTAGTAGAAATTTTTCCACTTTTGTTTACACAATTAATTGGATGATGAATCATCTATTTGAGTTGCGCAAGATAATGGCTTTCAATGAGACTGATTCTATTAACATTATATAGTTATATAGTTTGATTTTATAAGTAAATACCGACCTTATGATGTGTTCCACGCGAATTTTAGCTCTTTCACTCTTTCCAGCAGCGATATATTCAGCAATTTCCTTACGTGCTTTCTGCGTCAACTCAGTTTTCTTCTTTTCCAATAACTTTAGCCGATTTATTGCTAAGCGTAAGTGCGTTTTTAGCTTAGTATAGTTGGGGTTGGATGAAAACATTTTAGAAAACTCAGTTACTCAATTAAAAACGTAAAACAGGATTAACACTCTTTACTTTCGTTTTAAATTGTTTTGTCTTGTCGTCTATCTCTATCTCAGTCTATCTGCTGGATTTTTTTTTGTGGTCACTACTGAGGTTAGACAAACTGACTAGTCGTGACTGTGATGTGATTGGGTGAAGTGGAGGCACTTGAAATTGATTGGTTAGATTGGATGAAAAATGGAATTAATCACCTATCCATGCCACCTATTCATTGCCTGCCAACCAACACAAAAATACATATACATGACATCATCAACATCAACGCCTAATAGGATGGGGTGTCTATCCCAGATACTATTAAATAAAAGGTAATGTCATACATGTCAGTGTCAATTTCAAATCATTCATTCATACGTCGCCATCTCGCTCGTCTGACAATTGACAAAGTGACAAACGAAACAATTGTTTTGTTTACTATAATTAAATTTGATTTCAAAGTTGAAATAGTTTGATTTATTAGTTATTTAAACTTTCTAATTAAAAGAGACGTCTATACTTATTGCAGAGTATGTAATTACATAATAGGTATATAAATCAAACGAACGATATTTTGGTGCGTAGCACAATAAACCTATTAGTGCAATAAAATGTCTCATTCCGTGTGCAGAGTATGTCTTTCCAGTGATACGAAGATGCATTATATTGAAAACATCAAACTCCAAGAAATATATGAAAAAATCACAAGTACTAAGGTATGTTCAGTTCAGTTCAGCTTCATTTCCATTGTGCAGATCCATAGGCACAAATTAGTGTCTACCTATGTACTTATCTAGGTTGCATAATTTAGAGCCTACTTTTTTTGTTTTAGCTTCACTCAGGAGATGGAAGACCCACAACTCTATGCTTCATCTGTTGTTCTCAACTGCGTAGATGCCATAGATTCTCAGAGATGTCTCAGAAAACTGAAAAAATGCTAACAAATCTAGTCAACAATGGTTTAGAGGCAAGGTTTTTTATTCGTATTAAAACAGCTGTTTTCTGATGTACCTATCTGAGTATTATATAATGCACAATGTACATGACTGAGCGCAGGGAAAGTTCTCAAAAGAAAATTGAACACCAAGTACCTAGTTAGCTTCTACTTAGTTACACAACCATCTTTCACCCTACCTATATTTCAGTTCCGAACAAATTAAATTAGTTGCTCTTATATCACAATTGTTTTTTTTTTTCAGGTATCACACAAGTCAATTTATACACTAAATCCTGGATTGCTACAAACCTTAACAGTGACCACTACACAGTACAATGAATGTTCTCCAGTAGATACTAGCAAAAGAAATAACAAATTTGAAGAATGTACAACTGTTGATAACATGGAAATAGGGGAAATTTTAATAAATTTTGAACATTCCCAAAACATAAAAGATACTACCAAAGATGCACATCACCAGTGTGATATGTGCAAAAAAATCTTAACTACAAAAAACAATCTAATCAGACATATGAAGAAACACACTACAGAAAAGCTGAATACTTGCAGCAGATGTAATATGATATTTCCTAAAAAGACACTTTTAAAAGAACATGTCAGAATGCACACACCAGACTCGTTTATATGTGGCAACTGCGGAAAGGAATTCTCTGAAAAAGGAAATTTGCAACAACATATGAGAATTCACACTGGCGAGAAACCATACGCTTGTTACACATGCAACAAGGCATTCTCCTTGAGCTCAAATTTTAAAAGACACTTAAGAATCCACACTGGAGAAAAGCCATATGCATGCAACAGATGCAATAAAGCATTCAATACAAGCTCCAATCTAAAATCCCACTTAAGTATCCACATCGGAGATAATGTACACGCCTGCAACCAATGCACTAAGACATTCTCCAGAAAATCATGCTTAAAAATTCACATGAGGATTCATACTGGAGAAAATTTATTTGTTTGCATCCAGTGCAGTAAAGCGTTTGCTAGAAACTCATTTTTAAAAGCGCACATGAAAACTCATACTGGGTTAAAGCCGTATGCCTGTGATCAATGTAACAGAACATTCTCTAAAAGTTCCAACTTAAAAGCACATGTTAGGAAGCATACAGGAGAAAAACCGTGGTCCTGCACAGGATGTAACAAGGCATTCACTGCAAACTCCTCCTTAAAAGCACATATGAGAATTCACAGTGGCGAAAAGCCTTACGCATGTGACAGATGTTATAAAACATTCTCTTCAGGATCACATTTAAAAGTCCATATGAGAATCCACACTGGAGTTAAGCCATACGCCTGCAACAGATGCGATAAGACATTTTCTACAGGCTCCAATTTAAAATCGCACGCGAAGATTCACACCGCTTAACATGGCTGTCTGGAATGCTTGCCGATTTTTGAAAACGTTGCGTAGGTGTTCGACGGTCAAACTAATGAGAAAAAAGAATCGCACTAGTTCGACGATCGAACTAATGAATGAATCGAACTAGTGAGAACAAACCACCGTGGTGAGTATACACAATTATTTGCATCAACGTCAATGATTTGCGCAAATTTGTAAATTTTTTAATCAAGGTAATTCAGACGAATTTTAATAAAACACATTTTCTTAATAAAAATTAACATTTTATTATCCTCACTGTACATTTCTATTAAGCTAGGTACCTATACAATAACTTGAAATCATGATCTGCATGAATCGCTTTTGTACATTAACTTATTAGGTGATAATAAGTTAAGAAATAAGAAAAAAAAAAAGACCTAGGTTAAGAGTTTTGGAACCTTAATCCCGCATTAAAAAAATGGATTTAAAAAAAAAATTATAGTAATAATAAATAAATATTAACAAGATTAATGTAATAAAAAAATGTTTGTAAAATTTGTGCAAATCCATTTTCGTAAGTATGTAGGCGCTTACGTTATACTAAAGAATGTAGGTACATAAAAAATATAGGTACCTACCTACCTTATTTTTAAATTATAACTCGTCTCATCTTTACTCACTAAACACATAGAAAGTCACATATAAAATAGTCTCACTTATAAATATAAGTTGAGATCACCACAGAAAGTGTATTTAGTAATTATCAGATCAGAATGTGCTTTAGGTGAGTGA
The DNA here is from genome assembly GCA_912999785.1 of Hydriomena furcata. Lineage (NCBI taxonomy): Eukaryota > Metazoa > Arthropoda > Insecta > Lepidoptera > Geometridae > Hydriomena > Hydriomena furcata. The sequence goes on along the minus strand of OU538825.1, from coordinate 13,096,796 downwards.
AGATGTTATGGCTATGGCTGACAAGAACAAACATGCTATTATAGCATACCTTACTATTATGCAAAAAAATTCTTCATGGTAAAATATTAACAGAAAAAATACAATTGTGTGAAGTGTACAAAAAGGACATAGCACAAAATAAAAACAGGCTACTGTCTGAAAATGCAGTTAGGCAGAAGAAATTTAATTCACATTCGATAAATATCATATTTTTAAACTAACAATGATGGCAACAGAATAATAATATGTTAAGCTCGATAAGATCTTGTATTGTCGTATGCGAAATTTATGCTAGCAGTTATTGTCACAGCTTTTTTTTCTAGTTTATAGATTTACCAGGAGATCAATAAGTACTCACTTGAGTACATTAATTTACAGATGAAGTCTTAATATAAACAATGAATAACAATTGTTATAAAATAATACTAAGATTTTTATAAGAAACATAACACATTACGCTCAAGATTCACCCGTAGGTAGGAAGGTGTTCCTAGACTGTACCTAGACATAAATCCCACCTGAGTGATATTGTTTCTTAAGTTCCTTATCTTTGTGATTTTCCTTAAGTGCAGGTAAGCACTGTATAATATTAACAAATACAAAATAATACTGCTACATTATAAAAAATACTTAGTCGCTCAAAGTAGCCTCCTACAGTATGTACTTAGACATCTAAGTACAATAATCAGTACACATACATTATATCAAACTACACATTCAGTCATTTTCTAAATTACTTGATATACAAGTATTAGTATTGGTTTTGCTTACTTCGTAATCATCGTGCAAAACCACAGTGGTGGCACTGACACTCGAAGGACTTTGAGAATGCGTCAAGTTCGTGCGATTACTATCAGCCAAATGTTGAAGTTCGTGACTTTCTAAATTTGGCACACCAGAACATACAGAACTTACACGCGAAACTGATTTTATATCATCCGGGGGAGATTCTTTTGAAGAATTTCGACCGAACACAAAAAGTAGCGAGCAAAGGAAAAATGTCGCGTAAGTCCAACTAATTGCCATAATCAGAGCAAGAAATGTTCCAATCTGCGAATAAGGAAGAAGATGCGAACGTAAAAGAAATATTCCAGCTAACCCCGTGGTTAATGCAGCAGCTGCAGTGGGGCCAGCCGACGCTGTCAGTGCGTATTTGATTCTAGCTGCTTTAGTTCCATTGGCGTTAGTGTAACTTAAAACATAGTGAAGACTAAAATCAACAGCTAAACCGGCTGAAGTCGATATAGCTACACTTTCCAAAACATTTAACTTCCAATCATTTAGTACTAATATGGCAATAGTAACAGTAGAAGAGAACACCATGGCCGATAACGCACAAATGCTCACGACGAAACTCAATGTAGCCGGTATGAGGACTATGAAACCTAGAGTAGCCGACAACAATAAAGCCATCACAGTACCACTTGCTAACGTTCCTTGCAAATCGTAAAATTGGAGATCTGATAAAAACCACCCATATTTCATGCCATCTGGTGCGGATTTCAACTCTTCTTGAGTCCAATTCTCTACAGCTTGGTAAAAACTATTCATTGCTTTGAAAGACATTGAATAAGGGATAATACTTTCGAACTCTACAACAATAGCAGCGACTTTTGGTGGAGAAGTGCTTCGGAGAAATTTAGGTCCTGCGACACCTGGCATAAAGATTTCGCGAGGAGTTTCATACAGCGATTCAATGGCTTCAATAACACAAAGATCAAATACTTCTTTTTTAAAGGGAAATTTCGATGTCTCACAACATGGTGTTCTATTTATTTTATCTGTATTATCAATACACCTTCGACTCATAAACATCGTGAAACTTTCGATAAAGCAATTCGGAAGAAGAGGGCCTAAAGTTGATTGATAAAATCTTTGAGCTTTAATTCTTGAACAAAACTTTAACAGCCAAAGTTGTGAATTCGGGTCAGATATCGAAAACGTATCATCAAAAACTAAATGACCACTCGAAGCTGGATCCATATGGTTTCCATTGTCAATGGCTTTGATACCCCAAACCCATCGAAGAGGCATTTTGAAGCCAGTGCTAATATCTCTTCCAAATCTTTCAAAGAGAAATTTGTCTTTGTAGTGAAGATCATATTGCTCAAAAGGATGATTTGTTTGAAAGAGCTGAAATTCTCTCGAATCTGGAAGCTGCAATCCGGGGGAATAAAAAACAACAACAACACTGCCAATTCCAACAGCACCTAAAACTATGACAAACACTATGTGCAGTTTACAAACACAAGTTATAATAAATCTACTCAATACTACTCTTACATCTTCCCAAAATACACTAATACTTTTTTGTAATAATTCAAATATCTTTTTACGATTTGTACACATTTTAACATTGATAATAAATACTGAGACTGGTAAACAAGTTATCATTAGAAAAAAATTTACCAGCACTGCTGTGCCAGCAAATATGCTGAAACAATTAATGGCTGGAATGTAGCTAACATACGAAGCGAAAAACGCAACAGCAGTCGTCAAAGTAGTAATAAACATTGTTAATACTGAATGTTTCATAGTTTCTTCCAGTATCTGGACAAGAATAGTCTCACCTGCACTAGATATATTCTTGATATCAGTCAAACTATTATCTTCGCTAATTACATTGTCTCTAATGAGCTGCTTACTAACCATATTCCACACTTTGACATAGAGAAACGCATCATCAGCTCCAATACCTATAACTACCACAATCACTAGTAAATTCATAAACGGGAAAAAGTTTAAATTAAACACATACACATAAAGAAAGTAGGCTGTACCGAGGGAGTATGTGATGGCCAGAAACAGCATAAGTGTCAGAGCAATGGACTTTGTGTAAACCCAAACACCTACAAACACAAAGATACCACCTAAGCCAATCAACCAAGTATCTTGAATTATCCATAAATCAAAAAGGGCATTTTTCAGTCCAAAGTCCATGGCAGGGATAACCAATGAATCGTAAGACAAATTGGTATTCTGCAGTTTCATGTAATATGGCAATACTGTGCTACTACTGGGGAGGGGCAAGAATAGCATGACATTTTTTACATAAATTTGTGACAGTTCAGGTGGTGCAAAAGCTTCTGAATCTATTAGGTAAAACAATAAATTATAAACGGCATCATATTGAGAGCAGTAGTTGGGTACTTTACATTGGTTCAACTCACATGAAGCCATCAGAGTAAAATTGTGAAAATATCCAGCACATTTCTTCAAAATATTAATTGTGTTAACAACATCCTCCCTGTTCAAGTCCTCGCATGAATCCTTTCCAGCTATTAAAGTTATATAGTTTGGCATGCTCCACATAGGGCAACAGAAGTCTTCTGAATGTGTCAACCTTTGGCACATCTTGTAATATTCCGTATTGTCGAGTTCCACAAGTACTGATTGATATTTACATAATTTTTGGACATTTTCAAATGACAATAGTGTTGTGTTATCGGTAGCTGTTATTACCAGATGAGCGTAATCTGATATGAGGGGCCCACATTTTCCAGATGCATAATTGTAGAGGAGCGAGGGATCAGGTTTCAGTTGCATTTTTATCAGGGACAGCCATTGCTTTCTGGTATGATTTTTCAGGAATTCTTCATTTTTGTCTTCAAAATGTTTAACACTTTTTCCATAACCCCAATGGACATGACTATTCGATATGTTTAATTCGGTGGAGTTAGACCTGGCTTTTTCAAAGCCAGTACTGTTCAAGTGATTTTTCTTTCTATGATGTCCATTGTTTTTAGAATGTTTACGGCCAGATCTTGGTCTGTCTTGTCTTGTTCTGTTGTAATATGTTCGATTCATGCGAATTTGGTCTTCTATATCTTTTGGATTGACAGCCAATCTGCGTGAAGGTCTTGTTTCGTCGATGAGGTTTTGCCAAGCGATGAAACGATGCGCTAAGGTGGTACCGCGGGTCTCAAACCCGACTATTGGATCAGAAAATGCTGGCAAATTCAGGCATACTAAGGGGATCACAGTAAGAACGGTTGAAATTGCACTCACCGTGAACAGAACAAGATAGGAGTGGCGAACAATGATCTTAGCGTAAGCAGTAAACATTTTTCCTTATTTACTTCATGGTCTATCATAGCTGATCCGCTTCTTTAACATCACGTGAAAACGCAAACTTCCATTAGTTACATGGTGAAAAAACAGAAAGTATCACCCACATTCTATTTATATGACCTCATTGGTTTATTGGTAGGTATTCTTCGATTGCACAAACTAAATAAAAATAAAATTGTAGATAACTGGTAAAGGTTTTAGCTGCTTGGTTTTGGTTTAGTTTGAATGAGAATTATCTTTTTTTTTTTTGCTTGCCTTGTTGCCGCTCTTTGCTTGTTGCCTTGCCTGGCCGCCCTTGCTTGATCAAGGTTTGTTTTGTTTGCTTTTGAAAGAACGAACTAGTGAATGAATTAATAATTAACTTGCTTGATAGAAAACTGAACATGAACATGTTTGCTAAGCAGCAGTTAAGAAAAAATAGAGAGACCCCGTCTTCACTACTGGCCATTGGCCCTAATTATTACCCAATACTTACAGGCATAGCATACGAAACGAACGAAAGGGTAAATGTTTGCCTGTTTCATGATCACCTTGTCGGTTTTTCAGATTATACGTACGTTGATCACTTTTCCGGGAACATAAAAATTAAGTTGAATCACAACAATGAATCTAATAAAAATATAACTGAAACTGAAATATTAAAATATCTATGATTTGCCTTTTTTTACATCAGGCTTAAATTGCTTGATCAGAGTTATACATTTTTAATTTTCTTGAAGGTATCTGGTACTTTTGGTAACTTTTGACAATAATTTTTTTGCGTATGGCAATCATTGTATTGTCTCTGACATCTTGTGATCACAAGACCTCTTCGTTTTGAGTTTTCTTGTCAAGGCAAAATTGGGCGAAAAAAGACCGTCCCCTTCGGGATAAACGGGTAAAACAGCACCAGATTGCTCAACAAAATATCTCAAGATGAGATACTTCCTCAGTTACCTGTTTGTGCTCCTGCTGACGCTCGCCATCCCGATATTCTCGCTGTACTACTTGCTGAACGGGAAGGGTGAGCAGATAAGTTTCGGATGGTTCCTCGAGAATACGTCCCCCTACATGTGGGGGACGTTGGGAATCGCCTTCTCCGTCTCGCTGTCCGTGGTGGGAGCCGCCATGGGCATCCACACGACTGGTACGAGTATTGTCGGAGGAGGTGTCAAAGCGCCAAGAATCAAGACCAAGAACTTGATCTCCGTCATCTTCTGTGAAGCTGTCGCTATCTACGGACTTATCACCGCCATCGTGCTATCGGGTATGTTGGAGGTGTACAGGGAGCCACTGACCGACCTTGCCATCAAGCAGCAGAACTGGATGGCGGGATACGTAATGTTCGGAGCTGGACTGGCCGTGGGTCTCGTCAACTTGTTCTGCGGTATCGCCGTGGGGATCGTGGGATCGGGCGCGGCTCTGGCTGACGCCGCCAACGCAGCCCTGTTCGTCAAAATCCTGATTGTTGAGATTTTTGGATCTGCCATCGGTCTGTTTGGACTTATTGTCGGAATCTACATGACATCAAAGGTCAAGATGGGCAACCAGTAACTTAAGAAAATACAAAACTTGAATTTAAGTGTAAGTATTGTTATATTATGTTGCTTTAATTTTACTTTAACAGCATTTTATGATGTATGAGGTTCTAAGAGGTGCTGTGTGATGTATATTTCAATGTCCAGTATTGAGTACAACTAGTTGTAATGTACCTAACTGATTTTGTTTCTACAAGCTAGAGCTGACTATTATTTATGTTCTATAAATTTCTAGATAAAACTTCTTGTATGATTATAATAATTAACTAAGGAAAAGTATTTACTATTGTTAAAATTCATAGCTAAATATAAGTAAAGTTTGTGATGTTTGAAATTATAATGATTTTTAAATATAATTTTGGTTTTATTTTCAGTGTACAACGGCACTGGATTCCAGCTTACCTTGACCCAATAACTCAAAAGTCCAGTGTTTGAATAAAATCTAATATCAGAGGAGTTTGTAAGCTTCAAGATTATTAACTGCGCTGTTGGTCTTGTGAATATTTCTATCGCCTAAAATTTGTTGACCTATCTAATGTATAAAAGTTATATATTTTAGTCATAGTATTATGAACAAGTAGTATCGGATCTTAGCACCTTTCCTATTCTATGATCACTTGACCGTTTAAGACCCTAAACAGCCAACGGGCTACCTCTATGTTGTGCTAAGGTTACAGATACATGCACAGGTTTGGATTGTATTGGAGTGTTTTTGACATCTTTTTAACCGTTATTACAGTATCCTTCTAATGATTAGTTGACTGGATACAAATTGAATACTTAGGAAGTTAAACATTAGGTTCATTTGTCACAACTTTTATTAATATCTTGATGTCTTGTTCAGTTTTGTATCTAGTCATGTTGTTAAAGGCTTAAACATTCCATGAACCTAACTCAACTTGTAAAACTTAGATTGGTTTGATGTATCATATCCTGTACGTAAATAGTTTCAAACTTTTGTTAAATAATTGTGTCAAAGACAAACCAAATTTTGTAAAATAGCATTTGTAATTTAAAACAACTCATATTTTATATAAAACTTGAGTCTTACAGCATTATTCTCTGTTTATGATAGCATTTAATTGTTCCATAGAATCTGGAATAATTTGATGCTACTTATGGACTTGCATGCTGCTAGTTTTCAAGATATAAGTATAAACCAATCTTATTTTTACAACTTTTTTGTGGAAAATCTTCCCTCCTGTTACAAAAACTTGAAATTTTATTTTCTATTTATCCATTTTGTAAATATTATTTTGCTTTCTTGAACTAATTTATTATATTAGTATTTGTGTTATTCATGTCTATAAACTCAAATTATAGGTGTTGATGTGAATGCCATAAATTGTTTAAAATCAAATGAATTAATCATGAAAAATATCTATTAGGCACATTGTGTGATTGAAACAAAAACGATTGAAGAAAGTATTATATCAGTCATTATGTACTGTTTGCTGATGTAACTCTAAGTTAAATATACTTTTAATTGTGCAAATGTAGATATTACGTATGTTGATGAATAAATAGATAAAAGTTATGTGTTTATTTATTGCATAGGATAGAATAGCATAATCTTATATCAGAAGAAGCCATGCCCTTGATTAAAAAGGCATGACATGACCATGTGATAAGCAAATATTTGGCTGATATGTTGCCAGGTGTAAAAATGTACTTGTGACTTTTCAGTCACTGTTAGGTAATAATAAATAGTAGGATAATGGATAATGTGAACTGCTTGTATGATATCACTGAGAATTCAATTGACTATTTAGATAACTAAACCTCATGTAAATTAAATATGTGATTGACCCCATTAATTTTATGTTCTAAATCGAATGTATAGATAGAGGTATATGTATAGAGAGATACCTACCTACAATACATTCTACCCATATTTTATGGCGAAAACGTATTCAGGAGACTAACATCTAATAGTTCAGGGCAAAGAAGTGAATCCAGGGTTTTTTTCTTCATTTTCTAGAATTCAATGAAAGAAAACAATTGTTCCTTGCGGACGAAATCGTTTACGACTACCACAGGTAGGTCCTACCTATATAGTCTTTATTCTATGATAATGTATTATGCAATTGGATTTGACACAAGATAAAGCCAGTTCGACATGGGAATTTCAGTGGTTTTGATTGACATGGGCAGTAATTTTTTTCCGTTTCTTCTCTAACAGTAAACTTCAGTACGCAGTGCAATCTAGTAGTACCAGTGTAAGAATATCATCTAGAAAGAAACCAATTAAGCCATGGATTACGATAAGCATAGTTAAATGTATCAGGAAAAGAGACAAATTACATAAGAAGCTCAAGAAAAATTCAAATAATGAGGAGTTAAAAACAGTTTATCTACTTTATCGAAATACTTGTAATAAAATTATAAAATCTTTAAAAAAGGAATACTATAGAGAGCAACTACAAAAGCATAACGGTAATACAAAAGAAACTTGGAAAATTATCAAAGAAATTTGCAATCTTAAAAAGGACAAAACCATTCCTATAGATCTACTAAAAATCAATGATTCTCCCAATAAATCACTTAATGAGGTAAACAATTATTTTACCTCCATAGGCCGTGAACTCGCAGAAAATACTACTAACAAGATAGGCGAAAGTGAAATTAGCCTTGCAGATAAAATTAATACTCTCGACGGTCCTCTTCACTCTATGTCCTTCCTTCCAACTGATCCAGTCGAAATATCTTCAATAATCTTATCGTTACAATCACACAGCACTGCTGGCTGGGATATGATTCCAGGTCGCGTGCTTAAACTATTTAATAATATTTTGTCAGAACCGCTTGCTCACTTGTGCAACTTAAGCCTAGCTTCGGGCGAGTTCCCTTCTATTTTTAAAAAAGCATTGGTTATACCTATTCACAAATCTGGTGACAAATTGCTACCAACCAATTACAGACCCATTTCACTTTTGAGTACACTATCCAAAGTATTGGAAAAAATTGTAAACAAGAGACTGGTGGCTTTTCTGGAATCCAACAAACTTCTCTCTGAAAACCAATTTGGCTTTCGCAAGGGACGCTCCACTGAAGATGCAACTCTTAAACTTACTGCCCATATTACAGAGCAACTTGACAAGAGCAAGAAGTGCATTGGAGTCTTTTTGGATCTCCAGAAGGCCTTTGACACAGTTTCTCCTTATTTGCTATTGCAAAGGCTAAATAGTGTTGGTATAAGAGGAGTACCTCATTCCTGGTTTAAGAGCTACTTAACCGGTAGGAGTCAATGTGTAAAAGTTGGTGGTGACAACAGTGAAGATGCTGACTGTACATATGGAGTACCGCAAGGCAGCACGCTTGGCCCAACACTGTTTTTGATATACATTGATCAAATGAATAAAATTAAAATTAACAACGCCCATATCACCATGTTTGCGGATGATACTGTTTTATTATTTTATGAGGATAGTTGGGAGCAACTAAAAACTACGGTTGAAGAGGGGCTTCGTAAGGTGACTAGTTGGCTTGAAAACAATTTACTAACACTGAACACTTCTAAAACAAAATATCTATGCTTCAGCCATAACAAACGAGGAAGCCCGACTAGCTCTTTCTCAATAACCATACACACTTTCCCCTGTAATAGATCACTTCATAATCTCAATGCAAACTGTAACTGCTCACTCCTCAAAAGAGAAAACAACATTAAATACCTGGGGTTAATCATTGACGAAAATTTGACTTGGACCGCTCAATTGACTTCCGTCACTAATAGGATACGTAGATTAATTTATGCATTTAAAACCCTCCGGCATCTGGCAAACTCCAAGCAACTCATACAGACATATAATTCCCTTTGCCAATGTATTATTAACTATGGCATCTGTGTTTGGGGAGGTGCAGGTAAGAGTTGCATGATTTTGGTTGAAAGGGCTCAGCGAGTGGTTTTGAAGGTACTTATGTTTTTACCATTTAGATTTCCCACTTCAGAGGTCTACCGTGTGACCCAGGTACTGAGTGTGCGCAAACTATTTATTTACCAATGTGTTAGACGTTATCACAGACACACAGTACCCACTCTTCCAAGTCTAGCTAAGAGGGTAGATCGTTGTCCTGTTCCGCAAATTCGAACACAACTAGCTAGAAAACACTACAATTACATTGCTCCATTTATTTACAATAAAATTAACCTAACTATAAAGATTAAATGTTCAAATAACTATCAAATTAAAAATAAGGTTGCAGGTTGGCTTTTAAAACTTAACTATGATGAAGTTGAAGACTTGTTTGCTGTATTAAAATGACATGTATACCTACTCTCACAAACTCACATACACACACTAATCTATCTATCTAAATTAGTACTTTTGTTGTGATTTTAAATTTAAATTTTTCTAAAAACTTTTCGATTTATATACCTACATTTTTTTTACCATTTAAACCATTATTTTAGTACTTATACTGGGAAGAACTGACTCCTGACATACAGGTAGCCCTAGTTTAGGAGTCAGGGCTCCATCTGTTTATTGACACATTGGTTTTTTCAATAAAGAATTTTATTATTATTATTATTATTATTATTAGTGGTAAAACCCAGTCAGCTCATTGTTATTGACCATGAATTTCGAGTGGTCTACTAATGGGTAGGTTACCTACACAGATACCTATACGGATTTATTTTATTTGTTTAGGTTACCACAAATATTAAACCCGACGTGGGAATCGAACCCACACGCCTTGCTTCGATAGTAAGGTTTTATAGAACTTTGCTACAACCATCCTTATCACGTCTTGAATCTCATCCGGAAGTTAACACCAGAGGTCGCCATGATCAAAGGCAAAGTTGCAGAATCTGTCCGCAAGACATCGACTACACAGCCCAAAAAGACACCGCATGCAAGGCGAACATTGACAACCAAAAGATCAGTCTTATACGGCCGATAAAAAATACCGCGCGTCAAACCTGCAGTAGTACCGACCACTTCCTTGACCCGTGCACATCTCGTCTGTTTATGCTAAAAAACCATTACCACAAGCTCAAGTTAGACTGGTTATTTTCCTTGTCGAAAGTCAATAGTGTTGTACCTAACACTACTCAATTGATGATCGATTCGATAAACCTACATAGTAGTAACAACAACAGTTGGTAGTAACTAGTACAACTACTTATTGCCAACTAGCTTCCGTCCGCGGCTTCGCTTGCGTTGTACCTACATGGATATGAAATGAAGTAACCTATTTGCTATTCGCTTTTATAATATTATTAAGATTAAATTGTCAATAGTACCTACGTACTTAGTAAAATTAAACGATCCCGATCCCGATCCCGATCCCGATCCCAGGTAGTAGTCCCCAGTAGTTAGTATTTTTATAAGCGGCAATGGGCTTGCAACCTGTCACGTATGGACTGCTAACTACTGCAAAATGTGGGTATGTGCCAAATATAATATTTGGACGTGCCTCTGACTGCTATCGACAACTCATGACGTCATCTTGAATCGGCCAATCAGAATGCATTTTTTCCCACTCCCCCCGTACCTCATACCACACTGACTTGACAGAGTTGTTTGTTTGAAGAAATGAAGCCATTAGGTGTCTATTAGGCATCGACTACATAGCCCAGAAGACACCGCATGCAAGGCGAACACTGTCATCCAAAACATCAGGCTTATACGGCCGATAAAAAATACCGCGCGTCAAACCTGCAGTAGTACCGACCACTTCCTTGACCCGTGCACATCTCGTCTGTTTATGCTACAAAACCATTACCACAAGCTCAAGTTACACTGGTTATTTTCCTTGTCGATAGTCAATAGTGTTGTACCACTACTCAATAATTGATGATCGATAAACCTACATAGTAGTAACAACAACAGTTGGACCTAACTAGTAAAACTACTTATTGCCAACTAGCTTCCGTCCGCGGCTTCGCTCGCGTTGTTCCTACATGGAAGTAACCTATTTGCTATTCGCATTTATAATATTATCGCTTTAGAATTAACAAAAATGTTGTCTTAAGTTCCCGTTCCCGTTCCCGTTCCCGTTCGCGTTCGCGTTCGCGTTCGCGTTCGCGTTCCCGTTCCCGATCCCGATCCCGATCCCGATCCCGATCCCGATCCCGATCCCGTGTTTAAAACGGTGGAAACCAGTCGCATCGCATCGCATCGCGAGGAAACCAGTAGTTAGTATTGTTATAAGCGGCGATGGGCTTGCAACCTGTCACGTATGGACTGCTAACTACTGCAAAATGTGGGTATGTGCCGAATATAATATTTGGACGTGCCTCTGACTGCTATCGACAACTCATGACAACACTTCCCATCCCTAGTGAATCACGTCATCTTGAACCGGCCAATCAGAATGCATTTTTTCCCACTCCCCCCGTACCTCATACCTCACTGACTTGACAGAGTTGTTTGTTTGAAGAAATGAAGCCATTAGGCGTCTATTAGGCTATGTAGTCGATGCCGCAAGAGGAGCTGGATTTGTTTCCAAAGTTGTATGAGTAGGTATTGCTACTAACATAGGTAGGTACTATTGAGGGAAAGTAAACATGTGATCAGCAATAAAATAGTTTATTTTAATAAAACAATTTCACATTTTTTACTTATTTACCATGTCTGCTGCAGAATACCTATCATTAAAAATACATTAGAGGCGTACAAAGCATTTTAGAATTTCATTAGGTATCTACATAAAAAGCCTAAACTGATTAATTACAAGATTGCAATTATAGTTTCAGCTTAATCTATTTTGTAAGACCATCTTATTGTACCTATTTTTATGTTTGGTCTAGGATATTACCTATAACTTAATGCCTCCTACGACTTGCTAAACTTTAATTATGGCAAACTGACACTAAACGATACCTATATAAAGCTTTCTTCAGTAATCTACAAAACAATATTACCTATAAAGTGTAAAAAATATTTTATTTACAAAATAGGTGGATTTTTCGTTAAAACGCACACTCACTCACTCTCTGTACACATACCGAAATGCAATTGAATAGATTTTATGAATAAACCTACAATCCATTTTAATGTACCTAATTTAGTTCATTTACATACTTGTCTGGTATTGCCAGAACAGAACATAGGTATCTAGATATAATTATACCATGAACAAAAATTATGAACTTTTTACAAATACATATTTGCTTTCTGTATATTTAGGCGAGGTTAGAAACAAAAATACCTAGGTAGGTAGTACATATAACTCAAAAAATAACAAAATTTAAAAGTCATATTTGCTAAACCTATGAGAAAAAATTATAAGATTTTTTTATTATTTATTCCTTAACTAGGTAGGTACTTATTGACCCAAATCATTACTTTGTCGAATGGACAGGTGGCTTTACTTTATAGGAAATGTAATGGATATAACGCCTACCTAACAAAAGGTGTTCAAATTACTTACTTACTTGGAATGTGGATACAAACACTTAAGAGGCTGCCAGTCGCTGATTGCTCTTTTTCGAAACGAATTAAGAAATACTTCTGAACAAGCCACATCTACTATTTTTATAAGTATATTACTTCAGGTTCCTACCTAGATTTCTATTAAGCTGAAAACATAATAGCAGAAACTTTTCACGATAAAATTATTATTTCAAAATGATACGTTTTAGAATTTATGATCGAAATATTTTATATACCTACTATTCAAATCAACTTGTGATTTATTGTTAAAGATAGGTAATATGTAGATCTAGATTTCTATTAGGATAGATTTTTGATAAGTAATTATACATAATTTATATCATTAATTTATTCGAAAAGCTAAGGCGGACCACGCGCGGACGTGTGTTTGTCATCATTGCAGCGGTCGGTAGGATTATTTATCGAAGTGATTAAAGATGGGTACATCTTTATTCACATATACTATACATTATAAAATAGGAGATGTGGCTTGTTCAGAAGTATTTCTTTTTTCGTTTCGAACAAAAATAATCGTCGACTTTCAGCGTCTTAAGTAAAATTTAATAATAAAAATATTAAAATCTAATTAACGCATACATAACTCAATCATTTGACTCCTATTGTAAAGTTAAAACTATTTTTTACCTATCTTAACGTTACCTGAGTATTTACACGATTGACTTTGGATTCTACGTCTACTTACTAAGGATTTCTTCCATTCCATGAAATTATTTGCACGGCTCCCGGTTCATAAACTAGGTTTAAAACCAGATATCTACGACATTTACTACAAGGGAAAGTACCACAAGTCCGAAAGTAATATCAAAACCATTTACTCCTGGTGCAAAAGTGACAACGCTATACGAGTTTGTATTGCGTTGTCACTTTCGCACCGTGAGTAAACTAAAAAAAATACTTACTGTTTTGATATTAATTTTGAGCTTGTGGTACAGCCCAAGGAGGAAACAGCTAGTATATGATTCCAAAGTGGAATTTGTCATCCAAGACGTAAATAGGTCACAACTGAGCGGATTATAATATGAGCAATCCCAGGATGACTTACGAAAATATTTGCACACAAATCACGCGCCAATACCACACATTCGAATAGAGATAGTGATATAGGTATTTTAGATCATACATACGTACATATAAAATTTGAACGTTACTAATACAATTAGTTATTGATATCAGGTAAACAAGTCTAGTTTTCACATTGAACTTGAGTCCGCGCCACGATATTTGAAATAACTAAGAAAGATCGTGAAGACGTATGTTTTTTAAGTTTGTTTGTTACGCCACACGCCGTATTATCTGCTGGACCGATTTCGACGAAACTTGGATCATTATTATAACTTTTTTAACTTTTTAACTTTGGAATAAATGAATAATAATATTATTATTATTATACATGGTTTGTGACCGGAGTAAGCATATAGGCTACTTTTTATTCAGGTACAACGCAGCGAAGCCGCGGGCGCCAGCTAGTTATGTAGTTACTTATAGATAGTGTCATTATGGTGAGTCATGTACCAAGATTCACGACCGACGCGCTGTAGCCTTGATTACTTAAGTACGTTAACTGGACGTGGCTCGGACTCATATAAATTTCTACCACTTAAAGTTTTCTCTAACGCAATTCGCAAACAAACATACCATATGCACTATTCAAAATACAGCTTAGAGATTAAAAATAAACGCTATACTATGGCAGTGGGTGTGTATTGATTGTTCACAGTCTTTGCACAAATTAAATCTAAAATACTAATTTAAAATAACTGAGATTCATTGGAAATCTTTTACTAAGCATTATTTTTGTTATACTCTTGTTTCCGCGTCGTCTTCTTCAGTAGTAGATTTCCTAGAGCAGAAAATTCATAGATTAAGTATATTTAAGTATACCTCTACACATGATTGACAGATAAATCAGGAAAATATAACAAAATACAGATCTTTTACAGAGCAAGCGGAGGTGATTTTTGTAGTCGATGCCAGCGCCACCAACTAGACACAACTTGTAGGAAACTAGATGGCGTTACCTGTATTACTTTGCATTCAGGAAATAGAAATAGGATAGGTAATAACTGGCTTTACATCTGTGATAAATACAGGGTGTCCCAAAAAATAGCTTCACATGGAAGTCCAAAAGTAGAGCAGACTTTGGTATCCCACTACCTCAAAGAAGTAAATTTAAAGACATCTATAAAAATAATAATAGACCGCTATGATAGTTTATTAAGTACCTACAGTATCCAAACCAGTCTTATATATCAGCAGCAGGATATCTTCAGCTTTCAGAAATGAAAAAATATAATTGAATAGTAGTCGAATAGCTTTGAAAAGTTTGACAAAGAAACAACACCATTTAAATACCTACTGAATGATTGTCAAAATAATAGACACAAGATTCATATATACCTCTTCTCTATTGGTAGATGATGGTTCGAGGCGATTCAGCAACACGGCACCGGTTAGCAAAGCAAAAGATGATTATAATGAGTGTTTCTCATACAACCGCCACCATCTAAAGACAATCATTTAAAAATAGAAATAAAGGCTAAATGCTATGAGAGATCCGTTTTTTAACAGCCACAAACAGAAGATGAATTCTAGTTTAAAAAACTGGGCCTACCTTTTCGATTAAAACATGACGTTAGGTATCTTATAGTGCTCTTTGTTAACGATTAATTGATCTCGATAATTTGCAATTAACAATTGCAATACATCGTTTCAGAGGCACTTACAAATATGTTATTTAGTATGTAGGAAGAAATCTCAATAACATTTAGGTAAAAATACAACCACCAAAACTATGCAGTAAGGAAACTTAAAATTTGATTCTTTCGTCCAAAGCTGGGCTAGGACGGTATTATTTTCAAAAATATTAAATATAATTATACATGCATAATAAACATTCACTAAAAGAGAAAAAGAAAATGTTTTAATTATTTTGAAATAGTCTTACTCGCTCGTCTCTCCCATGCTCGCTAGTGGCGCCACCATTTGTTGTTGAGCTTCACCTAGTAGAATGAAATAGTATAATAATTACTATGACTTATTTTTTTGTTATATAAATGAGTTTGAGCGACCGTGCCTAAAGCATTTTGTGGTGTACCTATCCATCCAGTCACCATGCGAAAAGCGATGTAATTTTGTCTGCTTTTCCTCTTTCAATGAGAAATATTGCTGTATTGACATTACTACAGTCATTTGTCATTAAGTAACAACTATTTACGGCTAATAAATTCACATTTATTGAATTATTGTAAATTTTAAAACAATTTTGAACTAATGACCTACCTGATACTTTGGCGCATTCTGTAGGATACTGGGATAAAATGCAGCAAATATATTTACAACAGAGGTCGTCTAGCTGTTCTTTCGCTGTCATAACAGAATAGTTGTGTTACCAAATGAATGTAACCAAGTTCTACATTTGGCCTAGTACGATTAGGTTTGTTAATACAGCTTCTGTGTTTTGCTTATTTTCTGAGGATGTGTGCGAAAAACAAGCTAAATATAAAACAGTGTTGTACCTGCGTGCCTCACTTCGCTACTACGGGTTTGGGGTGATTGTAGCCCTCGCGTGTTCGAATGGTCCTCCTCAGCTAAAGCAAGCAAAATAATAGGTAAGCTTATAGACAAAAGCATGGGGTAAAAATAAAACAAAATGGAAGCACACTCGTTTTCACTCTTTATAACACCACTATGTTTATCTACTAACCTACCTACATCAACACGCACGGGGTTTTATAATAATATAGGTATAGGTGTATCTAGTATCCCGAAAGGTCCATTTGAATCGTCGGTCGGTTTGAACAGTTTTACTTTGTTAAACGACTTTTGAATATAACTATAGATTTTGACACGGGTCTTTATCACGTAATTACCTTTAATTTACTTTCCCGACGTTTCGGCTATGTTACAATAACCATGGTCGCGGGCAGTCTACCTATAGTTATGTCTACTAATCACGATAGTTTGAAAGACTTTTGAATATGTTTTTTGAGTAAAACACTGAAAAGTTATGCTGTTTTGGTTTCAAATCAGTCCAATGATTAGGTTTTAATACATTATGACAACATGTTTTAAATATGATGGGTAAAATAATCAGTTTATTTAGAATTTTAGGGCACCAATGATACTGTTTTTACCCAAATATAGCAAAGCAGCAAACAGGTTATATGTTTAAATTTACCCCTTTTTGGTTTACTATATTAGTTACCTACGAAACACACATGACTAGCACTGGATAACTAGCTGAATACATTTACTAAGAAAGGATGGTTTTGGGGTGGTTGGAAAAAACTACCACGCATCAACAGTAAGGAAGAGAGACAAAAACCATTAATGGGCGACTCTCAAAAAACTTACCTGTATAAGGGAACAGGTATTTATCATGATGCTTCTCAGATCCTTCCGACATCCGGTCGTTGTACTCCGATCCATAATGACCTTCCATTTTCCTCTGATAATCATTCTTCAGCATAGTTGCGATCCCTGAATCTCTGAAGTCTCTCGGGGGGTAGCCATCATGCTCTCTCGTGGTAACATGATTTCCCTCGCGAAAATCCCTAGATCCATACACATTTGTGTCATTCAGATATTTGGTAGGGCTGTATCCGTAGTCGGAGGTCCGACTTGAGAGGTAGGTTTTGGAGCCGTAAGGGTTGCCAGGTAGGCGATACATTGTAGGGGAGATGGGGTAGTTGGGATCGTAAGGCATTTGTTTCTCAGTGTCGGTGGGTAGCACGCTGTACATCAGCTCGTCTTCCATTACTCCGTATCTGCGGATAATAAATTAAAATTAATTTATGATAACAAAAGTCTGCTTAATATATCGTCCTCTTTGTTTATTTTTTTCGCATACATTTTTCAGACAATAAATAATGTCCAAGGCATGTACTACAAGGTCTTAAAGTAATATTAAAACAGTATTATTCGCGGTAGTAGTATTGTTTTAATATAACTTAATATGTCGTGGTAAGAGGGCTGGATTATAAATATAACGTTTGATTTAGTTACAAAAAAGAATGAGAAAATACTGCAGAATTTCAGATCCCACCGGCTGCGCCAATCGTAAAATCTCAATAAAATATTTGTAGTTTCAGTATTGATAAATACAATTCTTGAACTAACCTGTTATCCAAAGGCAGTCGTGAGGCGTCCACACTCGCCACGTAGGTGTCATGAACATTCTCCAGAATAGAAGGCTTCATTCTGTGCCTCAGGTGGTAAACATCGGACGTGAGATCAGGGTTCGGCAGAGGGTTGGGAGATGGTGACGCCATACCGGTATTTGCGCCTTCGTTGTCTGAACCTGTTTCCTGTGACCACCTACCCATTTCTGGACGGTTTGATTCTGAAATAATATATAATGCTAACATTTAGAATTATATTTGGGAAGTTTATACAATTTTGAAAGATAGGTACCTTACTTGGATTTACTGATTTTGAAACAAACAATTTAGATTAAAAATAAAAACCGGCCAAGTGCGAGTCGGACTCGCGCACGAAGGGTTCCGTACCATTACCTATAAAAACGGCAAAAAAATCATGTTTGTTGTATGGGAGCCCCCCTTAAATATTTCTTTTATTTTGTTTTTAGTATTTGTTGTTAGAGCAGCAACAGAAATACATAATCTGTGAAAAATTTCAACTGTCTAGCTATCACGTTTCATGAGATACAGCCCTGTGACAGACAGACAGACAGACAGACGGACAGCGAAGTCTTAGTAATAGGGTTCCGATTTTACCCTTTGGGTACGGAACCCAAAAAATATATAAGTCGTAGGTACCAAAAACTTTCATTACACAGGTTTTACATCTATTCATCAATACTTAGTCATCGCCAATGAGGAAATTTTCAAGTAAAACCCATTGAATGAAGAGGTTTCATTTAGAGGTTTCAATAGGAAAATAAGGTTAATGCAGTTACTTTTTGTGTGTAGAAATATTGAATACCTTCTCTTATATGAGCTGGCCATCTCGGGGAAATGCCTAGCGGGGCGCCTTCCGTGATATTGGGTAGGTAGCCACTGCTATTGTTACCGTTCTGGCCCCGATCTCCTGTGAATAACGAGTTATTACTTATTGAAAATCAATTTTATACAATTAGGTAGGTAGGTACCTAATTAGGTAAGCAATTCATCGAAAATAGAATTGATGACTATTGATACAACATCGATGAAAGTCATATGCCACGTCATTTGCTATCCTTAGCATTATAAAATGCGAAAGTTTGTGAGTTTGTTTGTTTGTTACCTTTGTAAAAAGTTTGTAAGTATCACAATAAAAAAAAACTCGACTGTAATCCGCAAGTACGGTAGACATCCTCTCAGATCTCCAGGCGCTTAGATCCTTTGAATATGTCTAGTAGGAGTAGTCAGAGGCACGTCCAAACATTATTATTGGCACATTTTGCACTAGTTAGCATTCCATACGTGACAGGTTGCAAGCCCATCGCATACCTATACCTTCTCAATAGCGTTCAAAATAAAAAAAAATTGCGCGAATTGCTAGCTTGTAAATGACTTACGATTGGTCGAAGGCGGATGGCGTGACGTATCCTCATCATCCGAGGAGTGACTGGACGCCAGGTCGAGGCTCCTGGCACTACCGTCACTGTCACTGTCAGTGGCTTCGGTGGCTTGCTCCTCGGGTGACGTCACGGTTGTCTTCCGGCGACGCCGACCTTCTTCTACAAGCAAGGTTTGTGATGGGAGATGCAATATGCAATAGCGCTTGTGTTGTGGTGTACCTATGCCTACCGTTCATCCTTTAAGGCGATACTTGAAATTTTTGACTTTTTGTATGGGCTGATTCTAGCCGGATAAGACGGAAAAAGTTATAAAACTGCCATTATCTCGAAAACCATCAAATTTAAAAAGAAACTGTCTGTAATTTATTTAGCTAGTATGATTATCTTACGAATTATATAAAAATAACTGTTTAGCTATTCATAGTTTTGATTAAAAACGAAACTAGTGTTTTTGAAGAGCCAACTTTGGAAAATAAATCTATCGAGAAAAGTTTCACCAATCGTGATTCTGTCTGTAATTTATCTAGATTATATCCTTAAGTTATATTTGTCATTAAAAACAAAACTGTATGTTTTGTGATTATTGAGAAAAAACGATTCTACATTCACCAAACACATTAATTACTCGCCTTAATTTAATCATTTGGTGAGTCGAAACGACGGGCTAAGGTAAGCCCTTGGTATTTGGTTATACTATTTGAACTTATAATGACTTTTTTAAACAAAACAGCGTTTGGTAGGTGTGCGTTTAGTGTAGGTAAATATGGGTACTTAGTAGAGAGGTAATTTGGTGCAGATGAATGAATATCGACCTTTTTGTTATTGCAATGTGAGTTTAAAAAACTTTGCACTGTTTAACTGTGATGTGCGCGTTCAAAGTTAATTTAATTAAAAATTACTTTATTGCAATTATAATATAGTTGTATTGCCGCCTCTGTCCGTGACCCTCAGAAGATTGTCTCAGTTTTCAATTGTAGGTATGTTAAGGTACCTACTGTTGAGAACTACGACGATCTGTGATTTTGCAACAGCGCCGACCTTCGTCTACAAGCAATATTTGCGATGGGAAATGCCTGTGCCTGTATTAGCAAAAGTGAAGTAGGTATTGTTTTGCGTAAGATTAGATCAAAATTTTCACGTACTAAATACATGATAGTGTTGGTTCTATTGTGTGTGTGTGTGTGAAATATCTATTAGCTATTAACTAAAGCTGTAATTGTATCACACTTAGCTTGTGGAAGCACCAATACCTAGGCGTTGGTAGGTCCTATGTAGCTGTGTTCAATACTTATTTATTTAGGTATGATGTGACAGCTAATGTCACTTCACAAATTATATTACCTAATGGTAACAGAGGTCTAACAGGTGTACGACGGGATTTTGAAAACAATACAAATTATAAAAAAATCTAACTAGAATTAGAGAGACTGCGAATTTTGGAGTTTTTACTTAGTCTGCATCCGGAGGGTAATATCCGGAACTACGTTTTAACGAATTACCTACGAACCTATTTGAAACAATCTTTCATCATTTGAAAGGTACATTATTCCAGATCTAGGCTATTTATTATTACCACACAGGCGAAGCCGCGCATGGAAGCTAGTTAAGATAACTTACCATTACCATCTTTCCTGGTGTGCAATGAAGAGTCGAAGCCTCTGAGGTAAGCGGGCATGTCGCTAGCACTTGTGTTGTAGTTTGATGTCGATGTGCTTGTGTGGCGGAGTTGGCCATCGCTACGACTGATTAGGAAATAAATAAATTAAGCACTTTAAATTTAATATTTTTGTTAAAACAAATCAATAAAATATGAGTGGATATTTCACACAGCGCCATCTAGCCTGGAACCAAATAACTGATAGAATACATATCTATTTTTTTTTGGAAATATATTTAATACAATATTATTGCACCCAGACACAAAACAAACATCCAAGTTCATCATGAAAATATTTGTACTGGTTGGGAATCGAACGCATAACCTACAACTCAGAAGGCAGAGTTACTGCCAACTAAGTTGAATAAAATAGAATCACGACTGTAATACCCAAGTACGGTAGACATCCTCTTAGATTTCCAGGCGCTTAGATCCTTTGAAGATGCCTAGTGGGGGTAGTCAGATCTTTGAAGATGGCTAAAGGGGTTGATCAGAAGCACGTCCAAACATTACATTTGGCACATCTGTGAGCCAATATGATAATTATGGTTTCATTTAGGTACCTGTATGGACTTGAGCTTGTCTTATTGGTGGATCTGGATGTGGTGGATGAAGCTGATATACCGATATTGCGCATTTGACGTCCTGGTTCCGTGCTACTGTGATACGCCAAAGCAGACCTTGAATACGTTAACATTAGATTTAATTATCACTACATAGTATAAAGCAAAGTCGCTTTCCGCTTCCCGCGTCTGTATGTAATATGTATGTATGTATGTATGTATGTTTGCTTATATCTTTAAAACTACACAACGGACTTTGATGCGGTTTTTTTTAATAGATAGAGTGATTCAAGAGGAAGGTTTATATGTATAATACATGCATAATATAGTAGAGAAACACTGATAATTTTAGAGGTTTCTAATGTGATGTCGTAAATAAACACATTTTTTTTCTACAATAAAGTCCGCGATGGTATTAGAAATGTCTTACGCACAGCGAAGTGGCACGGGTCAGCTAGTTATTATTATAAAAAATAAAGGATCACGACTGTAATCCCCAAGTACGGTAGACATCCTCTCAGATCTTCAGACGCTTAGATCCTTTGAAGATGCCTAGTGGGGGTAGTCAGAGGCACGTCCAAACATCATATTTGGCACATGCCCACATTTTGCAGTAGTCAGCATACGTGACAGGTTGCAAGCCCATCGCCGCTATATTGTTACATTAAATAATTATCAACAGCACTTGCAATATCGTATAACATGATAAATACCCGTTTAAAGTAAAAGTTCTATAGTTTTATAATAAAAACCATAATTAAACCGAACAATAAATAATATCGATGCTGACTACAACACTCACAAGTATTTGCAGATCGTGCGTATGTCCGATATGCTGGATTTTCAAAAAGCGGTATCATATATACTCTATGACATATTCTCAGACTTACCGAATATATACACAAAAAAAAACATATAAATCGGTCGAACCGTTTCGGAAGAATTTAGTTACAAAAACTGTGACACGAGAATCTATCTACTATATAAAAGAAAGTCGGGTTTGTTACAACACTTAAAACTCAAGAACGGCTAAACCGAATTGGCTGAAAATTGGTGGGGAGGTAGCTTAGAACCAGGAGACGGACATAGGATACTTTTTAATGGGAATGATAACGGGAGTTAATTCTAAAGCGATACGAAGTTCGCCGGGTTAGCTTGTTTAATATAATAAGAAGATATGTTTACGAACCTGTTGATTTGTGAAATGTTTTGAGCACTGCTGCTAATGATGACTGATGTATCAGCTAAAGGCACTTTCTTCCCAAGGCAGCGTAATGCGGTTCTGTAAAATAATCATTGAATAAAGTTCCCGGTGGTTCTTAGTTTTTAATATACCTGTATTACTAGTGGAAACACTCGCGACTTCGTTCATGTGAATTTATTTTTAAACAAATTCCCACCCCCGCTGCACCTTTTTAGGGGTTCAATTTTGGGAATTCCTTTCTTAGTGCACCCCTACTCACCAAAAGGAATACACCTTCAAAATTTCGAATACAAGGATGTTTAGATCTAGTGAAAATTCGGTAAAAGTTATGCCTTCAAAAAAAAATAGGGTCACGACTGTAATCCCCAAGTACGGTAGACATCCTCTCAGATCTCCAGGCTCTTAGATACACCGTTTTGAGCACGTGTTTTTTGATGCTCATATAAATTTTTCGAACAAAAAATCGATTGATGCACGCCGGGATCCCAAGACCTTCAGATTGAAAGTCTAGGTATCTCCTACTCTGCCAACACGGCAACAAGTAAGTCTTACCTTCGCAAGTTGTCTCTGACGCGTACGTTGAAGGCGATGTATCCTGCAGCGGCCGCGGTTGCGTGTAACGCCACAGCACAAGCCAACGCTGTGCTTAATGCTCCACGTCTGTTGCCTGCCTCACTGCCTAGAAGGAGGGCGCTGGCCCACGAAAGGCAGAGGAGGGGTAGGCAGATAATGCTGACCGCTAGAAGCATCCTTTAACAATGGAAGAGGTTGAATTGGAAGTACAGTACCAGGGAAAAAAGGTATGTTGTGACTGGACATGGAATCGATAACAAACAGTTATATTTTAAACTCCGACAGACATGCCCATCAAAAAAAAAAACCGGCCAAGTGCGAGTCGGACTCGCGCACGAAGGGTTCCGTACAATTATGTATAAAAAACGGCAAAAAACACGTTTGTTATACCATACTATGCGGGAGCCCCACTAAAATATTTATTTTATTCTGTTTTTAGTATTTGTTGTTATAGCGGCAACAGAAATACATCATCTGCAAAAATTTCAACAGTCTAGCTATCACGGTTCAAGAGATACAGCCCTGTGACAGACAGACGGGAAGACAGACAGACAGACAGACGGACAGCGACGTCTTAGTAATAGGGTCCCGTTATTACCCTTTGGGTACGGAACCCTAAAAAAGCAGTTTCTGTTTTCTCCGAATTTTACAATATTCCGGCTATTCCAAAAAAAAAACAAACCTTGTCCAGACTATAACGAACACAACACAAAAAAAAGTCAGATCGGTCTAGCCGTTCTGGTGTGATGCGCTTTTATCACTGTGTATGATAATATATAATTTGTATTTATATAGCTGAACATAAAATATTTACTCTAGTTTCGTCTCAGCCCAAATGTGGATACTCGTATAGCGAGAACTTAGCAATGTCCATGATGTAAATAACATTTGATTGTCCATGATGTAAATACAAAATATTCTGAAATATTCTTATCACCCATAGCTTCTTGTTCCAGCATCTACATAATCCGACTCACCTCAGATTCCCAAATCCGGTGACGTGGTCCCTAACAGTAAAGGCGGCTCGGGTGGCCCCAGCTAAGAACACAAACGCAGCAGCTGCATACACCGCTGCTGGGACAACCACCCACCACACCACTGGCTCGTGGCAGCTCACCCAGCAACTGGAATCATAGAACAAGTCAACGTTTAAAGAGTTTTATTCATGAAACTATATAAGGTACCAGATATCACTATCAAAACATGTACTACCTTTACAGATAGGGAAGTGGGTACTACCTTTGCTTTTATCTATACATATAATAAAACTGTAGAAGAATTCAATTCTGTACATTGAATAAAAACTAAAAAAAATACTCCTAGGGGTACTCCAAAAAAATATATTTTGAAATTTTTGTCTGTCTGTATGTCTGTTGTCTGGCTTTCACGCAAAAACTATTGGACGGATTTTGATGAAAATTATTTTGTTATATAGCTATTAGTCCTCGGCAACATATAGGCTATAATTTATTTTGAAGATTGGAATACCAGATGTGAAACTATCTATCGACCAGCGAAGCGAGCACGGGTCAGCTAGTCGTCAATATAATCTTACGTGAGTAATTCCCGCGTTTTCTCATAATGTGAAAGACAAATACCAGTATGTTTCAAATATCTTGTATGTAACGTTACAACAAGATAACATACAACCCAACTACCTAATACTATAAATCTAAAAGTTTGTGAGGAAGTTTAAATGTTTGCGCCACAATCACACCTAAACGGATTTGGATGAAACTTAGAATATAATACATAGCTAATGTCCTGGAATAACAAATAGGATACTATTTATCCAGATACCATGCGGGCGGAAGCTAGTTAGTTATAACTTTAACATATATTTATTGACTAACCTCTACGGTGGTGGTGTTTGGAACCATGTAGGCACACAGTGGTCAATATATCTTAGAAGAATCTCAGTTCTTTGAGACGATAATTAAATAATGTAGACCTTAAAAATTATGATTTCCCGTATTGTTGATCATCTCTAGCTAAAAACACTGTAGGCAGCAGACCAGTACACGCATAGACCAGCGTAGTTGAAGTCTTTAAGTCTTAACCTAAAGATGGAGTTAGTAAAGATTGCTAGTGGATTCTACTCACAACAGAGCGTTTCCGTATTGGTGCTGATGATGGCTTGCTGCTAAAGCAAGGAGCACAGCAGGCGCGGCATAGGCAGCAGCCAGGTGGGCGCAAAGACCAGCGTGGTTCACATCTCTAAGCTCCCTGACCAGGCGACGCAGTTGGTACGCGTCACATGCCATCC
Organism: Hydriomena furcata; assembly: GCA_912999785.1. Classification (NCBI taxonomy): domain Eukaryota; kingdom Metazoa; phylum Arthropoda; class Insecta; order Lepidoptera; family Geometridae; genus Hydriomena; species Hydriomena furcata. Next base: position 13,071,022 of record OU538825.1, on the reverse strand, counting down.
AAGCGAGGGCAGATAGCCACCAGTAGTGGAGTGACATTGCGATTAGCTTGCAGGCGAACTGGAAGATTATACATTACAGTTGACATGATTGAAGAAATCTAGTCTGTGTCGATATTCGGGGCGCGGCAAGTGACTAAAGAAAAATTTAGAGGTGCGAGTTAGATGTGCAAGTTTTACAGATATATGTTTTACAGATCTGGTTGTTGTGGTCGAAGATTTTAGAGCTTATCAAACTAAATCGGCAAACTAAATCTCAAATAAATTATATCGATTTGTGTGCAGGAGCAAGAGATTTCGCTAGTTACAGATTGAAATACTGGACTTTAAATATCGTCAAAAAAGTTTAACGTAAAATTCCTGGGAAACTGATTTTAATCTAACTTCTCTTGCAGGTATGTCATCATTTTCTGCTCTTTTTTCCACTTAATGTGGGGTCGGCACAACATGTTGCGGAAGGATTTGACTTATGTTTTACAACCGACCGCCTGCTTGACCTCTTTGGAAATACTTGCTGAGTAGACTTAGGTACTATACTACTTCTCTTATAGGCATCTAACGGTCAAATAACAGTTCTTTGAGTAAGGAACGCATACCTCATTCTGCACAAGCGAAGTCCTCGCCTTTAATGCTACCAGGTACAGCAGCTCAGCCATAAACGTGCAGAACATCAGATGCTTGTGTATCGAGTTGGACACCGTGGAAGCCCCTCCACGCATTAGACAGAGAGCAACCCATGTTGTAGCTAGCAGTGGGAGTGAGATGCTGAATGCTGTGTACGATGTTACTGACTCCAGGAGAGATGGCTCTGGGATGAACTGCGGAAGAGTTTTGTTGGTAAACTTCACACCAGTTTTGAGGTAAAAACTACTTGCTTGTTTTTGGTGGGCAAGAGAACTTGAAGCAATTAATCGCAAAGCAGTTTAACAAGTTCAAAACTTACTTCAATATCGACTTCATCGACGAGAATAGCGAAGGTAGAGAGATGGTTGCAAGTGCAGTTGATTAGCAGAGGTTCTCCAGTGTACGGGGACCAGTCGTAGTCGATCTCAGTGTGGCAACCAACGCGGGACCATTCACCAGACCTGAACAATGATAAATTGAGCTAAATCTTTAAATGAGAGCATGTAGAGACTATGGGATAGTGTTCAATTGAGCTGATGATCGTAATGCTTCAAGAAAATGTGAGCATGATCAGTACATATTTTACCTGACTTCATAGTATTGTAGAGATATAAACTTACCCTCTCAACGTAGACCAATGAACACACTGCGGATTGGTCCTGGAGCCAAACGTATCCTTATCAATATCCAGCCACATCTGCAGCCTTATCGGCTTCTTCAGTCTTATCCCTCCCATGCTTTTATACACCAACTTCTTTGTTATATCTTTGGTTGAATTTACAAACTCTTTCCCAATATCTTTCTTCAAATCTTCTGCAACCAAAGCCAATGCTTTGGGGCCTTCTAGTCTCTCAGCGATGTACGTGGAATCGTTTTCTAGTATCGTGTCGTCTTCATTGAAGGTTTTTTCTTGCTTCTTGGCGGGTTGGATGAGGATAGGTCCATGACCATCGTGATTCGCGTGGTCTTCGTCGTTGGTGTGTGGCCATGAGGTTTTGGGCAGGTGGTTTGATTGCATGTTATGTTGGTTGTTTCCTTTGTTGGCGTAAACGATTCCTGTTAGAAAAGTTATTGTATAAGTTTTTATAATCAGAACACATCTATTAATGAATATCATGTTATTACCTTACTACATTATGTAGTTTATTACCTTCAATATCCTCCATATTGTTCTCCATAGAGTTATCCTCTCCGTCGCTGGACTCCTTCATCCAAACATACTCCGGAACAAACAGAGCCACTTGTATAATAGGAGATCCTATAGTCATATTAACCCCCCATCGCCGAGTCACTGATTCGTCCATACTGAGAGGCATAAGACTGGAAGTGTTGCGAGAATATTGGAGGTAGGAGAATACAGCACGGGATTCTGAGTTTGATTCTAGGTTCTCTGAAAGTAAAAAGGTATTTTTTTAAAGTGACTTTATAAATAGTATTGCCACTGAATATCAGTGGATATGTTTGTCGTCACTCTTGTTAGAGTATTGTGTCCAGCAGTAGCATCTACTAACTGATAATGATGATGTACTCCAACAAAAACTGAAAATTGTGTTTGCCATTGCCAACTATACAGGTCTATGTCAAGCAGAAGACACTTATGCTAACAATGATTCAGTTCTGTAGGCGGAAAAAAATAGAAAGGTTTAAAAGGAAAAGAATGCTTACCTTGCAAATTGTTATTATTAATCCCAAGCAGATCCAACGGTAGTAGCACTCTTGTATTCTTATCAAACTTGCTCTTACTCTTCACGTAATTATTGTACTTCGGAAAAGAAACCGTGGGACTTGAAGGTTTCTTGTTTTTTACTGCTTTCAAATTGTATGGAGCTTTGATGGGTGAGTGTATAAAAGATGATGTATCGGGAAGTACCACTCGCTCTGTGGTATACGATTCTATGTTGTAGCGGTTTAGTTGCGATGGCTCGAAGCCGTATATTGATTCGGCTGTTACTATATCAACGCCGATTACTGTAAAATTTTACACGACTTTAATAATTTATTAGAAAATTCTGGAACACGATAGTTTCACAGGAATAACAAAGCTTTCTCACAAACTTATAGGTTAGTAGGACAACTTACCAAGATCGGAAGTGACAATTTCAAAAGGACTTGTGTAGGTATCGTGTTGGCTCTCCGCTAGTACCGCGATGTACTTATCGCACTTGTTCAGTAAGAGTTCAACTCCATGTCCTGTCAGTTCCTTGATCCGTTTCCACTCTTTCTCGTATTGTTCGTTTAGAATAGTGTTTGCTGATTTTATTACATTCTGAAACAAATTGTCAGTTATTCATAGTTTTATTCAGATATATAAAAGATTTAAGTTTACCAACAATTTTGAAAGTAATGAACAAAATGGGTCCTAACATTTTGCCTTGTAGGACTCCGCACATAAAATGTGTTTTTATTCAAGAAAACATTAGTGAATATAAGTTGTAAATGTAACAAAGAAAATTAATATGGCAGTGTAATGTGTAATTCACTTAAGAAATGACTGTACTCAAAATATTGATATCGAACTTTGAATCCACAGTATCAAAAGCATTACAGAAATCGTGCTTTTACTCACCCGAACATAATCCTTATCTTGACTATGCGTAAGGTTCAATCCAGCTTGCCGCAACTCATACTGCAACAGTTCTAGTAATATCCCTTCGGCTACTAAAACATCAGCTCCGTACAATCTAGGGGTGTTCGCACATGCAGAGATCAAATCAGCAGCTAATCTAACTCCTACAAAAGTGTTCACAGATAACTCTCCAGTTTCTATCTTGTGTAGCTGTTTCCTTAGCTGGTAGAAGGTAGATGTGGTACAGTTAAACATGTCAGGTTCCTGCCAGGGGACCACTTGGGTCTCGTCGCATGTTCTGGTTGCTTTGCCGCTGGTGCCTAGAACAAGCCGCAAAATCATTTTGTATCAGTCAAATTCAAAAGGTCTCAAGGATCACAAGGATCATTTTGAAAATTAGTTGAACAGAGCTATCTTAAATTGCAATCCACAAGGCTCTTATGATAAGGGAATTGTTTATTTTTTATGTGTACCTATTCTTTAGTAAGAAATCTTAGATAAAATACTATAAAAATAAACGTTTTTCAAAGTTAAACGGGTATTTTGAAAATATTTCTATTTTTAAAAAGGAAAAGGTGAGGCAAGTTCTTGGAACTCAAATTAGCACAAATTGCAACCGCAATAAACAATAGTAGCAAAGTAGCAATATCAATAAACATTGATTTTACCTGTAGGACAATCAGTGATTGCTTCAACTCCAAACTTAGTTCGAGGCCACCACACTCCTTGGGAAAACGAGCGAGGACATCCATCGTACACAACTGAAAAAATTGGACAATTTAAGAGGCTCCCAGTCGCTGATTGCTCTTTTTCGAAACGAAAATAGAAATACTTCTGAACAAGCCACATCTCCTATTTTTATAAGTATATTACTTCAGGTTCCTACCTAGATTTATATTAAGCTGAAAACATAATAGCAGAAACTTTTCACGATAAAGATATTATTTCAAAATGATACGTTTTAGAATTTATGATCGAAATATTTTATATACCTACTATTAAAATCAACTTGTGATTTATTGTTAAAGATAGGTAATATGTAGATCTAGATTTCTATTAGAATAGATTTTTGATAAGTAATTATACATAATTTATATCATTAATTTATTCGAAAAGCTAAGGCGGACCACGCTCCGACGTGTGTTTGTCGTCATTGCAGCGGTCGGTAGGATTATTTATCGAAGTGACTAAAGATGGGTACATCTTTATTCACATATACTATACATTATAAAATAGGAGATGTGGCTTGTTCACAAGTATTTCTTTTTTCGTTTCGAACAAAAACAATCGTCGACTGGGAGCGCCTTAAGGATTAATTACTCACTCTGCGAGATAAATTGCTGGTTAATCTATTTCTATATCTTTACGTTGACAAGTGACAATGACAACAATACTAGTATGAAGTTTTTTGCTTTGTTTGTCTGTTTTAATTGTAACTGTAGAGACAGTTATTATGACTAAGGTCAATAATATAATGTATAAAATTGTGGTACCTTCGCAGCCCGCGTTGGGCGCCACCTCCGCGTAAAGATTGGCGCATGCGTCGCACGCTCGCCCTATTACGCCTGCGCGGCAATGGCACTGCCCGTCAGTATCGCACGAGCTGTTCATTGAACCCGCCGCGTAGCATTGGCACGGGACGCACTCATCGGAACCCTCGGATTTATAGTGGTTTTCCTGTAAATATACATATTTTAGGTACAATTTGGCATGACGATCTCGACAGGTATGAGAAATACCAGGAAATAGGATGTAATGCCAAGTACGGTAGACTTACTCTCAAAATCTTTAGGCGCTTAGATACTTGAAGGGTAGTCAGAGGCACGACCATACATACTAACTACTACAAAACTTGAACATACGCTAAATACTTTAAATATTTGGAAAGCCTTTGACTACCGTTTGGAAAATCTTGAACCCCACATGAAATGTAATAAGGACAAAGAGTTGATACTTTTGAAAATGTTTATTTACCTTGCAATGACACTGTCCAGTATTCCTGTCGCAGTGAGGATGGTACCCTCTGCTGACGTCACAAGCACAAGGTCCACAGGAGGTCAATCCCCACCAACCACCTGGACATTCTTCGTCACCTACTTCTATGCAGCCAGATGCTGAAAGAAGTGTTTTAAATCGTGAACATTCATTGCGAATCCGACTGCAACTTCAAAAAGAAAAAAACAGCGCGAGAGCAGGAAAGAGAGATATAGAAAAAGAGAAAATTCTCCTCACAGCTCAGTTGGTAGTAGCTCTGCCTTCTGCGCTGTAGGTTGTGGGTTCGATCCCCACCCAGGACAAATATTTGTATGATGAACATAGATGTTTGTTCTGTGTCTGGGTGTTATTATACCATATGTATGTATTTACAAAAAAAAAAGTATATAAGTATTCTATCAGTTATCTGGTTCCCATAGTACAAGCTATGCTTAGTTTGGGGCTAGATGGCGCTGTGTGATAATGTCCACCAATATCTATCTATCTATCTTACAGACTGACTGACTGACAAAAACAAATATTTTGTTATAATCTTAGTTCTTATTGTAAAATTATTTAACCTTATATAAACCAACTTGTGGAAACCCTTGCGACTATTTTTATATTTTCAAACAGTCTTCAACCTCCGCTGCCCCCCACCCCTTTCCCATTAGGGGTTGAGTCAAATCATATCATTTATTTGCAAGAATACAACATTATTTTACATGTCAGATCTTAAAACTATTATGGTAGACTGTATTCAGCCTGCACGCAGGCGTGCAAATGTTTTGTGAGTCATATTATTAGAAGTAAGTATTAGACATTAGGTTATCTTAGTGCATTCCTACACACCAAAAGGAATCACTACAAACCCTCTGAATTTCAAGTTTCTAGAACCAGTGCTAGGCTGCGCGTTGATAGATCAGTCAGTCAGTCAATCAGTCAGTAACGTAAGAGTTTTATAATATAAAGAAATATTACCTGTTAGTGTGTAGCCCTGTTCACAAGTACACTGGTACCCGCGGTGTGCGTTAGTGTGCATGCAACGTGCCTGTCCGCATGGCGCCAGTTCGCACGCCGATATGCACTGCGGACCGACACGTCCCGTGTCGCACTCGCACGTGGTTTGATCCCACGCGGAAACACACTTGCTCTGAAAATACAATTATAATGAAACTCTAGTCTACACAATAGAAAAAAACATTGTAATCGGATCACCAGGTAATAAGATATGCGCAAAAAAAAAATAGAAACATGGGAACCTCCTCTTTTTTAGGGTTCCGTACCCATAGGGTAAAAACGGGACCCTATTACTAAGACTTCGCTGTCCGTCTGTCCGTCTGTCTGTCACAGAGCTGTATCTCATGAACCGTGATAGCTAGGCAGCTGAAATTTTCATAAATGATGTATTTCTGTTGCCGCTATAACAACAAATACTAAAAATAGAATAAAATAAATATTTAAGTGGGGCTCCCATACAACAAACGTGTTTTTTTTGCCGTTTTTTATAGATAATGGTACGGAACCCTTCGTGCGCGAGTCCGACTCGCACTTGGCCGGTTTTTTCGTTGATGAAAAGACGATAACAACCGCAGTAGCTTCGAAAAACTGTGACTAAAGTGACGAGATAAATGTTAGGTATGAATGTGGATAGATGTAGAAGTAGAGGTAGAAGGTATGTTGCGGTGTGGGGCGAGGGGGAGGGGTCATATTTAAAAAAAATGTTATTAAATCCTGAGTCACAGTTCTAGTATTATAGTTAAAGATATGGTTTAAAAGAACAAAGTTACACTTACAAATGGTGGACAAACGGAGAGCATGCAGTCAGCTCTGGATTGGCAGCCGTCTCTCACGTTCTCACGCACCGTTGGACGGTTGAGCAACGATTGCGCTGTACCCACTCGGACGTCCTAAAACAATAACAAACAGTTACTCAATATATTAATAAAAAAAAAATCAGAAACAAAATATTATTTTTATCGTCCGAGCCTTCGACCGGCACAATATTGAAGATCTACATAGTATTCATATTTATGAGAGTCCCATTGCGATTAGAGTTGAGGCCGCCCTATAAGTTCTTTCGACAATGTATGTTCCTTTCCAAATATACTCAAATAGTAACACTTAATCCTTCCAGACCTCATTTTAGATCTTTGAAGATGTGAGGTGTAGTCAGAGGCACGTCAAAACATTACAATTGACACATGCCCACATTTTGCAGTAGTGAGCATTCCATACGTTGCTTGCCATTCGCCACTTATAAGAATACTAACTTCTTTCCTCACGATTTTTTCCTTCACTGTTTCCAAACATTTTTCCATCCTATTTAATTTAAATCTATGTAGCTCCAAGACCTTTCGGCAATCCTTCTAACCTGTATACAGCCTTCGAAGTACCCAACTTCCGACGCCAAAAGTCCAGCTGTGGTATCCGGTCCGCCAATCAGAATCTTCCCGATATACTGTCCTTGGATCTTATTGGCCAGAATAGGTAATAGAGCGTTACGCAGTCCGTAGTCAATGCCCACAGCTATGTCGGTGCCGAGCCATTTGATCTCGATCCGATGCCAATCGCCATCGGATAGCGATGTGGATGGGAGGTACATCGATTCGCCATTGTAGGCGTAGTGGAGCAGGCCGTTTTTCAACTGTAACATGGTCAAATATTATGAACTTGGTCTCACAGCTCTATGATTTTTGGATCGATACATATGAAAGTTTTTTTTTTAGTGTGAGTATTTTAGGTAAAATAATTATCAGTAAAAGAAAATATCAAATATCTTGTCGGTTTCCAAAGTCAATCTGTTGATACGAGTATATGGGTTAGTATACAGAGTGTGTCTAAAACTGGCATCACAGCTCTGTTGGTAGTAATTGTTCAGTCTGCGCTGTAGTTCTGGGTTCGATTGCTAACCAGAATAAATTAATTATAGATGTTTGTTCTGTGTCTCGGTATTGTATTATAAGATTATAATAAAGTTATAATAATACATACTATAAGTATGTAAAATATTCAAAAAAAAATCTATCAGTAATCTATCAGTGGTTGAGAATCACAGATGGCGCGCTGTGGCATGTCCATGTTCACCAATATTTATTTATTTATTTTATTTATAACTATACTGGGCTTTCGCTTCACACTATTGGACCACTGTAACTACTGTAAGATTTGTATTTAAATACTTACACTGATCAAAATGCTGCTATTCTGCCCAACTTGGATGGACATCAGAAAGGCGTCTTGCTGCCTCGTCCGCACAGACAATGCGTTGAGCCACGGCAGTTGAATGGGCCGCAGCAATGGGTTGAACGACAGCATTCCATCGCCACTGAATCGCCATGGCACTGCCGATGCTGGATATGGAATAAGGATTGGGATTAAAATTGTGCCGACCCCAAATTAAGTGGGAAAATAAAAAGAAAATTATGATGCTTGAAATTGCAACAAAATACTATAACTATAACTTACGCTCATACTAGCCGATCCGACCGACTTTTTCTTGTTCAAATTTCAATAATCCCATAGATAAAAGCACTACCAGTTTTTCTTGAATTTTACTATTTTTTCGGGCAACTTTCTCTTTTTTTTCCCTAATGAACCTTGTCCAAAATAATTACAAAAACAAAAAATACATGCCAATTTGATTGAGCTCACTTCAAGTTTTTGCGAGATTAATGAGCAGCTTATCTATAGATTTTGACACGGGTCTTTATCACGTAATTACCTTTAATGTCTACTAATCACGATAGTTAGAAAATTAATAACGAGCAGCAATTGATTTTCATATATTTGTAAGCGATGAGATAAATAAGATAGATAAAAGATGCACTCATCTTATTACACACAATGTAAATTAGATACTTACATTCGGCACAGTCCTTGCCAGTGTAACCTTCGGTACAGTCGCAGAGGAATGTGTCCCACAAATCTTTGCATTCAGCTCCATTGTAACATGGAGCCGAGCTGCATTGGGAACGCTTCTCAGGGCATCCGGCAAGAGTTCCGTTGTCTGCTACATAACTGATAGAGAAATAACATGAATATAAACTAACTGTCCACCTCGGCTACGCATGGGTGTACTAGTGAAGATTATAGGCAATTTTGTTACCGACTTCAAAAAGGAGGAAGTTCTCAATTCGCCTGTATGTTTTTTGTGTGTATGTTTCGCGATTACTCCGGCGTTTGTGGACGGATTTACAAGCCCCCCCTCCCCACTACAATTTTTAATTATAAACATTAAATTCGGTTTTGTTTTTAGTTTTTTAAACGTAATTCGTCATCAATATATTATGTTACATTATTGCAATTTTCATAGGGATCTCTAATAAAAAGAAAAATGGCTATTGTTACTCGCTGATAATGTAGCTTTTGATAGGGGAAATTATTAAAATTAGTCCAATTATTTTTAATTTATCCATTTGCACACAAAAATACTATATGTAAAGTATCAAATATATTAGTGTAGATAAATATTGGTGGACATTTCACACAGCGCCATCTAGACCCAAACTAAGCGAAAATATTAATATGGAAACTAGAAAACTGATAGAATAGGTAATTTAGATATATATTTTCTAAATACACCCAGATACAGAACAAACAAAACAAAACTAAAATGTAAAGTACTCACCTATTGAGATCAATAAATCTGTGGTCGATATGGAAGTCTGATATGCAGCCCACGTAGTCCTTATTCTTCACTTGAAAACTGCTGGGGATGTTGGGCAGACCACCGACTTGCAAGGGTCCGGTTAGATCCAAGAATCTATGGAACATACAAAATATAAAGCTGATAAATCGAGATATTAGAGATAATGACAATTTCGAGTTTTATAAAACTGTGTGAATGAATGAAATGAAATTGGATGAACTCGAAATACAATTTTTAGGGTTTAGTAGTCTACAAGACAAGAAACCCTTATAGTTTCGCCATGTCCGTCCGTCCGTCCGTCCGTCTGTCCGCAGCTTAGCTCAGAGACTATTAGTGTTAGTAAGCTGTAATTATGTATATACATATTAGTAATGTCAACAAAGTCGTAGAATAAAATCTTTAAAAACAATTTTTTTATAAGTTAACTATTACATGTCATTTTAGGAGAAATTTTAAAAAACTGTTTTTTTCACATTTAGGACAGTGCAGCTGTCAAAAGCAAAATTGTAGGTACAACCGCGATTTGGCAATGAAATACCAACTACCATTACATTATAAAAACATTACATTACCTACTAATAATGTGGCTTTCACTTTGAAATCAAAAACAAATAAAATATATATATAACTAAAACTGTCTATGTTTTATGCAACTGTTTTCGGAGAAACGGACATTATAATCATGATTATACGAGTATTAGAAGATAATTCTTACCTATGACAAGTCTCGGTGGGAATATCGCATCGTGGAGGCAGAAGTTTCCTTGTAAAGTTGGCGCATGCGTACTTGATCCCGAAGTCGGCTGCCCCAGAGAGGGACAGACCTTTATCACAGTCGTCTAAAGTTATAGTAGCGGTCTAGAAGAGAACAGAATATCAGTTATAATCTAGCATTTTTATAGAAATACCGTGCGCAAAACGGTATACATACACGTACACGGTACACATACTTTCAGATCTCCAGGCGCTAAGATACTTGAAGATCTCTAAAGGGGGTAGTCAGGGGCATGTACAAACATTATATTTGCCACATGTTCACATTTTTCAGTAGTAAGCTTTCGATACGTGACAGGTTACAAGCCCGCTGCATATAAAAATACTAACTGGTTACCTCACGATGTTTTCCTTCACCGTTTTAAGCATGTATTATATATACATTTTTCGAATAGAAAAATCAATTGATACACGGCCGGGATTCGAACCCACGACCTTCAGATTAAAAGTTAAGGTACCTCCCACTTGGCCAACACGGCTTTTTCAGAAAACTTACCCTATTATAATACTCGACTTCAACAGTGTGCCACAATCCGTCGGCCACTCTGCCGGGTACAGTGACCTCTGCCCTCCCCCCTCCCAAGGCAAAAGTGAACCTAACCCCCTCCCCCCCGGCCCTTCCAGCGCCAGAGCTGATCATCTCTAGTGCGATGAAGTCGTGACGCTCGTTGTACCGTCCGTTGTAGAGGAGAAGTCCTGATGTCACTTGGGTTGCAAATCTGGAAGGGGTGTTATATTGTTTGAATACTAATGTGGGTATCATTGTTTTGTTCGTAAGTTGGTGGGTAAATAGATCTATGTAATAAGTTTTCTTTCATAATTCGATTTCTAAATAACTTAGAAAAATATAATATACCTCCGGACACTCCTGGGACCCTAAGCTACCAGATGATACAGCTTTCATGAAAATCAGCTCAGTAGTTTTCAAGTAAAACCCGGTCAAACAGTCAGGTAAAGTCTTCTGAACGAAAATAATTTTTAGGTCCTTTATTTGAGGTCTCCTGAATACGCTTTGGTAAAAAAATATAAGTGTGCATATTTTTTTAAGTTACTTACTGTTTTATTTTTGTTCCATAAATAAAAAAAACTTTATTCATTAAGTATATTATAATTAAATTATAATATACTCACTTGAGCCTTAAATGTAGTCGATTCCGCCTCTTCAGTCCAGGAAACGTCAAGAAAGAAGACGCAGGGAAGCTCCGCGCTTTTAGTTCGCACATCGCGGTTGTATAAGCCACGTCTATTGAGCACCCCTGGCAGAGGATACCGCCTTCCTTGCGGGCCACGCATTGCGACCCGCTGCGACAAATCGAGCCGTCGCCGTTAAAGTCGCAGGTCGCTTTGGTAAGAATCGTTTCGCACATCGTACCTAGAAGAAATGATACAGTTTTCTTATCGCTTACTAACTTTGGCTTCGCTCGCATGGTAGGTATCTGATTTTAGTGTAGCCTATTTGCTATTCTAGGGCATAGGTTATGTATATATTTCAAGTTTTATTCAAATCCGTTCTGAGGATTAGGCGTGATTGAGGCACAAACTAACTTTCAGATTAGTCGGAGTAGGATTTTTTCATCATTACGAGATTCACTACAAAAATTACTATGACGCAAACAGTGTGTCAAAATAATACCTACAGTTAGGTCACATAAAAATATAAATACGAAAGTGTATGTTGATTGGTCCACATGATTTTTTGGATAAGAACACGATTTGTTTATGGATAGTGACATCATTTGATCAATGTTATTTACCATAGCTTATGTTGCAATGGTAACTAATCAACTAATCATGAATTATACATGCTTATTGCTTACTATAATAATGCGAATAAATCATCTGTTTTAATATAGAGTGTAAATAATCTTACCATAATTCGGATTATAAGAATATTCTAAAATTAAAGTGTATCGTACCCGTAAATCCAGCTGCGCAAACGCAGGTATACCCTCCTTCACGTCGAACGCAAGTACCATTGTTGATGCAAGGCGATGAGTAGCAAAGATCCACTTCCGTATCACACATGTAATGCTCTCTTGAACCTGTAACAAAATGAACTCTTGTATTTTAAATATATGTATGTTACGAGTATGTTCTATATTGCTGTTATAATACATTAAAAGAATGGGCCCCAAAGCAGAACCATGGGGAAATCATCATCAAATTAAACAATTATTTGAAGGTTTTGTATTTAGTTTTTATTCAGCAACGTAATGATAAATTGGCAAAATGCGCCTCAGAAACGTTATCATATTTCTAACGTTAAATTAGAAGATTTGACGTAAAAAATGTAAGGTTTTAATATCAAAAGCATCCATATATACCAATAAAAGTATTCATATCTATAAAATCTTGAAAGCATTGGCATATAAACGCAAGTAATCCATATAGATATTGGTTTGATGGCGTCCAAGCAATTCGGTTTTGTATAGAGCAAAAGAGACAGCAATATATTTAAAGATGAGCAAATAGCTACGATCCTGAGTTACTTCGTTTGCTTCATTCACTCTCACCACACTCCAATGTGACTTATTTAAATTATCTTTATCAAGGCAAGTTGAGAGTATCAAAAGCCTTAAAAAATACTAATAATGTAGTAATGTAGTCATACCTGTAAAACCCTGAGGACATTGGCAAGTAAACGAAGTCACCGGGTAGATAGGACGAAACAGCACAGTATCGCTATTGATAAAGCCAGACGCGTTCCCGAATTTGAGGACGGTGAGGCACTCTTCGAAGTTCAGACACGGCTCGTGGACGCAAATGTTGTCGTCAAATGGTAGAACCTGAAACATTTTACTAATAATAAAATCCGAAAGTTTGTAAGGATGTTTAGATGTTTGTGCCTCAATAACGACCAAACGGATTTGATTAAAACTTGGAATATAGATAGCTTATGTCCTGGAATAACTTAGAGGATTAATTTTATCCAGTTACTACGCGAACATAGCTGCGGGCGGAAGCTAGTTATTCATAAATAAATCGTAATGGTGGGTACAAAGAATGAAAATATATAAAGGAGTTTTTTCATTATCAACATCAGCTCGGTGGATCTACCTTCCAAAGTTAGGCCTTCATTTGTTTGATAGTGCTTCCAATTTATTGCTTTACTCTCGATGCTTCAAAAGCAGAAAGATATAATAACAATAAGAAACTAATAATAATGAATTTAGACTTTAACGTATAAGAGAGCGATCGTTTTTTAACGAAATTTTAGCTTTAGATTGGACACAACGAATAACCACCAATGTTGACTATAATAAAGATTGTTATAAATTAATACAAACCTGAACAGTAGCCAGCCTAGCAAGAGTAGCCCGATGAAGGTACACCCTTTCCCGCAAGTGCGTCGGCGAATAGAACTGCGAAGTATCACCGGCGAAACCAACTTCCGCTTCCGGCCTTTTAGCGGAGAATGACACGTTCAGTATATTACCGGTCACATCAGTGTCGTCCTGTAAACAAGATAAAACAAATTATTCTAAAAAACATAAAACGCTAAAATAAAAACGACAAGAATTCATAAGGCCTCCTTTTTTAGGGGGGTGCCATATTTATTAATATAAAACCGGTTCTCATAACCCAAACCGCTATTCCGCCAAGAAAAATGAGGCCCAATGTTGACATTATTAGATTTATACACATACTTACTAAAATACTTAAACTTACACACATAAATAGTATTTGAAAAAAATAAACATAGGTGCTCAAATTGAGAATTTACCACATAAATAATGCTGGTTTAATTCAGTTCCTTGAAGATGACTAAAATGGGGAAGTTAGAGGCACGTCCAAACATTACATTTGGGCGATGCAAACCCATCAACGCTAGTAAAAATACTTTGAATAAATATTTGTCTAAAATAATAAGTAATTTTACCTGAACACTAAATATAAAGATATTCTCCTTCGGGCAGGGTATAATAGCGGCAAGTCCGTCAATGAAGAACCCCAACAATGGCGATAGGAACTTTTCCGCTGTCATATCGTTCAGTCGGACCGTGATTGAGTTGAACAGCATCTCTTCTGTTATGAGTCGCACCGATAGCTGCATCATCGCTTTTATTTCGTTCACACCATCTGAGATATGAGTAAAAAATAAATACTAGTGGACATTTTACATATCGCCATCTAGCCCCAAATTAAGCAAAGCTTGTACTAGGGGAACTAGATAACTGATAGAATAACTATATACTTTTTTTTTGTAGACACAGAGCAAACATCTATGTTCATCACACAAATATTTGCTCTCTGTGGGGATCGAACCCACAACCTACAGCGCTGAAGGCAGAGTTACTAACAACTGAGCTGTGAGATCTACCCTGCAACGTACTATAATATACTCGTACCATGACAGTAATCGTTCTGGTACTAGTAAAAAACTTAGTTATCTACTATTTTTTTTTTTTTTTATATTGGTGGACATTTCACGCAGCGCCATCTAGCCCCAAACTAAGCAAAGCTTGTACTATGGGAACGAGATAACTGATAGAATACTTATATACGTTTTTTTGTTGTGAATACATACTTATTATACATAACACCCAGACACAGAACAAACATGTATGTTCATCACACAAATGTTTATCCCGGGTGGGGATCGAACCCACAACCTACAGCGCAGAAGTCAGAGCTACTAGTTTCCGCTTTCCGTGGCTTTCAGGGCATAGTAAGTTTCATACAAATCCGTTTGTTCGTTTGGACGCGATTGAGGCATAAACATCCAAACATCCTGACAAACTTTCGGATTTATAATATTTGAAGGATTCACTAGAACGCTCAATCGAAAATAAAAGAAATCAAATAGGATCACGACTGTAATACCCAGTAGGTACGGTAGACTCAGATTTTCAGCGCTTAGATCCTTAATGATGTCTTAAGGGGGTAGTTAGAAGCACGTCCTAACATTATATTTGGCACATGCCCACATTTAAGCATAGTTAGCATCATTATATAAATACTTCCTAACTGGTTTCCTCACGAGTTTTATAGAGAAGGTAAGTAAATAGTGACCACAAAAGTATTCTACGAACCTGTCACAGATATTTCCATTGTAGCGAGTTTGGGTACATTGGTGTTAAGCTGAGGCGACAGTGTCATTGACCCCGTAGTCTCATTGAGCAGGACCAGATTGGCGTTATTTCCAGAAAGGATCCGATATTGTAGCTAGAATAAACAAATAAAATTATGAAAGGAACTCTCTATCCAACATACTATTGGGTAAACTAGGTAATTATATAAAAAGAAGAACTTATTCACTCATCACAAAATTCTCAAAGCTAGACCTAAAAGTCTCAAATATATATAAGCATAGATAAACTCTCCTTTTAGAACATAGGCGCTCGCTATGGAAGAAACGTTAAAAATTCATAATTTAAGGGATTTAAAGTTCAAATAAAAACTATAAAAACCGCCGCTTTAAAGAATACTAACTGGAAGCCTCATGTTGTTTTCACAGTTTTGAGTTTAAAAATCATGCCATTAAAACATAACTTGTAAAATAAGCCAAGTCTCGCAACGCAACTCAGTTCTTCTACCGTAAAAAGTTGTGAGATCCATGTAATATCAAGTCGGTTAATTTATTCAGTAACTACTTTAAGGGTCCTTCTGTCTTAAATTATTACGTAAAGGTTAGCTAATTACGTAATAACATATAAGACAGAAGGAGCACTGTCGTTCCCACAGATATCATACCTTATCAGTAACATCAGCATCATACGCCGGAACTTTCCCAAACGGGCCCACGGGAAAACAGTCCTTAAAGTTATTGAAAATGATCTGAAAATCCTTCATCATGGGCGCGTTGTCGTTTACATCGGTGACTAAGATTTCCACTCTGACGTCATTCCATAAAGGTGGACTGGCTGCCCGGATGATAAGCTCGTATTTCTTACGAGGGCTTTCATAGTCGAGATCTACCATTGTAACTAATTCAGCTTTGTCGGAACCTTGGCGAGTTTCGAGGGAGAAACTGTTGGAGTCGTCTCCACCTGGAAATGTAGAATAAATAAGTGGTTCATATCTTCATCAGAAGCTTGAAAAAATCAAAAACATTAGATTATGTTGGCTAACGTGTTATGTAATTTGTTTTAAACAACAGTAGATTTTATGGAATTAAAACTATCGTCGTTGTTAATCATTTTAAATAGAAATACGGCTAATTACCACAGTTGAAGTTGTATTGCTGACGTTTCAGATGCTCAGATGCTCTTCATCATGAGCATCGCCCGCGGCCATCAACTGTCATCTCGTTTCAACATTTAACGTGGTATTTAGCCGTATTTTTTTGTTAAAAGTTTTTATTAAATTTTATGATTGCCATACGACCCGCCTGATGGTAAGCGGTTATTGTCGCTACTTCAGCAACACCAAAGACATTGACGATGAGTTGCCTGCCCTAACAAATTCGATACCCTTGTAAAAAAGAATTGGCTCAATGGATAATAATATCAGAGTCTTTTTACCTATGCGAGCATTCACTTAAAACTCTTCTCATCAATATAATCTTCCGAAGTCTTCATCAGAATCCTTACCTTTTATAGAATAATGTACCACAGCATTAGGCCCTTCGTCCGGATCATGCGCACTGATTGCCCCAACTGTGGTGCCAATAGGACTGTTCTCGGGAATGTAAAACATTAGGCAGTCGCTTTCGAAGACTGGTGGGGAGTCGTTTATGTCCTCGATCTTTATGTGAACTATCACCTGAAAGGAAATTAATGAAACTGGGGTATAGACGCTGTTATGGCTTGAAAAATAAAATAGCTTGGAGTCTAAATAATCAATTATCCTGCCTGGAAGGGTCTTCTTCTAGGCTTAGCCGTGAGGAAGAGGCGTAGATTCACCTAGCTCCTAAGACGATTCAAAGTGATTCTTGTGATTTAATTGAAATAAATACCTACCTAGAGTGAAAGGGATTTTTACCAACATTTTAATTTTTAAATAAACGATTTATATTGAAAAAATAAATAAAACGACGATTTTTAAACTACATAGAATAGAGTATTTATCTATCTCTTAGGTTAAGCCAAGGTTTTGTAATTTATTTACGAATTAGTCATATTTGAATAGAAGTAACGGGAAATATCTAGTTGTGGTCGATCAAGTCTAGAGGTACGAGTATAACGCATCAAAACGGACCATAGATAAATAATTATATTAGCAATAGATTTTGAACAAGTTTGTTTGCTATGCTTAGTTATTGACTGCAAAAATTTAAAATGACCAAGACCGGGGTAGCCACCACACTGAGTCTTTGACCCTATATAATAAAAGAATCACGACTATAATCCCAAGTACGGTAGACCTCCTCTCAGATCTCCAGGCGCTGAGATTCTTGAAGATGTCTAATGGGAGTAAGTTACGTTCAAACATTACATCTGGCACATGCCCACATTTTGTAGTTAGCATTTTACACGTGACAGATAACCTTACTGATAACTTACTAATAATACTTACTGTAGAACTCTGAGGCGGGGTTCCCCCATCAATAGCCAGCGCTTTTAGATCATAAGTCGCTACTGACTCTCTGTCCAACGCCTTGTTGGTCCTGATGACTCCCGATGCCGGGTCTATGACGAAGGAGCCTTCCTCTCTATCGCGAGGTTCCAGCTCATAGTGGACTCGTCCGTTCAGACCTACATCTGCGTCGGTCGCGCTCACTTGCGTTACTGATGTTCCTGTTAAATGGATTAAATATGATAATAATAATAATACGTTTTCTGCTACAAAATATTATTAATTACATTTTTTTGGAAAATCCTTCGAGGAAGAGATCAGAGCAGCGCGCTATAACCTTTCACATAATATTACATTGTCATTGGAACTTGACAAAAATGCAAAGTTCAGTGCAAGGAGTTCCGTTGCGTGTGTCTGTTGAACAGCTCCTGACACCATCATCAGATTAACTTGCTGTCATCATATCATTGTACTGTCATTGAGGTTAGAGAGGTATGTTCAAACTTCAGCTTATGGTTAATGGTTTAAAATTAAATTGCAAGATTTGACCTCACACGACAAGACAAGTTAAATAAAAGCTCAGTAATAAAATAGGATCACAACTGTAATCTCCAAGTATGGTAGATATCCTCTCAGATCTTAAGGCACTCAGATCTTTTTAAAGATGAGTTGCTGATGAGAATACTCACCCACTAAAGCATCTTCCATGATACTGGCGGTGTAAAGTTGTTGCTTGAACACAGGTTCGTTATCGTTCACGTCCACCACAGATATTTCCACGTCAGTCGTGTCAGAGAGGGACGGCACACCTCCGTCTCTTGCTGTCACTGTTAGTAGGTACCCTGTAAAATTAGATTAAGTTTAATAACTTTTATAAAATCCAAGGCACAGTACTCGTCAAGACAAGTCCAACGAGCCCAAACACGACAGAGTTTTGTTGTGTAGTTGAGTAGTTCTTATAGCTATCTTCGAGCTCCATTATCAGACCAGTTCGATGTAACTATATTATGACATTGTCATCGGAATTTGAAAGACATGCAATCAGACTTATTTCTAAGGAGTTCCGTTAACAGCTGCTGATTCCATCATCGGGTCAGTTCGCTTTCACCATTATTGTATTGTCACTGAAGTCACATAAGTATGCAAAATGTCAGCTTAATCGGCTGGCGATAACTGTTTTACTAACTACCTTGCAACTTGTAAAATTCCATTAAACAGGTACCCCTGTTCATTTTAATTTTATAAAACTAAGAAAAAAAAACTCTTCTAATATAGGAAGTCTTCTCTAACTCTTACCACTCATTGTCTCTCTATCCAAAAGTTTGTTGGTGGTGATGGCTCCAGTTTGAGGATTGATCACGAACTCTTGGTCGTGATGAGCCACAGCTTCGTTGGATATCTCCGAGCTGAGGCTGTAGGTGATCTGAGCGTTCATTCCCACATCGCTGTCTGTAGCTGAGACGACCAGAACTGTTGTTCCTATGGGAGCGTCTTCAAACACCTGGAAAGATCGAAGAAATTGAGGAAGTTTTATCAGTGGGGTACTTTTAAAAAGGAACCCTTGATTTCAAGAGGATCAGGATTAAAAATACTATTTTGGAAGACTTTAAACGCCATTAAGTGGGCTGACCCCACCTTAGAGGGATAACAACTTGTTTCTTTTTGCCATACTCCTTTATAAATATGTATGTTTGTGTTTGTGTGTGTGTTAAGGTGTGTGTATGTGTGTGTGTGTGCGTGTGTGTGTGTGTGTGTGTGTGTGCGTGTGTGTGTGTGTGCGTGTGTGTGTGTGTGTGCGTGTGTGTGTGTGTGTGTGTGTGTGTGTGTGTGTGTGTGTGTGTGAACTCCTATTTACGTATAGACTCAAGGGTAGTCCGTATGCGTCCGAAATACTCTCACACTTGTCTTGTCATCTTTCACACAAACTTTTATTATGCTTATACTCTTTACAGTTGTTTATTTCAAAATCTGTTGATGTTACTGTTAGTACCTTCAGAACCCAACACCTAGCATAAAAGTATGTCCAAGGTATGTAGGCATAGCACAACTGTGATATATAAAAATAACACTTACCGAAGCGGTATACGGTGCATTTTCGAATACAGGCGCGTAGTTATTAGCATCCGTGATGTTAATATGAACCATGGCAGTGTCAGATCTTCCCCCGGAATCAGTAGCCGTTACAGTTAGGACGTATCTTCGTTCTTGCTTGAAGTCGAGAGGTTGGGCGACGGTGACAAGTCCCCGGCCGTTTTGGGAGGTGATTGAGAAGCGACCGCGTGTGTTACCACCTGTTACTTCATAGTGGAGTCTGGAAATAGAAGAGAGCATTATGACGACCTCTGTGGCGACTTATGTTTGGATTAATCACTACATAGTATAAAGCAAAGTCGCTTCCCGCTTCCCGCGTCTGTATGTATGCTTATATCTTTAAAACTACACAACGGATTTTGATGCGGTTTTTTAATAGATAAAGTGATTCAGGAGGAAGGTTTATACGTATTAAACCCGTGCGAAGCCGGGGCGGGTCGCTAGTTTTGTATAAATGAGATAGTATCACGACTGTTATTTCCAAGTACGGTAGGCATTCTTTCATATCACCAGACACTGAGATCATTGAAGAAATCTAATGGGGGTAGTTAAAAGCACGTCTATTTACATTCGGCACCATTACTTTGCATGATTTGTGGTACCATGGTACTCGTAGTTTCTGATACTCATGACAAGGAATCCTAATGTTGAGTACTTTCATCCTTCGGAAAGCATATGTATATGTAGTTAGTTCTTGTTAAGTCGCGACATCAAACCATGACGGAAGTCTTTAAGTGTCCTTTAACCCCCCGTCCCCTCCTACTAAGGTTTGCCACAAGAGACCATAAAGAACTTACTTAATATTACGTTTAAAAAATTAAAAACAAAACCGACTTCATGTTTATAAATAAAAATTGTAGTGGGGGGTGGGGGAGTTCTTTTGAAGGTTTCTATCGATTTCCCTGGGATCCCGTCATCAGATGATGATTTGGCGGTAATGGGACCACCTAGGAAGTATAGGCTTTCAAATAAAAAAATAATTTTGTAAATGCGTCCACAGACGTCGGAGTAATCGCGTAACTTACACACAAAAAAAAACAACACACAGGCGAATTGATAAGTCCTTTTTGAAGTCGGTTAAAAATACACCTTATCCTAACTTTGGTAACCCAGCTGTTGCCTGCTTTACCTGTTATCCTCATCAGCATCTGTAGCGGTTAGAGTAACAACTGGGGTTCCTGGAGGTTCATCTTCAGCTAACTCCACCTCGTACTGCGCAGGCGCGAACACGGGATCGTTGTCGTTCACGTCTTGTATCACTACAACTACGGAAGCTGTTGCTGACTTAGCAGGCTGGCCGCCATCTGTCGCTGTCACCTGTCAAAAAATTAAATAGGATTACTAACTGTAGTCCATAAGGACGATAGACACCCTCTCTCCAGGCGTTAAGATCCTGGAAGATGTATAGGGAGTCAGAAGCATGTCTACATTACATTTTTGGCACATGCCCACCCAAAACGGGTTGTACAAAAACTAACCCGCACATCACAGTTAAAAAGTACCACAGTGAAATGTGGATGTATATTAAAAATTTAAATTTTTCGACTAAATAATATATTATTCGCCTGCTTTTCATAAAAAAAAATATTTTTCTCTATTCTTCTGTAGAAGTATTTTCCAAATTACCGATTTTTGCATATATTAGAACGTTGAGACGGAAAGTGGAAACCGTGCAGGAAAAAACTGTTTCATGTCTTATTTTTTATATCTAAATATATTATTAGTTATTAGGTGTGCAAAAACACAACTTTGCTTACCAGAAGCTGGTATTTTGCTTGTTCCTCCCTATCCAGCTGTCCAGAAGTGTAGACCCAGCCGGAGCGAGGGTCAATCGTGATTGGCAGGTCGTTGTTACCGCTGTATTCTTTGTCCATAAGCGTATACGTCAGTTCTGCGTTCACACCCTCATCGGCATCGTAGGCTTGGACCTGGAAAATAATTATAACAAACTTATTTATTCGTTCTTTATACATATTTAAAAACTAAAAAGAAAACAGACGAAAATGTTTCGAACAATCGATTAGTCAAAGGACGATATTAGTTTTTTTTACACGAATATAATTAAAATGAGACCAACTTTGAATAACTATTCTCACCACAATAGAAAACCATCTAAATCGGAATCATCAGGTAAAAGATATGCGCAATCACACATATAAAACAGCAACAAATATTTTCGTCTAATAAAAAAAGTAAACTAAACATACTGACTTTATTTTTTTTATTTCTTATCGACTTACCCTAACAATACTGTACCCAACAGGTACATTTTCGCTGACAGACTCTTGGAAGAGCGAAGTGTAGAATCTTGGAGCATTGTCGTTCACGTCTTTCACGTTCACCAGTAACTGGGTAGTGTTGGATCGTGATGGACTGCCTCCATCTGTAAAATAGAATTTGAGTTATTGGGAAATTCGGAAAAAGCTAAACTAAAACTTAAGTCGGTAGTCTTACCCTCGTATTCAAGAACGACACTATGAGAACACGCACCCAAAGTGGACGAAAACTTTTTCATAAAAATCACTTTATGTGTTGTGCGACCCTGCATAGTGTGACTAGAGGCACATTGTCGTGTGCCTCTAGCCAAAGTTGAGCTCTAAAGGCACACGGTAGCGTGCGCCATAGTGCCGCTCAACACAAAGTGATGTTTATGAAAAAAGATTTCGTCCACTGTGGGTGCGTGTTCTCATAGTGTTGTTCTTGAATACGAGGGTTACTCTGTCAATGAGCAGTGTACATAGTTGTTCAGAAAATTTAAAAATCCGGGAAAACTTCCCAAAAACCTGAAATGTGCACAGATCTGTCAGGTCAACGTCGAGTCGGGTCTGAAGGGTTTTTTATTAGTTTAAAATAAAATTATCGTTTAAAGTCCAGAAGCTAAAATTGTGTTATAGTAAATTAAACATGTGTATGGCACTAAGAATGATTTTCAATTGTAGTATTCTCCGAAAACGTTAGCAATACAAGATAAATCGTGGTAGGTAATTAGCAGCTTTTCTATATAAAATAATGAGCAACAAATTAATTTTCTGTAACTTCCTTGCTAACATAACATACCTTGAGCCCGTATAACCAGCCGGTAGCTCCGAACTTGTTCATAATCCAACGTCTTCACCAAAGACACGTCTCCGCTGAGGCTGTCTATCGAGAACTGCATCTGAGTGTTCCCACCGATTATGGCGTAGCGGATCGCTGCGTTTGCTCCGATATCAGCGTCTGTTGCTCTATCAAAACCGGCAATGGGTTAGGAACAACTAAACAAGCAAGCATTCTCGTACAGTTGCTCTATCTCACGAAGGTGGGTTGGTGTGTAGTGCTCAGTATCGTCCGAGCAGCAGTCACGCACACACTATACACCAGACATCACAAATAGAAGTGCTAATCACTTGCCTTCAGGAGATAGAACAACTGTACTACATTCTTTAGGGTCTAGTCTACATAACTAAACTAAAAACTTTTTGCCTATCTGACAGATTATAAGAATACCTACTAAGACATTTTAAACATGTATTGTGTAATTTTCTAATAAAAAAATGCAGCTAAAGCCGAAAAAGAACCTACTATCTTCGGAATTAAACTGTACCTCCCACTACTAAGCCAACACGTTGCCGAGCCTGTTCACTCTGATACCCCGTTTACCCCGAGACGAGACACGAGGCGAGGTACGAGGTGCGAGTGTAAACGGGGTATCAAAATGCATTATTGTTTCAAAAAACCATCAGTTGGTTAGTATGTTCGAAATATGAATTTTAAAAAGAATGCATAAACAATAGAGGTTGGATATTAAATTCAAACTGGCTGTTTCACTACAAATATTTTAACTGAAAAGGTTGCATATCCACAAAATAAAACAAAGTTCGCCACTCGTTCTTCACAAACTACGAGCATTAATCATTCCCGCATACAATATTTATGATAGCAGGTCTAAAATGGCGAAACAATAAATACTACAACGCGGCTACTGCTACGTTTTTCAATAAAGATTTATGGACATGCAAATTTGAAACACCCGACGGAGTGTTGGCTATAGGCAGGGCTGTCCAACCGAAGGGACATAATGTGCGACCCGTGAACTAAAAACAAGAAAAGAGGTGCAACACCTCCGGCGGTCGTCCGATAATCTATAAAACTACATACAAATGGAATAATTAAAAAAAATATTCCATTTAACGAAAACTACATTATCAAAAAGTAACACGGGTCGTATTTTATTTAAAAAAAATTAAGAGATTCTCACGAAACTTGCGATAATGTAACCTAAAATGTCAAAAATTTGCCTACAATATTTATTAGTAGATAAATATACTCGTACAAAGCCGGGCGGACAGCTAATATTAAACATTTTAAGAAAATGAAACAACCCTTTGTGAACTTGACAGTTGGACAGCCCTGAGCTAGAGGGTTGCCAAGTCCGAATTGTTTTATTTTTATCTCCTTATTTGAAACGCTGTAAGTGCTGTTATTTCAGAGTTCGGTTTTTGAAATCTCAAATTTATATCTATGATGGTATTTTGCGATAGTTTGTTTTTTGTTTTCACTTGTAGCTGTTCTTATGTGAGTTTTGTTATGTTTGCAGCGAGTTTAAATCGTTTTGGCAAATAAAAAGAGCCGTTGGAATACAAAGCGTGATTCAATAGACACTCGTACTTACTTATATTTATGATATTTAGATGAACAAGAATGTAGAGCTAGGCAATCAATAATAGACGTACATATAATAACAAAAGTGTTCACTTTTTCAACACTGTATAGACACGAAAAATCGTCACTTATTAGTTTAAATAGGTAGATATATAAAAATAACCAGGTAATACTTCAAGCCCCAAGCACGGTAGGCATCTTCTCCAGATCTATAGGCATCAAATGTTTAAGGGGTAGTCAAACGCACGCAGAATGGTCATTTCGCGCACGCCTACATAAGTATGTCCCCGTCGCTTATGTCACGTACGGAATGCTAACTGATTGCAAAAAATAATATTGCATTCCATACGTGACAGGCTAATGGTAAGCTTTGCTAGGATTGCTAATGCAAATCCTAGGCTTAGCGTGCTTTAGCTCGGGCTAAAAGCTTCGATGTGCCCGAATCCCAGAAGCTCAACTACCTATACTTTATATTTACCTACCTATACTTTTTTGTAGATAATATTTTGGATAGTTAAACTTTTGTACACCACCGTCTTTTTTGTTTTGTTCATCCTGTCCATCCAAAGGTTTTATGGAAGATATTTTATTGCGCATTTATGTTTGTTGTTACTTAATAAACATATTTTACTTCCCAAAGAGGGTTGTCGTGGCCCGGTTGTAAAACATAACCACCCAACAAAATGTTGACCGTAGTTGATTGAATCTTACTTGATCCTGGCGATTACGGGATTGTCATTGACGCTGATGTCCTCATCAACTGTGACGGTGTACGTTTTTTCGCTGAACTGAGGGTAGTTGTCGTTGTCATCTTGAATGTTCACGTGAACTGTTGCACTGGAATAATACAAGAGTGTTATAAATATTGTGCAGCTGAACTGGATTACTAGGATCGTGATATATTCGACGTCTAGTGAGACTTGAGCTTTTCTGGACTAACTTTCTAGACTCGCACGCAGGGGTGCGAGTCTAGAATAATTTAAGCATTAGAAACCTACTTAATTATATTTTAAAAATAAAAAAAAAACAGACTACAAAGGGAAATTTTGTAATGTGTAACTCCGAAATAAAATAAAAAATATTCGACCAATGAAGTATTAGTCCTACACAAATACAATTCAAATGGATCCATTTTGAGACTATTCTTTACACAATAGAAAAAAAATCATCAAAGTCGGATCACCAGGTAAAAAGTTACGAGTGGCACATTTAAAAAAATATATATTGCGTGGAATAAAGGTTCTTTATTTCCTTTTGTTTCATCGCTTGAAAAAACAATATATTATGTACTTACGTGCTAGAGAGTCTGTCGGAAACCGGACTGGCTAGATCGCTCGCTTTCACCACCACAGTGTATCTTGACACCTTCTCCCGATCCAGGGGTGACCTGGTCAGCAGCGCACCGCTTCGGCTGTCCACTCTGAACACATCCTGGGCTTCTGATTGGTCGAGAGTGCTTTCGATGGATTCGTTCAGGTCCTCGGGGTTAAGGCTTTCAGCTGTGACTGACTCTATTGAATATTCCACCTGGAAATTAAAAAAGCTTTTTAGAGAAGAAACGTTTCGTAACCCATGTTATTGTAAGAAGTAGGTTTCCAAAATTCATCAGGCGTGAAATTGTGTATAAAAATGTTTCACAATAGAGAGAGAAAGTTTCCTCCCTATTGTGATAAGGGAAAAGGTCCACTTATGCGCGTCTGCACTAAAGAAATTCATCTTTTGAAACTTTAAAAGAAAAAACTGTGTAGCAGAGTTCTGCTAATTCTACAGTTGTTCTGATTTTTGTTTTAAAAGTTTGAGCGTATGTCCACCCTGCGAGCCTAGCGCGGTGGCGGCGACGGGCGTGATGCGTCATATGAATTGCGCCATCACTAAACTGTGGACGCAAAGGCGCGTATCATATGTTTGATACTTCGTGCCCGTCATCGCTACTGCGCTAGGCTTGGCAGTGTGGATGAACACTAACAGTCTCATGTGTTCACTAAGATAACAAGGTAGAGCCATGGATCTTTTTCTAACTTGGCTTGTGAACAAACGATATGATAAAGAATTCCGTTTCTGTAATCGAACATCTAGTAGACGCATAAACAATTTAATTCCAACCCGTCCAGTTCTGTTTGTTGATCACACAACGTCGATGCAGAATGTAAGCCGCTTAATCCAGGCTCTGATCCTTACAGCTTACTGAGTATCATAGTGCAGGTACAATGTGGGTATGTTTGTATATTATAAAATTGCGTTCGTGTAATGCGAACTGGCAAAACTGTCATTTTTACTTGCATAATCAACAAAATATGATCAGTGTAGGTATTGATAGGCCTTAAAGCTGGTGGTGATTTGCTGTTTTTTGTGCTGTAAGTGGTAGGTTAAGTTAAACACGAAATGGCTGTATGAGCAAACTGTTGATTTATTTTCATTCAATGACATGAATGCGATAAATGATGCGTTTGGTCTTTTGACGCACATCAAGTCTGAATACTCGGAATATAAACCTAATCTGTAATGCCACTAACCTCGCCGTTCTTCCCGATGTCCTGGTCAGTGGCCTTCAGCGTCAGCACCGTGGTGCCAGGGCTGGCACCTTCCCTTACCGAGGCTTCATACTGCTGCATCTCAAAAACTGGCGAGTGATCGTTGCAGTCCAACACGTTGATCTATAACATACGGATACTTTAGAGCATATTTTAGACCAGAAGATGAGATCATTTACCTTGTTCGATTGACACCATACTAGAGCTCATCATTTCGAAAAGGTTTCAAAAACAGCCATGTTTAGGTGCCATGAGGAGTAAGGACTGTGCATGTGATTTTTGCGAAATAATTTATAATTACTAGCTGTTGTATGGGACTTCGTCCGCAAGGTTTGAAAGCTAGCCTTACCCTCGTATTCAAGAACGACACTATGAGAACACGCACCCACAGTGGGCGAAATCTTTTATCATAAACATCACTCTTTTTGTGTTGAGCGGCACTATGGCGCACGCTACCGTGTGCCTTTAGAGCTCAACTTTGGCTAGAGGCACACGACAATGTGCCTCTAGTCACACTATGCAGTGTCGTAAACACATAAAGTGATTTTTATGAAAAAGATTTCATCCCCTGTGGGTGCGTGTTCTCATAGTGTCGTTCTTGAATACGAGGATAGATCTCCAAGATGCAATCTCCAAGATATCCCCTTGCCAAATTTTAACGGAATCTGTACAGCGGTTTAGGCGTTAAGAGGTAACAGGAAAACAGTGTTTCGCATTTATATAATTGAGAAGCTCCACTCGTAATAACCAAAGTGCGAATGTTTGTTGGACATTGCAGTAATAACAAGGTCTGATTAAGGCAAAACCCTTTTCTGAAGTCCTAATTAAGTCATAAATATAAGAATAAAGAGTAAACGGGACGCAGATAGGTATAATTGGTCTATAAAGGCGCGTGATTATGCCATGATTACAAACAAGCTCCTTGGTAATGCTGAAGATAATGGGCTTAATTAATAAACAAAATGCGAGTTTCTATGGCAGGACGTTGCAATAAATTCTTATTATGTGCCTACTTATCATGGCTTATATGTTTAGCTTTTATTATATAATGCATATTATTATTACCATAAATATATGAGATGGGAATATACCTGGCTAGTAAAATTCAATCTCCGGTTAGGGGCTTTATTCTCATAACCTGAATAATAAGTACCTACAATGTTATGAGTACTACCGCGTTTCCAACAAGAGTATATAGGTAATCTCCCTTTTTAGGTTCCGTACCCAAAGGGTAAAAACGGAACCCTATTACTAAGACTTTGCTGTTTGTCTGTCTGTCTGTCTGTCCGTCCGATAGCTAGACAGTTGAAATTTTCACAGATGATGTTTTTCTGTGTTGTTCTGTGATAGTTGCCGCTATAACAACAAATACTAAAAACAGAATAAAATAAATATTTAAGTGGCTCCCATACAACAAACGTGTTTTTCCGTACCGTTTTTATAGACGGAAGCCTTCGCGTGAGTTCGACTCGCACTTGGCCGGTTTTTTAATTTGCCTGAAATACACCTGAAATTGTATGCTCAGCCTTTTTCTGGCAGATCTTAACACCCAGTAGTTTGATAAATTAAATATGGACCTATATAGTAATACAAGTCATAAAGTCAAAAATTTTATAACCAAACAATCAGAATGATAAACAACAATACAGACAGAGATTATAGAGAATACAGACACTGGAGCTCTACATAGCATTAAGTAAAGGATCATTAAAAAAAAGGTAGACCCCAAGCCGTGTTTGTTGCCTGATTCTTCTAGGCTTGGTCGCGAGGAATCGGCGTAGCTTCACCTAGTTCCTAAGACGTTTCAAAGTGATCCTTGTGATTTTATTGAAATAAATGTTTTTTGAATTTGAGATTGAAAAACAGTGATTGACAGACATACAAACAGAAATTGGTAGACAATGGTGGCAATTCTGTTGTCTCGACAACTGACTAAAATCCTAAGTTTTAGAACTGTCACTATAAGGTTACGCAAATTTAGACTTAAACGTAAAATGAATAAGATCGAGCGTACTTAGTCAGTTTGTGGTAACCACCAGTGTCTATGTCACCAGTGGAATGCTAACTACTGTAAAATGTGGGCATCTGCCAAATATAATGTTTGGACGCGCCGCTGACATCTTCAAAGGATCTAAGCGAAGATCTGAGATGATGTTTACCGTATTTGGGGATTACATTCGTGATCGTATTTTTTTTATTTTATTTTACCTGTGTCTATAAACTTACTTGTAGCGTTGTGGTCCCACTTCTGGGCGGAAAGGTGTCATCTTGAGCGATCACTTTGAAGTAATGTACGTCCAGTCTTTCGCGGTCTAGCCTGGCCTGCGTGGTGACCACTCCGCTCCTGGAGTCCACGGCGAACATCCCCGAGGACCGAGAGTCCAGCAGGCTCGACATTGAGTACGTGACCGGACTGTTTTCTGGATCCCTGTTGAGATGAGGAGAGATTTAGTAATCTGTGCTAATAATGGCTACAGTTAGAATATAAATTATAGTTAAGAACTAAAAAACACGCCTACTGTACGCACTAAAAATTAAACAATATACAAGTTTGGTATTAGCCGTTGAGGAGTCCCCTCCTAAAGAACTGGGGGATAGCATGAACCACTATCGTATCGACAACGTATCGTCCAAATGCCAAAATGACACTTTTACTATACAAAGTGTTTAGTTTTGACATTTGGACGATAGGTTATCGATACGATAGTGGTTCATCCTCAGGCCACTGATCCTGGCTGCATCATCAGGTTGTTGTTATCATATTATTGTATTGTCATCAGAACTTCACACAACTGCCAATTTTGATAACGATCCAACAATCACAAGTTGATTAAATTCGATTTCCAAGATTTTTTGTTCTTAAATACTTACATTACGGGAAAAGTTAAAAAGAGAAGCAATTTACCTAAAAAAACTAAGTTAGGTCGTTTAGCTAGTTGATCGTTTCTCAAGGATTCGAACATTTTAATGATAATACCTGAATCGACGTAGTTATTTTGAAGGAGTTGTGAAAGATAGATACTTTAGATAGATTGGCATCAGAGCTCAGTTGGTAGTAACTCTGCCTTCTGCGCTGTAAGTTGTTAGTTCGATCCCCACCCATGGCAAATATTTGTGTGATGAACATAGATGTTTGTTCTGTGTTCTGGGTGTTATAGTGTATCATTATGTAAAATCTACAAAAAAAAAGTATATAGGGTGGGAGCGCTGGTTGTGGGCATTTTAACATTTAAATTTTCAAACCAACGGTTAATATTGAAAAAATGATTAAAACGACGATTTTCAAACAACATATAATATAATATTTATCTATCTTTTAGGTTAAGCAAATGTTTTGTAAGAGGCGATATAATTGGGAAATATTTAGTTGTGGTCAATCAAGTCTAGAGTTCTATATCGCATCACAACTGTCACTAATAAAAACGGACCATAGACAAAGAATTGTATTAACTATAGATTTTAAACAAGTTTATTTGCTATGCTTAGTTATTGACTGCAAAAATTTAAAATGACCAAAACCGGGGTAGGCACCACAACCGGTTCTTTGATCATATACAGTCGTGGTCAACTAATTAGGGACATGCAAGATAGTGAAGAACAATAACCGGTTATGTACATACAAATATAAAACCCTATTGATTTCTCAGTAACTATTATTTGCATAATTTGGTCCGATTATTATGCTTTAAATGGCTGTAAATAAAAGAATAAATAAATAGAAAAAAGTATTTAATATCAAAGGTTGAACATGTATTCAATTTTAAGGTATAATTCTGTAGCTGGACATTTAATTAAGGACAGTAAACTATAATGAAAAATAGAGTTAAACAAAACTAATAATCTGCAGTATTATAATATCTTTAACAGCTCCATTTTATTACGTGTAAAATCAGTACCCAGTAGCTAAACCTTTGTTAGTAATTACCGCTTGACACCGTTGTGGCATAGACATTATCAGTTTCTGGCATGTTTCGACAGGAATGTTTGCCCATGCCTCACAAAAAGCTTCATTAAGTTCATCTAAAGTTGTGGTACGATAAGTGGCTACTTTTTTCTTGATTTCGTGCCAAAGGTGCTCGAATGGGTTAAGGTCCGGGCTATTTGCTGGCCAATCTAGCACCGATACTGACTGACTGGTAAGAAACGACTTGACTGAACGGGCGGTATGTTTCGGGTCGTTATAATAGGGAGATGCTCCTCAGCATAGGGAAGCATCGTTTCCTCCAATATTGCCTTGTATTGATGTTGGTCTAAGTTACCCTGAACTTTCCTCACAGGTCCCACTCCACGTCCAGAAAATGAACCCCACATTTTAATGTTTCCACCGCCATGTTTCACCTGCTTTTTTGTGAATCTTGGATTCATTTCCGCTTTTACTGGACGCCGTACGTATTGCCTTCCATCTGAAGAAATCAAATTAACCTTGGTCTCGTCAGAGAATAATACATGTTGCCATTGGGCGTAGGTCCAATGTCCATATTTATGTGCAAACGCCAAACGAGCATTTCTATGTTCTTTCTTCAACAACGGTACTTTGCGAGCCACTCTTCCGAACAACCCTGCTTCTACCAGACGTCGTCGAACGGTCCTCGCTGAGACACCAGCTCTTTCGTCTGTCCCAAACACTTCGTGTTTAATTAAAATAGAGCCTAGAAACGGATCTTTCTTAGCTAACCTGGTTATCATTCTATCTTCTTGCGGAGTTGTTTTTCTCGATCTTTTTGTTCTGGGCACATTTAAATCTGTGTTATTGCGTCTGACATGTTGCACTGCATTGTATACCATAGTTTTTGAACAATTTAAATGTTCTGCTATCCTTCGGTATGGCCAACCATGCTCGACAACAAACTTCATGATAATTTTTCGTAGTGTTGGATCGCAACTTTTATTTTTACCCATTTTTCTTCAAAATATTTTTCAAAACTTAAAATAAATATCGGGATTGCCGCCAAAACTACCACGAAACAATAAGAGAAGAAGTAAAAAAGTATTGAGATTCAAATTTTGAAAATAGAACGCAATATCTCAGTGTTCCTAATTAAATGGCCAGCCAGCATTATTTGAACAAATAGCATTACGATAATCTATCAGCTATACTGTAAAGAGGTTTAATGTTTAAGAAGTTGTTATTGTTTGTATAATCGGGCACATAAATGACTAATTATACTTACATGTAAGAGATATGGAATATGGTTTAGACTCGTTGGAAAATAAAAAATAAATTCACAATTCGGTTTAACCAAAGAGTGTCCCTAATTAGTTGACCACGACTTATATATAGTATTCTATCAGGTATCTAGTTCCCATGGTACAAGCTTTGCTTAGTTTTGGGATAGATGGCACTGTGATAGTGACAAAAAAAATTATATGAAGCAGTTCCTGTAGCCACTTTTGTTATCGATACACGGAAGTGTTTTGAAAACTTTAATTGAAGGAGTCTAAAGGTTGACGACGGTGTGGCATATTGAAATCCCCTGTCACAGTAGTATCGAAAAGGTTCGAAAATAGATGTGAAATAACAATTTCGTTATTCATGCACTTCCTATACCGCATTTACAGCAGCTATTTTTAGGGTTCCGTACCCAAAGGGTAAAAACGGGACCCTATTACTAAGACTTCGCTGTCCGTCTGTCTGTCACAGGGCTGTATCTCATGAACCGTAATAGCTAGACAGTTGAAATTTTCACAGATTAAGTATTTCCATTGACGCTATAACAACAAATACCAAAAACAGAATAAAATAAATATTTGAGTGGGGCTCCCTTACAACAAACCGTTTTATTATAGATAATGGTACGGAACCCTACATTGCGCGAGTCTGACTCGCACTTGGCCGGTTTTTTAAATATACTAGAAAATCAGTTTCTTTCGTGCCAATCATAATTTATTTCTTTGCTATTTTCCGTAGCTTGGCTCAATTCAGGCTTACCACGAGCTAAAAAGTTTATAACTTTGTCTCTTTCGCGAGTAGTACTGTTTTAATATTACTTTAAGAGCTTTTGGTAAGGCCTCAAGGTCGTTTTCCAGGGATCTTTCTGTAAAACAAATTCGAAATGATCGAATATTCGGTCAACCCGCACTCTTAGAAATCGACTGTAGTATTATAAGTTACGATGACAATTGTCTAAAGTAATGTCGGTCGTTCATCGTTCAAATTAAAGTCAGAAACGATTGTATCTATTGTCCCAATATTTCACTTGTTATATTATTTTTAAGAGTAGTCCCCAAACCCTAGACATCGTTCGTGAGAGTATGACTTATAAGCTCTAATTTCTCCATAATCACTGACACTATAGTAATAAGATCATAGGTAAGTCTACGATCGATCGTATCCTTTCCGAACTCTGGTGAAATGGTTCGAACAATGTAAGCAATAGAGTTGGTTCAAGTGTTTTATTGTTGCTGGAAACAATCGAGTCTGGGAAAACTGTAAGCTTTCTGCTATTGAGCTTTTTCAAACGTATAATAAGTGGAGGAGATAATTATTGAACTATAAAAATGTAATGATTTCATGTATTTTCTTAATTTAATTTATGATTATTGGGTAATGTGTAATGATTTTATGAATTTCTTGATCTAATTTATGATTAATAAGTAATTATTATAATTGTATTCTCTGTTTAGCTATTCAGTTGACCGGCAAGTACTTGTTGGCTTCTGATTGGTTCACGTTGTTAGGCCGTAGTTTGTCGAGAATTGTCGAGGGTTGCCGAGAAATTGTTCTGATATGGGAGGGTTAAACCAAAAGAGTGGCATTCTGAAATGTGACTCGGTCGAAGCAACTTGTCTTGTAATAAGTCTTACTATAAGTTTATATTGGTGTATTGATTGAAGTATAGTGGAAGAACAGTGATTGAATAAAGTGTTATTTCTACTTGAGCTGGTTTAATTTCATCACAAAAGTATAATTACAAGTGATTACAATACAAATGAGTAGAGGTTAAACCGCAAAATTAGCTATTTACTATTTAATATCAAATTTTATTGATGAAACTTTTTTTTTGTAAATTCTCACTTATTATAAATATTAACACCCAGACACAGAAAAAACATCTATGTTCGTCACACGAATGTTTATCCTTGGTGGGAATTGAACCCACAATCTACAGCGCAGATTAAATTCTGACCTGGCACAGTACAGGCAGCGGTAAAGCTACCTAATAACGTGGTAAACAACATAACTATTAGCTGGACAAACAGAAAGACACTTCTACTTAATCGATTAAGTATATACAGCTTTTAGAAGTAACTTCTAAACACAAACTATTATCCTTATTACCGGTACGTGACAAACCTTCCTGAGCCAAGCTATGGGAGATCCTTAAGTGGGAATGTATACCACTGGAGTATAGAAACGCAACTCTCGAAGAAAAATGTTTTTAAGAGTAGTAGATCTTTACTAGGGCTCGTTCTTTACAAGGTAGTACTTCTACTATACTTAGTTCTGCTGCCAAGTAGCATTGCAGTGTTCCGATTTGAAGGGTATGGATGTCACTGAAATCACAGGCACATACATGCCTTTAGTTAGCGGATGCAAGGCAGTGCATCTTAGGGTACGTTTTAGGTGTCTGTGACCTACGAGATAGTGTTTTGTTAATGCGATTGTTGATGATTAGAAAGGGATGTCCTTTCTGCTTGTTTTGCATGCGTAAGAAATTCTTCGTGATTCTTGTATTGAGACAGGCAATACTGGCGTGCGTGCCTAAGTCTAGGGATACTATGGTACAAAACATCAAAAAACTCTCTCTACTTGTTTTCTTCTCTTCTACAGACTCATTCTGAGATAATAGAAGCTCCAAAAACGTGTATCTTATATCTCCCGTCAAATTTGCAAGTTTCGGAAATTCCCATCTATACGCTATATCACCTTATTAATGGTACACATTACGAGTAAGGCCCATCGAGATAATGCAGTAAATTACTTCTGAGTCGGACTTCAGCGCAATCACTATAAAGCAACGTTATTAGCTGCTATTAAAGGAAATAAGTGTTTAAGCAGCTGATACGTTAACGTAAGAAAAGACAATAAATCGTGCCACTGCAGAGATATCTTAAAAATCCGGTCAAGTGCGAGTCGGACTCGCGCACGAGTTGTTCCGTACCATTATCTATAAAAAACGGCAAAACAACACGTTTGTTTTATGGGAGCCAGACTTTAATATTTATTTTATTCTATTTTTAGTATTTGTTGTTATAGCGGCAACAGAAATACATAATCTGTGAAAATTTCAACTGTCTAGCTATCACGGTTTATAAGATACAGCCTTGTGATAGACAGATAGACGAACAGACGGACAGCGAAGTCTTAGTAATAGGAACCCATTTTTACCCTTTGGGTACCCTAAAAACATGCTGTACCTACTTGAGCTTTAAGCTTATTAATTAAATGTGTATTATTAGTTGAACTTGCAACCTGTCTCGCGTGTGGAATGCTAACTGCAAAAAATGGGCATGTGCCAAATGTAATGTTTGGCCTTTGACTAACCCTTCGGACATCTTCAAGGATCTGAGCGCCTGAAGATCTGAGAGGATGTCTGTCTACCTTACTTCGTGATCGATGGAGTCGTGATTCAATTTTTTTAGTTAAATTTGTTGATTAATTACTGATAAGTATCTAACTAGTTCAGAACGTCTCAGTATAATTTAAGATTTGAAATGGCCCGCATATCAGACTGATGTGAACGTGAAAAGAAAGCGTTGTTTTCTTTGATTTTGCTATTTCTCATCGCATTGTTTGTGCTAATGATAGTTCGGAAAAATAATCACATGATTGTAAAACTTGTGGGTTTACTGTTTCGTTTTGTGCAATGTAAATAAACATAAACTACGATTCCGACGAGGTCATGTCACTCTTATTAAAGTTTAAAAACATGCTTTATTACGATGGCATAAGATTCAAAGTTACCGTCATTATCCAAAAGTACAGGCGAGCGCTGATTTGATAGTTTAAGAACTGCTCTACAACGCACTGTCCTTTTGTTTCAAACTTGATAAAAAATCCGTGTGGCCTTGCCACCTTTGATTCATTTTTAATGTTTCATCAAATTGAGCATTTTTAGGGCTTCGAACACAAAGGATAAAACCGGGACCCTATTACTAAGACTGCTGTCCGGCTGTCTATTACAAGGCTCTCATGATCCGTGATAGCTAGACAGTTGAAATTTTCACAGATGATGTATTTCTGTTGCCGCTATAACAACAAATACTAAAAACAGAATAAAATAGATATTTTAGTGGGGCTCCCATACATTATAGATTTGTTTTTTAATAGATAATGGTACGGAAACCTTCGTGCGCGTGTCATGTGTTCATGGGTGTTTTTTAACGTTATTCCTATGATCTTTTGACTAGCTGACCCGTGCCCGCTTCGCTGTGCGTAAGACATTTCTAATACCATCGTTGACTTTTTTGTAGACGTTTTTAAGGTGTACAATACTGTAGTACATTATTTTGATATATCTCGTGGGGTTCAGCCAGCATTTGCAATGTAAGCGCAAAAAATGTGTTTATTTACGACATCACATCAGTGTTTCTCTACTATATCGTATACATATAAACCTTCCTCTTGAATCACTCTATTTATTAAAAAACTGCATCAAAATCCGTTGTGTAGTTTTAAAGATATAAGCAAACATACATACATATTACATACAGACGCGGGAAGCGGAAAGCGACTTTGCTTTATACTATGTAGTGATGATGAGACATAATACTCATAACATAGTTAATAACTGGCTGTAGATGCCACACTTGTTAATAATTAATGCGGACATCCTACTTCTAATAAGGAAGTTGACTGATTCGGTCACTAGTCACAAAGCTCCTTTCCGGGCCACACTGATTAAAACGAAAGTACAAAGCAGATAGTAATAAGAGACTAGTGACACTAACAAAATACCATAATTAAAACGGCAAGTAGTAAAAAGAGTAATAAGAAACTAGTGACACAAACAAAATGAAGATTGAAGCATTTGTGACCATCTGCAGGGTGACCTAAATGAACTTACCGAAATGACCTAAATTACCTAATGGAATGACTTACCGAGCTCTGACGGTGGTGACGACAACGCCAGTTGGCTGCTCCTCGGCAACCGACGCGACATACAACGCCTGCTCGAAGTATGGAGACTGATTCCGCAGCTCTCGCTTTACCCGCCTCGCGATATCAGTATCATTCAACTCCTGGTGGTGGTACACTATCTTTAGACGATGATCCGAATCGATAATGTTAGTCCGGTCGCAGTTGAACGTGAACAGAACAGACACTTTCCACATCGGCTCTTGTATACACACATCACTACTGGCCACTAAATCCCCCTGGCTATTCTCGATCATGAATCGAGAATCACTCACATCCAAAAACTGCACTTTACACATCTTCTGAACAGTCTTCGGCAGAAACGCCACCAATGAGTTGATAAACTGCGATTTCTTCAGACAAATCCCTTGCCACCGGTCTGTCGTCGGTATTGAGAAACTCGCGTACGTTTCCGATATCCATTGTCTAGCTTCTGCAATTTTTACATCTATAGACATATCAAAAGGTACTGGTTCTTGAGATCGTTTTCTTCTAGTTCTATTTCTAGCTGCGTAGTCTTCAAACATGGGAACAGACCACGGGTACGCCGTAGAAAGAACATTGTATTGACTAGAGACTAATTCGTCTGCTTCTAGCAACCGCCAGTCTATATTCTCTTGCTGTGGTGCTTCTCTTTTATCCCGGACGACATCCTCTTCATACTGAAGCGCTGCGTCGTCCTGATCATAAACCCTATCAAAATCAATATCGTACAGCGCCGCATGTCTTCTTTCGCAGTCATCTCCGAAGACAAGGATTCTGATAGGCAAGCTATAGTAATCGATATCGCGGATGCGTTCTGAAGTAGAGTCAACGTAGAAGGTAAAGAGATTGGGATAGAAGATGCCGTCGCAGCGCAGTCTCTTTCTCAAACTGACGACGCCGGAAGTTCTGTTGACTCTGAGGATATGATGGACGAAATTGGCTGTTCTGTGAACGTCGATGGTGTAAGTTCGTTCAGAGCCAAGCTTGTAAACGGCGGAATCCAGGACTTCGTATCCTGCGGGTGCTGTATCGGGCACGAGGATTAGGTAGGCGCGGGCAGCCACCAGCACGAGGGCTGCAACTACCACGCGTGTCCATATCCGTGCCATGCTGGCTATTGTTCACCTGCACCGCCGCCGCAGCCGCCAACTACTCCTTTCACCCATCTAAAACAAGACAAGCAGAATAATTGTATTGAAATGTATTAGACACCGGTTATTTGTAGTCAATTTGCCTGTAAGTTCTCGTAAAAGTCGCAGTCGCCTATAAACACAGATAAGCTATTAACGAACACAATAGGCTATTTTAATATTTTAAACCACGTTTACGATGAACATAAAACAATTGTAACCTTTGTAATTTAAGAAGAATCGGCCAATGATTCCGCCTAATTATTTGGAAAATTATTATCTACTAGCCCATTTGTAGTAGTGTAGCTAGTTCAAAGATGTTTCAAAGTGGCCTTTGTCAATGAAATAAATACGTTTTTAATTCGTGTAATACTTATAACAAGTATAAATTCTTCAGTTTACAAGTGACGTAGATATGCCTGTCGTAGATATTTCGAATATAAGATAAAAATGTACGCTATATAAAATGTACACGAAGAATTTTATACTCCGTATTATGAACCTCGTAGAGAGTTATTGTAAGTATGCTTCGATGCTCGTGGTAAATCGGTCGAAAGATAATGTTCTTGCTTTTGTATTTATTGTTTATCCTCGTAAAATGTATTCCCTCAATAAATAAGAAGAAAGATGGCAATATATGTGGAAACTTACATACAGTAGTATCAGGCCTTTACTACCCCACAAAACTTAAATGTTTGGAAGTTAAATAGTTAAGCAAGTTGTTCAATTCAATCATCATTCATGATGAAGACTACTTCGGGAATTTTGGGACAGTATCTCACAATTATATAAGTAGCTAGCTAACCCGACAGACGTTGTTTTGTCCAAATATCAATAATCCCATAGAAAAAACACTAATTATTTTCCAAATTCTAAAATGTTTCTGGCAAACCTTGCCCTGATCAACCAGTCCAACACAATAAAAAAACTATCGAACTTTCATCCATGCAGCAATTGATTTGTATTTATAGATAACTTAGATAATGTTCTCACAGAAGCTTCGGTAACAAAGCCATCACAGAATTGCGTCCTTTAGATCGGTTACTTGAGACAATCAGGCATAATGGTGTGATCCCGTAATCGGGAAGTGTTGGTCACGGTCAAAAGATTAATGGCATCAATTATCAGGTATGTATCGCGTGCTGACCAATTCCCGGTTTTCCAATTTCGCGCTGGGTCGGATTAGGAACATTTTACACCTGAGCTGAGAGGGGTCGATGTTTCGATAATATTTACACACCGTTTTGGACAAAGGTTTGTTTGTACAGGATTTTTACTGATTGGATGTTTTGTTCTGGAGGTCTAAATAGGTCATTTTGCATGATTCATAAGATGATTCGCATACGATTCTAGTTGGAATTTAAATTAATTATTAGTAATATGAATCGTGTACGAATTGCGTTATGAATGAAATCAAATAAATCTAAATTATCATATTCATATTTTTATTTCGGTAACAAAATTTATATTATTTAAATTAAGGTTGGGGTTTTTGGGATCTTCTTTTAGATAAACGATAATTATATTAGAAGAGCCTATTCTTCCATAGCCATAAACAATATTGGATACGAAGTAATAACGAGGTTAAATTTAATTAATAGGACTAAGATAATGTAACTATTATTCAAATGCAGTGGGAAAGGGAATTTGTATTATGTATTATGAGAACTATGAGATATATGATAATACTATGATACTATGAGACCGAAATATAATATAGTAAAAAGTGTAGATGTATATAATCTTTCTGATTTAAAGGTACAGGAACATGTACATAAGAATTTACATATAATAAAACAAGAAGTAAATATTGGTGGAAATTTTGACTCAGCGCCATCTAGCCCCAAACTTAGCAAAGCTTCTATTGTACAGAACACATAAACTCTAGGTTCATATTCATAAAATGCACACCCTACATATTTTCAAATTTCCTTATTTGACTTTGCACTTGAGTTTGTTTTTAACTCGGCTAAAAGCAGCTTTTATAAATTCATTTCCATTCCATCCCATTCATGAGTACTTAGGGCGTAGGTGGTAGGTTGCCTACCGCGAACCATCCATCTATCACTACATAGTATAAAGCAAAGTCGCTTTCCGCTTCCCGCGTCTGTATGTAATATGTATGTATGTATGTTTGCTTATATCTTTAAAACTACACAACGGATTTTGATGCGGTTTTTTTAATAGATAGAGTGATTCAGGAGGAAGGTTTATATGTATAATAACAAGCTACCCGTGCGAAGCCGGGGCGGGTCGCTAGTATATAATAAATAAAATAAATAAATATTGGCGGACTTTACACACAATACCATCTAGCCCCAAACTAAGCAAAGCTTGTACTATGGGAACCAGATAACTGATATAATACTTATTTACTTTTTTTTTGTAAATACATACATAATATACATAGTAACACCCAGACACAGAACAAACATCTATGTTCATCACACAAATGTTTGCCCTGGGTGGGGATCGAACCCACAACCTACAGCGTAGAAGGCAGAGTTACTACCAAGTAAGCTGTGAGGCCAGTATATCTACCTACAAGCATTTGAGCAGCCCTTGAAATAGGTCCGTCCAGTTACAAATCGTCAATACGTAGTAAAAGGCTTAAAATCTCAAGAAAATTACACCGACCGCTAAAAGCTCTGAGCCTTTTAGTCGAACTTATATTTCTTGTACCTATTCGTATATAAAAGTAAACATAACCATTCGAGGGTTGAAAAGATGGACGGAGAGCAGTTCAACCCTTGCGGAATAGAAGCAACTAGTCGTGGAACTAGGATGGGAGTTGGTCGGAAAAAAAACCGGAAATGCTTTTTAGGCCGTAAAATCTTTATCAGTAGCGAGAATGTCCTTTGTTTGGTGGTGCTCTCTCCCGTCCATCTTTGGTTCGTTCTTGTTCATTAAGGGGCTCCCAGTCGCTGATTGCTCTTTTTCGAAACGAAAAAAGAAATACTTCTGAACAAGCCACATCTCCTATTTTTATAAGTATACTAGCGACCCGCCCCGGCTTCGCACGGGTAGCATGTTATTATACATATAAACCTTCCTCCTGAATCACTCTATCTATTAAAAAAAACCGCATCTAAATCCGTTGTGTAGTTTTAAAGATATATAAGCAAACATACATACAGACATACAGACGCGGGAAGCGGAAAGTGACTTTGCTTTATACTATGTAGTGATTACTTCAGGTTCCTACCTAGATTTCTATTAAGCTGAAAATATAATAGCAGAAACTTTTCACGATAAAAATATTATTTCAAAATGATACGTTTTAGAATTTATGATCGAAATATTTTATATACTTACCTACTATTAAAATCAACTTGTGATTTATTGTTAAAGATAGGTAATATGTAGATCTAGATTTCTATTAGAATAGATTTTTGATAAGTAATTATAAATAATTTATATCATTAATTTATTCAAAAAGCTAAGGCGGACCACGCGACGACGTGTGTTTGTCGTCATTGCAGCGGTCGGTAGGATTATTTATCGAAGTGATTAAAGATGGGTACATCTTTATTCACATATACTATACATTATAAAATAGGAGATGTGGCTTGTTCACAAGTATTAATTTTTTCGTTTCGAACGAAAACAATCGTCGACTGGGAGCGCCTTAAATGTTTTCGAGCATCTTGTGTTCTAAGTAGGTATCAATAACTGTTTTGTAGCATTGGTATTTGAGATTTCTGGCTTCAGAGAGCATATAAAGATATCGGTCCCGACTAAAAAAGTCGTTAAGCCACGATGGAGACCGGCTAAAAAGCTTGACCACTAGCTAATACGACTTATTTCCGGATAAAAGCGACAGAACAACCCTTGCCCGCACGGGATTGGGGGTGTACAGAAGGGTGACTAATTGCGGGGGTAACATTCGCATCGTGTTTGGTTACGGAAAAAATATGCCGTGTATGTGTGAGTCGCGCTCATTTGTTTGGTCGGTGTTAATGAGAAAACGAGGAATTCTGTTGTTTGTATGAATATTTAATTTTGAGCAGCAGTGGTTAACTTTTTAATGAAATTTTATACAGCACTCGCACGTACTCATAAAACACTATTTGAATACGGAAATTCGTACAAATAATCTACATTATTTACCGATAAGGCTGGTGTCACAGCTCAGCTACTGCACTGTAGGTTGTGGGTTCGGTTTTCAACCAGAACAAACATTTATGTAATGTACTGCAATACTGGTAAATCACATTAGACTAACTTACAATCAGACCGTCTGTTTCATTAAAATTTTTACTAGCCCACTTTGTTGTATAAAGTTTATTTTACCTTTCTAGGTCATGTGCTCAAGTCTAAAATAACAAAAAAAAACATAAAATATACATTGTCTATGCCCACCGCACATACACACACTCTCACATATATACACATACGATAATACACTACACACCATCCTCATATTCAACCAGTCTTAAACTATAAAAAGAAAAATATATCTATTGTCTATGCCCACCGCAGTGGCATAGACAAGGTGCAATCAAATGTCCGCTCGTACGATGGAAGTGGAAGCGATGGCAATCGGATCGGCGATCCCCGACAAGTTTAATTGATAGCACCATTAGCGGATCGTCTGTGTCGAGATAAATAATGGATAGGGTTTCCTTGAAGGGGGGGGGGGCTGGAAGTGGAACTGGCACTGAATGGTTTCGCATCGGAAGTGTATCTTGCAAAGTTGTGTATTATAATTGTTGGTATAGTCGTAATTGTAAATAGAATGTAAGTCTAAGTAGATTAGTTTAGCTGAGCTGTTACAGGCAGTTTTAACTCGTGAAATCTGACTAATATAGAGCGTTAAATAAGTAAAAACATAAGGATCATTTAGAAGTGTTGAAATAAGACAGTACACACCTACTCCTACAAATGCCCCTAGTGCAAACCGAATTGCTTCATCTTGACGGATGTTCAACTTATATGACTGTTTTTGACCGTGTTGGCCGAGTGGGAGGTACCTCGACTTTCAATCTGAAGGTCGTGGGTTCGAATCCTGGCGTGCATCAATGGATTTATCTGTTAGAAAAATGTATATGCGCATCAAAAACTTGTGCTCAAAACGGTGAAGGTAAACATCGAAAACAAAAACAGCACACGCTACACTTTGGTAGGGTTCCATACCCAAAGGGTAAAAACGGGACCCTACTACTAAGACTTCGCTGTCCGTCCGTCTGTCTGTCCGTCTGTCTGTCCGTCTGTCTGTCACAGGGCTGTATCTTATGAACCGTGATAGCTAGACAGTTGAAATTTTCACATATGATGTATTTCTGTAGCCGCTATAACAACAAATACTAAAAACTTAATAAAATAATCGTTTAAGTGGGGCTCCCATACAACAAACGTGTTTTTTTACGGTTTTTTACAGATAATGGTACGGAACCCTTCGTGCGCGAGTCCGACTCGCACTTGGTTTGCGAGTTTTTTAGTTAATGGTCCTAATACACCCTTTATATAAGTTCCCACAGCACAAGCTTTGCTTAGTTTAGAGATAGATGAGACAGTGTGAAACGAAAACGAATGGTGGCAATTCCGTTATTAAAAAAACAAAATACAAAAACCGTACCCTTTCGCACTTTGTGGTTGCCAGCCCATTTGTGCGAATAGCAAGCGTGTCGTAACAAAAATGTTTTAACAAACTAAAAACCACAAAAAGTTACCACGCACGTTTACATTAAGTTAAATCCAGATTTATAAAACAACAGGCATTATAAAACCCGAACTGCTTGCTGGCTTATTTCGAAAAAATCATAATTTAATATCCTAATCACTACGTAGTAAAAAAAGTCTACAAAGCAAAGTCGCTTTCCGCTTCCCGCGTCTGTATGTAATATGTATGTATGTATGTTTGCTTATATCTTTAAAACTACACAACGGATTTTGATGCGGTTTTTTTTAATAAATAGAGTGATTCAAGAGGAAGGTTTATATGTATAATACATGCATAATATAGTAGAGAAACACTGATAATTTTAGAGGTTTCTAATGTGATGTCGTAAATAAACACATTTTTTTGCGCTTACATTGCAAATGCTGGCTGAACCCCACGAGATATATCAAAATAATGTACTACAGTATTGTACACCCTAAAAACGTCTACAAAAAAGTCAGCGATGGTATTAGAAATGTCTTACGCACAGCGAAGCGGGCACGGGTAAGCTAGTGATATTATAAATGCGAAAGTTTGTGATAAGGCTGCTACGCAAAAAGGATGATTTTGGTATAGATGGCGTTGGTGTGCAACAAATCTGACATCACAGACTAAAAACATTTAGTCGTCACAGCAACGCAGTTTTAACTAATGAATGATACGCATT
The DNA here is from genome assembly GCA_912999785.1 of Hydriomena furcata. NCBI lineage: Eukaryota > Metazoa > Arthropoda > Insecta > Lepidoptera > Geometridae > Hydriomena > Hydriomena furcata. The sequence continues at coordinate 13,026,193 of OU538825.1, read as the reverse complement.
CTACCAAAGTTCGTAATTTATTTTATCAGTACTACGTTTGTAGGGAAAAATTGGAACCTGCCTGAAATAGCTTTTTCCTATGTGATTATTACAAAAAAAAAAACATATAGTCCCTTAAAGTAGGGACCCTTAAAGTAGGGACTGAATAAATTAACCGACTTGGTATTACATGGATCTCACTACTTTTTACGGTAGAAGAACTGAGTTGCGTTGCGAGACTTGGCTTTTTTTACAAGTTATGTTTTTGATGGCATTGCAATTTTCATGACGATCTCTAATTTTTTTGAAAATAATTACTTACTGATAATGTAGCTTTTGTGTTAGTGTAGATAATAAGGCAATCTTAAAACTCCTATTTCTACACTTCCAAGTTTGTTATTCTACAAGGCAAGTTCCAGTTACTTCGAAATTGATCATATTTACAACACTGCCATTATACAAACGACAACCAACCTTATCACCTGACATCAAGCTACATTTTCCAACGGCACAAATTTATTTAACAAGACTGCGAAATTAACGAGAAAGACTACTTGCGGTCGTAATTATCCTTCGTATTTGTCAGTATGGGGTTTAATTAAGATACCTAAGGCTGCTAAGGCTGAACTTAGTTATAAATAAGGTTGGCGAATGCCGGAGTCTTTCTAATATTGTTGCATAAGCATGGCTTTCCTAATATAATAATAATATTAAATACAAGCTGACCCGGCGAACTTCGTATCGCTTTAGAATTAACAAATGCTGTGTTAAGTTCCCGTTCCCGTTCTCCAATAAAGTTCAAATTGACTCTAAATTTTATTTAGAAAACGTTTATATGGGAAAAAGAAAAGGGCTGTTTTTAGGGTTTTCCCGGCAATTATTTGAATTTTTCTCACCTTTTAAATCTTCCCTAGACCTCCACAAACATTTCAAGACCAAGATAAGGTAAATCCGTTCAGCCGTTCTCGAGTTTTAGCGAGACTAACGAACAGCAATTGATTTTTATATATATATATATATATATATATATATTAAGATAGATTGGTGGACATTATCACACAGCGCCATTTAGCCTTAAACTAGCTTGTACTATGGAACTAGATAACTGAAAGAATAAAAAAAAAATATATATAAATATTGGCGGACTTTACACAAAACACTATCTAGCCCCAAACTAAGCAAAGCTTGTACAATAGGAACCAGATAACTGATAGAATACTTATATACTTTTTTTTTTGTAAATACATAATTATTATACATAGTAACACCCAGACACAGAACAAACATTGTTCATCACACAAATGTTTGCCCTGGGTGGGGATCGAACCCACAACCTACAGCGTAGAAGGTAGAGTTACTACCAACTAAGCTGTAAGGCCAGTCTTAATACTTTTTTTATATGGATAGACACCGTCCATTCTTTAATTTACTGAACATAATGTACTGTCTGTCTGACTGTCAACATGTCAAAATATTAATGAACAAAAGTTAATTGTTAAACTTACAAAACTTGAAAATTAAAATGTAATAACACTGTAATTCCCAAATTATTGTCGACATCTTCACAGATATCTGTGCTGCTAATCATAACCTTGAAGATGTCTAAGGGAGGTAGTTAGAGGCAGGTCCAAAACCTAAAATATCTTTCGATATGTGTTTATTTAACATTGTAAGGGTGTCGCAAATGATGAAAATTACTGCCGTTTTTCTATATGAGCTATAATTTTATTTCGTTTCGCGTTTATTTAGAGAACCAGAGCTTGAAAACCGAGGATAGACGCCGACCGCCTGCTTTCTTTGTGAATACGGCCTTACTGCAAATAACCCAGCATTTAGAGTGCTTATTTAGGACCAGATGGCGTGTGATCAAATAATTCTGTAAAAATGTTGAGCAACCAAACTAATGATTATGGAATTAAATGGACCGAAAAGCCGATTCTGGCATTTTTAAAATAAAAATATTATTAAAGATCACAAATGCCGATCTCTGCCATTTTTTGAAATAAATAGAACCACGACTGCAATCTTCAAGTACGATAGACATACTCTCAGATCTCAAGACGTTTAGATGACATTATGTTAAACATTTTATTTTATAACACGAATAATATAACTTCTACTATATGTACGAGTATACCTATAAAAATAAAGTCGTGTTAGTTACATCATTTATAACTCAAGAACGGCTGCATTTTTATGGTTTTTGTATTTTTGAAATTGTTTTCATCCGGAATAGGCTAATAAGTAAAACTTTCAAAAAATTATAGGGAAAAAAAAGAAAAACCCTGTAGTAAGTTCAGTTTGATACCATGGTAACAAGAACGGGAACGGGAACGGGAACGGGAACGGGAACGGGAACGGGAACGGGAACGGGAACGGGAACGGGAACGGGAACGGGAACGGGAACGGAACGGGAACGGGAACGGGAACGGGAACGGGAACGGGAACGGGAACGGGAACGGGAACGGGAACGGGAACGGGAACGGGAGCGGGAAATTAACATTCTAAAGCAATACTAAGTTCGCCGGGTTAGCTAGTCACTACATAGTAAAAAGCAAAGTCGCTTTCCGCTTCCCGCGTCTGTATGTCTGTATGTATGTTTGCTTATATCTTTAAAACTACACAACGGATTTTGATGCGGTTTTTTTTAATAGATAGAGTGATTCAGGAGGAAGGTTTATATGTATTAAACCCGTGCGAAGTCGGGGCGGGTCGCTAGTATTAAATAAAAATGGAAAGGAAACTACTCTCGGACAAACAACTTTTCTCTGACAACTCCTTAGAAGTCGTCAAGTCTGGGAGGTTTACAGAAAACTACTCGAAATTGTTATTTTATTGCACGAGGAAGGAGATTGAAAACTACTCAGTTAATATTCTATGATCACAACGAATTAAAACTACCATAATAGTCCAACCATAAAAAGTACTATAAAACCTTTCCAATTATTGCTTCTAATGTCGACTGATACTGTGAAGTCGAGATATTACCGTTCAGATTAGATATATTTTACTACCAAGTTTTCATTAAATTTTATAGCACAATGTAACCCGCTATTTAACGCTTTTCCGTCGAATAAGTAGTTCATTATTACACACTGTAATAAAATAATTGTATTAAAATTATGTGCATCAAAAACACGTGCTCAAAACGGCGAAGGAAAACATCGTGAGGGCGCAACGGGCTCGCAACCTGTCACATGTGGAATGCTAACTACTGCAAAATGTTGGCATGTGCCAAATGTAATGTTTGGACGTGCCTCTGACTAACCCAAAGGTGTTGTCTGAAGAGTCGATCTTTAAAGATCTGAGCGTCTGGAGATCTGAGAGGATATCTACCGTACTTGGTCAAACCAAACAGATTTTTTTTTTATTATTATTTATTTTATTGCTTAGTATTGTTTTTTGACAGAAAGATAAACTAATATAAGATGATTTTTTATTTTTTTTTTATTTATTCAACATAAGAACAAGAAAGATTAGTTTTGCGATAAGGAAAGTACAAAGCAGTCAATAAAATAAGGTCTTCCGAAATGTATGTACCTACTGAGCTTTTACTTCTTACTACCTACTACCTAAAATGTAGGCAAGGCATGTGCCAAATGTATGGACGTACCTCTATTTATTTTAATTTTATTGGGCCCTATAAATATATATAATAAATAATTTTTCGGAGACCTACTCATTTTGTACTCATTTATGAATTGTGTTGTAAAGAAATGCTTATCATGCAAATAAACCTATTTTAAAAGTTTTTATTTAACTTACAATGTATGTATGAAAATATGACTGAGGTGAAATCTTGCAACTCATTTTTGAAGCAGTTTTCTTTAACCGATTGAGCTTAAATTTGGCATACTTTACTTATATCAATTCGCTGACAATGCAATAATATGGTGACAACGCGCTGATTTGATGATGGAGTCAGGAGCTGTTCAACGGAACTCATCAGTAAATAGTCTGATTGAGATAAAACTTTGCATAACTATCAATCTCTAATATAAAATTATGGTACTAGCAAGCTGGTCTGATGATGGAGCTCGAATGTACCTATAGGAACTCCCTAACTACACAACATAACTTATCCACGTCGTGTTTGGGCTCGTTGGATTTGTCTTGACGAGTACTAGAGCCCTAAAATTTATAAAAGCTTGATTTTAAAATTACTTTTTTTCTTTATTTCTTTCTTTCTTAGGGCAGTCTTAAAACTTCGTCACCAGAGTTGACCACTACTTAACTTGTCTTACGAACTTACTTAATTTAGGGCAACGTCGCAGTGGGACGGTAAAATAAATAAGATGTTTCAAAAAGTTAACCCAAATCTGCCGCCTTAAGCTCCAACCTGCTCAGCCTGGTGGTAAATCCACCACTGGTGATGAACATAGATGTTTGGTCTGTGTCTGTTATCGCTTTGAAAGTAAACTTACCATTATTTTAAATGTCTTCTAATATCGTCTTCACTTTATATTTATCTGAAACAAAGAGAAATAAAAGTTAAGCGGCATTCTAGACCTTTCTAATGGAACATACTTTAACAGGATAATTACAAAGTTTAAGCTATTTTTATTTATTTAAGATCGACTTCAAAAATAGAAGTTTCTCAATTCTGCTTTGTACTTATCTAAAAAATAAAAAAAATAGGATCACGACTATAATCCCCAAGTACGGTAGACATCCTCTCAGATCTCCAGGCGCTTAGATCTTTTAAAGATGTCTAGTTTGGGTACTCAGAGGCACGTCCAAACATTATATTTGGCACATGCCTACATTTTGCAGTAATTAGCATTCCATACGTGACAGGTTGCAAGCCCATCGCCGCTTATAAGATTTTTCTATGTATTTTTCTCTGTCTTTAGTATTTGTTGTTATAGCGGCAACAGAAACGCATCATCTGTAAAGATTTCAACCGTCTAGCTATCACGGTTCATGAGATACAACCTGGTGACAGACAGACAGATGGACAGACAGCGGAGTCTTAGTGATAGGGTCTCATTTTTACCCTTTGGGTACGGAACCCCTAAAAACAACAGCGAAATACATAAACTTTGGACATCGTGGTATGAGTTATTGCACTGGGATATTTCCCGTGACACAAACCCATTTATATATACCCCAATAACCCGTTGCAGCCTGTTTTGGAGGATAATATGAATTCGCGGCTTTGTTTCCAAATGAAATGGCTAATTGGGCCTGATTAAACTAATGAATAACCGACTAATAAGCGGTTATGCTCGATTTTATACTTGCTGATTATACAAAACGAATTTGATTTATTGATGCCGAAAACTCGATAACAGCATTTTAAGGCGAAATTATGTTAGAATCATTGTTATTCAAAACCAGCCATGAAAACACAATCAGTTATTGAGTATTATTCGTGGCACGTTACGAGTAATTGCCATGAGTTGCTTATATCCACCCTGTTTGACACTGGCTTTATTTAGGCTTGACAGCTGACCAAAACTGTTGCGGGTCTTTGTCGACTTCGATAATTGTTTTGACATAATCATTATATGTGTCGATTTTATTTCCATGGCATTGGTCGTAGCTAATCTACACTGCTAATTAAAAGGAGGTAAAATATGTATATAAATAACTAGCTGCTCGCCCTGGTTTCGCACTCGTGGTACCTGGATAAAAAGTCTACCGATTTTGTGCAAACTTCACATACTAAATAGTCCGAACAAAGCCTAAACATTTGGTTTGGATAGGTGGGCCCGTTCTTGAGTTATAAAATTACAACGAAAAGTGGCGTTGATTTTTATATATATAGATAATAAACTAAAAACTACTAAATCAATTTAAAAAATATATTACCTACCATTAGCTACTTTATCAGTGAGTAATATAAGCTTTATTAAATTGTCTTAAAATTAGATTTCCCCTCGAAAATTGCAATAACGTAACCAAAGGTATCAAAAAAATGCCTGTAATCTTTAATAGTACACCCGTGCGAAGCCGGGGCAGGGAGCTAGTGGTAAATAAGTTCATTCATAAACCCACTCGTATACAAAACTGCAGAACAAACTACATCTTCAACAATCCTAAGTACCAGGATAGCATAACCAGCGAGAATATCCATTTCTCAGAGAGTGTCGGTGTGTCGGAGCCCTTGGCTGCACGCACTTGACACGAGTAGCCACTCGGTGGCCGCTGAATCAGACGTCTCTCCCCGGTTAGAGGACGTGCCTTGCGTTTACGAGTCCTGGTAATTTAGGTTTGCTGCTGGAAAGTGCTGGTAGAGATTATTTTTGTATTTTGTGCGGTTCACTACTATTAAGACTGGTATGACTGATAATTATCTACTCTCTAGGTACCGCACTAGTATAAGACAAAATTTGTCAAAATGATGTCTTAGCCCGGTTTAAGGACGTAAGCTCTCGTAACAACTCCTAGTCGGTGCTAAAATTTTAAAAAGAAATTTCTTATAAATAAGCATCCAAATAAAGTTCCATCAAAGAGACAGCTTAAGACAATATTGAAACAATATCATCCCGTTTCACATTTAAAGACAATAGCGTTCAGAGAATCGAAGACTGAATTGAACTAAGAAAGCTTTTCTAAACTTACTGTAACAGATACTAAATTGAGACTCAACGACTCGCGTTGAGTTCGTTATATCGATCAGAAGAAGCTCAAACTTGGTCTGTCTCATTTGCATTTTTTAGGGTTCCGTACCCGAAGGGTAAAATCTGAACCCTATTACTAAGACTTCGCTGTCCGTCTGTCCGTCTGTCTGTCCGTCTGTTTTTCCGTCTGTCTGTCCGTCTGTCTGTCACAGGGCTGTATCTCATGAACCGTGATAGCTAGACAGTTGAAATTTTACAACAAATACTAAAAACAGAATAAAATAAATATTTAAGGGGGGCTCCCATACAACAAACGTGATTTTTTTTCCGTTTTTATAGATAATGGTACGGAACCCTTCGTGCGCGAGTACGACTCGCACTTGACCGGTTTTTTACATTTCCTATGCTAGCATAGCTCCTGTCACGTGTCGTCGACTGTTCGGCAGGGATTAGTGGCAGGGTCTACCGCAAATGCATATTAGGAGAACATATAAGAATTTACATTTTTCAACCATCCCACGTTTAATATAAAACCACGGGCTGACGATGAATGGCAACCCCGAAAATAAAAGAGCAAAGGGTAATCTGCATGTGTGGCACGCGTATTCCGTTTGAAGATAAACGACCCCATATCGAATTCAATCCAATCTACTTGTTTCATCGGGCTCGGTTCATCGAAAAAAATCAAGGTTCCGCTGAGTTATTTGCCGCGTTATCCTTTACAAATGAAGGGTGGCAGCCGTGGGAATGATACCAAAAAAGATTGCAAACTCTTTGCGGGAGACGCGAACTTGTTACGATTGATAGCCTGCTTAGCTTTAGCTTACTTTTGACGCCAACCGTGAGATAGATAAGTTCTGTCTAAAAGTCAGCTAAAAATATTTTTTCTTGCCATTCATATTTTGAGCCTGTCGTGGAAATATATTTTCCTAACCTGTCCATGAACCGCAGAGTGTCATCTACACTCGTAAAAGCTTTATTCCCGTCATTGTTTTCGCGGGTATATAAACAAAGCATGTAGATAAACCCGACTATTGAAGATTCCGAAGGAGATTTCTAAAATTCGCACACACATCACGCAGCAAGACGATGGGGCGATGGAGCTCAAATCGAAATGGATTCCAATCAGCTCACGTTAGGTTGATGAATAGGAACATTTCCGAGTCACCATAAACCAAGTTTAAAAGGAAGAAGGGAGACACTACCGGAGAAAGTATCGATTTCTAGTACAGTCCCAGTACCCATACATAATTCTTGCGTCCTCTAAATAAACAATTTTTCCGTTACCATTTTAGATTTAGCGTTAGTAGTTTACTGGGGTTGCGTGGGGTAAAGGAAATAGGGCTTTTTATAGACGTGTAATGCACATAAAAGTTATATCTACTCTATGATGTGTCCCAACTTTATAGAACAAGTTTTAGTTGATTCACTCGTTTATTTCCGGCTGTGATGCAAAAGTTGTCTTTCAGGCATTCAGCGTTGTTTTAGTTAGGAAATTGGAAAACGTTTCCGGCAAATATATCGTAGGCTGATTTATTTGAACCCAAACAAAAGTTTCTGCGGTTTTGTTTGGTAACGAGAACATGAAGTTGATCAAACAAACCCTCTCACTCAACATAATTATTTTGATATCGTATTGAAAACTGAAACGAAAATTTGGCGCTACGTCCACAAACGCGAGTTTTTGACTGATTTTTGACAAGGCTTGGTCTAGAGTAACATGCGTAGTTTCATCTAGTTAAGTTGTTTAAAAACGATTGTTATGATTTGATTAAAATAAATCCTTTTTTACTTTGATTTTGCATAGCGCTATCTAACTCTAAACTAAGAAAATCCTAGTACTTAATATTATTACATGACTTAAAAAAATAAATTTAATGATATCCATACGTTGTTCAACGCTGTGCGACAACAAATTTGACATTGTGTTGCTTTAACAAAATGGCCGCTATAACCTATCAAATTTCGAGCGTCCATATTGAAATACCCTATACAACCTTCACTAAAACACAACAGTGTTTGTCTCAAACACCCATAAAATATACTAGTATAATGCTAGTATCAATGGTTTTGAACGACAAAGTTTACGACTGGCTTCTCACATCCGATTAAAGCACTCGCAATGTTTTAATAAATTATTATTTTGCATGTCAATTGCACCGCTTCGTTCGTTTTTTTGGTCCAGGTTTAATTGCTCTACCGTAAAATATTTTACGAGCTTCAAATGCTCTTACTTTATACGCTTTTTTTATGACGAGACGACAGTTTTAATTAAAGTCGGATGGACAGTGCAGATATATTTTTAATTGTTACATTTCAGGTATTTTCTCATGAGATCTAACGGTTAGTAAATTACTACTAGTGTTTTTATAACCCGGTAATGTTTTCGCAATCTACGTTCAATGTGTGAGTGAATGAAGCATAAGAGGTATGTCAGGATCGTAGCAAGTGGAAAGCCGTGGTCTCTGTCTACCTCTGGGAAACAGGTGTGATTTTATGTATGTGTTTATGTAGGTACGTTCAATTACTTGTTAGTTTTATCAACTATCGTACGTAATACTCGTCTTAACATGATATTTGGTTAGACATATATATACCTAAAAATGAAAAAAAAGCATCACAAACATTATTCAATAAACATTCAGAGATTAACGATAAAATACAGCAAAATATAATCCTTGTACACCGGCGTTTCCAGCTCGTAAAGAGGCATTAATATATTAATTTCACAATACAACGCCCCTGTGGAAGCCTGGTGGAGTTGCCGGCAGGGCTCCTAGACAGTTTATTGCGATAGGGCCTGATACGCCGCTAGATATAGAATTCAGTGCGATCGGTATACAAATAAATATTGCATTTTATCTGACTGGTTCATCCCGATACAATTTTATGTAGGACTATTTAAATAGCCATATTTTGATGCTTCAGGCCGTTTTTGCACCTATACTTATTTACCCTTTTTACGATAAAATAGGTGTACCTGTGTAGAAATTTTACGTAGAGCACACAGGAAAAAACGGTCCTAATAACAATGGTTGAGAACAGAAGAGGGTAGATGGTTGGCCACCTTATACGGCACGACATAAAGACCATAATAGAAGGGAAGGTTGAAGGGAAGAGAGGAACTAAATACATGAGCCAGATAAAGGAGAATGTAGCTGTCGTGTCGTATGAGGAATTCAAGGAAGCGGCGCTGGAGAGAAACAGATGAAGAGAGCTGCATCAATTACACCGACAAGAGCACAGCTCTTAAGGCGCTCCCAGTCGACGATTGTTTTTGTTCGAAACGAAAAAATAAATACCGTATCATTTTGAAATAATATCTTTATCGTGAAAAGTTTCTGCTATTATGTTTTCAGCTTAATAGAAATCTAGGTAGGAACCTGACGTAATAAACTTATAAAAATAGGATGTGGCTTGTTCAGAAGTATTTCTTTTTTCGTTTCGAAAAAGAGCAATCAGCGACTGGGAGCCCCTTAAGTTAGAAGAAGAAGGTGTACCTAAGCTCTTATTAGTGTGGGGAGCAATTTCCTATAAATAAAAACCGGCCAAGTGCGAGTCGGATTCGCGCACGAAGGGTCCGTACCATTATCTATAGAAACGGCAAAAAAACACGTTTGTTGTATAGGAGCGCCCCTTAAATATTGATTTTATTCTGTTTTTAGTTTTTATTTGTTGTTATAGCAGCAACAGAAATACATAATCTGTGAAAATTTCAACTGTCTAGCTATCACGGTTCATGAGATACAGCCCTGTGACAGACAGAAGGACAGCGAAGTCTTTGTAATAGGGTCCCGTTTTTACCCTTTGAGTACGGAACCCTAAAAATGGCAGACACCTCGAAATAATACCGGAAGTTGCAGAATCAGCCTGTTGATTACTTAACTAAAACTAAACTTTAGTCCGTCACCAAAAGTTACGGTTCTACGGTTAAGTCACTAAGCTATGACTGGATGACTAACTGAATAGACTGGATTGTATATTGTATTGCAGGAGAATAAAATTGAAACTCTTTGTTCATTATTTTTTCTGTGCAGCACTTATTCCAATCGTATGAAATTCTGTCCATATATCGCCAGTCTATACTGTATACTGTACTTTTTTAGGGTTCCGTACCCAAAGGGTAAAATCGGAACCCTATTACTAAGACTTCGCTGTCCGTCTGTCTGTCTGTCTGTCACAGGGCTGTATCTCATGAACCATGATAGCTAGACAGTTGAAATTTTCACAGATTATGTATTTCTATTGCTGCTCGAACAACAAATACTAAAAACAGAATAAAATAAATATTTATTATATGTTTGTAATGAATAAACTATAAAAAACACTAGACAAGTTTAAAAAATATTTTGATATGGAAGAAGACAACATCTCTCCTCCTAACTCACATAATACCATAAACGCTACCCTCAGATTCAATAAACCATTCACGGCCAACAAAACTCCACAAATATGAAGTCGGTATTGTTTTTAGTTTTTTAAACGGGATTTTTTTAAGTATAATATCACCTGAAAGTTTCCAGGTAAAGTCACAGGCTGATGAATAAGCGGTAAGTAAAATATCGACCGATAGAGGTCGCCGTCCTATGATTGCTCGAACGGCATTGTAAATTAGAATGATTGCAACTAATGACGGGTTGTTTGTTAGTACCGCGAGCAATGATGTAAATTATAACGATAGAACAAATTGATGGAATATTGGAAGTTTGTTGATAACAGGGCACATTCTCGCTGGTTATACTGAAATTGGGAACTGGGGAAGAAAGACTTCAACAATCCGACAATGTATGAAATTGGTAATGAAAATATAAATTATTTTTCAAACTATCGTGATTAGTAGACATAACTATAGATTTTGACACGGGTCTTTATCTGCCCGCGACCATGGCTATTGTAACATAGTCGAAACGTCGGGAAAATAAATTAAAGAAAATATAAAGTAAATATCGTATGCTCAGAATACCAACCAGCGGACTATCGTAGTAGTAGAGTTTCGAAGGCCGTGGGTTCGAACCCCAGCCGTGATACAATTATTTTTGGTATTCAAAAAATGTATGAGTATATTCACTTAATGTGTGCTTAAAACGGTAAAGAAAACAATGAAACTAACTGGGTTTAGGAAACTATCAAAGTCGAAGTCTGGAGGTATTTATTTCTATAATTCACAAGGATCATTTTGAAACGTCTAATGAGGTAGATGAATGACGCCGAATCTGGCGAAAAACGCGAATACTCTTGCGCAGATCATTTTCATAAATGCCATGTAGAGCTCCAGTGTGGTGCTGATCGAACAAGATAAAGGCTCCGACAAAAAACATAATGACAAGGTATAAAATAAAATAAATAATTAACTTCAAAAGCACACGCTGTAAGTATGGTACGAGTACATGTAATTAGTTAATTAGGCATGTGAAATACCTTACCTACTGCGAGAAGTCATACCTATTCTGTAGAATAATACATACCTACAGAAACTTTAGAAAAGTAAGACCTAAAGCGGTTGAAATGGAAGCAGAAAAATACCGAATGCAATTCAGAAATTCAGCACTTCCGAGATTTTGTGGCCAAGTTCCCGCCAAAATGTGAACGAACCGAGCTAGTCGACAGTTTTAACGCAGACTTTCTATGCTGAGGCGTGACGAATAAATCGGATTAGAACCTCTATGGTATTACAGGGTATTTCATTATTGATTAACTAAAATGAAATTACAGATTCTACAAACAAAAATAGCAGTATTTTATGTACGAGTATGTTTTTGCGTTTTCTTATGAAAATTCGGAGAAAATTGACACATTAACTCTTTATTGCAATGAAAAGGACAGTCAGTATAGTAAGCGCAAAATATAAATAAAAATTAAATGCTGTTCGCTGGTATACGCATCGCCTAGTAACAGGAGGATAGATTTAGAAATTCCTTTTTAAATGCCGAATAAGTTTTTTAAGGAAAGAAAATTGTAAAGGTTGCAAAATCACGGAGAGTGCCTTTTTCTTCAAGTTTATTAATTTGCAGTAGGTAGGTAGAATGAAAAAAAATGAAAACTAATATTATTTTTTACATCCTAGCATTTTTTTTTTCGATCTAGGGCACGGCTGTGCAAAAAAGTCAAGCAAAAAAGCGGCACGGCCGTACCTGAAGCAGTTCAGGCCATTTTCGACTTTGTTTTTAGTTTTCTAGTTACCATTTATTCCCATGACTTTAATTGTTCATTAGCTGAATACCGATCCTAGCCGATGCATTAAATATTTGTTACCATGTAAACATTGCGTTTAACGAGCTATGAGGCCACTCAAATACCGATATTGTCTTTACAATGTGTACCTAATGTAACCAACCTGACGCTTGCATTAGAAGGTAAACTGGAAAGTATACGTATTATCACATGGCATATCTGATACCTCAAACAAGATAGGCGTAAACTTTCACACATATTGCTACGAAACGACCGCGACGCTTGACCACTATTCGGTCAATGGCCGACTATTCTAGGCTCTGGTGGCTAAGCATCAGGCTTATGTAGTGAAGGTTTTATACTAGGTTAGTATGGCCACCTTGTGCGCCACGACAGTTTCATAAAGACCATAATGGAAGGCATGATTGAAAGGAAGAGAGGAAGAGGAAGGCCACAAATAAACTACATGAGCCAGTTAAGGAATAAAATAGCTGTCGTGTTATAAGGAAGTTAAGGAGGCGGTGCTGGAGAGAAAAAGTTGGAGATAGTTAGAAGAAGTCTTATGTTAGAAGAAGAAAAAGTATGATTCAGCGATTACCTTACCTTTTAAGCTCTTTCAATCATACTGAAAGAGCTTAAAAGGTAAGGTAAACCAAATAATAAAAAAATCAAATCTGGATTATTAGTTTTTAAACTATAGAAATTCTAAGTGGTATTTATAACATGTTTTAGTAAATAAAAATAAGTTCTTTAGTAAGATCTCATACCAACGAAAAACTTTTGATAAACGATTATTATAAACAAAGTTACCTAATTAAATCAGAATCAACGAACAGACAACAGTAGATATAAGAGATCAAAGGGACATTGATACAGCAATATTTCAAGATAACATGATGAAATAACATTTTGTGTATTAAGATTTATTATTTGATTTAATATTTACTAGCGACCCGCCCCGGCTTCGCACGGGTAGCATGTTATTATACATATAAACCTTCCTCCTGAATCACTCTATCTATTAAAAAAAAACCGCATCAAAATCCGTTGTGTAGTTTTAAAGATATAAGCAAACATACATACATACATATTACATACAGACGCGGGAAGCGGAAAGCGACTTTGCTTTATACTATGTAGTGATTTATATGTTTTACAAATGCTCTAAACGGTGAAGGAAAACATCGTGAGGAAACCAGTTAGTATTTTTACAAGCGGCTATAGGCATGCAACTCATAGTAGTCTACCGTACTTGGGGATTTCAGTCGTGATACTATTTATTTACGTGTCGTGATACTGGCCTCACAGCTCAGTTGGTAGTAACTCTGCCTTCTGCGCTGTAGGTTGTGGGTTCGATCCCCACCCAGGGCAAATATTTGTGTGATGAACATAGATGTTTGTTCTGTGTCTGGGTGTTAATATGTATAATAAGTATGTATTTACAAAAAAAAAAAAAAGTATATAAGTATTCTATCAGTTATCTGGTTCCCATAGTACAAGCTTTGCTTAGTTTGGGGCTAGATGGCGCTGTGTGTAAAGTCCGTCAATATTTATATTTATTTTTATTTATTTTTAAAAGATTCGAAATTAATTTTCATTTCCAAGCATTTTCTTGCAATGAATGAACATACGATTTAGCAGAAAACGTCAGAACTATTGCGAGACCTCAGATGCAGGTGCTACAGTCATAATATTACCGTACGCTACAAGAGTTTTAGTATCGATACTTACGTGAAATGGGAAACAGGTATGTTGCGAATGTTGACAATTAATTTTCAATCTTATTGCTTGGTAATAAGGCAGGTGATAGTGTAGGTAATTTGTTTTGGGTGATCGCTCTGTAAGATTACTTGTAATATGGCTTCGACGCGACGTTTATGCAAATGGAAATGTAGAAATTGTTAGTACCTATGATTAATAGGTTGTTAAAACTTGGGTATTTGAAATTTAAGCTGATTGAAAAGCTTTTTACAAACTTTTTTTAACATGCAATGTATGTATGTATGTAAGTATGATTGTTAAGGTGGAATCTTGCATCAATTTTTTTTTATCATTTTGGCGATGTTTTTGTATTTTACAGTAGTCTATGTTTTATTCGGACATTATATCTATATCTACAGAAAATTTCATCTTAATCCGTTTTGTCGTTTAGGCATGATTGAAAAATACAAACAAACTCACAAACTTTCGCATTTATAAAATTACTAGCTGCTCGCCCCGGCTTTGCACGGGTAGTACCTCGATAAAAAGTATCCTATGTGTTATATCTGATATAAGCTATATTAATGTAACGTTTCATTTTAATCCGTTCAGTAGTTTTTGCGCGAAAGAGAAACAAACGCACACACACATACTCACTCACTCACTCACAAACTTTCGCATTTATAATATTAGTAGGATTATTAGGATAGTTAATAAATTACTCACAGTATTGTCGAAAATTCAATGCTACTAGAAAATATTAATGTACAAGCTGACCCGGCGAACTTCGTATCGCTTTAGAATTAACAAATGCTGTGTTAAGTTCCCGTTCCCGTTATCGTTCCCGTTCCCGTTCCCGTTCCCGTTCCCGTTCCCGTTCCCGTTTCTGTTTTCCTGCTATTCTCTTGAAATTTTTCTTCCCGTTCCCGGTCCTGTTTTACTGCTTTTCTCTTGAAATTTTTCCTGAATTTTCTTTGCTATAAACCTCACGGAGCCCGAGACCTTTCCAACGAATGCAAAACCGTGGAAATCGGTTCGTGCGTTCTGGAGTTATAGCGTCAGGAAGGAAAACCTGACTTATTTTTATATTATAGATTTGTTGACGTTATCAAAACATATGCCCTTAAACGAGAAAAACCCGTCCTAATAAGGTACGAGTACAAATATTATAAAACCAGAATTTACATCCCGTAATCAATTTCAATAATTTTCACTAATTAAGCAAATTGCGGCAATTAATAACTTTCGATGAGTATGTTTATTATTACTATACGGCACTCAAACAATTAAAACTTTAGCTAGTGCAAGAGCCAGTAAGACGTTTCTTACATGGTCCGGTTTCGGGGTATGCTATTGTTTGATCTACTAAGGAACACATTGTGAGAAAACTTGAGCGACCATGGGTTTGCAACCTTTTTGGATTTTAGCTACTGTAAAAAGTGGGCTTATGCCAAATGTAATATTTGAACGTGTCTCTTAATATGTGTCCCTTTATGATGGGTTTGTGGTGAAATTACTATGGATACTTTATTATAGAGATATAGAACATGACCATCCGTAACAAGCGAACAGGGAAGAGAGACTGACATCGACAGATTATAAATTCTGGTCATCAAAGATTACAGTAGTAGGTAAATATTGTTTTTTTTTTTTTCAAAATTTACGTATGTATTTACTCTCGAGCTCCCGATATTCGACAAAACTTAAGAACAGTCGTAATTAAGTTGTTTTTTTAGGGTTCCGTACCCAATGGGAAAAAACGGGACCCTATTACTAAGACTTCGCTGTCCGTCTGTCTGTCCGTCTGTCTGTCACAGGGCTGTATCTCATGAACCGTGATAGCTAGAAAGTTGAAATTTTCACAGATTATGTATTTCTGTTGCTGCTCTAACAACAAATACAGAATAAAATAAATATTTAAGGGTGGCTCCCATACAACAAACATGATTTTTTGCCGTTTTTATAGATAAATGGTACGGAACCCTTACTTGGCCGGTTTTTTTTATAATATAACGTAAGAATTCAATCACCGGCTTCCTGCATTCGACAAAACCACGGGGTAAAAGTTTGTTGGGATTGTTCCGAATATTTCAACAGCTTGATGTTTATGATAGCGCTTGGTACGTTACGCACGTTTCAAATTATCGGGAGATATCCTGATGGAGAGGGTTGAAAGTTAGGTGATGTGGAGTATGGTTGGGAATTGAGTTATAATGTTGCCTTTGTCTAGTAACGGCTTATTCAATTTCTCCTTCGGAACAGGTAACAGCGGAGTCTGATCAACTCTGATTTACTACTTGTGAATTCTTATATATCTTATATTATACCTGATAGGTACACGTGTTCAAAGAGGTTTGACGTCAGGCAGGCGGCCGGTTGTAAAACATAAGCCAAATCCTCTTTGCAACATGTTTGTCAACATGTAGTGGCGACCACATTAAGTTATGTGTGCAACACACACTCGTAAATAGAAAACAAAAATATGTATAAACTAAGTTATCAGTGTAACTGCTACAAAAAGGCCCTATCTCAGCATATGCCAGGTTTAAACGCCTAGCTTCCGATAGAGGTATGTCAGGACTGTATGTAGCAAGAGGAACGCCGTGGTCTCAGCCTACCCCTCAGTACCTACCTACTCCACGGGCGGGATTTGATAAATACATAGACTTTCCATTATGCATAATTTATATTTTGTTAACTTTGACTTTATGCAAAAAAATATAAACTAGAAATTATAAAACACCAGCGAAGCGTATCGTAACATAAACTGACACTCGACCTTTTTTGATTTGGTCCTCGTTTAAATTTATTCCTCAGTCATACGATTATTTTTAGGGTTCCGTACCCAAAGGGTAAAAACGGAACCCTATTACTAAGACTTCGCTGTCGTCTGTCTGCCACAGGGCTATATCTCATGAACCGTGATAGCTAGACAGTTGAAATTTTCACAGATTATGTATTTCTGTTGCTGCTATAACAACAAATACTAAAAACAGAATAAAATAAATATATAAGGGAGGCTCCCATAAACAAACGTGTTTTTTTTTTTTGCTGTTTTTTATAAATAATAGTACGGAACCCATCGTGCGCCAGTCCGACTCGCACTTGGCTGGTTTTATTTGATTTGGTCCTCATTTAAATTTATTCCTCAGTTATACGATTATTTTTTATACAAAATTACAATACTTCGTTTGATCTTTCAAATTACATTGTATTCCAATTTGTCGCGCTACGAATAAATGGTGGATTGTAAGCGATGCTTTGATCAACCCCTCCATCACCCTCCATGGTTGTGAAGATACCGAAGAAACGTATTATTGTGAAAATAATTATTGTAAATGAAATTGTTCATTTCAATGAGGAATGTCATAAAGTAAATACACTAAAAAAAAAAAAAACCGATGAAAATATTTTGACTAATAACATCATCTATTGAGATGATGTTTTTTAAGTTTTGTGAAGGAACTATTAGTCCACCTTTTGACAATTTTTTATGGAAAAACTATAAACTATAGAAAATAAACCGGCCAAGTGTAATCTATAAAAACGGCCAAAAAAATCACGTTTGTTGTATTTGGAGCCCCACTTAAATGTTTATTTTATTGTTTTTAGTATGTTGTTATAGCGGCAACAGAGATAAATCATCTGTGAAAATTTCAATAGTCTAGCTATCACGATTCTTGAGATACAGCCTGTTGACAGACAGACGGACAGCGGAGTCTTAGTAATAGGGTCCCGTTTTTACCCTTTGGGCAAGGAACCCTAAAAATCACCAAAAAAAAAATACGAGTATAAAAGTACATGTTGGACCGGTAACGTATTACCAAACTATGAATGTATCCATTAACACTTTTCTCTCCATCTCTATTTAAGGGAAAGTCACTTTGTTCTGTGTTCTCACACTGGTATTAATAATCATAAAAATTAGCAGCCACTCAAAAAAGAGCCTAAGCAAGTGCTATATCTAATTGCACATAAAAAAACTGTACCTATTAGATGTACAGTACACTTGGTACTACCATGAAAAGCACAAAGGCTAAAAGAAACTCGGAGCGATCTAATCATAAAATACTTTTTTTTTTAAATATTGTTTTAAAATCAAGCTTTTAAATATTCTAGGGCTCTAGTACTCATCAAGACAAATCCAACGAGCCCAAACACGACGTGGTTATGTTGTGTAGTTAGGCAGTTTCTATGGCTACATTCGAGCTCCATCATGAGACCAGCTCGCTAGTACCATAATTTTATATTGTCATTGGAGATTGATAGGTATGCAAAGTTTTATCTCAATCAGACTATTTACTGAGGAGTTCCGTTGAACAGCTCCTGACTTCATCATCAGATCAGCACATTGTCACCATATTATTGCATTGTCACCGAAGTTACATAAGTATGCCAAATTTCAGCTCATTCGGTTGAAGATAACTGCTTCAAAATTTAGTTGCAAGATTTCACCTTAACAAACATAGTTACATAGATACTTAAAGTTAACACACATACATTGCAAGTTAAATAAAAGCTTTTAACAAAAGTACTTAAATGCAATAGAATTATTGTGGTTTAGTTGAAGGAAATTCCGATAAACTGATATTTCAGCTATTCCGCCCTGGAGTCGCACAGGTGTAATAATGATTTACTATTTTTTTTACACTTCGGGTTACATTATCGAAATTTTAATAGGGATCCCTAATAGTTAGACATATGGTATCACAGACTTTTTTGTAGATATTGATGTCCTCTATAAAACTGTAGTAGATTACTTTGCTCTATTGTCAATAATAATTTTTGCAGCAAACGCAATATAAGGATTTTTTTTCATACGTTCGGTTTCATTATCTAAGTTTTCATACGGATCCCTAACGTTTTTGAACATAATCTATGTTCATCAAGGATAATGTAGGATTGTAATGGTAAAAGAATTTTTGAAATCGGTCCAGTAGTTTCGGAGCCTATTCGATGCTAACAAACAAACAAACAAACAAACAAACAAACAAACAAACAATCAAATCTTTCCTCTTTAAAATATTAGTATAGATTTGAAGCAAATAATTAAATGTATTAGTACACTTGGTCCCACCATAAAAGCACGAAGGCTATTACAATCCCGTTTGTCAAGAATCCAAGGCTGTGAAATAAATAATGGTCAGCTAGGCTGAATAACGGATCTGGCCGGTTTCCCATACAATTCATACATACATGACCGGCCTCACAGCTCAGTTGGTAGTAACTCTACCTTCTGCGCTGTAGGTTGTGGGTTCGATCCCCACCTAGGGCCAATATTTGTGTGATGAACATAGATGTTTGTTCTGTGTCTGGGTGTTAATATGTATAATAAGTATGTATTTACAAAAAAAAAGTATATAAGTATAGAGTATATTATCTGTTTACTATAGTACATGCTTTGCTGAGTTTGGGGCTAGATGGCGCTGTGTGTGAAGTCCGCCAATATTTATATTTATTTACTTACTCAAACCTTTGGAAACGCTTACAAGAACAGTGCAATTTGAATGTAATATGTTTGAAAAAGAGCTTTTTAACCCTTACTTGTGGGAACTCTTGCGAGTTTGTTACTTGAAGTTATTTTCATATTGACTTCAACCCTTGTGCACCCCTACATACCAAAAGGAATACACCCTTCAAATTTCAAGTTTCTAGGTCCAGGTTTAGGCTGTGCGTTGATAGATCAGTCAGTCAGTCAGTAAGGCTAGAGCTTTATATATTGTAATGCTTAGGCTTTTATCCCGCAAAGCAGGTTTTTAAGTTTCGTTCAATGAAATTTAAACCTAATTGGCTTTAGATAAAGCTTAAGTTAGCTTAAAGCGCATTCGGTGGATATATCCAGGCAGCTACTGGAATTACGAGGAACCTCTATTAATTTGTTCTTCGATTCCAATTAGCAAGTAGCATTTAATAGAATTTAATATAGGAACCGATTACCTACAAAGTGCTGTAGATAATATACGAGTACTTTAGCTAATATATAGTCTATCCTAATGTATAGTAAGAAATACATAGTAGATTCCTCAGTTATGTTATTGGCCGTGTTGGCCGAGTGGAGGTACCTGACTTTCATTTCGAAGGTCGTAGTTCGGTCGGCGTGCATCAATAGATTTTTCTGTTCGAAAAATTAAAATGCGCATCTAAACACGTGCTCAAAACGGTCAAGGAAAACATCGGGAGGAAAACAGTTATTATTGTAATAAACGGATAAGGGCTTGCAATCTGTCACGTATGGAATGCTAACTACTGCGAAATGTGGGCATGTGCCAATTATGTACATTGATCAATAACAAATCGGGGAGAGTTGATCAAAAGAAATTTAATTAAAGTAAATATTTTTTTAAATTGCTGGCAATCTAGCCAGGCAACCCGATTTATTAGTATTATTATTATTATTATATTATATTATATATATTATATATTATATATATATATATATATTATATATATATTATATATATATATATATATTATATATATATTATATATATATATTATAATATATATATTATATATATTATTATATTATATTATATTATTATTTTAATTAACTTACTTATAATAAACTTTGTTATACAGATGAGGGTATTTTAATATTTTTTAGCCGTTTCTCGTACTATAGGTAAATACTTGTTGCCACGTTCACGACCCAATTTTAAAACAAATTCAAGAATGAATTCTGTGCTCTATGATTTGATATGTTTTATTCGAAATTACACCTCGAAACCGAACGAGTAAACTTAGTAATACCGCTCATTTATCAAAGACAAACTCAAAATTGACTTTGTTCAGGATAAAGGATCATTTTGATATAAATTATAGGTATAGCTTACCGTTCGTTTGGCTTTGCGTAATAAAATAGAGATGGTGGATACAGTTGTAATAGACGCAATTGCCGCCATTACAGATGGGCGTGATTTAGATGCGTGTGGACACGCAGCCATATTGATTACTAGCCGACCCGTGACAGACGTTGTCCTGTCAAATTTTATTAATCGCATAGGAAAAAACAAATTCAGAAAACTTCAATTTTTTTTACCTACAAACCTTGTACTTACTGATAAAATAAATTACGCATTTTTGTAGAATGCGTTATCATTCATTAGTCAAAACTGCGTTGCTATGACGACTAAATGTTTTTAGTCTGTGATGTCAGATTTGTTGCACAGCGTCATCTATACCAAAATCAGCCTTTTCGCGTTTTTTTATGATTTTGGGGTTGTTTTTCGGATTTTAATTTTCATCTTTATTAGTTCTGATTTTTTAACTTTCGTCTTAATCCGTTTTGTCGTTTATTTTTGATTAGGGAACAAACATAACAGCCTTATCACAAACTTTCGCATTTATAATATTATTAGGATAGGATGTTAAAAAGCATCGAACATAAATTGACGAGGAAGGACAACTATGAGCGATCTCTTCATCAAACTATGATTAGTAATAATATCAATAGTTTGGTTGATGAAAGTGCCGATAAATTGATATCACCATTTGATTGTTTTATTACCAACAATCTTTTATAATAATTAAGCTGTTTGTTGGTTTGCGTATCATTTTTAGTAAAAATAACTTTTTTTATTAACTATTTTAGCTTAATATGAAAAGAAACATTTTATAAATTTGTCTGAAAACTGTGAAATTCTAGAAAAACCGCAAGTGGTTTTTTGTTTGTTTAGCTATTGAAATTTGGACAGGACAATGTCTGTCGGGTCAGCTAGTGATATAATAAATTTATACTCGTGATAGAGGAGTGATTGTGTAAAGACAATAAAAAAATAGGATCACGACTTTAATCGCCAAGTACAGTAGAGGGTATCTGAGAGGGTAGATCTCCAGTCACTCAGGTCTTACCGATGTCTAAAAGGGTTAGTCAGAGGCACGTCCAAACATTACATTTGGCACATGCCCGCATTTTGCAGTAGCTAGCATTCCACACGTCGAACACACACAGGTTGCTAGCCCGTCGCCGTATTTTTGGTAATAAAAAAACGCCCAATATGTACTAAGGATCCGAAAGAAACAAGCGGTAATGAGCGAGAGGGGTTCGTTATCTCGCAGACGGCAACGGCACACGTCTGAATGGGCCGTATTCGACGCCAGAAGCATTTGAGTATTGCCCCCCTTAATTAAGGGGAAGATGGAGTGGTCTGAGTCGCGGTGACAATGAACCGTGCCGGTATTTTGAAGACTACGATTGTTCTTACAAACGCTTCCGCGTGGTGAAAGAGACAGTTGACTTTGAGTATTCTTTTTAGGGTTCCTTACCCATCGGGTTAAAACGGGATTAATTAATTTTCAAAATAATTTTCACAGATGATGTATTTATAGTGCCGCTATAACAGCAAATACTATAAACAGAATATTATAATTTTTATAGATACGGAACCCTTCGTGCGCGAATCTGACTCGCACTTGGCCGGTTTTATTTGTTTGGTTGTGTGCGTGGAGTTTTCCATAATAACAAAAGGTATTTTGAAGAGTGTGCGAATGTTTTTAATCATGGAAGTTTTGTTAGGAGGCGGACTAAGCACCGTGAATTGAAGATTACGTATACCTATTTAAAAAATAATATAGACAAATTACCACATTAAAATAAAAAGCCGTGTTGGCCGAGTGGGATGTACCTCGACTTTCAATCTGAAGGTCGTAGGTTCGAATCCCGGCGTGCATCAATGGGTTTTCGTGTTCGAAAATTTATATGCGCATCAAAAACACGTGCTTGCGACGGTGAAGGAAAACATCGTAAGGAAACCAGTTAAGTGTTCTTATAAGCGGCGATGGGCTTGCAACCTGTCACGTATGTAATGCTAACTACTGCAAAATGTGGGCATGTGTCAAATATAATGTTTTGACATGCCTCTGACTACACCCACTAGACATCTAAGCGTCTGGAGATCTGAGAGGATGTCTACTGTACTAGGGTATTACAGTCGTGATCCTATTTATTTATTAAAATATCAAATTAAAAGATTACAGATGGTTACAGATGATAACGAACAGACAAATAAAGCGAAAATAGGTACTAATTGTTCTCTGCTGTGATAGGCCAAAATAAAACATTCTTAGCTAGGGTTCGCACCAGAGTGCATAGCAACGGTGATATTCCGATTAAACCTGATATTTTCTTGGTACTTAACAATGATCATTTTTATCAGAATTGTTCATATTTTATAGAATTAAAACTCTCGTGGTTGTTAATCATTTTAAATAGAAAAACGCAACGATGCAATTGTTGATTATTATTTACTAGCGACCCGCCCCGACTTCGCACGGGTTTAATACATATAAACCTTCCTCCTGAATCACTCTATCTATTAAAAAAAAACCGCATCAAAATCCGTTGTGTAGTTTTAAAGATATAAGCAAACATGCATACAGACGCGGGAAGCGGAAAGCGACTTTGCTTTATACTATGTAGTGATTGTGTACAACATAAAACGTGGTAATTAGACGTATTTCTATTAAAAAAATTCTTAGGTTGTTTGTAAAGAATAGTCTTCCGGGAAACAGTCTTATATAAGTTTTCAAATGTAATAAAATAAAACCGGCCAAGTGCGAGTCGAACTATAAAAAAACGCCAAAAAACACGTTTGTTGTATGCGAGCCCCACTTAAATATTTATTTTATTCTGTTTTTAGTATTTGTTGTTATAGCGGCAATATAAATACATTATCTGTGAAGTGTCTCTGCGTGTGTCTACTGTCTAGCTATCACGGTTCATGAGATACAGCCTTGTGACAGACAGACGGACAGCGAAGTCTTAGTAATAGCATCCCGTTTTTACCCTTTGGGTTCGGAACTCTAAAAACACCAATCAGAATGCTTTCGATATAATATTACAGTCCGAAGATAACAAATACTTACGTGGATATTACTTAAGCCATAAAGAAAATCCACAAACATCTCCTATTGTGTTAAGCAATTTCGTGTGAAAACCTCATAAGGGGGTGAAACCTTTGAAAGGAAAGAGGGTTAGGTAGATCTTATTCATCCCTTACTTACACCTCACGTGAGCCAACAAGGGGAAGTTTTGTATAGAACCACATAAAGGTTTGCTATGACAGGTGAATAATGATAATCTCAATATATTAGATGAATATGTATAGACAGGTATTGTTTGTATAGTAAACTAACTTCTGCCCGCGGCTTTGAACGCATGGTACCCGGATAAAATGTAGCCTATGTCACTCTCTGGCCCATGAAATATCATTATGCAAAAAATCGTGTCGATACGTTGCTCCGTTTCTGCGCGAAAGCTCAATCAATCAATATCAATCAAGAAACAATCCAAAAAACACACCTTTTAGGGTTTTGTAGTCTACAAGAAACCCTTATTTTTTTCTCGCATAGCATAATATATGATGTGGGGTGTCGTTGGATAGGTCTTTAAAAACAATTATGGGTTTGTGAAGACAACTTTTTGATTAAGGAATCCGTTTGTGAAATATAACGAATGTAAAAGGAAAACTATCATGGCTATGTAGGCTTTACAAGCTTACAAGTAATCATCGACCAACAAAGAAAATGAATTTTCTAAATTGCTCGACGATTTCTCGTAAACTAGAAGTAAACTTTTTAGTACAAATATCGTTGAAAATTACTCAAATAACGTTGTTAGCTATGTAAACTACGAAACCCTACATTGCGCGTGGCTCGACATGCACTTGGCCAGTTTTTGTATTTATAATAGCAACTAGCGACCCGCCCCGGCTTCGCACGGGTGCAAAGCTGACACCAAAATATATTACAGAATGTGTTTGTATACTCGTTAACAGCATTTAAAATATAAAAAAAAGTCGCGCTGATTTGAAATCTTAAAATTATCAGTGGTTTTCTAATATATTTAGCATGTTATTATACATATAAACCTTCCTCCTGAATCACTCTATCTATTAAAAAAAACCGCATCAAAATCCGTTGTGTAGTTTTAAAGATATAAGCAAACATACATACAGACATACAGACGCGGGAATCGGAAAGCGACTTTGCTTTATACTATGTAGTGATGCCTAAGGGATACGTCAGAGATACGTCCAAAAATAACACTTGTACATGTAGCCCACATTTTCCAGCAGCTAACATTTCGTACGTGACTACTAGTTCTCTCACGAGGTCTTTCTTTACCGTTTTGAGCACGTATACATTATTCGAATAAAAAAAAACTAATGCAAGGCCAGGATTAAAACTCTGGATCTTAAAAATAAAAGTAGCATTACCTCGCACAACACGGTTTTTGAGTATTCATATTATTATTCATATTCATTTATTTATTGCTCCAGTTGGTTACAATGGTCTTAAGGTATCACAGAGTTTTTCAACGTGGACCCTGCTAGGGCACTACAATAATCTATTAATCTAATAATTATTTTACTAAAAATAATGTGTATGTAGATACACATAGCTTTCATCTCTAGATACTGATCTGATAATATCAGATTATAGAAAAGAAAGTATCTCTTATCATAATTTATTTCGTAAAGTTGTAGACAAAGTTAAATATAAGTAGGTACACAACCATAACTCCCCAAGACCAATAAAATAACAATTTAGCACATGTTTGCAAGAATTTTGCAAGTTTTCCCTCGCCGTATGTTACGCAGTCTATTAGGGAAAGTTGATATCAGTTTTGATAAAGAAACTTTCGTTGAAATAACGATTCAGATAGAAAGTTAGCAAAACAGAACACAGTTGGTGCGAGTATGTATATTAAGAAAATCCGAACCTTTCGCCGATTTACAAAAAAACAGACTTCATGTTATCAAATACATAATTTAATTCCCTATTTTTTTACCCTTCGGGGTGGTATTTATTTCTCACATTTAAATAGAACCACACGGGAAATATATTCTCTCAACTAAAAGAAGAATTTTCCATAACGGGTAATATTTAAAGGAGTTCTGAGCAAAAAAAAAAAAAAGAACAAAAAAAAAATACAGTCGTATGAGAACCTCCTCTGGTTAAAAATTAATCTCATGTAGTCGTAACAAGTAAACGTGGATTTACAAATATCCTACTTTTACTTCCAAAGTTGTTTTTAAGACTTCCTAACCATTTTATACCAGCCTAGGCAATACTAATTTACTATACCTATAAGCTCGTAACCATGAACCATGTATGTATGAGTATAGTTACCTCAAAGCGCACATTGGGATTTTGGTTTCGCAGCTATTGTCCCATTGGATGCATTGTCCACTCTGAATGTGAGGAATCCTAACCTTTAATAGACCCCTTATAACACCCAACACCCGCTGTAGCACAGCTCTGATTAGACTGGTTGAATGTCACTAGTGTGTAATTTGTCCAATCATTGCGGGTAGTTGAAGATTTATATGACACGCCAGTATAATGTTCCTGTAAAACGCGTGTTATAGGCAATAGCGATTTAACTGTGACATTACATTGTACGGGGAATTTAGTAGTTACATTTAGTTTTTATGGAAGTGACGATGTGGACTTAGTACTTATAAGTTTACTGTTGAAAAATACTTTTTCAATGACAAGCTTTTGTAAACCAGCGCGCTATACCTGTCATAATATAACATTGTCATCGGAACTTGACAAGTAAGTATTCAAAGTTTATACTCAATCGAAGTTTTTACTAAGAAGTTCCGTTGTGAGGGTCTATTGAACAACTCCTGGCTCCATCATCAGATCAGCTCGCTGTCGCTATATTATTGTATTGCCATCACAACTAAAGGTATGTGCCAAATTCAACTTAATCGGATACCTACAAATGGTCAAAAAATGGTTTGCAAATTTGAAAGTTACAAAGGATCGGTGAAAGTTAAATAAAAGCTTAAAAGCTTGTAAAAAGAATAGTAGGCATTGGTTATGCCGGAAACACACTTACGTGTCGTGGCGTGGCGTGTTGCGCCACTAGCCAATCGCAAGATAGCGTTTGCGACACGACACGACACCCAAATATGTCTCTAACCATACTAAATGTATGAAAGCGATTAGCTAGTGGCGTGTCGCGCCACGACACGACACGTAAGTGTGTTTCCGGCATTAGGTTGGTTATGTGGAGACTTTTATGTTAGCAAAAAATTTGTGATAAATCAGAGTGTGAGTCTAGAGTCAGGACTGAGTATTATTATTATTTTTTGCCAAAAAGCGTTTCCGATCTTGTATTCCCAATTTCTATTTATCAAAATGACATAACAACCCTTTACAGTATCTAAAAAAAACCGCTAACCGCACTTGAACAAAATACCCTCCCAAAAATATTTCCCATGAACGAGATTTTTGCTAGAGGGTTTTCAAAGTGGAGGGTCCTTACACAGTCAAGTGCGGGTTCGCTTCCAAGGGTCGCGCGTGACAAATTCTCTGTATTATGAATTCTTGATACAAGTGTTTATTGAGGAAGCATTTGCAGATACCTAAGGATAAAAGATGTTCTGCTGTTGCTTGCGGAAACTACATCGTGTAGATTTCTATCGGCTTGGGGCTTAGTGGAAGATTATTTTAGATGGTTTATTAAAGAAGCTTTTGAAAGCAAACTGGATTCTTCAAACGAAATGAAATAGGATCACGATTATAATCCCCAAGTACGGTAGATGTCTACCGTACTCTCAGATCTCCAGGTGCTTAGATCTTTGAAGATATCTAAAAGGGATAGAGGAATATCTAACGTTAAATTTGGCACATGACCATATTTTGCAGTAGTTAGCATTCCATACGTGTCCGATTGCAAGCTCGTCGCTTACAATAATACTAACTGGTTTCCTTACGATTTTATTTAAATACAATATAAAAAACTGGCCATTTGCGAGACGGACTCGCGCGTGAAAGGTTTCGTACCATTATCTGTACAAAACGGCAAAAAAATCACATTTGTTGTATGGTACTTAAACATTAATTTTAGTCTGTTTTCAATATTTGTTGTTATAGCGGCAACAGAAATATATCATCTGTGAAAATTTCAACTGTCTAGCTATCACGGTTCATGAGATACAGACGGACAAACGGACAGACGGACAGACGGACAGACGGACAGACGGACAGACGGACTTCTCAGTAATAGGGTTCCGTTTTACACTTTGGGTATGCAACCCTAAAAAGCAAAGTTTGAGTGAATTTTCTTTAAAAGAAAAGCAGTAATCTTGGGTTAGTTCCGCTATGCTCGATTCCCGCTATGCTCGGATTCTAAAATACCTAAATAAAAGTCCCTCTATGCTCGGAATTATATTTCCGGACTATCGAAAAGAAAATCAAAGACTGGAATTTTTATGTTTGTAAAATTATAGACTACATTCATAAACAGACAACGGTATGATAGATAAAAATTGTATGACACATAAAACCAAGACTCTCAAATATAAACTTAATCCCAAAGGATCGATGTAATGGTCGTATTAATACGTCCTCGGCAGAAACGTCAAAATGGTCGGTCGTTTGCGCAAATAGCAGGACGAGGGTCGGGACCGGAAATGAAGCGAAGCCTCCGGAAGGATCGCGCATCGATTCCTAACTCGGTTTGCATACTCAAATTCAATCAGCGAGACACTCGAACGAACAAGAAATGGAGGCGCCTAGTACAGATATTGACTGGCACTAAAATGGAAGTAATTCTAGGCAACAAACACGGCTCTAGGCTTGGTCGCGAGGAACAGGCGTTCAGCTTCACTCATCTTCTAAGACGTTTTAAGTGATCCTGTGTTTTCTATACTAATAATAATAATATTATAAAGAGGAAAGATTTGATTGTTTGTTTGTTTGTTTGTTTGCATCGAATAGGCTCCGAAACTACTGAACCGATTTAAAAAAATATTCTACCATTAGAATCCTACATTATCCCTCATGAACATAGGCTATAGAATATTTTCAAAAACGTTAGGGATCCGTATGAAAACATCGATAATGTAACCCAACGTGTGAAAAAAAATCCATAAAAAATCCTTATATCGCGTACGCTGCGGATATTGTTGACAATAGAGCAAAGTAATGTACTAGAGTTTTAAAGAAAACATCAATAACTACAAAAAAGTCTATCAAGTCATATGTCTAGCTATTAGGGATCCGTATGAAAACTTCGATAATGTAATCCAAGGTGTAGAAAAATTACCCATAATGTGCGACGCCGGGGCGGACTGCTAATATTGAAAAAATTGAAACTACTAGTAGACTATAGATTCCGCCCGTCTCGCCATCTGCTCGCGACCATGGCTATTGTAACATAGTCGAAACGTCGTGAATATAAATTAAAGATAATTGGAAATAATTCTAGGCAACAAACACGGCTCTAGCTTGGTCGCGAGGAACAGGCGTTCAGCTTCACTCATTCACTAAGACGTTTTAAGTGATCCTGTGTTTTATTGAAATAAATCCAAACTATCGCGATTTGTAGAAATATATTCTATTGTAATATAGTCGAAACGTCGGGAATATAAATTAAAGATAATTGGAAATAATTCTAGGCAACAAACACGGCTCTAGCTTGGTCGCGAGGAACAGGCGTTCAGCCTCACTCATTCACTAAGACGTTTTAAGTGATCCTGTGTTTTATTGAAATAAATCCAAACTATCGCGATTTGTAGAAATATATTCTATTGTAATATAGTCGAAACGTCGGGAATATAAATTAAAGATAATTGGAAATAATTCTAGGCAACAAACACGGCTCTAGCTTGGTCGCGAGGAACAGGCGTTCAGCTTCACTCATTCACTAAGACGTTTTAAGTGATCCTGTGTTTTATTGAAATAAATCCAAACTATCGCGATTTGTAGAAATATATTCTATTGTAATATAGTCGAAACGTCGGGAATATAAATTAAAGATAATTGGAAATAATTCTAGGCAACAAACACGGCTCTAGCTTGGTCGCGAGGAACAGGCGTTCAGCCTCACTCATTCACTAAGACGTTTTAAGTGATCCTGTGTTTTATTGAAATAAATCCAAACTATCGCGATTTGTAGAAATATATTCTATTGTAATATAGTCGAAACGTCGGGAATATAAATTAAAGATAATTGGAAATAATTCTAGGCAACAAACACGGCTCTAGCTTGGTCGCGAGGAACAGGCGTTCAGCCTCACTCATTCACTAAGACGTTTTAAGTGATCCTGTGTTTTATTGAAATAAATCCAAACTATCGCGATTTGTAGAAATATATTCTATTGTAATATAGTCGAAACGTCGGGAAAATAAATTAAAGATAATTGGAAATAATTCTAGGCAACAAACACGGCTCTAGCTTGGTCGCGAGGAACAGGCGTTCAGCCTCACTCATTCACTAAGACGTTTTAAGTGATCCTGTGTTTTATTGAAATAAATCCAAACTATCGCGATTTGTAGAAATATATTCTATTGTAATATAGTCGAAACGTCGGGAAAATAAATTAAAGATAATTGGAAATAATTCTAGGCAACAAACACGGCTCTAGCTTGGTCGCGAGGAACAGGCGTTCAGCCTCACTCATTCACTAAGACGTTTTAAGTGATCCTGTGTTTTATTGAAATAAATCCAAACTATCGCGATTTGTAGAAATATATTCTATTGTAATATAGTCGAAACGTCGGGAAAATAAATTAAAGATAATTGGAAATAATTCTAGGCAACAAACACGGCTCTAGCTTGGTCGCGAGGAACAGGCGTTCAGCCTCACTCATTCACTAAGACGTTTTAAGTGATCCTGTGTTTTATTGAAATAAATCCAAACTATCGCGATTTGTAGAAATATATTCTATTGTAATATAGTCGAAACGTCGGGAATATAAATTAAAGATAATTGGAAATAATTCTAGGCAACAAACACGGCTCTAGCTTGGTCGCGAGGAACAGGCGTTCAGCCTCACTCATTCACTAAGACGTTTTAAGTGATCCTGTGTTTTATTGAAATAAATCCAAACTATCGCGATTTGTAGAAATATATTCTATTGTAATATAGTCGAAACGTCGGGAAAATAAATTAAAGATAATTGGAAATAATTCTAGGCAACAAACACGGCTCTAGCTTGGTCGCGAGGAACAGGCGTTCAGCCTCACTCATTCACTAAGACGTTTTAAGTGATCCTGTGTTTTATTGAAATAAATCCAAACTATCGCGATTTGTAGAAATATATTCTAATATATTCTATTGTAATATAGTCGAAACGTCGGGAAAATAAATTAAACATAATTACGTGTCAAATGAAATAAATCGCCTACGACTGCCAATTTGAATATTATTATTAGATTATTACCTACCTATTAGGAGCCGTGGGACCTCGACTTTCAATCTGAAGGACGTAGGTTCGAATCCCGGCGTGCACAAATGGATTTATCTGTTCGAAAAATTATATGCGCATCAAAAACACATGTTCAAAACGGCGAAGAAAAACATCGTGAGGAAACCAGTTAGTATTCTTATAAGCGGCGTTGGGCTTGCAACCTGTCACGCATGGAATGCTAACTACTGCAAAATGTGGGCATGTATATAATGATTGGACGTGCCTCTGACTACCCCCACTAGACATTTTCAAAGGATCTAAGCTCCTGGAGATCTGAGAGGATGTCTACCGTACTTGGGGATTACAGTCGTGATCCTATTTATTTTTACCTATTAGGAACAAGCGTTTAGCTGGATTTAAGATGACATAAAATGACACAATACTCAGATTCGTGAGGATGTTTTATGATAGAATCAATACTTTTAGATACTTTACCATTCTAAGAAGTGTTCATAGCAATCTTGTGTTTGTTATATATCAATATATATCTACGTGTGTGTGTCTCTGTGTCTCACTTGTGTGTGTATCTGTGTATCACTCGTGTGTGTTATGTAAAAAAAACCGGCCAAGTGCGAGTCGAACTCCTGCACGAAGGGTTCCGTACTATTATCAATACAAAACGGCAACAAATTCACGTTTGTTGTACGGGAGCCCCACTTAAATATTTATTTTATGCTGTTTTTAGTATATGTATGTTGTTATAGCGACAACCGAAATACATCATGTGAAAATACAATGTGAAAATTTCAACTGTTTAGCTATCGCGGTTCATGAGATACAGCCCTGTGGCAGACAGACGGACAGCAAAGTCTTAGTAATAGGGTCCCGTTTTTACCCTTTGGGTACGGAACCCTAAAAATAACTGTAAACTAAGTAAATCAATAGTTACTTCCTGTTACTACAATAACAAGCTAACTTCATTAACCTATATCTCATTTTTAGGTCGCTTGTTCCCCAAGAAGCCTTACCAAACCGGTTTTAAAACAAAATAAGCACCACTTCCTTGGAGATCGAATGGCCGATTAACGCCTTATGACTTTGTGGTTTCCTGTCTTCTGTAACCCAGCTCGAGTTTTCAAGTGATAATGCGATTGAAAAAATGGAGGAGAGAGCTTATTTAGTTAAGTTACTTTTTAGATTTTTTATGTCTAAGGGGGTATGTCCGAACATTACATCAAATACTTGCCGCTCATTTAGTTGAGATAGAGATACGTCCGAACATTACATCAAATACTTGCCGCTCATTTAGTTGGGTTACTTTTTAGATACTTAAAGATGTCTAAGGGGTAGTCAGGGGTACGTTCAAATATTACATTAACTTGCCCATTTATTTCAGTAGTTAGCGTTCCATACGTGATAGATTGTAAGCTCGCTTATAAGTATACTGCTTCAGGATGCTATCCTTCAGTTTTCATGTTCATGCTCATTTAATATACTTCGAATAGTAAAATCCATTGAGCCACGAACGGGATTCGAACCCAGACTTCGTCGCATTAAGCCGGAAACATACTTACGTGTCGTGTCGTGGCGCGACACGCCACTAGCTAATCGCTTTCATACATTTAGTATGGTTAGAGACATATTTGGGTGTCGTGTCGTGTCGCAAACGCTATCTTGCGATTGGCTAGTGGCGCGACACGCCACGCCACGACACGTAAGTGTGTTTCCGGCATTATACCTACGGCTTTATTCGGGCAGGTCTTGTAAATTATTGAAAGGTCAAGAAGACGGTTTGACTTCTTTGAATCGTAATTTGAACTTTAACAAGTTGATGAAGCTATTTGAAATGCAAAATTTCAATCTCCCCGCCATATAAAAAAGTTGTTTACTCCAAGGCACAGGCTAATCAAAATTTAATCAGCCAACGCAGAAAAACCGAATGGGTTTCGCGCGAAAATCATGAAATTCGCAGCTAACACGGAATTGCGTGGCCTTTTTGAACCCACAGAATAGATAACAGATACTTATTCGTTTGCAGAAGATTCACTAGATAATCGTACGATGATACTTTAAGCGAAAGATACACGTTAAGACTAGGTATAAACTTTGATGAATTGAGAATAGTTTTTTCTCAACAACCGCAAAACATACAGTTTTGTTTTTTATGACAAAGATAACATCTAGATAAACGTAGAGCAGAAACACGATTGGTGAAACTTTTCTCGATAGATTTATTTTTCAAAGTTGGCTCCTCTTCCAAACCACTATTTTCGTATTTACTCAAAACTATGAATAGCTAAACAGTTCATTTTTATATTATTCGTTAGATAATCATACTAGCTACATAAATGAAAGACATTTTCATTTTAAGATAATGCGGTAATATCCAGGTACACTCAGCCCTTACAAAAAACAAAAAATTTCAAGTACCTATCACCTTGTGTATATTGTGGTCCATCAGTATGAGAACTGTGCCACATTTGGTAAATATAGATATTTGTTAAATATCTGCGGACCACAATATTTATGTAGGTATAGGTACTTTACGTGTAGCTTTCTCCTAATGAGCATTATAAATGTGTCCACTAGCTTATAAAGAATATATGAGAAAAGACAATAAGAAAGCAACAAATTAGGTAAAGGACCTCATGCCGCTCCTAAAGTAAACTACTCAACTAGAATGTGACTAGGTTTGTTGGCTTTTCAAATGTCGCGTGGCGGGCGATTCCCTAAGCAAGATACGCAAGCGCTTTTTCAATTCCCACAGCGGAAAAAACATAAATATTTAAATGATTTGCAAATATTTGTTTCCGGATTGGGTGTTGTGGTTGTGACCATTGTACTTTGAAGTAGTTTCAGGTATCTATGACACAGAGAATCATAATGTGGAGTCAGGACTATGTATGTGACCGTCGGAAGGTATATCTAACTTTTGAGTGAAAAAAAAAACAAAAAAAAAATAGAATCACGACTGTAATCCTCAAATACGGTAGACAGATCCTTACAATCGTCCAAACATATTATAATATACCAAATGTAATTTGGACAAACATTCATATTATGCAGTAGCATTACACTCGTTGACAGGTTGCAGGCCCATCGCCGCTTATAAGAAAACTAATTGCTACTAAAAATCTATTAATGCACGGCCGGAATTCGTTTTGACCTCCGGAATGGAAGTCTTGATACCCCACACTCGGCCTACACGGCTTTATCTTGACTCTAAAACAATGCCCTAAAGCTCATTTTACATTGCGCCTCGACTCGAAGTGACACATGTTTGGAAAATCTCTGCAATATAATTTCTGGCGAAACTTGTAATAGAGAACATTCTAAGGACAATCCGGGTCTGCAATTTGTCAAGCTTCTCCAGAGTGGCCATTATGTAGGAATGGGTCATACGAACCGTACTTACACGAGTGTAACTTTTGTCAGACTTGTTTAATATCTGCAGAAATCACAACTCCTTAAGGCGCTCCCAGTCAACGATTGTTTTTGTTCGAAACGAAAAAATAAATACTTGTGAACAAGCCACATCTCCTGTTTTATAATGTATAGTATATGTGAATAAAGATGTACCCATCTTTAATCACTTCGATAAATAATCCTACCGACCGCTGCAATGACGACAAACACACGTCGGAGCGTGGTCCGCCTTAGCTTTTCGAATAAATTAATAATATAAATTATGTGTAATTACTTATCAAAAATCTATTCTAATAGAAATCTAGATCTACATCTTTAACAATACTTAAATCACAAGTTGATTTTAATAGTAGGTATATAAAATATTTCGATCATAAATTCTAAAACGTATCATTTTGAAATAATATCTTTATCGTGAAAAGTTTCTGCTATTATATTTTCAGCTTAATGGAAATCTAGGTAGGAACCTGAAGTAATATACTTATAAAAATAGGAGATGTGGCTTGTTCAGAAGTATTTCTTTTTTCGTTTCGAAAAAGAGCAATCAACGACTGGGAGCCTCTTAAGGTGATACTTGAAATTTTTGTTTTTTTGTAAGGGCTGAGTCTTCACGAAAAAGACGGAAAAAGTGATAAAACCGCATTATCTTAAAAACCATCAAACTTAAAAATAAACTGTCCTATATTCATGTAGATAGTATGATTATCTAAGATTCATATAAAAATAAACTGTTTAGCTATTCATAGTTTTGAGTAAAAACGTAAATAGTGTTTTGGAAGAGCCAACTTTGGAAAATAAATCAAACGAGAAAAGTTTCACCAATCGTGTTTCTGTGCTATATATATATAGATTAAATCCTTAAATTATCTTTGTCAAAAAACAAAACTGTATGTTTTGGTGTTATTCAGAAAAAAACTATTTATAATTCATGAAAAAAAATATACCTCGTCTTATATGCCAAATTTCACAGATATTTTGTTTGAAAAAGATCCTTGTCTTGTCTTATCAAGAAAGATATCGTAACAGATCAACTAGGATCAGCATTATTCTGCAAGGCGATCGTTTGAAAGAGGATCAATCAATAGCAAGTGACATAAACAGGGTGTATAAAAAGACTGCCGAAAAACTAAAGGCAAGCACACCTTACCCAAATACCCCTAGTGCTAACATGTTCAACTGAGAGTGTAAATTTTTGAGTTGTCATTCGCGTAATTTCTGCTGGATTTGGTTTCATAGAAGTCCTGTTTGATTCACACGGTGACGCAGTTTAGTATTAGTTGAGTTGTCTGCAAGCCTCTGGCCTTTGAAATTACCACACAAAAATTAACGCTCGTTTGGCATCGCACTATATGTTATTTTCGAAGACGAAAATTCAAATTATTATGGCAATAGAGTAGGTAATAATAATATTGATCTGTAATGAACTGTAAAAAAATAGAATTTTCATTCAGATTAAGAAAGATATTGGAAAAGTGCCAAATTATGAAGTTGATAAATTTACCACTAGTGTGTGACTTCAAAGTGCTAAGTAAGCATTAAGCATAATGTGGGTAATAAATGAGGAAACCACAAAGTGTACAGACGTTCTCATATTTCATATTCCTCTTCCATTAACAAGCAGAAAACTAATATCACACACAATACACACTTTTGCTTTATCTTTTTTCGCCGAAAATCGATCAAGATGGTCTGAATGTCATTCAATTCTTTCTGATGGTCATTCGGTTTAATTTTACGGGAGTGATCTTAATACACCCTGTCTGTATACCTATATTAAGAGCTTCTGTTCGACTTGCGTCAACTTTACAGTTCTGTGTAGGCGTTAAAATAAGCCGCATAAACTATTATTTAATTCTGAATTTGAATAAAATGTTATTGCAAAAAAATACGGTAAAAAAACCGGCCAAGTGCGAGTGAGACTCACGCACAAAGGGTTCCGTACTCAATCTAAGAAAAACGGCAAAAAAACACGTTGTATGGGAGCCCCACTTAAATATTTATTTTATTCTGTTTTTAGTATTTGTTGTTATAGCGGCAACAGAAATACATAAGCTGTGAAAATTTCAACTGTCTCGCTGTCACGGTTCATGAGATATAGCCTTGAGACAGACAGACGGACAGATAGACAGCGAAGTCTTAGTAATAGGGGTTTCCTCCGTTTTTATCCTTTGGGTACGGAACCCTAAAAATTACCTTGTCCATAGAAGATACTTTTTTAATACTAACAAAAGAAAAAGCTTTGATGAATGGGTATGATTGACATGTCTTTGTACAATCCTTTACGTAGGTTGCTCTCAATATAAGAATAATCTTCTTTGTACACATTCGATAGCGGATAACGAATTAAGTGGGTATAGGCTCTTTGTACTCGTATTCGAATAAAGATATTCTGATATGAAGGAAGGAGGTACATAAGTTTGCTACTTGTCAAATTAGCCAAGCGTTATTTTAGTTAACATTTACATCTTCTGTAAATACTTATATATTCATTATTTTTTAAACTATCGTGATAAGTACATATTTAATATCTATTTATGTTAGATGTTATGGGTATTTTAACATAGTCGGAACGTGTCGGCAAGACAAATTAGAGGTGAAAAAGACTCGTGTAAAAATCAATAGATTGTAGTGTGTGACCTGTATTTTATGTCTGTTTTTTTATAAATAACTAGCTGCCCGACCCGGCTTCGCACGGGTGGTATCTGGATAAAAAGTAGCCTATGTGTTTTTCTGATGTTTAAGCTATATTACTGTAAAGTTTCATTTTAATCCGTTCAGTAGTTTTTGCGTGACAGAGTAACAAACACACACACACTTACTCACAAACTTTCGCATTTCGAAGTAGGATAGGATAGTAGAAAGTAATTGGCCAGTAATTGGCTCACATAATAAAATACTTTTCTATGGATGTTAATGTATCTAATGTATATTATGTATGCTGTTGGCCTTGCCTTAATAAATAAATAAGTCATACTTTGACTGTAACCGTAACTGAACGGATTTATTCATACCTTGAGGAAAACCACCGGAATTTAATCCTAAACAGACTATGACAACAAAGACTAGAGTCTAGTCTAGACCTAATAAAGTTATGATAAATTTCTAAAGAAAAAGTAGAGTATTTAAATAAATTAAGCACAAGTCTTGTGATTTTGAGCAAATTATTTAGACGCCGTAGGCGAAGGGACTTCATTAATTGTTTATACCTTGAATATTTAGTAGGTACCAGAGTTTATAGAAACTAACTGTTGAGGTACAATTTATAGTGATCTGGATCAGTTGAGGTACCTATAGAATGTTTGCAACGGTTTTTAGATGGCTCAACTGATTCTTGTGTATTTAGTAAATATTCTGTAATAAAAAATAAAAAAAACAAATAGGATCACGACTGTAGTAATCCCCAAGTACGGTAGACATCCTCTCAGATCTTCAGACGCTTAGATCCTTTGAAGATGTCTAGTTGGGGTAATCAGAGGCACATAAAATTTGGCAAGGAGATAGATTGGGCTTGCAACCTGTCACGTATGGAATGCTAACTACTGCAAAATGAGGGCATGTGCCCTCATTTTATTCCATACGTGACAGGTTGCAAGCCCAATCTATCTCCTTGCCAAATTTTATCGAAATCTATTCCGTGGCGTAACGGACAAACAGACAGAGCTACTTTCGCATTAATCCTAATCTTAATAATATTATACTTAAATGCGAAAGTTTGTGAGTTAGTATGTATGTTTGTTCTTCAATCAGGCCTAAACGACAAAAAGGATTAAGTTGAAATTTGCTGTAGATGTAGATATAATGACTGGATAAATAATAGGCTACTTTAAAAAATGAAAAACATCCCCAAAACGATAAAAAAACGCAAAAGGGATGATTTCTGTATAGATGGCACTGCTGTGCAACAAATCTGACATTACAGACTAAAAACATTCAGTCTTTTCTATTCGATTATTGATTTGACAGGACAACGTCTGTCACGGGTCGGCTAGTAATAAATATGGATTGCCACAAAACCGGTATAATATTGTTACTGCACGCATTTTATCATTTAGTCCAATTTCCAACTCTGCTAAAAGGGGGTGGTATTTTGCAGTTAAATTTTTTGCTCTCAAAAAACGTAATTTAAATTCTTTTCCAACGAAATAAGGTTGAATATTGATCGATTGACGCCAACTGTGTAATTTTGAAAGCAATCAGCAGTAATTTATGAATAGGCGACCGACCTTACGTTTACCTGCACGCACCCGGCTTCGCATACCTTTTTTTGTTTTGTTTCTTTCGGCAAGTTTTTTGCAAGTTCTGAACGCCTCATAAACTGGATATAGGCTTGATGGACTTTAACATCTGATCGGGAAATTTCAAAAGCTTTCTCATCTTTACCTATATCAGAGGAGAGTTATTACCTAAAAATATTTGGAATAGTATTTTAGGCATCAATAAAGCAGCTAATAGCCAAGGTTCCATGACAGGCTGCACCAAACTTAAAGTTCAAATAATTTTCCAAATCTATGATAACGGAGTTCTTAGGTAACAAGTATTAAACAAAAAATACAACCGACCAGAGAGACTCCTTTTTTTGTTAGGAAGGTGGAATCTTGCAACTCATTTTTGAAGCAGTTATCCCCAACCGATTGAGCTGATTTTCGCATACTTATGTGACTTCGGTGATAATGCAATAATATGGTGGCAGCGAGCTGATCTGATGATGGAGTCAGGAGCTGTTCAACAGACACTCGCAATGAAACTCCTTAGTAAATACTTAGTAAAAACTTTGCATACTTGTCAAGTTCCACTGACAATGTTATATGATGTGGCGCGCTTGTGCTCGATGGTTTAAATGATTTTACAAAAGCTTGTCATTAAAAAATATTTTTCAAAAGAAAACCTATTATATTATAAGCTGGTTGGTCATTTCAATAAACAAAAATAAAATAAAATGAAGACGAAAAAGAAACAGAAACCTAAACATGTACGTAATTCCATGAATAAATCTACCCAGTGGTTCAAATACGTAATCACGTCAAAAGCCGCGGTTGCACCAACACGCCCTTACCCGACTTTTAAGGTTTTTTTTGGTAAACATCTCGTCGAGACCACTACCATTTATTTGTGGCTTGGTTTATTTGGTTTGGTGTACGTGTTCCTTTTCCATTCATTATACAAGTGCGGTTCACATAAAAAAATATTGATTTCAAAACACATTATACTTTATTCATAAACAGAATATTATGTGATCTTCATCTTATAATACGAGTAGATATACTCATAAGATAAGATACAATCAAATTGAAAATAAATCTATGATAAAACCAATTTATGAAGTTTCATAAGCATTTTAAATACAATTAAGATAAGTAAAAAAACAGCCAAGTGCGAGTCGGACTCGCGCACGAAGGGTTCCGTACCGTTATCTATAAAAAAAACGGAAAAAAACACGTTTGTTTTTATGGGAGCCTTTTCCTTAAGTATTTATTTTATTCTGTTTTTAGTATTTGTTGTTATAGCGGCAATAGAAATACATAATCTGTGAAAATTTCAACTTTCTAGCTATCACGGTTCATGAGATACAGCCCTGTGTCAGACAGACGGACAGCGAAGTCTCAGTAATAGGGTCCCGTTTATACCCTAAAAACTACCTTCTAATCATTATTTCGAGCAATGAATCTTTACGAAACAATTAAAGAACATTATTAACAATGAAATAAGTATAAAACAACTTTTTATTGTTGCGAGTCCGACAGA
This sequence comes from Hydriomena furcata, assembly GCA_912999785.1. Lineage (NCBI taxonomy): Eukaryota > Metazoa > Arthropoda > Insecta > Lepidoptera > Geometridae > Hydriomena > Hydriomena furcata. Next base: position 12,985,457 of record OU538825.1, on the reverse strand, counting down.
TTTTATAGTGGATACCAAGTTGCAACTATTAACAATAAGATAGCTAGATAAGACAGCTGGGTAACTTATGATAAAAATATTTAGTTGTGTAACTTTTACAGCGTATTATACAGTGTGTATTAAGATGACTGTCGAAAACTGAAGGCACAAGCACACCTACCCCTACCTATGCCCCTTGTAAAACCCAAATTACTCGATTCTGAAGAATTTTCAACTTGTGACGATTTTTGTATGGATTTGGCGAAAAATTATTTTTTCATTCAGGCAATTTGATTTTGGACTAGTGCCAAATTCTGGATCACAACTGTAATCCCCAAGTACGGTAGACATCCTCTCAGATCTCCAGACGCTTAGATCCTTTAAAGATGTCAAGTGGGAGTCAGAGGCAAGTCCAAACATTATATTTGGCAAATGCCCACATTTTGCAGTAGTTAGCATTCCATACGTGACAGGTCGCAAGCCCATCGCCGCATCAAATTTGTGTTCGAGTATCGAATGCTCTTATATCTTTCGAAAACTTACTTTAAAGTACAATTACTCGTTTAGAAATGTTTTTTAGTATAGTTTATTCAAAAACCTTGTCATTCGCAAACACCAGATTCTGGTGAACTACTTCTGAAGTATCTCAAATTCTCAATCAAGTTAAGTTCAATTTTGATTTCTATTGGATTTGTCAAAGTACACACACCATTTGCACTACTGTTAAATAATTTCACGTGTTTGGGCACACTTGCATGAAGTGGACCAGCTCAGCTCATTTTCAGCTGAGCCGAAGGGGCCAGCGGTAATCTTCATTAACGACTGTCTAAAACAAACATCGTGTTTCGAGTCCTTTGTGTTCAATGTTACTAAACTTAATCAAACTAATAAACTAAGTTCATTTTTATAGCAGCGGCTCAGAAAACCGAATGTAACCGATAATTACATGATAATAATAAAAAGATAAATATTGGAGGACATTTTTTACACCACGCCATCTAGCCCCGAACTATGTAACACATGTGCTCTAGGAACCAGATAACTGATAACAAAAAATACCTATACTTTTTTTGTAAATACATACTTATAATACATTATAACACCCAGACACAGAACAAAAGTCTATGTTCATCAAACAAATGTTTGTCCTGGGGATTGAACCCACAACCTACAGCGCAGAAGGCAGAGTTACTACCAACTAAGCTGTGAAGCCATTCATGATAGCCTTTACGAACCGTTTATTTTTACGTTGGAAGATCCTCTCTTGGATATCCCCCCGTCAATGAAAGGATTATGTCCGACTCTTACCAAATAAAACCAAATGGATTTATTTTCTAAAAACTGGCCATGTGCGGACTTGCGCACGAAGGTTTTCTTACCATTATCTATAATAAACGGCAAAAACACGTTTGTTGTACGGGAGCCCCATTTAAATATATATTTTATTCTGTTTTTAGTATTTGTTGTTATAGCGGCAATAGAAATACATCATCTGTGAAAATTTCAACTGTCTAGCTATCACGGTTCATGAGATCCTGCGAAGTCTTAGTAATAGGGTCCCGTTTTTATCCTTTGCGTACGTGAAAGCCTATAGAGCAGAGTTTAAACATTTGGCACATGCCTATATTCCGACCTCTAATCTTACCATGTTATCTCTTTTGAGAGGCGCGTGGGACCTTCTGTAATAGACCAGTTACAAGTTCAAATATAATGTTATGATTGGCTTGGGAAGTGCCCCTCAAGTGTAAAGTCCGCTCTTATTAACTAAGTTTTAATGTTTTCAAGTTTACTGTGACTCGCAAGTAATCTGAGCCTAAACAACAAGATAACTTCTTTTTCTTGTCGTGTTGATGATTTATTTTTAGGGTCTCGTACCCAAAGGGTAAAAACGAGACCCTATTACTAAGACTTCGCTGTCTGTCTGTCACAAGACTGTATCTCATGAATCGTGATAGCTAGACAGTTAAAAATTTCACAGTTGATGTATTTCTGTTGCCACTATAACAACAAATATCGCTATAAAAACAGATTAAAATAAATATTTAAAATATTTGAAGTTTGAATGTGTTTAACACACATAGATATATTGCAATAGATGGTGTATTTTGTAAATGCAAATGTAATATTCTTAGCATCTTCAACTACATTTTAAAGCACTATAACTATTTATAAGCACTAAAATTACCGCCATATATTTTAGGCACACTTTGATAGGTTTAATACGGTATTTAATCGATTTCACACCGTTTTATTATCGTTTGACACGATCGTGCAAATGAAGGCTCTACGACCTGTCGTAAACATAGATACAGTCAGCAACATACTCGTATATTTCTTAAAACTCGTGGTTTCTGATGCTTATTTTGACCAATTTTTAGTAGGCAAACGTGTAGTTTCGACATGATCCTAAGTCAAAGTTCAATAAAAGCTGACTAGTTACAAAGACATTCTTAGGTTTTTAGAATTTTCATGTGAACTGAAATTGTGCTGCTGACCGTACGTGTATACTTTCAGGAATATGCGTATGAATATATAAAATTTATGAGTATTTGAGTAACAACCATATAATATAAACTTTACGCGAAATATAGGTTTATTGTTTTAGGACTCCGTAATTTTATATGATACGAATCACTACATAGTTTATAGCAAAGTCGCTTTCCGCTTCCCGCGTCTGTATGTAATATGTATGTATGTATGTTTGCTTATATCTTTAAAACTACACAACGGATTTTGATGCGGTTTTTTTTTATAAATAGAGTGATTCAAGAGGAAGGTTTATATGTATAATACATGCATAATATAGTAGAGAAACACTGATAATTTTAGAGGTTTCTAATGTGATGTCGTAAATAAACACATTTTTTTGCGCTTACATTGCAAATGCTAGCTGAACCCCACGAGATATATCAAAATAATGTACTACAGTATTGTATACCTTAAAAACGTCTACAAAAAAGTCCACGATGGTATTAGAAATGTCTTACGCACAGCGAAGCGGGCACGGGTCAGCTAGTAAAATATATTGGAAACACTAACTATAAAGAAAGATAAATATAAAATGAAATAGGATCACGACTGTAATCCCCAAGTACGGTAGACATTCTTTCAGATCTTCAGATGCTCAGATCCTTGTATATGCCAAATTAAGTGTAATTCAGTGTATGTATAATTAAGGCATTATAGGTATAGGTAACACAAGGTAAAAAAGCGATAAGAGATAACTACGAATATGTCGGTCATCCATCAAAACTTTGAGAGTGCATTTTGTAGTAGATATTGTCATGTCCGTCATAGTAACATACATGTCTCACACACACACGCACAAACACATTCACAAACACTGCTGGTGAGCAGCCACCCTTCCAAATGATACTATGATGATGTAAAGCGTATGCTTTACTAAATAATACAATCCCTCATTATATTGTAAAACCTGTTTGACCACTAGGGTTGGATATAACAAAAGTTCGCAAAATACCTCTACTACATCAAGTTGGACAATACGTATCAATATACTCAGCTAATATTTACATCTAAGTACAACTAATATTATTAAGATTTTTTTTGATAAACTAAAAATATCAAAAACTGCGTTATCAACGAGTAATATAGTTCATTTTATGTAAATACAAATTAGAGATCCCCTCGAAAATTTCAATAATATAACAAAAGGTATCATACATTTTTAAAATCTTTATTAGTACACACGTGCGAAGTCGGAACGGAAAGCTAGTGCATCTGTATCAATTTTATTGCCCCGTTCTTTTAGTTCTGCATTCCATTAGCTACTCTCCTTTTGTAGGTACCTACTATTGTTTAATCTGTTTCTGTCTAACTCTGTGTTCGTCTGCTATCAGTTTCCGATCGGAGTATGGTAAAGTCTCACAAAAAGCAGAAAACAGGCAGAATAGGATCGCGACTGTAATCCCCAAGTACGGTAGACAATGTCTACCGTACTTGGAGAGTCTGGAGATCTGAGGGAATGTCTACTAGACATTCCCTCAGATCTCCAGACTCTCCTTAGATCCTTTGAAGATGTCTAGTGGGTGTAGTCAGAGGCACGTCAAAACATTATATTTGGCGCATGCCCACATTTTGCAGTTGTTAGCATTCCATACGTGATAGGTTGCAAGCCCATCGCCGCTTATAAGAACACTAACTGGTTTCCTCACGATGTTCACCGTTTTGAGAACGTGTTTTTGATGCGCATATATTTTTTTCGAACAGAAAAAAATCCATTGATGCACGCCGGAATTCGAACCCACGACCTTCAGATTGAAAGTCGAGGTACATCCCACTTGGCAAACACGGCTATAATCAATTTATTGCTAAAAACTATTACATGTCAGAAATATTCTCTTAAAAAACTCGTGCGTTGCATACTGCCTAAATGACTGATTTATCAACGTACAGCCATAACCACTGGTCTTAGAACCTCGAAATTTGGATGGATTCCTTTTGGTATGTTCACATAATGTGTAAAGTCACATACGCCGATTCGGCAGGAGTCGATCGATACTGAAATTTTATTGGAACGAAGTTCCTAATCGCGCGTTGTGAAAGGGGGCTAGACGGAAAAAATTCTTAGGAAAAGTTGTCACACACACACACACTTTTTTGCTATAGTATATCTATTAATATATACTAATTGTGTCGAGGTCGAGGTCGAGGTGGAAGTGGAGGTCGAGATGGAGGTGGAGGTCGAGGTCGAGGTCGAGGTGGAGGTCGAGGTCGAGGTCGAGGTCGAGGTCGAGGTCGAGGTCGAGGTCGAGGTCGAGGTCGAAGTCGAAGTCGAAGTCAAAGTTGATTCCCCTTCCCTTGTCCCACGTTATTTTGTGAGAACTTCGTTCCATCCGGGTGTCCCTTGACACCTCTCAAGTTTTTTTCTCTTGGTCATGTTTATTTAGGTCGTTTACGTTTGAAAACTAACTAAACAGTAAATTGATTATTGTTGACTTATTTCGTAAAAATATTTGATTTTCATAGCCATGAATATCAGTCGAATTTAGAGAATACCAATTTCGTTAACTATTTTAGAATCTATGTAATTATTCTCAAAGCTAGGCTATAAAAATCATAGATTTTATTTTTTTACGAAATAAGCCAACTGGCTTTAAGGGTGATTCAGGCAATAACCTGTTTCCATCGTGCATGCGACTTAAGGATGCAAATACAAGGCATATCGACGTCTGAACTCCGAGACGACAGCTGCCGGCTATTTCGGAACGAAAATTAAAAAATACCAGCCGTTTGTTCGCCGGAAAGACTTTTAAAATATGATTCCATTTGGAACGAAGGAATAAATATGGAGGATTCCTTAGCTATCGAGACGTTCTGGCAAAATATGTGAAATAGCTTTAGCTAAAATTGATAGCGCACAAGATGAGGTAGATATCAAATTTTATGATGAATGTGAGAAAAGAAGAGTATTTTTTCTGAATAACCGCAAAACATACAGTTTTGTTTTTTATGACAATTCTAGATAAATGAAAAACAGAAACACTATTGGTGTAACTTTTCTCGATAGATTTATTTTCCAAAGTTGGCTCCAAAACACTATTTATAAAATGAAATGAAATGAAATGAAATAGAGTTTATTTTGACACAGCACAACATAAACAGAAGACACAGAATTTATGGTGGTTACCTAGGTACCTACCTACTTACAAATAAAACAAACAAGTGATCTTAATATTATTACTCAAAACTATGAATAGTTGAACAGTTAATTTTTTTATAATTTGTTAGATAATCATACCAGCTACATAAATGAATACAAAAATAACAGTTTCTTATTAAGTTGGGGTGTCAAGATAATGCGGTTTTATCACTTTTTCCGTCTTATCCGGGTAGACTCAGCCCATACAAAAAGCCAAAAACATGAAGTATCACCTTAAAATAGGTGATTCGGACGGAACCAATTTCAACTCAGTACTTTTATGATCCGTCTCGGGTCTAAAAGCAAAAACATCACCATATTCCTAATTGGTTTTCGTCGTTTGCAACACCCTGTAAGCACCACATTCAGGATATTACAGAGTTTCGCAAACTAACCAAGGCGTCCAAGTTATCATTTTACGACCAGTTGTATTAGGGACTGCCCACACGTATACCGGTCAGAGAGGCGTCAGTGTTCCCATCAGGAACGGGAAAATATTTCATGAAAAGGTTTTTATGAAGGTGTTTTTAAGTGTAGTCGTCAGAGATGGAGAAAAACTTGATAGGTTTTTTATGGAGATGTTTTTTTACATTTATTGGTGTCAGAGGCATTCGAACCTTCAGTGTCCTGGAGCATGCTCTTATGTACACACGCTCCGTTAGTGCTATCCGTTTTTTGATGCCACTGGGACCCTCAATTACATTTAGTACTAGCCGACCCGTGACAGAAGTTGTCCTGTCACAATAATCGAATAGAAAAGACTGAATGTTTTTAGTCTATGATGTCAGATCTGTTGCACACCAGCGCCATCTATACAGAAATCATTCCTTTTGCGTTTTTTTATCGTTTTGGGGATGTTTTTCATATTTTAAAGTAGTCCATTATTTATTCGGGCATTATACGAGTATCTACATCTACAGCAAATTTCAACCTAATCTGTTTTGTCGTTTCGGCCTGATTGAGGAACAAACATACATACAAACTCACAAACTTTCACATTTATAATATTATTAGGATAGTGTCTACCAATTCCTCGCATGGCACGTCCTGACGGGACACTGATCACAGACGGTCGAGAGCTTGGAAAGCCCTGACCCGGAAATGTGTGTACATCGCTTTATACGAAAATGTACAGCGCTTTGAAGAGGCATACATGATTTCCACAGCAGTATGCTGTCGTAACTGACTCGATTTATACGCAAATGCCACACTCGTACCAAAGAGCTTAAGAGTTTCTCGACTAAAATGTGTGACATAAGGTCTCGGTCACTGTGATTGCAAGGAGGCGTACATGGTTCATACTGTTAGTATTATAAATTTGAAAGTTTACTAGTCTATTATGTTTGTTATAACGCCGATTTGGATGAAAATTAGAATAGTTTGGAGCCTGGAATAACATTAAAGCTACTTTTTATATAGCAAGCAAAGCCGCGGGTGAAACATTTCGTCGTTAAATATACCAACTTGTCCTGGTTGCCAAATTTTAGAGATGGCAGCCCTAAGTCCAAAGGTACCCTTATTTTGGATGCCCGGCTAGAACTCACCCATTTTATTTATTTCATAATCGTGATAATAAGTAACGATTGCTGATAACCCTGGTTTTATTACGCTTGCTTCTATGCAGACTTTTAAAAACAAACCAACTAGAGTTGTTTAGAAAACGCAAATGCGCCAAAAAGAATGAACCAATTGAGCTGAGTACCAGCAATTAAAAAGCACACACAGAAATCATAACTTTGCATATAATACACATTGCGCAAGCCGTTTGTCTTACCAACCAATTGCTATTTAAAGAGCGTGAGACCCTAAAATGGTCACAGTAACTTGAGAAGAGTGAATTCAGCCAATCTTGGCCTCTTGAGCCAATTATTAGCATATCCTGCAATTATACAATGTAGCCCGCATCTATGCGTTGTCCTGGATGATCCTAATGACCTGCGTTGATAGGTGAGTGACGTTTAAGGTACTGATGGTGGGAGTCGGATGTTTTTCATTATGGAATTATATGAAGAGAAAAACACGGGCTCATAGCTGTAATCCCCAAGTACGGTTGACATCCACTCAGATCTCGGTGCTTAGGTCCGTGAAAATTGTCACATTTGGCACATGCCCACATTTAGCGGGAGTTAGTATCCTATATGTGATAAATTTAAATAGGAAAAACTAATAGGTATCTAATAATAATCTGTCATTTACTGATATTTTATTAAGTGCGTTCTTTCACATTTGTAAGGTTAACAGGGTGTTGCATTAGCATGTTATACTCCTGACAGTTTTTAGATACCGAACTTTGAAGTTAACACGTATGAATGAATGAATGAATGAAAAGAGCGAATGGTTAACATACCATTTACGTAAGCATGCTCTAAATGCTACTGAAGTAAGCCAGTTAACCTATTATCGCACAAACTTGAACATTTTATAAATAGAGCACTTAAGATCCTTTATGAAGCGCACTGAACCGCATTTAATTACTTTGCCTTACTTAACTCTTATGTTTTACATAAAACCATACCCTTTTGTATGAACAAGAGTAGTATCGCCGTCCTTAAGTTTATAGACACACCATTATGTCAACATGGCATAAAAGATCGATATAGACCTATGACAGGTTATCTACATAATATTGTAATGAGTTGTTTTAGGTTAACAAAATATATAGGGTATATAATATAGACCACTCCCAAAGATACTATAGTACTACAAATTAAAAGTAAATGTCTATATTGTACAGTTTTGTTCTAGAAGCTTCTGTAATTTTATGTTAGTGTAAAAAAACATATTTATATTTCTATTTCTATACAAGCCACCACCCCTACCAATACACAAATAATAGCGAAAATAAAATAATATTGCTTCATTCTTAAGCTTGTTCAACTTACGACTGTTTTTGTATCGATGCGAAAAGGCGATTCGATTCAGAAATTCCGTGATAATGGCAATACTAAAGGCAATTGAAGAGGCAATAATGGCCGCTAATGAACTGAAGGCAAATTTAAAAATTATTACCTTCATTCAGGCATCGGTATTTTATAAAGAGCCAAATTTATAAAAAAATTACCACTTTTTTGTTTTTGGTTTCTTCGGTGATATCAAGATCAAGATGCATCTAGTTTCCGTTTTCGGGAGTATTCTTAATACACCCTTTATTGGAAGTGCCCCAAGTAAAAGTATAGACATAAAAAACATATAAAAAATGTATATACTCGTACACATATAAACTTATTTGATGGTCACATAATATATTCGTACGAGTAATGGATCTCGACACCACGCCTTGAGTTTTTATCTTTTTCTTTAGGTATATATAAAAAAAAAAATATTCAATTAAATTTCACTGTAAGTACATAAAAAAGCTAAATAAAAACCTTATTTGACATTTCTATAAAATACTAAACGATACGCAGTGCGCAATTGTTAGTCACAGATTACCGCCACCTATAATTACCTACTTGCGGCTTAGTACTTGAAACTGTTTTTAGAGTTCCGTACCCAAAGGGTAAAAACGGGAACCTATTACTAAGACCTCGCTGTCAATCGTCAGTCTGTCACAGGGCTAGACTGATTAAATATTCACAGATTATTTATTTCTGTTGCTGCTATAACAACAAATATACTTAACACAACATAAAATAAATATTATTTATATTGGGCTCCCATACAACAAACGTGTTTTTATGCCGATTTTATAGATAATGGTACGGAACCCTTTGTGCGCTCGCACTCCGACTCGCACTTGACCAGTTTTTTTTAAATAAAAATAAAATGTAAAACAAACTGTCATAAACTAAAGTATTTAAATAGCAAAAACCCAGTTCCTGCCTCAATAGTTACAAAGGTACTTATTGCTAAATACCAGAAAGCTTTTTATATTTAAAATCTTGCAAATTCCAATGCTGTCTGGGCTATTTAGTTTTTAATTTGTTTCGTTCCGCTTTTCATGAAATGAAAATTCAAATCGTGAAAATAACTTTAGTTTTACTTTAGTTTTCATTTTTAATGGAATTCCGAGTACAGAAGTGAGATCTCAGAAATAAATTGCGCTACAAATAAACAAGGTAGAAATTGTACCCAATATGGTTTATTTATTACTTACATATAAAAATAGAACAAATGTACTTTACATTTGTTCGACACTATGACTGTTTTTTTTTTGGAAATACTACCGTAAAACTGTTGGCTCCGGGTAAACTGAAAGAGCTTTTTACATGGGACTAGTAGAAACTCTCGCGACTTTCTTCATAAGTTAGATTTCTACCCCCGCTGCACCCCCTTAGTGGATGAATTTCGAAAATTCCAAAGTGCACCCTGTTACATAGCACTAATTCAAGGTGATTCCCACGTATTTCCTCTAATTACCCAAAGCGTTATTCTCGAAAAGTATTGTATCTTAAGGACCTTTGAATTATTTATTGGTACTTAACTTTCAAAACCCTTAAAAACGCTTTAAGTTCACACGATCATTTATGTTTAAATACGTTGTATTAGGATGAGTGATTTATAGTTGTATGAACAATTTATTAATATTAAGGAGCTTTGCATTATTTATTACTTCTCACAAAATCATTTAAGTTCCCACAACACTTTTGTTTCAATAAATTATTAGGATAAGTGGCTCAGTTGTCAACTGATTAATCTTAAATAGTTTATGTATACTTTCCATTCCCGACTCTGTAAATCCCCAAAATATTTCTAATATTCCCAAATCTTTCTTAGTATAAATAAGTGGCATTAGAATAAACAAGTCAGTTCACTTCCAACATCCAAATTCGACACATCTCTTCGTACTAAGTTCTAAATCTAATAAAGAGTTTTAAAGTAAATTGTTCTAATTACTACTTAACAACCCCAAACATCAAAAGGAATACAACTTATTAAGTATGCTAAAAAATTATGTGTGAAGCAAACTAAGCTTTTAAAACTACAACTTTATCACATCAAATTCACTCCAGTAAAAAGTAGACCAGTGTGCAGATAGGCTATAACGTTAAGTGCTAGATGGTACAGTCCTCGCCGTTTCTGTACTGATGAATAATGCACATTGCATTTGTTTTTTCTGCCACAGATAAGCAACAGTTACTGCGTAGGTGATTGGTAGCAGAGGCGCCATACTACATTCACTGACTGCGGTAGGTCGCTAAGTTATGTTAGAAGAAAAACAGTTAAGAAATCGACTAAAAACAATAAATTAAAAACACCGGCCAATTGCGAGTCGGACTCGCGCACGAGGGACTCCGTACCATTGTCTATAAAAAACGCCAAAAAAATCACATTTGTTGTATGGGAGTCCCACTTATATATTTATTTTATTCTGTTTTTAGTAATTGTTGTTATTTATAGCGGCATCAGAAATACATAATCTAAAATTTCAACTGTCTAGCTATTATGGTTCATGAGATACAGCCTTGTAACAGACAGACGGACAGCGTAGTCTTAGTAATATGGTCCCGTTTTTACCCTTTGGGTACGGAACCCTAAAAATGGATCACGAAAGGTACGGTAGACATCTCAGATCTCCAAGCACGTACAATTTACTACAAAACCAATAAACAAAACACCTATCAGACTATCAGCTACATTTACCATCAGGTACCATAGAGTAGGTATATTTAAAATTTGGAAGGACAACTTACAAACATACAATCAAACAAACATACAAAAGATGCTAGTTAAAAACATTTTTGTAAATAAAATGTATACTTTTGGAATTCTCAACTTCCATTTGTTATTTTTAAAAGAACTTATGGATAGTTTTGTTTTCTTTGCACGACGGCTAGCGTCGAGACAAACAGGGTGACATCGACGTTATATTTTTACGTGAGTAATTTCCAAAGGTGACAAAGAAATAACCATAAGTAAAAACCAAAACAGTGGTAAATAAGGTGCCACATTTTACCCCCAGTCTGCGGTAGGTCTTTAGCGAACGATCGATAAGACTGTTAACTGTTGTGTTAATGGGTACTGTTTTACGAATGAAGGAAGCCATCCGTCGTAGCTTTGAATACTACGCCTCGTATTCCAGAACAAAACTTAAATTGAATTCTGAACTTTTGCTTGATAACGATTTATTAAATGTAATAACATTTCGTTTCGTTTTAAAAACTAAACATGGCGAAACTATAAGGGTTTCTTGTAGACTACGAAACCCTAAAAACCGACTTTGACGTTAAATTTTGTGTTTATTAACAAATTTCGAATAAAATATATAAACAACGAAAATTCTTTGGTAAATATTTTGATAGCTTGTAATTTGAAGTAAAGATGTAGTTTTTCAACCGATGTAGTAAATCCTATTGAATCAAAAAACAACATCAAAATAGGTTAGAATTAAACACCGAATTGAGACAAGTATTGAAGTTCGTGGAAGATTTTGATAATAAAGACGGCATTATCGTAACTTGATGTTTTCAATTATTTTGACACAATAAACATTGAGAAACTTGTACCTATTTTGTGATATAAAAATCCTTAGGAACTTACCTTTAAAACGAAGAAACGATGCACCAAATTCTGCAACAAAATAAAACAATTGTTAGATCTCATATTTATCAGTACCAGTATAAATGCCGTCTGCGCAGTAGGTAGTGGGTTTATTACTACCCAAGACAAACATCCTAATAATATTATAAATGCGTAAGTTTGTGATAAGGCTATGTTTATTCCCTAATCAAATATAAACGACAACAAGGATTAAGATGAAGTTTACTGTAGTACGTAGATAAAAAATCAGAATAAATAAAGGGGGAACTTATAATCCGAAAAACAACCCCTAAATGATAAAAAAAACGCAAAAAGGATGATTTTGGTATAGATGGCGTTGGTGTGCAACAAATCTGACATCACAGACTAAAAACATTTAGTCGTCATAGCAACGCAGTTTTGACTAATGAATGATACACATTCTACCAAAATTCGTAATTTATTTTATCAGTACAAGGTTTGTAGGGAATAAATTGGAAGTCTGAAATAGCTTTTTCCTAAGTGATTATTACAAAAAAAAATTGATAGAACAACGTTTGTCACGGGTCAGCTAGTTTGTAATATAACATAATATATTTGTTCTGATAAATCAACAAAAAGTACCTATGTATTTACATAAAAGTATATTAAATAGTATTCAATCAGTAAATTGGTTCCCATACTACAGCTTTGCTTAGTAGAGGCTAGATGGCGCTGTGTAAAAACTACCAATATTTATTCCCAAAATTCAAACTCTATATATATATTAGTGGAAACTCCGCTAGTGTTAAAATATGAACGTTCAAATTAATCCTGAGATGCCGTTCAAAGGGCTAACATCTTTGCAAAATTAGTGTAACCCGAATTTCAGGATAACTAACATTGAGTAATTTACATAATATGAAAATTTATATTCACTGCAATACGCCTACGCCTTGTGTTCTGGGTCTATCCATCAGCCGTCAGAGTAAAGTAATGAAGCTATAGTACAAATGCCTTGAAAATTCTACCTGGAAAGATTGAACAAGTTTAATATCTCTAGTATATTTTTAATAATGTTTCGACGGACCGCTGACCCCCTATAGTCATCTTCATTATTCTTCAAAAACATATTGTAAATCTACTTTGTTAGTGCCATGCATACCTTTTCTTTATTGTTTAGTTTATACACAACAACCTTACAATTTTTCTTTAGTAACCTGAGGATAACGTAGTGAGTTGTACATTCACTTATTTTTTCATAGTTTATATTCTATTTTGTAAGATTCTAATATTCTAATGTATCAACTGTTTGTTGTTCAGAATAAAGTAAAATAAATAAATAAATTGAAGCGCCTGGAAATCTGAGTGTATGTCTATCGTGCTTGAGGATTACAGTAGTGTTTAAAAGTCTACATGCCTTAAATAAAACACATCATCAAAACATTCTCGACATATTACGACTGTCGTGTGCTATTTACCGATACAGTTTTTTTGCTTGTGAAAATGTGCTTTTATGCATTAGCGAATCACTACATAGTATAAAGCAAAGTCGCTTTCCGCTTCCCGCGTCTGTATGTCTGTATGTATGTTTGCTTATATCTTTAAAACTACACAACGGATTTTGATGCGGTTTTTTTTAATAGATAGAGTGATTCAGGAGGAAGGTTTATATCTATAATAACATGCTTAATATATTAGAGAACCACTGATAATTTTAAGATTTCAAATCAGCGCGACTTTTTTTTTTTAATTTTAAATGCTGTTATCGAGTATACAAAGACATTCTGTAATATATTTTGGTATCAGCTTTGCACCCGTGCGAAGCCGGGGCGGGTCGCTAGTAGAGTAGTAAAAGTGGGTAAAACATTAGAAAAAGTAAAACTATGATATGTTCACGGATGGACAGACATTTCTAGGCAAGCTTTATATTATGTAGAGTATATACCTCTCTGATATTCTCTTAATTAATGTACTTAATTTGGTGAGACTGAGCAGGATAGAAGTACGAATTTTGAACTTAATATATTTTCAGAGGGAGGAACGTATAAAAATACGAATGTGAATTAAGTTGCAGAGCTTAAAACAACTAAGGTATCCTTTAAATTAAAGTTCTGGTTCAAAGGAATTTCATGTTGAATTTGCTTGTCATATTTCTGTTTTAACTTTTGTAAAATTATCAGACTATGTTATTCAAAAACCATGCTACCAAATTATGTACAAAGGAAATAAATCTATTTTTTTTATTTTGGTTTGTTTTGAGTTATTTTATCTTATGTTTAACCAATTAGTAGTTTCTGTTTTCTGTTTCCATAATGCATAGGTAAAGGAATTGAGTCCACACAGTGTACCAAAGAGGACAATGATTTTAGTCTTTTTGATTAACTTAACTTGAATATTATTATAAAGCGGCGATGGGCTTGCAACCTGTTACGTATGGAATGCTAACTACTGCAAAATGTGGGCATGTGCCATATATAATGTTTGGACGTGTCTCTGACTACCCCCTCTGGACATCTTCAAAGGATCTAAGCGCCTGGAGATCTGAGAGGATGTCTACCTTACTTGGAGATTACAGTCGTGACCCTATTTATTTATTATTTTTATATTATAATAATGGTTCGTTATTTGCAAATTCTAATTATTATCCATAAGTCCTAATGGCCTTATATTTGTCAAGTGCACCTGCGCCGGGAATCAAATCCACCCTTCTTTAACAAATGTTGTCATTTGTCAAAATATTAAGAGTTGCTGTCTTAACAGAGCCCCCTCTGTGTTATGATGAGGGACTTTCAAAACATACGAGTATTATAATAATTATCAGATTTCTACTGGCACACAAAATTACTCAAATATTTTGAAATAGTTAAATGCGCTATAATCACTGACGACGAAACTTTATAAATTTAGGCCTTTTATTGAAAACTAGCTGACCCGTGCCCGCTTCGCTGTGCGTAAGACATTTCTAATACCATCGTTGACTTTTTTGTAGACGTTTTTATGGTGTACAATACTGTAGTACATTATATTGATATATCTCGTGGGGTTCAGCCAGCATTTGCAATGTAAGCGCAAAAAAATGTGTTTATTTACGACATCACATTAGAAACCTCTAAAATTATCAGTGTTTCTCTACTATATTATGCATGTTATTATACATATAAACCTTCCTCTTGAATCACTCTATTTATAAAAAAAAACCGCATCAAAATCCGTTGTGTAGTTTTAAAGAAATAAGCAAACATACATACATACGCGGGAAACGGAAAGCGACTTTGCTTTATACTACATATGTATGTGAATATACACAAAAAAAATAATTTATATGTACAACAACAAGTTATGTAGTTCTAAAACAGCTGAATTTATCAGCCCTGCAAATCATATGCCACGACAATTGGCAATCGCAGGCCCATTGTGCGCTGTACAGCCCTTAGTGCTACCAATAAACTTCATTTATAACGAGACAATCCCCAAGACATTCTGTTCATAATAATTTCTCTCATAATCATAATTAGCATTTGGTAGCTCGAAGTCGGTTACTTGCATATTTTAATGCCTTTATCAAGTCGCCGTGTAATCGCAACGGGACATCGCCTTATGGGACTCACTGTTGAGAAGATTGCGGAACACGTTTAAGTTATATTGAATGTGAGTTTATAAATCATTATATAAATTACTAGCGACCCGCCCCGGCTTCGCACGGGTAGCATGTTATTATACATATAAACCTTCCTCCTGAATCACTCTATCTATTAAAAAAAACCGCATCAAAATCCGTTGTGTAGTTTTAAAGATATAAGCAAACATACATACATACATATTACATACAGACGCGGGAAGCGGAAAGCGACTTTGCTTTATACTATGTAGTGACTAGCTGGTCGCCCCGTCTTCGCACGGGTGGTACCTGAATAAAAAGTAGCTTATGCGTTATTCTGATATATAAGCTATATTACTGTAAAGTTTCATTTTAATCCGTTCAGTAGTTTTTGCGTGAAAGAGTAACAAACACACACAACCACTCACAAACTTTCGCATTTATAATATACTAGCGACCCGCCCCGGCTTCGCACGGGTAGCATGTTATTATACATATAAACCTTCCTCCTGAATCACTCTATCTATTAAAAAAAACTGCATCAAAATCCGTTGTGTAGTTTTAAAGATATAAGCAAACATACATACAGACATACAGACGCGGGAAGCGGAAAGCGACTTTGCTTTATACTATGTAGTGAAGTGACTAGCTGGTCGCCCCGTCTTCGAACGGGTGGTACCTGAATAAAAAGTAGCTTATGCGTTATTCTGATATATAAGCTATATTACTGTAAAGTTTCATTTTAATCCGTTCAGTAGTTTTTGCGTGAAAGAGTAACAAACACACACAACCACTCACAAACTTTCGCATTTATAATATACTAGCGACCCGCCCCGCCTTCGCACGGGTAGCATGTTATTATACATATAAACCTTCCTCCTGAATCACTCTATCTATTAAAAAAAACTGCATCAAAATCCGTTGTGTAGTTTTAAAGATATAAGCAAACATACATACAGACATACAGACGCGGGAAGCGGAAAGCGACTTTGCTTTATACTATGCTGTAGTGAAGTAGGATATTATCAAGGTTGACCCTAAATAGCACTGCCTTGTATCGGATCTTGCATAAATTTGATTTCTCGCGTGATTTTAGAGTAGTTCGAATCATTATGCAATCGCTCATTGGTGGCTCTCTATACAAAAATACAAAAAAAACTTTTTGTTTGTCGCTAGTCAGGGAGAATCTGTGTGGCATTGAATCACTCTAGCTTCCCCCCACAGTACCGCAGTACTTTACATCTACTACCTGGTTAAAAAGTAGTCTATATGCTATTCCATAGAGCAATAACTATTTATTTTTCAAGTTTCATCCAAATCTGGTTGGTCGTTAGGGCGTGATTGTAACACAAACATCGGCGCGAACTTTCGGATTTAAAATATTAGTAGGATTAACTGTGCACTGGCTAAGAGCATAATAATATCAAGCTCCACCAGTCATTTATTTATACTTTAATTGCAATACAAAAAGGCGGACTTAATGCCGACGCATTTTCTACTAGCCAACCCAATTGGTAGTGGAAAATAGTAGTTGGCAACAAAAAAAAGAAAGTTATGAACTCCATTCAATTTAGGTTTGTTCGTGTTCTTTGCCGTCTGTGTGTATGGATACCAAGGATCCTCGTTATCGTATCCTTACAGATAGGGCCTCCCAAAACGCCATATTTCATGCTGTACCCGGCATAATGAAGGTATCGGGACTCGGGGCTTGCGCACACGTGTGCTGCTTGCCTTCGGAATGTCCCAGTAAAATTATGAGAAATAATATTCAAAGACATAACCTTTTGAAACACACGTAGATTTTGCACGACTGACCGTAACGTTTATTGTCACTTCAAATACAATACAATGAATGACAGTTTATAACTAATGTTTGACATCTTTACTAGTAGATGTCGCTACTTGTATTTAATATGTAATTTCGTTACAAATTTAACATTTACACTTAGCTATTTCATTTTAAAACACTAACAAAGACTTCACCGTTTATCCTACTAATATTATAAATGCAGTTTGTGTGTGTTTGTTACTCTTTCACACAAAAACTACTGGACGGATTTAGATGAAACTTTACAGTAATATAGCTTATACATCAGAATAACACATAGGCTACTTTTTATCCGGGTACCACGCAGGCGAGGACGCTGGCGGAAGCTAGTTACGTTATAACTATGATGTCTTGTACTTGGGTTAACAGTATCATATATGTGATTTCAGGACAAACGCTAGTATATTCCAAGTATATTCATCCAAATCCGTTAGGTCATGATTGAGCCACAAATATACTCAACATTTAGTAAGATCGTAAGAAAAAGCTCGGAAGTAAGAAGCTTAAAATAAAAACTAAATAGGATCACGACTGTAATCCTCTCAGATCTCAAGGCGCTTAGATCCTTAGGTAGTTATAGGCACGTCTTTGACACAATACCCACATTTTGAAGTAGTTAACATTGCATTCGTTCCAGGTTGCTAGCTCGTCACTTATAAGAATACTAACTGGTTTTCTCACGATGTTTTCCTTCACCGTTGTAAAAATGAATCCGTATTTCCCTTGGTCACGGCATCACGCATTAACGGCTGGACCGATTTTGATTATTCTTTTTTTGTTGTATTCGTTATTATCAGAAGGTTCTTATAATACTAGATTTACACTCGCGTACGAGTCGCGAGACGAGGTGCGAGGCGAAGCACGAGGTGAGGTACGAGGCGAGAGTGTAAATCTAGCATAACATTTTTTTTGACAGGACTACGTCTGTCGAGACAGCTAGTGTGCATATAAATTCTTTTACCTTATTAGTTGATACCAAAGAGTACGAATCTGCTGAATGTACAGTATGAGTATCTGTCCGGAATGAACCTATTAAATTACGTTCGTAATACGTGACTCGAGAATCGCAATAAAAACACTTGGCGTGAGTGTCACCGTCGTTTCTGCAAGAAAGAGTCGATAATACTTTAATATAAGTGTCTTACAGTAATCGCAATTGACCCCATGTATATCGCGGGATCACGCGCGTACTGAATACCAATGGGGTTTAGGGTTGCCAGAGTAGAGAAGGGATTCAAGAAAAATATAACCGAGCGAATATTTTTGCCAAGTTCTGAGATTTGGTGACTGCGATAGATATATAGATAGATTTTTTTTATTTCACAAGACAAAAACCTGTATTTAGGTGATAAGTTCGCTAATTTGCGTATTCTTCCAGTTAATCTTTGTATAATTTGGAAAAGGAAGGTACTTTGTAAGAGAAAGATAATCAATTATTGCCGTCCAGCGTGGCAATGCCGCGTCTTGATGGTTTTCAAGATAATGCAGTTTTATCACTTTTTCCGTCCGGGTAGACTCATCCAATATAAAAAACCAAACATTTTACATTAACTGGTTCGTACGTATTTTGTAAATATTCTTTAATGTGTGCTTTTAAAGTTATTACTGCAATTCTAAATTTGAATTACTCTGTTTTGTAAACAACGGTTTAAATTAAATACACAAGCCTGTACCCCACACTTGGCTTGTGTATTTAATTTAACCCCGGTGTTAAACTTTTTGAGAAAGTTCAGTTTACAGAAACTTTCTTACGTTTCTGCAAGTGTTCAAAACAGCAGCCTTTTGCGAAAATATGTATGTAAATATTAATAAGTTAATGATTGGAAAAGTTGCTATTATGTAGCACCAGTTAATGACAGGGATGTTTATTATTAAAACCAGCCATTTACTTCCTTGTTTTTATTATTATTAATTTTTATTCATTACAGTATTTACATTTTAAAACCATTTATATTGTACCCTTAAAACCCACTCAGGGTTTGTCTGTCCAAAGTTACATAAGATAAGATTATCTTAATCATTAAACATGTGAATATTTAATTATAGGTTATTATTCACTACTTATTTTAAACGTAATCTCAGGCTTAGGCCTAAGCCTTTCTAGGGCATTAATGAAGCCGCAACCAACGGTAAAGAAACTCTTTTGAGAATTATAAAAACAAATTGTATGGAAAAAGGTGATAACTACTGAAAATATTAATTATCCATCCGCGCCATCGCTGTTTTGGTTATTTTCTTGGATGAGTTGTATGGACTACTAGTGATTTTTTTTTGACTTCATTCTCTCATTTTCAACGGGAAATATATGAGCGACACTATAGGTAATGTATAAGTATATACTTTTAATAAAAACATTTTACGCCAAAGGAATTTCATTCTACACAACTTTTACCTCAATTTGTCACAAAGTACACCAATATAAAGGCTTCGCCACATAGTGAATAGCGAACCTTTCAGCTTTTTGGCCTTAAACTAGCCGCAAACGGGAGATTTTTCTCGTGAAAATGGCAACCCTAAACCGCGAAGGGTAGTCTGTCTTTTTCTGCCTTTACGATTGTAATCTTGAGTTTACCGACCGTAAAACGTGAGGTAATAGTGGGCCAAATTAAATTGCTACCCGTTCCATTGATGCGCATATTAATTGCTGTTTTATTTTGAATGGGGCATTATATATATATATAATTCAAAGTATTACCAGAATAGTGTTACCTATAGTAGGTACTATTTAATCGATCGATACCTACACTCCTTTTATTTTGTTGTTTAAATTTATTTGTAATCTAAACACAATACATTCTAAATAAACTGAAACACAAGTTGATAATCTGGACAATTTACGAGATCCTCAATGTGCCAAAAATAGCCTGTACAGTCGAACGAGGTATGTGAAAGATCAAAATAATGTAGGTTATTGTCTTATTGAATCACAACATTCAACAACTTATGATACCTATTTTGTCCATAAGCTAACACTAAATAAAATTCTCAATAACCATAATTTGAAATTCCTACAAATCAAATCGCCTTTTCGATATAAGGTAATAAAATCCTTACAAGCAATAACACCATGGGAGCCCCTACAATGTACGCTAGTGCCGTGGGACAACACACGTTCAGTCTAGACTTTATCGCTGGAATCGCATGTTCTTAACGCCATTATTTGATAGCGAACCGCTATTTATTGTTATAGTTACTTATAGTGTACATACTAACGCTCAACTAGCGGACAAAATACAGCGGAAATCGTCCTGAGAGGGCTACGAAGCGTAGAACGGCTGTAGCGCTACGACGTGTTAATCGGCTGAACTGCTACGAAGCGTAGAGCGACTGAAAATGTTGAACGGTGAAACTACGCTTTGGAAAATTACGCGCACGGTTTCAGCTTTATTTTTTACAAATTACACGGGTTCAAGAGTAGATGAACTTTTAGTAACTATAGCACTTCGTTTCCCATGGATTTTTATGAACCTGTCCTGTATGGAATGCTAAGTACTGCCGTCTAATTTATAGACGTGCCTCTTATCTAATCCCTTAATAATCTAAGTGCCTGGAAGTCAAAGAAGATGTCTATCGATGTAATTGAAGATAACAGTCGTGATCCTGTTAATTTAATTTCGTTATAAAATCCAAATCGCTTTTATGCTCATAATTTAAAGTTTTGAATTAGTATACTATAGTTTGTCCGCTACGTGTGCATAGAGGGGTGAAATAATAGTTGCTTCGACCCAGTTCGTACTGCCTTTGTTGCAGGGTGCAGTGCACCGACGTTAATAGGAAACTAAATAATTTTATGAGTTTCTTTGTGGGAGTACCGAGTTTTTCATTATTTACGTTACAGGAGCGGCTTGAATACTTAAGGCCGCGTGAATCGCATTTGTTTTATCAGCACAAAGCATTTTTTTTTTATTTTAAATGGGAAATGTTAAAGCGAAACAATTTTTTCTAGACGTTTAAGGTTTTGGACACTAAAAATAATTCCAAGAAATTATCGCTTTGCTTGAAATTGCCTCTGACAGCAGTGTGTGTATATATTTATTATCTTTTTAACCGACTGCAAAAAAGGAGGAAGTTCTCAATTGGATTGGGTGAAATGATTTTGATAATTCTTTTTTTATTTGAAAGCTGGTGCTGCCCGTGTGGTCCAATTTAAATTTGAGGAAAAAATAGGGGACGTAATTTTGTATTGGACTTATTAATTCAATCTATGGATTAAAATATTTATTACATGCATGAAGTCGGTTTTGTTTTTAGTTTTAAAACTTAATTATTAAACGAGACATAAACACATGTTTAAAATCACACCTATTTCCCAAGAGGCAGAAACCACGGCTTTCCACTTGCTACTATCATGACATAATAATTTTGCTTCATTCAGTCTCTTCACATTTTCCTGTTTAGTCAATCTTTCTTCGTTCATTTTCTCTACATACCAAAACAATCTAAACATACCTTTCTCAATCCCCGTCACGTCTCTTTTAATTCCACAAGATTATTTTATTAACTAGATACTTGTTGGTCTATGATAACGCCAGGAATGCATTTGCCATTTTTACTTATAGAAACTTATTAAAAACTAGCAGTACGCCCCGTCGTCGCTACTAATGATTTTATGGCTATTTTTTTTACACCTTGGGTTAAATTATTAAAGTTTTAATGGGGATCTCTAATGTTTTCTAATTATGAATATAGCCTAAGTTCATCAGGGAACCTTGCAAGGCCCAGGGCTGCTAATCGTTCACTTGTCATTACGACCCAGTTGTCCTTTCTAAAGGACTACGCAAAAGTAGTGACTCCGGCCCAGCGCATGCCAGTGTCATCCCATTATTTCACCAATTTCCTTTAAATTGACAGGTGCCACTTGATTTGACCAATGACAGATCCATTGACAATCCTTAATATTTTGTTCAGAAATGCATTGATACGAACTTCCCGCGAAATGTAAATAAGTAGTTTTTCGGTCCTCTGTAAAGGACCGTTTGGCGTTAATGAGTATAAAGCTGGAAAACGGGCTGGGCCATGTTTGTTGAGTACCTTAAAAAGAACTGTGGGCCTTACGAGGGATGTAGGATTCTAATGGTAAAATATTTTTTCAAATCGGTCCAGTAGTTTCGGATCCTATTCAATGCAAACAAACAATCAAATCTTTCCTCTGTATAATATTGTTATAGAATGGAAAACTAAATTCTCTATGGCTCGACTTGGTTTTTCTCAGTTATTCCTCACTTTTGCATATCGTTCAAAATATATCTAGTCTTAATCTATTTTTGAGCACCCGCAGCAGCTATCTGCCAGCTTAGTAGAACGTACGGAAAACGGTTTATATGCTGTGCTGTCTGCGAATTCAACTAGTGCTGGACTTAACTGAATATAAAGATGATCGTCTTACAAAGTACTTACAGTCCTAAGGATGATACAGTCATAAAATCATGTCGTTTTTTTAAGACTTTAAAAAAGGAATTTCTCAAATCAAATAAAATGGCTTATTACAAAACACAAATAAAAAAATGTAATCTAAACTGTACGGTAGACAACCTCTGAGATCTCTAGGCACTCAGAATCTTGAAGATGCTTAGGGTTAAGAGGCACACCCAAACAATAAAATTGGCACATGCCCACTTTTTGGAGTATTTGTCATTTTATATGACTTGTTTTCCTTCGCCGTTTTGAGCTCGTATTTTTCGTGTTTTTTAATGTATATAAGGTTCGACTTCAATGCTTTTCTCGCTTCCTCAACATCCATGAGCTTTTTAACGCAAGCGTATCACATCACTAGAAAAAGCCACAGCCGATATAGCAGTTACTGCGACACATTGCGAACGTTCGCTAAACAATTTGGCCTATCTCGCTATTAGGCCGTCGGCCAAAACGTCTCTGTCGTCTGTATTAGATTTGAGAAGCAAGTATAGTCTGTGCTGACAGCATTTAGAATGGCGAACTAGACTGGATAAGAACATCCATTGTGTAACAAGGATGCGATTGTTCATCTATATTTCATACGGGGTTTATTGAGGCTGAATGTTCAAATCATGCATCATGTTCATCTTGAAAAAAAAACGAAAACAAAAGTAGTAAACTAAAATTTATGATTTAGCCGTTTTTAAGGTTCCGTACCCAACGGGACCCTATTACTAAGACTCCGCTGTCCGTCTGTCTCTTCGGGAACCCTTCGTGCACGAGCCCGACTCGCACTTGGCCGGTTTTTTTCAAATCCTTATGCCTCAATGAAAATAATGATTTTGTAAAGAAAGAAAATATATTTTATTTACCAGTGAATTTACGCAATAGGACTGCAAAAGAGAGTCCCGTCTCTTTTGCAGCCTTATAACCTTTTGAGTGGGGCAAGACTCGTAAATCTGTGTCACATCTACATCAAGATATCTCAGTACCCTCACCAAACCAACACCAGTAAGTCCTATAGTTTCCAATTTAAAGTTAAAAGTCGGCTAAATCCCCTCAAAAGACCGATAAAAGTACCAACTCTCGGGGATAAGCCGACTTCGTGTCAGTTAACATCTATCTTACAGCTGAGGGAAACCGAGGGAATTTATAGTATCTAACAGAAAAAGAATAAAGGTTGTGAAAAAAAAAATCTTTTAAATATTTGTCTGCTCTACTCTACTTAATATATGTATCGGCACTATCGGTTTTTAGGGTTCCGTACCCAAATGGTAAAAACGGGACCGTGCAGCTACGTGGGTTAATTTTTAGAATATTATTTGTCATCTGTGTAACCTACATTGTGTTCAAGCAAGTTTTCAGTATTTATACGTTACTAAGATTACGCTGTCCGTTTGTCTGTCACAGGGCTGTATCTCATGAACCGTGGTAGCTAGACAGTTGAAATTTTCACAGATTATGTATTTCTGTTACCGTTATAACAATAAATACTGAAAACTTGCTTGAACACAATGTAGGTTACACAGATGACAAATAATATTCTAAAAATTAACCCACGTAGCTAAAATGCTTCGCGTGCCCGTGCACAGCATGCGCCGCGGTGTGTTTGCACTTTAATGGTAAAGGCACAAGTCAAGCCTACTGATAAAAGAGTTGCGAGACAATATAATCGTGGCGACCAATGACCATCTGCACAGAGCCAGCAACGGGGCAACTTACGTGTATTTCGCGGATACCTATTTCCATTCGAGCCATAACGATACAAATTGATCACAATTAGAAATGTCTTTCGCCCAGCGAAGCGGGCACGGGACAGCTAGTCGTTAATATTATAATAGCATTTGTTGGTTAATAATTGTTTAAATTTAGTCCTAAATATATTATCGTCAAGATCTTTCAATGATTTAGATTATTTAAATAATAGCATTTAATAACCCCAAGTGAACGAAGTCGCGAGGGTTTCCACTAGTGTGTAATAAATCATTAGAATAGTAGCGTAGCTTACAATATGCACGTCAGCATTTGTATTCTGCTTTATTGGCTCTTCGGACATGAATTCCGTGTGAGCATGAATTCTCAATGTAGGTTTAATGTCTGTGCAACGTTCATTGATAGCGCGATGAATACACAGAAATGATGTCTAACAGCAGCAATGAAAATAATTACGTTTCAAAAACTAAAAAAGAAAACCGATGTAAATGTTTCGACCAATCGAAAAGTCAAGGCACAATATTCGTTTTTAAGTTTTATGAAGTAACTATTAGTTCTACATTAATATAATTTAAATGGGACCAACTTAGGACTATTCTCAACACAATAGAAAAAAATCGTTCAAATCGGATCACCAGGTAAAATAATATGCGTGGTCATACATAAAAAAATACGCGTAATTTCCGATCTCAGATCTCCAGGCGCTAATTTCCTTCAAGATGTATATAGAGGTAGTAAGAGGCACATCCAAACATTACATTTGGCACATGCCCACATTTGTAGTAGTTAATATTACAACAACAGCATAAATGTCTGAAAGTCACACTTTTTTTTATATAAAAATAATTTAAATTTTTATTCATCTCTTCCTGATTTTTCCCCTGTGATGTATATTGCAAGAAGTCGGAACTCGGAATGTCTTCCTCTAGTCAAAATTACTATCGAAAATACCGGCTATATTATTTTATACAACATCGGCGATATTTTACGCCACTATCTCCATATCATGAAACGGACATTGGCGTTGGGACAGTAGTCGTAGTAGCCAGGGAAAAGAACTGAATTAAACTATACAAAGTATTAAGTGTAGGTACCGTGTTACATTGAAAAGGCACTCTCAGAACCTGGTGGTTACTTCACGACCTTACAGCAAATTTGCATTTCAACGAGGCGTATTTAAAGTTTTAAAGTTCTAAAGATGAAATACAGAACCATCAGGTAGAAGTGGTGCGTATTTACTCGACCAGGTTTCAATACCAGGTTTAGGTGTAAAATATACGTACCAGGTATGACGTCCCGGTTCTTAGGCGTATTTAGTACTACAAAGTATTTTTTTACTTGAAAGCATTTTTGGACTATAGAGTCCTACTTATATATCACTACATAGTATAAAGCAAAGTCGCTTCCCGCTTCCCGCGTCTGTATGTATGCTTATATCTTTAAAACTACACAACGGATTTTGATGCGGTTTTTTTTAATAGATAGAGTGGATTCAGGAGGAATGTTTATATGTATTAAACCGGGGCGGGTCGCATCAGTCAGTATATTATAAATGCAAAAGTTTGTGAGAGAGTGGGTGTCTCGGTGTCTCTCTGTGTGTATGTGTGTGTGTGTGTTACTCTTTCACAGGAATGCTGGCTGAGTTGGTTTGGGGCACAATCTCTTTAAATCTTGAATACTTTAAAGTACTTAAAACCAGGTTTATCAACCTGGTATGTATTAAGGTGGTATTTGTGTACGACCCACCTCTACCATGCGAGTAAACCAACGAGACAGTCATACGCGAACGGTGAATTATTCATGAGCTGATACTGAATACCACCAGATATAGCTTCAAGGGCACTGCAGTACTTGAGCGAAGTTTCGGGCAACAACAACCCAACAAGAGAATTTGCTTAGTGGATTCGTTTGGTGAAGTACGAGAGGTTTTGGGATACAGCTTTTTAGGGTTCAATTCAAAATCAACATCGGAAAAACGGAAAACGAAAACTGAAGGCACAGCTACCCCAGCCAAAGCGCGCAGTGAGCAATTTTGATAAGCATCTTAAAGGATGTTCACTGAAAAGATTTTTTTCTTCGTCATATGATGATGGCAATGCTACAAGATATTAGAGAAAGTAAATAAATTGCGACTGGATTGCAAAAATATCATTTTGATTCAGGCATCGTCGGATTGGAAAATGTCCGAATAAAGTTGATAAATCTACCTTTTGTTTTAGTTTTTTAAGTGTTAATCGACTAAGATGCATGGCCTAAGAATTCAGTTTTCGTTTTCGGGAGTTGTTTAAATACACGCATTTTGTTAAAATAAGATATTGTGACATATTTTCATGTCAAGTATATACTTACTTAAATCTACTCTAAGGTTTGTGTGTAAAAAATGCTACAATTTCAAGTTGGTCTAGTTAAAGCAGAATAACGGTCAGACTACAAGTCCTACTCGCACTTAGCCGTATTTTTTCCTTTACACTATACACAAAACAGTGTCGAAAAAACCGGCATCCGTTTTTTCGCTGTATACGGGGTTTTTATGCTGATGAGATTGTTTCTGTTGTCGCCAACGCAATTATTTCCGAACCCTTTCTCTAAAAACTATGCTCTATTTTTTCAGGCTTATTTTTTTCTTTTTTACTGACAAAAACTTTAAGTATGTACGCAGAATGACAAGGCCCCGTGCCATGCATTAATATTAAACAAGTTATTGTTTTTCCTTTTTAAATAATTTTTTAATACATTTTCAGAAAATGTATTTATATTTTTATATTTTCTGAAAAAAAAATTGTGAGGCCTTGAAAATAGGTTGATATTGCCAGATCATATCATCACTACATAGTATTAAGCAAAGTCGCTTCCCGCGTTTGTATGTCTGTATGTATGTTTGCTTATATCTTTAAAACTACACAACGGATTTTGATGCGGTTTTTTTTAATAGATAAGAGTGATTCAGGAGGAAGGTTTATATGTATAATAACATGCTACCCGTGCGAAGCCGGGGCGGGTCGCTAGTATTCTTATAAAAAAATATCATGGCAACAAAACACTGAGACAACTTTTGAACTCCCCTAGTAACTCATGCTTACTACTGTCAAAATGTGGGCGTGTATCTAACAAACAATTTGAATTTGAAAAAATAATAATAATAATGTATCTGATCTAATGTTTGCATAAACACGTCATCGTTTAAGACACCTTTCATCATCATATATTTATTACTTTAAAATGACAGTCATATCATTATGTGATTAGTGTGTAGGATTATTTATCGAAGTGATTAAAGATGGGTACATCTTTATTCACATATACTATACATTATAAAATAGGAGATGTGGCTTGTTCAGAAGTATTTCTTTTTTCGTTTCGAAAAAGAGCAATCGTCGACATACAGGGCCTAAACTCATGAAAATTTCATAAACACATCAAACTGCATCATGATTTAAAAACTTATTTAATATTATTTATTTTTATTTTTTTAATTATGTTGCTGTCTAAATGAAATTTACATGACATGATCGTCAATATAAAAGACATAAGCACCGAACAGACACGACACGATTAATTAAGGCGCTAAGCTGGACGTCACTTCATCGGGTCCCTGATTAATGAAGGACCCTCCTCACATGGACACTTGGACGGCCTCCGTCACATGCGGCCGGTCAGCTCTTGTCATTGATTTGTTATCTGTTTTAGAACACTGTTAGGCGAGAGCTACACGTAGATTGTGAAAATATAATAGGAACTACCACCACGACTGTCCCCAAGTACGGTAGACAAGACATACTCTCAGGTGCTCAGATCCTTGAAGATGTCTAAAGGAGGTAGTCAGACTCACGTCCAAACATTATGTTTGGTACAATACCCACATTTTGCAGTAGTTAGTCCTTAAGTGCTAAGTTGCCGCCGCTTAAGTACAAAAAAATAGAATAATACAAGATAGATAAAAGAATACATAAAATAGAATACCTATCAAAAGCGTGCTCCAAATAGGTACTATTAGTTTATTTTCTGAGAAGAACGTTTTTGAAAATCGACGCGTACTTACTTATTTTTTATGTTTAACCTCATAACTTTTTACAGGGTAATTCGATTTTGATTATTATTATACTCGTATTATTGAATGGTATAGGTAACATCAAGGGTAATCCCATATAATTCTTTTATAATTCAATGATATTAGTTTCTTTAGAAAAGTTAACTAAAGCACTGTATCTGCAGGATAAAATATGCAGTATTTTTTATACATTACTGTTACAAGTGATGGCTAGAGATTTGTTCGTTAATGAAAGTGAAGACTATTAGCTTAAAAATCATATTGAAACTTGTTTAAAAACAATCCTACAAGAAAAAGGTTGGTTACAACCAACCATAATATTAACCATCGGTTGTTTTTTTTCCTTTTATTGATTGGACTTTTAAACAACATGTTTATCTCAGTCTTTTACTTAAAGAAAAGGAAATACAGCAAATTTAACTTAAAATAAACAATAACTTCTAATTCTTAAAGAAAAGAAAAACATTTCTCCGGCCAAGATATCTACCTACATAAATTATACTGATTGCAAGTGCGCGCCGAAGAACGCGAATCTATACTTAAACCAAGGTAGGAAAACCACCGATATTTACAACCCACAAATCTACAACCTACAATCCAAATTTAGCGTCAAGAGACCCGACTCCGAAAAAAGTTTGGTATTGTCGATGACAGATAAAATAATTTATATCCGATTTGTCGATTTAAAAGTAAAAGAAATAACTAGGTGAAGAGATACGCACGTACCAATTTGCCTAGAAATAAAGCATGACTCTATGACTTCGTTTTTGGTGCGGAAGCGGTAGCGGTCGCTTATTCACGCGTCAATGGTTGCAATTCTGTTGTTTCGACAAACTGTCTAAAATTTCGTAAAATATGATCGTTCTTATTCCGTTCATGATAAAGTCTTAATCAGCGTACCCGTTACTTCAAAATGACAGTTTTAAAACTGTGATATTTCTGGCTGTATTGTCGATTTTCGTAATGTGATTAAGAAACGTCAAACTTTCAATCAAACTCTCAAACGCCCAACTTTCTGAGGCATGATCAAATGAAAAGAGCAGCTCATCGTCGCTTAGTCTTATTATTTAGCTGGTGATTTTATTTGTCTGATCATGTTACTCTACCGCCTGTCTTCTCCAACATTCTGACAGGTTCAGTCCACTATTTATGTGAATCTGGTTACTCTGCCACAATCGCCAGACTGATTCAAACATAGAACTGTGTTTTTACGTCGTCGAATGTCATTGTTTCTATGATCGTTGATACTTTCTGTTCGTTAGTGCCCTGCAAAGTAGTGTTCTACATAATCTTTAGTAGGTAACGAGCACAAGTGATTACCGCGTATGCTTCCGCTCTCGCTTAATGCCGTAAACGCATCCCACAGGAAAGTGGAGCGTATCGCAGTCTAACCAGTTCTCTACGTGATAGTTAGCCCACTATTATTACCCTTCATATTATTGTCTCTCCGCAAAGCGTCTCTGATAACTACCCGCGGATCTATTGCGCTGATGATAGCCCTGGGAACGACTCCGGACCTGAAGATGGGCGTAATAACAGAGACATTTAATGGTTGGTTGGTTTTAAAACTACAACTTCCAGGTATATTGAGTATCTATTGAGTAATATACAATAGTGCCTAACATTAAAAGTATCTCTATAATTACTCTATGCTTGCACGCGAAATGCTTGGTGAAACATTTTATTATTTGTCTGATGAACATAAATATTTTTACTGTGTCTGGGTGTGTCTACACTACTATTTAGTTAAGTACTTTGTTTCCATAGACAAGCTTTGTTTAGTTTAGGGATAAATGGAGCTGTGTGAAATGTCCACCAATAAAGATGTTAGAATTGGTACTTGTATAACCTACCTAACTTACAAACACATTCACACAAACAAACACAAACACACACATTAGGTTTTAGATTTTTCTGTTATCTTATCTTAAAGAACAATTCTGCGTCTAATGTAGTCTAATGTCAATTCTGTGACGGGTTCAACACCCGCCTCCTAGAATTGCTGCTGCTACACAGTTTTTCTAACTTTTGCAGTTCTCATCATTTCATCAGTAACCTGTTTCCTTTGTATTTTGTTCTTAATAAATTAATTTGAATTTGAATTTTGAACCTTTTGACAAGTAAGTAGGTAACTCTCTTTAGGTCATATTTTAGTCTTAGGGCCGATTTTTCAATCATCAGATAAGTGTTAACTGTGGAATAAAATTGCAATTTTCCATACGATATGTCAAATTTATTCAACAGTTGGCCCTTATCTGATGATTGAAAAATCGGCCCTTAATGGGATAATATTGTAATGTGATGAAATATCTATGAGTATGTGGTAGGTACGGCTGCCATTCCCCGGATTTGTCCTAGTTTAGAGGGCGTCCGGGGAGCGTCCGGACGGGGTTTCATTTGTAGTCCGGGTTTCAAATTTGGCCACCCGCGACACAAGCATGCCGGAATTGTGAAATCAACTTTTCGATTAAGGGAGCCGTTTGTGAAATATTAAGCTTAAACCCCCCCCCCCCCCCCCCCCCCGTTAACATGTCCGGATTCTGGGCTCTAAAATCCGGGGTTTCCACGTGTCTTGTCCTAGTTGCCAAATTTTAGAGATGGCAGCCGTAGTTGTAGGCAAATGAAATAAGTAAATTGTATTCAGAAAAAATTATCTGTGGGCACGTGTATACCTTTTTGGAGTATTTCCAATCTTGATAAAAGATAGCTTTGATATTGAGCCGTAAACTATTGGAATGTCTGCAATTTTCTGAAGGTAGGCAGTTCCATATTTTGAGAGAGAATTACCTTTCTGTGGTATTCATTTAGTAATAAATTGGTGAAGTGCTTTTCGCATTAAGGTGATAAGTGAAATTTTTGACGTTTTGTATGGGCTGAGTCTACCCGGATAAGACGGAAAAAGTGATAAAACGGCATTATCTTGAAAACCATCAAACTTAAAAAGAAACTGTCTTTAATTTAGGTAGCAAGTATGATTATCTAACGATTTATATAAAAATGAACTATTTAGCTATTCATAGTTTTGATTGAAAACGAAACTAGTGTTTTTGAAGAGCCAACTTTGGTAAATAAATCTATCTAGAAAAGTTTCACCAATCGCGTTTCTGTCTTTAATTTATCTTGATTAAATCCTTAAGTTATCTTTGTCATAAAAACAAAACAAAACTGTATGTTTTGCGGTTATTGAGAAAAAACGATTCTCCATATCAAAAACATTTATTACTCGTCTTAAAAGCTTTTTAGAAGATCAGTACGGCTTATATATATATATAACTCTAACAAAAAAGTTAGTGTCCAGGCGAATATTATGAACTAGCTGTCCCGACAGACATTGTCATATCAAATTCATAAAAACCTTCTCCTGACATTATCGATTACAACAAAAAAAGAATTAGCAAAATCGGCCTTATCGCTAAAAAGCCAGCCTACTTTTTTTTCGGGTATCGAGAAGCTGCGGACTGCTGCGAGTTCAGATATGCAAATACAACCTCATTAAATCTATTTCTAATTATCATGTCTGAATAATTCCCGAGAACAGTGTCCACATTACAATTCGTATAATCAATTCCATTTGTGAAGGACGGGGTTCGCATTCTAATTATCGGGGGATGAGGGTTTTAATAAAAGTAGATTACTCGTATTACGGTTTGTACCATTTGAATTATCGTTTATTCTTAGCAATTCGGGTACCTACCGTGACTTAGGACTTGCGAGATACTAGTTAAATGTGCGTAGGTGAAGCTTTATCTATTGTTACCTCTATGTTTATATACCTCGTATATGTTTTCCTACTGCTAAATGTAGGCATGTGCCTAGTATAATGTTTGGACGTGCCTCTGACTACCCCCTTTAGATGTACCTTACAGCCGTTCATAATAATCTCTCTGACTTGTAAATTAATGAATTCAGTGTACCTAGTTGGTATCTAAATTGTTTATTGTAGCAATACATTATTTCTTCTTCTTTTTTAGGGATCCGTACACAAAGGGTAAAAACGGGACCCTATTACTAAGATTTCACTGTCCGTCTGTATGTCTAGTACGGAACCCTTCGTGCGCGAGTCCGACTCGCACTTGGCCGGTTTTTTTTCATAATCCTATTATTATTTTTTTCAGCGGGCAAGTAATTCAATAAATGGGTCTAAATAACTTCATTAATCATTGAGATTCATATTTCTAATATTTATAATAAACCTTATTTAACTGTTTATTATTTTAATAATTAGACCAGGTAACAATATTATCATTAGACTTGTCATGATTCCAAATAACCCCATTATTTCTTCTATCGATCAGATCATAGCACGAATCCCCTAAATTGAAAGGGTGACTTTCTAAAAAGCTCTTGTTGCTATGAAATATTGAAGGAGAATTTGTTCAAGACAGAACATTTATTAGAACGATGAATTTACATTATTTATTTTTGGTCGTAACATAATCCAGTTCTAAGGTTAATTTTCTTGATTCGTTACAAGAAATAAATAAATAAATATAAATATTGGCGGACTTTACACACAGCGCCATCTAGCCCCAAACTAAGCTAAGCTTGTACCATGGGAACCAGATAACTGATAGAATACATAAATACTTTTTTTTTTTTTGTAAATCTTACTTAATATACATATAACACCCAGACACAGAACAAACATCTATGTTCATCACACAAATGTTTGCCCTGGGTGGGGATTGAACCCACAACCTACAGCGCAGAAGGCATAGTTACTACCAACTGAGCTGTGAGGCTGTAATATAATAATATAAGAAAATTTGTAACAGGTTTTCATCACTTTAAAGACGATTAAAATATTTTCTACTGATAACTAACATCGCCCTTTTCGGCATTCGTAGCTTAGAAGCAGACAACCCTAAATGTGACTTTGAATTTATTTCACAACACAAAAGTTAACAAAGCATACAAAAAATATACAAAAGCGTTCTATCTAGATCCAATACTGCGGTGGCTCCCGTTGTCCGACCCTCCTGTCACGAGCTTAATTTGAATTATGCCAGGACAGACGACCGTGCGCCCCTCAATATTGTATAAAATTCACGTTATTCCAGCCAACATAGGGTTGCCTACTTGCCTTGCTAAATTTCTCAACTCTCCTATGGCCGCATACGTCCGGTTATTTTACCGCTTGACACCTAAAATGCAATTTGCTAGGACAAATTGGCTTGCAAGTATAACTATACAAAATCAAATCTTACTTTATCCTAATCTTACTTAAAATTATAAATTCGAAAATTCGTGATGAATTTTGTATATTTATTCCAAACAGCCGAATGGATTTGAATGAAACTTGAAATATACATAGCTTTTGTCCCGGAATAGCATAGAGGATACGTTTTATCCAGGTAACGCGCGAAAGAAGCCGCGAGCGCAAGCTAGTTAGTAGATATTTGCAAAAAGTTAAATAACATGTGTCAACTTTTAGAAAACTTAAGTAAAATAATATTCCGGCCATTTTGTTTGATTTCCATTCCCAACCTCGCAATCGCAACCAACCGTATTGGCATTGGCAAAACTCTACATTTCTTCTAGTGTAAGTGCATTGATGAATATTTTAGTGTGTATTGAATGGGCAATATTTGTCTACTTAGTTTCTATCCAAGCACATCCAACGCTCCCAGTGGAGTGATATTGCAGTCATCTAGTTTGCTGAACGAATGCATTACCGGTGGATATATGGGTTTATTGAGAAACCTGTTATTCACAGTATTGGTAGAGGTAAGGTAGCTTTTTATTACAGTGCAATACACGAGTGGTAAGAATAAATGTCGGTAATGTGAGAAGGACTAATGAGTTATTTATTTTAAAGATAGAGAGAGACTTATAAATAAACATTACATATCCACATATAAGTGTTCTTAAGGCCTGCCCACTCGTTGAGCGTCTATCGAAGCGAGGCTTGCGGCGTTCGTATCAAACACATGCAAACGCTAACTAGAGTTCAGTGTGCTGGTTTGCCCGCTCACCGCTCCGCCCTACGCATTTTCATTAAGACCGTACACTCAAGGATCACAGGATTATTTGTTACTGCCTCTATCGCTAAAGCAAACTAATTGACGTATGAATATGCACCCTTCACGTTCTAACACTTGGTCTCACCAACATTCTTACGACAAAGATCAAAGTTTGTGAACGTGCTATGAAGTATATTGGGTGTCATGAGAACGGACAGCATCAGAAACACGTAAACGAATCGTTTGAGTAGCCTCGAAGACCACCAAGCTAAAGCGTAATTGGGTATGGTACGATTGTCGTATGCAAAGGAGTTGTGGGCAAAGGCAGCCATCGAGTAGTACCCAGGTCCAGCGCTGCCGATCAAAAGGACAAATCCTCTGAAGTAAGCTATAAACTAAAGAGAAGTTTTATATAATAATTTATTACTGCGCATTAATGTCACGAGTACATTAATGTTCCAAATATGCAAAGTAAGGTAGAAAAATATTGATAAAGTCGCTGCAGAAGAAACGTGAAATACCAAATATTTCATGGCGACACAACATTTTTACGATTGCCGTCGTAAAAATGCGAAGACTTTATTAAATTTTTGTACAAAACCTGTTTCAAGAAAAGCTTATTTGCTCTTACTAAGTCAAATGCTGATTCGAATTATGTTGTTAGCGAGAAATGCTCGTTAAGATAAGCCAGATAATATCTCGCAATTGAAGATGGCAGAGGTCTTTACGGCTCAAGCGGTCGAAACATTAGCATTTCATTTACATGCCGTTTCATTTATAAGTTCAAATTTTTATACTATATAAAAATAAATCCCTATTTCTCTTCTCACGGCATCACGCGTGAACGACTGGACTGATTTTGCAAATTCTTTTTTTGTTGTATTTGTTATTGTCAGAAGGAGGTTTTTATCATAGAAAAAATTAAAGAAAGATTCGCGGAAAATTAAAAAATTCGGGATAAGCTGAAAGCGCTTTATTTTATAGGATTATTGAAATTTGACAGGACGTCTGTCGGGAAAGCTAGTCGTATACGTATGTGGTTATTTATGTGCGCAAATAACGTGCTTTCAAAATAGCAAAGGAACATACAAAAGAACCTGAGGCGAACAACAAATTAAAACCATGACATATGTATATGAATGAAGCCTCAATTCTTTCGCAACAGATATTAAAACCAGAGCTTATCCAATCTTCAAGAATACCACACAGAGAGACTTTATAAAAAAAAAAACAAATAAGAGAAAAATAAAAAAGATTTCCGTTGAAAAATATTTTTTTAAAACAAGCTTTTGTAAATCCTTCTTAGAGATAGAGATCAGAGCGCTGCGCTGTCATTAGTCACATAATATTTTATATTGTCATCAAAACTTACCTACCTGAGGTATGCAAAGTTTAATTCAATCAGTTTAATTATCATCAGATCAACTTTCTGTTAGCATATTATTGTATTGTCACCGAAGTTGTGGATATGCTTAATTGGTTGGGGAACTAGTTTAAAACTCAATTGAAAGATTTGACTCCATTACACATACTAACAAACTAGCTAACAATACCTAGTACAAATATGAAGCAAAATATATAATAGTCAAACGGTAAAAAAATAAGAAACGAAAAAGGAAGGTAAAAGTATTTTCGTTTAAGTTGGAGATTTTACATATCAACAGAGAAATCAAGACTACCCTTTCAAGGATACGCTGTATCCCGTCTCCCGGATATCCGGTCAGACCGGTTCATTAATCACATATCAGCTAACTGGATCGGGAGTGCAAATAGAGGATTGGGTTCCTCATTCCCTCAATTGAGGGATAATAGACTGGGATAAAACGATTAGTGGAACTCAATAAGATACTTTTAGCGTAGATTACCTCCAGCCACGGAGTCCGAGTGACGTTGATTGTTTTAGGAACGGCGGGTATTTTTGTGAGATTGTTGAAATGGATTTGCTGGGAAGCATCAACGTAGATTACATATTAGAAAGAGTTCAGGATATAGAATTAAGGGGCTGTATGTCAACGATTGCTCTTTTACGAAACGAAAAAAGAAATACTTCTGAACAAGCCACATCTCCTATTTTTATAAATATATTACTTCAGGTTCCTACCTAGATTTCTATTAAGCTGAAAACATAATAGCAGAAACTTTTCACGATAAAGATGTTATTTCAAAATGATACGTTTTAGAATTTATGATCGAAATATTTTGATACCTACTATTAAGATCAACTTGTGATTTATTGTTAAAGATAGGTAATATGTAGATCTAGATTTCTATTAGAATAGGTTTTTGATAAGTAATTATACATAATTTATATCATTAATTTATTCTAAAAGCAAAGGCGGACAAAGAGAAAATGGTTATTGAGATGTGGGTAAAGCTACCCCTATTACTTGCCTACGTAGGTACCAGCAACGCGATCTCATAAAAACTGTCGATAATATTTACGATACACATACGCCATCTAGAGCTTGCCGTTGTTAACTGTCTTAGTCATTTCTGCCGCGGTTTTAGGAACTGGTAGCGCCTTAAAGACTACTGATAGATACATGACATAGAATTTTAAATTTACGGTTGTTCTATCTCATTTGTTGTGGAAAGCTAACTACTGCATAATGTGGGCATGTGCCAAATGTTATGTTGTGACGTGCTTCTTACTAACCTCTTTAGACATCTTTCATACGTGAGAGGTTGCAAGCCCATCGCCGCTTATAAGAATACTAACTGGTTTCCTCACGATGTTTTCCTTCACCGTTTTGAGCTCGTGTTTTTGATGCGCATATAAATTTTTCGAACAGAAAAAATTGATGATCGCCGAGAATCGAACCCACGTCCTTCAGATTGAAAGTCGATGTACCTCCTACTCGGCCAACACGGCTTTTTTTATTTATCCCATGAAGGCGGTTGGTCCTAAATGTGTGTCGGAAGCGCTCAGTACCTGTCACGCACACAAAAGCGCGTGTGTATACACATCATAACTAGAAGTAATGTTCACTCGCCTCCGTGAGATACAACAACTGTACCAATACCAATGTTTTTGATGTAACTTCGAAGCGTACTAGCATTATGTAAAGCACGCCAATTCACGAGGTACATAAAGCCAAATTATCTGGCGAAATTCCCAGCCACTTAAATTCACACCTTATATTATTCTCGCAATTGCAAGTACTTTTCAACTCTGTTTATAAAGTTTGCAGAACTACCTGTAATAAATCGAGTGAAATTTCAAAAGTTCAGGTAACAAGCGTACCCGCTGCTCCACTTAAAGTTTGCGCACCGTTGTTTTTAGCGGTTTTCATTTCATGTGTTTGCAGTTCGCGCTCGCGTTTTATGAAATAAGCAAACATTCTGGAACATAAGGTAATGTAAAAGACTTGGTGTTAGAAATTGAGGATTTATAGGCTTACTTGCTGCGGCCAGCGGTTACACTCGAGAACTTTTAAAGAATAAATAAGTTTTCCGTTTTTTTTTAAACAAGCTGTTTTAAGAAGGTTTTATACCTTCTTCGAGCCCAGAGATCAGACCAGTGTGACCTGTTATAACATTATAATTTTTATCAGAACAGGTACAAAGTTTTTACTCAATCGTACTATATAAAGGAGTTCCGTTGAACCGCTCCTGACTCCATCATCAGATCAGCCAGCTGTCGCCAAATTATTGTAATGTCACCGAAATTACTAGGTAACTTGACAAGGTTGGGGAGAACTGATTTAAAATACAATTACATGACTAACAAAATAACGAACTAAAAGCTTGTAAAAATACTCAGGGATAATGTAGCCTGTCTACATTGACAGAAACTTTTCAGAATTAGTCGTTTCGGAGATCTCTACAAACAAACTTTATAATATTAGTGGAAAATGTAAGACTTAGATGAAAAGCAAACAGAATGAGAAGAAGACGATTTTAATAAAGGCGTTCTTCTTAGAGCGGCCACAAACAAGCTTTGTTGTGTGAAATGTAATATTGTCTCAAAACCAAAAGACTGCTAGCAAAAAACTCAAATTGAATAAAAACCTTATAATCAACTAAAACTATACATAAATTACACTCCTCACTAGGTATATGTATTTCATAAATAGCTTTTACCCGCGGCTTCGTCCGCGTAGATCCAGGAAATCGATTTTTGATCGTAAAATATTCAAATTCCTCAAATTCGAAATAATTAAAAAAAAAACTTTCCTCTAAAAAACATCTAAGACTTTAAACTATCTTTATAAGAAATTTCATGACAATCAGCCTAGCGGTTTTGCCGTGATAACGTCACAGACAGACAGAGTTACTTTCGCATTAATTATATTAGTAGGTATGTTTATTTATTTGGAAAACAAACAGTACAATTAAACTTAAAATAAAACTTAAACCAATAAAGTTTTCACTATTAAGTTAAATACACGTGTACGTGAAGAAAAGGTGGACAATTACAAAAGATATAGATAGATATAGTGAGAGTGTTATTTCTTAATAGAGTGAGAATGTGTATAGAACTTCTAGCGTATACATAGGTGAAACATTTCTAATGAGACCCTACAACACCATAAAATTAACAAGCGCAAATTAAAAACACATAAAATATTTTGTGGTGTTGCTACCGAGACGCGTAATCGCATCACAATATTTATACCTCCATAAATCGGAGCTGCAAACAGGTTTGAGAACAAGAAATGGAATTATCTGATACAGTAACAAGGTTGTGAAAGATCATTATAGGCTACGCGTTAGATCTGTGATAATAATAAGATTTAGTCACGCATGTAAAGTTAAATAAGTTTAGGAATCGAAAGCTCTGACGATTATGCAAAGAGCAAAGTGATAGGTACTCGTAATGTATCCTGGATGATAAAATATGCTCTCACACACACTAATACACTCGTTACAATTAAATAATATACACAACATAGGTCATATTAAGGTAATTAGCTAACCTTTACGTAATAACTTAAGACAGAAGGACCCTTAAAGTAGGGACTGAATAAATTAACCGACTTGGTATTACATGGACCTCACCACTTTTTACGGCAGAAGAACTAAGTTGCGTTGCGAGACTTGGCTTTTTTTACAAATTATGTTTTTGATGGCATTGTTTTCTTCTATTACATTTATATGCCGCCTTTCGTTTACAATAAAATTGATAATTATTATAATTAACTACAGATAATTTCCAATTTTATTGTAAACGGAAGGCGTGCGCTGGGAACTGCGATATAGTTTTTAATATATCGAAGGCAATTTTTTCCAATAGTTTTCAATCTAAACGTTAGCAAATAATTTGAAAACGTTTTATTTACCTACGTCTCAGTAAATTGGATCACGACTGTTATCCCCAAGTTCGGTAAACATCCTCTTAGATCTCCAGGCGCTCAGATCTTTGAAGATATCTCTGTCTAAAGGGGTTGGTCAGAGGCACGTCTTAGTAAGGCTGACTAATCACGGGACACAATAGGATTACCCATTAAAAGCCGTGTGACGTGTACGTTGCCTCGTGTACCATGAGCTTAATGGTAATTATAAAACGCAACAATAAGGCATGGTGTGGCATATGGTCCGCTTGGCTGGTGGACCGGAACATTTCACTCTCGGCGTCACAAAGCCAGCAGACAGCAGACAGACTGAAGGACGCAAGACCATGACGTCATTAATGACGTTCTCGACGATAAACATTTGTGTGATGAACATAGATGTTTTGTTCTGTGTCTGGGTGTTAATATGTATAATAACGAATAAGTATGTATTTACAACAAAAAAAGAATCGTATATAAGTATTCTATCAGTTATTAAGTTCCCCTAGTACAAGCTTTGCTTAGTTTGGGGCTAGATGGCGCTGTGTGAAATGTCCAACAAAAAAAAACTTTATTAATACACCCGTTTGAAATCGGGGCTAGTAATATTATAAATGCGTAACTGAATAAAGCGAACGCCAACAAAAAATATTATGATCTTTTAAATTTAGTGCTATATTTAATCTCCGATTTTATATAAAACCCAAATACCTCCGAGCTTTTTAAAGCCACCGTTTCCAATTGATAAGGAATTTCACGATCCACTCATAATTTTGATTAATTTGAGTAATGAATTTGAATACCATCAAGATTAGAATTATTCAATGTAGGCTAAATTGAATTATGTAACGGTAAAGCAATTAATCCTTTTAATCTCTGGACCCGAAATAAACGAATGAAAGAACGATGAACGAACATAACGCATGGTTGGTCAACCGTTCACTAGCAGCTAATTGTAAGCCATAAAGCTTTATAGTTATGCCTATTGAGTTTTACAGTTCTAAACGCAGTAAAGGTAGTTTAGTAGGACAGTAATCCGTAAGGTGTTAACGATTTGCTTACTAACCCAACGCAGAGCGACTGAGAAATAATCAGTCAGACGGCAAAGATAGAATTATATTAAATTGAGAAACCAGACGAGACTAATCGAGTGAAAATAGTGTGTTGAGGAAGCTATAAACTAATACCAAAATTATTTTTTCTAATATTGAAATGACAAGCTCAAAATCAGTTCATTACTTCAAGTACTTGTAATGGAAGATCAGTTTTAGTGTAGATTCAAATTCAAACAAAGTAATTTATTT
Organism: Hydriomena furcata; assembly: GCA_912999785.1. NCBI lineage: Eukaryota > Metazoa > Arthropoda > Insecta > Lepidoptera > Geometridae > Hydriomena > Hydriomena furcata. The sequence goes on along the minus strand of OU538825.1, from coordinate 12,944,254 downwards.
TGTTACTAGAATTTGTATTCGCGAATTCGACCGCGTATTTCTGAAATCGATTTTTGACGACTTTATCGTAAAACATTGAAATTCCTGAAAATCAAAGGATATTTTTGGGAAACAAGTAGCATATGGTTGTCCCAAGACTTTAAACTATCTCTGTATACAATTTCATCGCAATCGGCCCAGTGAACAGACAGACAGACAGAGTTACTTTCGCATTAATAATATTAGTATAGATAAAGGGTTTTGGAATATTTCACGAGTTACAAATAAGACATGACCAACCTCAAATACCCGTTGAACTAATGACCCAAACCCATTGACTGTACTGATCAATCTGAAGCATATACCTAACCTACTTGAGTAAAACTACGTAAAGCTATGCTAATATGTACCCTCAAACAGGCTTCAACTTCATTACACGGTGCTCAACCAACGGCCAGCCAATTTAGTAGCGCCTTTGAAGCGAGTATATTTAGAAAAGATATAGATGAAAAGATACCTGAAGATACACCAGTTTAATCATGGATGAAATATTTTATAACATTTACTCATTGTCAACATTTGTTAGATAAAAAGGATCAGACACGATCTACTAACAAAGATAGATCTCGATCGGATGGGTCGTGTATTGTAAAGGTAATAACAAAGGAATACAGAAGATAATAGGAACTACAGATCGATAAGTAAAGGATATCAAAGAGAAAGAAACAATGCAATCTTTGCTAGATACGAACGTTCAACAGAATACCGATAAACCAGTTTTTAAACCAAAACTATTTCTTACCGTTTTACTCTCAACTTGAACCCATTGCTATTCGATTTCTTAGTTTTATATAAGTTTGTTTACAATACTAAGAATTTAAGAAGCAGAAAGAATCGAAACGGAACAATTCAAATTCTCAGACGCGAAGTTTAAAGGCTATATAAGTTTTTTAGGCTATAAAGCTTCAACGAAAGCAAAGCGTTGTTGCTTTGCTTTCGTTGAAGCTTTTCGTTTTAAACGTATAAAACCGAGAACAGTATGTGAAAACCAACGCGCAAAATTCGCTTTTCATTTACAAAATAGCCGGTGCAATTACAAACGCTGACGTCTGAGCAGAGATACAGGATGGAAGTAAAATAGGGCAATTCTGGCAACAGTGGGAATTTCATTCCAACGAATCGCGTGTCTACAAAATAGTACAAGAGTGACTTCACAAAGAGAGGCGCCGTACAAAAGCAAAGGGAGACCGACCCAATAGCCGCCGTGCCGTGTCCGTTGATATACGACTCTTTGGAATAAAAAATCAGGTCATGTGGGTGACGAGGTTTTTTGCACTATACATTTCTAGAAAATCGGGAAATGTATGCCTTGTAATTGGATTTTTATCGTATAGTTTGTCGTCACAATCTTTTTAAAGTAACTTGAATCTTAGAACTATAGCTGTTATTAGAATCAAGAGATAATAACACAGGAATTACTCACGTAAAAATATAATCGTCGTGTTAGTTACACTATTTATAACTCAAGAACTGCTGAACTGGTTTGGCTGAAAATTGGTGGAGAGGTAGCTTAAAAACAGGAGACGGACATAGGATACTTTTTTTAACGGGAACAAGAACGGGAATGGGAACGGGAACGGGTACGAGACCAGGAACTTAATACAACATTTGCTAATTCTGAAGCGATACAAAGTTCGCCGGGTTCGCTAGTTATCTTATAATGTGTAGGAATAGTATAATAAATGTAGTAGTAGAATAAAATGTAAAGTTTAAAGAGGGTTATTAGAATTTTAAAAATGTGTTCCGAGCTTATTTATAAGAACTTAAGAGATAAAACAGAAGCATAAACTACGTCACTATAAAATATACATCAAAGCGTTTAACATAAGTGCACCCTTCGGAATAAACTTGTACTTAAAATACGTCTGAGCAATTCCAACCCTTCTTAATGCAGTGGAGACACGCTGAACCGGCTTACACGCATGCAAATTGACTCCTGGCTCTCGCTATTTACCCCTTAAGCGGATTTGGATCTTAACACCGCAGCTTAGAGCTTAAATTTAAGCGGCAAAAGTCCAGACGGGAGCACGTTCTTTGGCATGGAGTTAAAAAGTGTTTGGTGTCACTTAATTAAAGAAGCCCTTGATGAAACCTTAGCTGGCTGATAGTGTAATTTTAATTGTGCCTTTGGGTGAAGTTCGAGTTGGTTGCTTTAGTAATAAGTAGGAAGGATTATGTTACTTGTTTGTCTTGTAAAGCGACACCTACAATGTATTTTTAGCTATTTCGTAAGAGCGTTGAGTTGAGTTGCGAAGCGATTAAGCTAAGCTAGCTGTGTTCATACGAGATAAGCTTCTTAAAACTTGTTTTATTCGAATATTCTGCTCCACGTTCCGCTAGACACCATTTTTGAGATATTTAGTACAGGTACGTGATTTGTAATTCAGTGCACATATATCTAAGCTAGTTTAGGCTATGCGCGGGTGTGGTAATAAAGATTTTAGGCAAAATTTGATACCTTAGGTTACATTATTGCAATTTAGTTGGAATTTTTTTTTTTTTTAAATAAAATATTACCTATGTTGCTCGCTGATAATGAAGCTTTTAATAGGTGAAACAATTTTTTAAATTTGTCGTGTAGTTTTTAAGATTATCCATTACAAACATACAAAAAAAACTGTATATTATTAATAAAATAAATAACATAATAAATATTGGCGGACTTTACACACAGCGCCATCTAGACCCAAACTAAGCAAAGCTTGTACTATGGGAACCAGATAACTGATAGAATACTTATTATACTTTTTTTTTTTGGTATAAACATACTTATTATACATATTAACACCCAGACACAGAACAAACATCTATGTTCATCACACAAATATTTGCCCTGGATGGGGATCGAACCCACAACCTACAGCTAGTTAGTTTAGATGTAGATGAAGAGCATATATTTTCTTAAGTAACAGTTTTATTACACAGTCGGTTAATCTTTTATTTACCATCTCAATCAACTTGCAAAGTTGATAAGCACTATGTTCCGTGTAATCTATAATCTCAACTTTCATGGTAGGTGATCACTCGTCTACTTCATTATGGTTAACATCAAGTAAACAAACCGCCCATCGTAAGCTATTAAAACTTTTTCCGTGATTCGTGACGGAGCCTTAAAACCATGAAATTTTTAATTCCGTTTTTAGGGTTCCGAAGTTCGACATGAAAACCTTATCGCAGTTATCTCCAGTCCGTGCTTTTATCCGTCCGTCTTGAGTAAGAGACGTTTACTCGCGGAAATTTTACAAAAAACCGTACAATATATTCTAAAATATGAGGTGTTTATTAACACTTTTTCGAAATAGTATAGCCGTTTTAAACTTTTTGTTAGCGTTCAGTGTTCCCCTAAACCGCTACTTATGAACTTCTGAAGTGTTCAAAATACTTAGTAGGATATGTTATAATGACATTACTAGTAAGTCTCCTAGTTTACGTTTACTTACTAGCTTACGAGTACCTAATAGTGTTTGTAATTGGTTCAAAGTGGGCCAATTTTAGTTTAAATAAGTACCTGATTTTCGTCGTGTTAAGGAAAATAACTAACTTCGGAACCCTTCACTGTGTGTAGTCAAGTTCGCGTTTATTTCAATCGACATTACAGGTTGTTAGGGCGTTTTTAATTTAAAAACTGTTACTGTAAAAAATAACTTCGAAGATGTATTTCATTCTAGTTTTTTAACGCTAATCTAAGACTAGCTACGTCCCTCGGTTTCATCCACTATATCTTATACAGGGATAGTGTAGGTACTCGTATCTTTCTATCAGTGAAGGAATTTTCAGAATCATTTCATTCGTTTCTGAAAACACCTTCAAAAAACAAACAAACTTTACCTCCTTGTATTAATAGTGTAGAAAAACCAGTATCCTTATAAGCGGTACGTACGGTACGTATGGAATACTAACTACTGCAAAATGTGTGCATGTGCCAAATATGATCTGAAGATCTGAGATGATGTCTACCGTACTTGGGGATTACAGTAGTAATCCTATTTATTTAGAAAAACTGGCCAAGTGCGAGTCGGACTCGCGCACAAAGGGTTCCGTACCATTATCTATAAAAACGGCAAAAAAAAATCATGTTTGTTTTCATATTTATTTTATTTTGTTTTTAGTATTTGTTGTTATAGCAGCAACCGAAATACATAATCTGTGAAAATATCAACTGTCTAGCTATCACGGTTCATGAGATACAGCCCTGCGACAGACAGACAGACGGACGGACGGACAGACAGACAGACGGACAGCGAAGTCTTAGTAATAGGGTTCCGATTTTATAAGGGATTACAGTCGTGATCCTATTAATTTAGAAAAACCACTTCTAGTACGTATCATTGGCGATGTTGTAAGTATCATTAAGTCACAATAAACTCAGCTAAGCGTGGCACTTACACAAACTGAGCCTTTACCCTTGAACCTCGCAAGTTTATTCACTCCATTGTTGACGGGAAGAATTTACCCACAAAATTACAAGCTATTCTGTGTCTGGGAAATGTGTGTGTTGATGGAATTAATAAGGGAAGTGAACTGTGCAATTACCGTGACTGAAGAAGCTTCCTTTTTAACACATGTACATTCACGTGAAGGTTATAGGGAAAATCGGATGGAGATGTATAAGATCGACAAAGCACAAATAATAGGTTAAGTAAATAGAATCAACAAGCAAAGAGATGAGAGATGATGTTGTAAAATCATTTAAACCATCGAGCACCATTGCGCCTGTCACATCATATAACATTGTCATCGAAACTTGACAAGAAAGCAAAGTTTTTACTCAATCGAAGTATTTACTAAGGAGTTCCGTTGTGAGTGTCCGTTAAACAGCTCCTGACTCCATCACCATATCAGGTACATAGTTACTTACATACATACATACATTGCAAGTTAATTAAAAGCTTGTAAAAAGAAAACCGACGAAAATGTTTCAACCATCGAAAAGTCAAGAGATTAGTTCTTAAAGTTTAAGAACATTAGTTCTTAAAGTTTTATGAAGGAACTATAAAATAGTTTTATAGTCCTACATAGAGACACAATAGAAAAACAGATTATCCAAATCGGAACAACAGGTAAAAAGATATACATGTCCAATTGAGAAATTCCTGAGAGTTTATTTCTAAATCAAGTGTAGCGTGTGCTGCTTTTTGAATTTGAGCTGAAGCTCTTTAGTTATTTTTTTATTGTTGTACGTACTTGAGTAGTAGGTACTTTTAATTATTATTCTTGTTTGAGCCTTCACCTTGTTCGATTGGCACCACACTGGAGCTCTACATAGCATTAAAAAGGATCATTAAAAAAGGTAGACCCCAAGCCGTGTTTGTTGCCTGATTCTTCTAGGCTTGGTCGCGTGGAATCGGCGTAGCTTCACCTAGTTCCTAAGACGTTTCAAAGTGATCCTTGTTATTTTATTGAAATAAATGATTTTTGAATTTGAATTTGAATTTGAAACTACACTCGTCAGTTGAAAAACAATATTCCATGCAGCACCAAAAACGAAAGTAAAAATTAAATACCTTTTTTGACGATGAAATCAAATGCATGCTCGTGGTAATAAGCAGGAAAAGCAAACAATCTCACAGTAGCAGAAGTTTCATTCATTAAACTTACAAGTTACATACAACTCTCGGAAATGTAGCAAATTACTTGTACTACACAGCCGAAGAGTCTAGCCGTAAATAATTGTGTAACTTCAACAATAATGTATTGTACGATAGTGTAACAAGACATACACTTAAAAATAATTAATCTTTACTAATATTATAAGGATTTCCTCCTTAATTTTTGTATATTTTGTATAAACTCGAAAACTACTGGACCGATTTCAAAAATTATTTTACCATTTATCTCTGAGGAGCATAGGATATGTTTATTACTAGAAAAAATAGGGATCCCTACTAAAACTTCAAAAAGGTAACCCAAGATGAAAAAAAATAGCGATAAAATCCTTAGAACACATGTGCGACGCCGAGGCGGACTCTAATTTATCCTTTGTTTCGGTAATAAGGAACCTTTCATAGTAGAAATAATTTTTAAAATTGGTCCTGTTGTTTTTTGATTACCCATTACAAATTTAATATACAAAAATGTACCTCTTTATATATAAGTGTAGATTTAAACATATCACAGCTTGGCCGATTTTTAAATTTTTTTTGGTCGTAGTGTATTTTTTGTACCCCTAAGTAATGAGAGTGGCATAAAGTTCGGGAAAAACTAAAAGTGCTTGTTACTGTGGGATTATTGAAATTAGACAGAACAACGTCTGTCGGGACATCTAGTATAATTAGTGTAGATATAATAAAACTGTAGAAGAGTTAAATTCTGTACATTGAATAAAAACTAAAAAAAATACTCCTAGGGGCGTTTATACAAGTAACACAAGCCAAAAAAAAACATTTTTGAAATTTTTGTCTGTCTGTCTGTCTGTCTGTCTGTCTGTTGTCCGAATTTCACGCAAAAACTACTGGACGTATTTTGATGAAACTTTTTTTGTTATGTAGCTATTAGTCCTCGGCAACATATAGGCTATAATTTATTTTGAAGATTGAATTACCAGTTGTGAAACTCTCTGTCCCCCAGCGAAGCGGGCACGGGTCAGCTAGTAGTAGTATAAGTGTAGATGTAGAGGTGTATTTAGACACATGACTGTCGAAATGTTGACGTGCAAAAAGATAGACAGACACGTGACATCTATCCGCAGTGGGTCCGTGTGATGGATTAAGAACTTTCCAGACTGTCTCCAACACCCTGGACTCTGACCCTTTGGTCGGTGTGATAAATTATACTTGTGCTTTTTTGAGGAAATAGAAAAAGAAACAAATTAGTCACAGTGTCAAATCTCGTTGTTGTAAAAAGCCGTGTTGGTCGAGTGGGAGGTAGCTCGACTTTTAATGCGTGAAGTTGAATGGTGAAGGAGAACCTCGTTAGCAAACAAGTCAGTATTATTGTGAGCGGCGACGGGCTTGCAACCTGTCACGTGTGAAATGCTAACTAATGACAAATGTGGGCATGTGCCAAATGTTTGAAAGTGCCTCTATCTACCTCCACATCAAGAACTTCAAGAAATCAAATCAAGTCATCTTCAAGAACTTGAGCGCTTGGAAATCTTAGTAAATGGCTACCGTACTTGGGAGTAATCTATTATTTACATTTTTTATCAAACACGTAAAATAACTTAATACAAGAGTTTTAGGTTTTAAGTGTGAAGTAGTCGACTAAAACAATTTTCATAAGGTGAGTTTAACTATAGTAAGTTGACTAAACTTTAAACAACTTCAAAGCTGTTTTTCCGAGACGTGAAAATGAGTTTGTAAAACTTTTCTCGGGTCATCAACTGCTTTTATGACAGCAATTTTCTGTGTTAGCAGTTCTAACGTTAAGTAGTTAAGACGAGTTTTTTTTAATGAATGCAGAATCGTTTTTACTCAATAACCGCAAAACATACAGTTTTGTTTTTTATGACAAAGATAACTTAAGGATTTAATCTAGATAAATTATAGACAGAAACACGATTGGTGATAATTTCCAAAGTTGGCTCTTCCAAAACACAAATTTCGTTTTTACTCAAAACTATGAATAACTTAACAGTTCATTTTTATATAATTCTTAAGATAATCAAACTAGCTAAAGAAATTAAAAACAGTTTCTTTTTAAGTTTGATGGTTTTCAAGATAATGCGGTTTTATTACTTTTTCCGTGATATCCGAGTAGACTCAGCCCATACAAATAAATTTCAAGCATCACCTCTCCCCCCCACTTATTATTTTATTCTGTTTGTAGTATTTGTTGTTATAGCTGCAACAGAAATACATCATCTGAGACGTGATAGGGTAGTAATAGGGTCCCGTTTTTGCCCTTTGGGTACGGAACCCTAAAAGTAACTTAAAAAATATACACGGTGAATTGAGAAATTCCTTTTTCGTCGGTTCGAAGTTTCAAAGCTAGTGTTAAATAAGCAACAGCAACAAAAGCGGGCAACTTCAAAGTCCCAAGTTTCGCAAGGTCCCGGAGACGCACCGTAAGCCGCTTGGCGAGAAGCTGCTCGGCGCCATTTTGCAGCCGATAGGTCCCGCAGACGAGTACTTAGCACGAGTTATGTAGACGGGACACTTCGCAACTTACGGCGAGACGGAATATTAAAGTTGCAGCTTAAAATGTGGTGAAAAATGTGGTTGAACTTATAAATAACTTTCGAAATAGGTGTAGTTGCATGACTATTAGAATAACATTCGGAGTAGGTGTCGCGTGACTATTAAAAATAAAACATTCTATACTTTTGCAGGAAGATAGTTGGTTTAGATGAGTTGTTTTTGTTCAAAACTGAACTCATTATTTTTACACTAATATTATATTAAGCCGTATCCGTAAAGGATTGACATGCATTTTTTTCATCCAAAAATCCATTGATGCACGCCGGGATTCGATCTCACCACCTTCAGATTGAAAGTCGAGGTATTCCACTCGGCCAACACGGCTTTACTCGTATAATCGTAATTTTTTAATAATCGTAATAAAACCTCTCGTCATCCTCGTTTCCATTTAAGATAATATCATCAGAATTAAAACAGACATCATCGCATCCATTTTAGTAACAGCCCATTAAACAAACTAGTATTAAATTCTCGTAAAATTTGCTTATAAATATTTTAGTCAACGACAAGTTTTGGAAGCAAATGGCGTGTAAAATATGCTATTATTCTTTGCCAGAAACTGGCAGGTGTCGTGACGGAGCTTCGGTTTTTATACGATAATCGTTGACTCGGAACAATGTATAATGGCTTTGGTTTTTAGAGTTCCGTACATAAAAACGGAATCCTTAGAGGATTACTCGTATCTAACCGTCTCTCTGTACGACATTTACAGCTTCAACTGGAAAAAAGAGTTGAAATTTGATAAATTTAGAGGTAACCAATCATGAACATACAGCGATAAATTTAGAAATAACCAATCATGAACATAGAGGAGTTCTAAATAAAAAATTAAATAAAAACTTTTAATGTCTCTTATTAACATATATCTTATTAATATTAGTACCTAATGGTACACATCAAACAAAAGTGCATACACATTTCTTTTATATTTTTGATATTAGTCTGAACTCTGTATTAGAGGTAACCAATCATGAACATACAGCGTAAATAGAGGAGTTCTGATTTTGAAGGGTTGATTACTCAGTGGGCGAATTAGAAAAAGAAAAAAAAAACTATTGTTAATGTCTCTTATATTAGGTACACGTACACATCAAATTTTTTTTTTTTATATTTTTGATATTAGTCTGAACTCTGAAGTCTCACTCGCACTTGACCGGTTTTTATAGATTGAAGCGAGATCATTGCCGATTTGCTAGACAGGTCAGTAATCTTAGCGGTATAGGTGTTAGCCGAAGTATCTACAATACAAAAGTTTGTTAATTTGTCTAGGTCTTGACTCTTCCTGGGTCCGTGGGGAAACGGGGAAACCAGAACCAGTTGAGGTATCTATAGTGTTTGCAACGGTCTTTAGATAACTCAACTGGTTGTATTATATAAATAAATCTATACTTAAATGTTTAGTAAAATATTAAATGTTTGGACATGCTTCTGTCTACCCCCACTAGACATCTTCAAAGGATCTAAGCGTCTGGAGATCTGAGAGGATGTCTACCGTACTTGAGGATTACAGTCGTGATATATTATAGTCTAATATATAAAATTTCCATGTCATAATGTTAGTTGCCGTACTCCTCCGAAACGGCTTGACCGATTCTCATGAAATTTTGTGAGCATATTGAGTAGGTCTGAGAATCGACCAACATCTATTTTTCATACCCCTAAGTGATAAGGGTGGCGTAAAGATCGGGAAAAACGGAAAGTGCTTTTTTCTGTGGGATTATTGACATTTGACAGGACAACGTCTGTCGGGACAGCTAGTAATGTTATAAAAAATACTAAGCTATCTGAGAAGATGAACATGAAAACGTTACCAGAATAAAAATAAATTCATCACATTGTCCAAAACTTAGTATGCTTTTATTGTCATAAAAGCATTCTAAGTTAATATGGTTTGAGTAGTTGCTACAACAATCTGACGGACAGACAAAGTTCATTCGGGCTCCGTTTCACCATTTTGGTTTGGAACCCTAAATGAAAACTAAATGACCAAATACTCAAACGACTAACGAGCTAACAAGACTACAACTTGTCACTTCGAATATCAAAAACCGAAGTCAGTGGACGCTGCCAGAGACAATGCTAGAAGCTAGGGCCGTACCACAAGTTTGTGAAGTAATTTTACAAAAAAATATATTTAAAAATAGCCCTGCTACAGGGCTATTTTGTAAAAACATGATTATCATGTTATGATGTTTAATGCAATACCTAATGTTAGAGATTACCTAATCAGTGTCTGAATACCTAACACTTTTCATTGTAACTATTCATTGTTTATGCACCTATACCTGTGGGCTATTTTGTAAAAACATGATTATGATTGTTATGATATTCATACCAATATTTATTGGTACTGAATGCCATAATACCTACGCTTTTTATAGTTTAGGCACCTATACCTACGCTTCCAATACAATACCAACGCAGAAGCGTAGGTATAGGTGCATAAACAGTGAATAGTTACTATGAAAAGTGTACAGATTAGGTATTCTCTAACATTAGGTTATTGCATTATTGCATAACATGATAATCATGTTTTTACAAAATAGCTCTGCTGCACTTCTACGTAGGTATTGTATTGGAAGTGTAGGTATAGATACGAGTTCATATTGCGTTGTCACTTTATGAACTCTTATAGATGATGATGATTGCGTTGTCACTTTCGCAACGAGAGTTAGCATTCCAGACGTGAAAGATTGCAAGCCCGTCGCCGCTTACAAGAATGCTAAGTTATACTGTTATAATATTACTTTAGAGCTTGTGGTAAGGTGGCTGGTCTCGAAATAGCTACACAAACTTGTTCTACAAGACTGGGATGACAATGTAGCAAGTTACGCTTGAAACAAGAAGACAACTTTAGTTTAACAAACTTACTTAATTAAATGAACTTTTGAACTATGAAAATTAAAAATAAAAAAAGACGTGTGGCACTCGGAGACTGCCGCGGTAAAGCTATTGCATAACATTTTTTATCAACTTATGTATTTATAATTATTTATTTATTTATTTTATTTATCCTTTTTTCCTTTGTTTTTCTTTGATATTCAACTTTTTGAGCGTGGTGACCGAAAAAAAAAGAAAAAGAAAAAAAAAAAAATTTTTTTTTTTTTTTTTTTTACATCCCTAGCTTGCGGGGGAAGAGGGGGATTAGGCATGCGCAGTAACGCCGATACAACCAATGCCACCTATTGGCGAGTTGCTAAACTAAAGAGACAAGCGTGATATTTCAAAAAGTCATTAAAAGTTCTGCTATTCATCGATAGATGTCAAAATCTTTAACCTACCTATTTACCTAACTACGTAGTTAGCATTCCACACGTAACAGGTTGCAAGCCCGTCGTCGCTTTCAAGAATCAAGTCCGCTAGACGCGGCGTCGCAATCGCCTATTATAATGATGCCAGTAAGATAGCCATAATTTACCCCTTACACTAAAAGGGAGAGTGAACTAATGTTTACATTTTAAAACTATTTACTACTAGCAGTTCACTTCGACTTCGCACAGTTGTAATAATGAAGAATATAGGCAATTTTTTTATTTCTTTGGTTATATTATTGCTATTTTCGTGGGATCTCTATTTATTTTTATTTATTGTACTTACGATTATAATTTTAGACAGACAACGGAAGAGACTTTGTGTTATACTATGTAGTGATGTTATTCGCTCCTAATGAAGCTTTTGATAGATTAAATATTTTTTTAAATTGGTCCTATATTTTTTCAGTTTATCCGGTACAAACAAAAATATAAAACTAGAAATTTTATCTCTTTGTAATAGTAGTGTAGTTATGTAGGAAAACAATGAAATCAACCTAGTTTCACGATATAGGTAAATTTTATTAAATTATTTTTATACAATAATTATGGTCTTCATCATTTATTACTTGCATTCCAGACATATCGCTGTCACTTGTCTCTTGAAATTCACTGCCATGATCAGAATCAGTGTCGCTATCACTGGCTGTTGATATTATGAATTATGAATCTTTCTATTTCTTCATCTACCAGTCCATCATTTTTGAAATATTACAATTCTTTTTGAAGTGCTTGCTGCCACTCTTCCTTCTTTCGTAATTCGAGATACCGTTTTCTCTGAAACACCTAAAATACAAAATAATTTAATTAGTGTTTTAATTTAGTCATATTTTACCTATTGTTAGAAAAAAACTTATACTCTGGTATCCCTAAAATTTACCTGTCATGGCAGCGACTCTTTTTTGTATATTATATAAAGGGATCAAAACGTCTTTATTCCTCTGCTCTAACTCACAAAACTCTTTTACTTTATGAATCATTTCACGAGCTGCACTTTTCACCACTTTACGCGACATATTCACGCAGATTTCAAGAAAATATTGGGAAAAACCATGGACGCTAATTTCATCGAGCACTCTGACATGAGATAAAATGGCGTTGCTGTCAAATTTAGTTTTGGTTTTCGTCGCAGGACATGAGTGGTGGCGAGGACTCTAAGCAAGCATGACATGAGTCATAGGGATGTAATATTGATTGAAAAAAATCTATTAATTAATAATCGATTTTTTGTCCCTACAAATAAATCGATTTTCCAAAAAATCTAATTACCTATATGGTTCGGATCGCTTTCGGAGAGACGATCGATGGGTCGGTTCCCGTTTGTGAAGCGACTATTGGTCGGATCACGTTCGGAAAAACGATCAATGGTTCGGTTTGCGTTCGGAGACAAGACCGATGAGTCGGTTTCCGTTTGGGAGGCGACTATATGTAGGTTCACGTCCGGGAAAATGGCCAACGAACGATTCGGTTCGCGTTCGGAAAACTTAGTTTACAAAAATCGATTTATATGTGTAATTTACATAATCGATTTTTTTAAAATCGATTTTTTGAAATCCAAAAAGAGAAATCTCTAACACTCACACTCACGCATATTGCGTGAGTGTGAGTGTCTCGTAAATTTTCGTTACGAAATTTCTGGATTCGGTCTCCACGCTCAAGGCCCGCGATAGAAGCTATGCAATAGCTTAATAATATCACGATTAAAATTCCCAAGTACGGTAGACATCTGCTAAGATCTCCAGGTGCTCAGATCTTTGACGTTGACAAAATGGGGTAAACAGAGGCACGTTCAAACATTACAGTTTGGAATATCTAACTGGTATCCTCACGATGTTTTCCTTCACCGTTACACACGTGTTAATTCGCATTATACATTTTTCGAGCAGAAAATTCAATTGATTCACGTTCGGAATTCGAACCTACGACCTTAGGATTGAAGAAAGTCAAGGTACCTACCTCCCACCCGACCAACACAGCTTTTTGAGTTATGTTACGAGTATAACTGTAACACCGAACTTTTAAATGCATTCACACAAACCTGTTACACATTTAATACGCATAAAACATAAATCTAATTTGTTATTTCAAAATATCTAATGAAGCTAATCTTACCAGCAAGTTCAAAGTTTCAAACATAATTTTAAAGCCATTATAAGAGTGGATTGGTCTTTGTGGGATCATTCTAAATGAACACAACTTTAAAGTTCGTCTTAAATGTGATTAATGTATAATTTAATAATAGGCTCAAACTTTTTATGAGCTGACCCAGAATATAATTGCCCTGTCAAAAGGGATTGGTTATTAAAGTTGAATAAGTGTCTACTTACTAACTTAATTGTTAGACGGAGAACCGTCAAATGAATCAGAGAGCGCCATTTTAGTTTAAATTAGAGTAGAAAACTTTTTAACGGGAACGGGAACTTAACACAACATTTGTTAATTCTAAAGCGATACGAAGTTCGCCGGGTTAGCTTGTATCTTATAAATAAAATTCACATGTCACAGTGTAGTGTTTGTAACCAAACTCTTCCGAAACGGGTTCACCGATTTTTATATATTTTATTTATTTAATAATTTTTATTATAATAATTACTATTACGTTTAAAAAACTAAAAACAAAACCGACTTCATGCATGTTGTTAGAAATTGATTTAAAAGTGGTCTTTTTTACTTAAATTTATTACAAAATTCATAGCTATTGCTATGAAAATCATAGATTTTTGCGAAATAAGCCAGCAGCTGCCGACATCCTTAGCTTAGTTTTAGGTACATAAATGATAACACAGTATATTATCATCAAAACTTGCAAATAAACATGCAGTTTAGCGTCAAGTATCTTCCCAAATGGCCGTAAATGTGTCTGCGTGGACTTTCCATGATTATCATTAGGGATGGGACGATGGAGGTTCAACAAAATAATCGGGGTCGGACAAAGAGCAAGAGACGCTGAAATTAATAGTTTTATCGATGATAAGCGAAGTAAGTGGTTACATGATGAACCTAGCTTACTCTAGGAAGTACAAGAAAGTACATAGATGAAGTCAGTGACTTTTAAAATTCTCTGAATTTTTTTAAGAAAACAAATTTTGCCATAATTTCCGTCACACTAATATTATAAATACAAAAGTTTAGTTGTTTGTTTGTTACTCAATCGTCGTAACGGCTGAAATTTGGTACCTATATAAATATATAAATTATGATTTAAAAACATAGGTTACTTTTTATCCGTTTATCACGGAAGTAAAAATAAAAAATAAATAAATAGGATCACGACTGTAATCCCCAAGTACGGTAGACATCCTCTCAGATCTCCAGATGCTTAGATCCTTTGAAGATGTCTAGTGGGGGTAGTCAGGCACGTCCAAACATTATATTTGGCACATTCCCACATTTTGTAGTAGTTACCATTCCATACGTGACAGGTTGCAAGCCCATCGCCGCTTATAAGAACACTAACTGGTTTCCTTACGATGTTTTCCTTCACCGTTGTAAGCACGTGTTTTTGATGCGCATATAAATTTTCGAACAGGAAAATCCTTTGATGCACGCCGGGATTCGAACCCACGACCTTTAATTCGAACTCACGACCTTCACGGATCTATCACGGAAGTAAGTCTTGATATTTCGGAATCGTTGAGTTGTTGAGTTGTTCAGAGCAGTGGCACAGGTCACATGCCTATTTTCGCTGTGGACACTCGTGTCATTACGCGAAATAGCAACATTTGTATTCAACGGCCGCGTTTCGCAAACAATGTGCGTGTCCAAGGGAATGTAGACAATTTTGCGCTTTTGCATCGACACCAGTGCGATTTTGGTGACACGATTGATGCGAGACTACAGGTATTAGAACAGTGGATTTTTATATAAATAAATTGAAACAACAAAATTTTCAATGTAAATCTTATCTTATCCTATCATGTGTCTGTATTTTGTGGTCGAAATAAAAAAAAACTATTCTATTCTAAATATGAAGGCATAATTTGCTACTCTACCAACGCACAAAAAAGTTCTGATGATTATCTAACGAATTATACAAAAATGAACTGTTTATAGTTCATAGTTTTGATTAAAAACGAAACCAGTGTTTTCAAAAGTTAACTTTGGAAAATAAATCTATAGAGAAAAGTTTCACCAATCGTGTTTTTGTCTATAATTTATCTAGATTATATCCTTAAGTTATCTTTGTCATAAAAAACAAAACGGTATTTTTTGCGGTTATTACAAAAAATCGATTCTGTATTCATCAAAAACATTTATTACTCGTACATTTATAATAAACCATCATGATTTTTTTTCGAAATCAAACCCTTCAACTCTGCACCAGAATAAAATTATATAAATTAAACACAAGGCTTTTTAGTTTAAACTATTATTAGTTAAATGTAAGGACACGTAAAAAATAAGGAAACTCTTAAAACTCACAAATCAGACAACAAAATTTACGACAGACGAGCATTTAAAACATGTAGAAAATTACTACAGCTAAATTAGAAACAGCGCAGAAATTATCGAGGTATGCAATAACTTCTCTCATTAAACCTAAGCTATTGCTCAATCACATACGTATGCGCCAGTTGTTGATCATAAAACATACACAGTACAGGGGCCATACCACAAGCTCCTAATGTTATATCAAAACAATATATTTCATGTCTAGAGGCGACCTATGCGGTAATATTATCACCAGAAGTCTGGCGGAGAGACTTACTCAAACGTCGACGTATGGACGTTGGGTGGCTTATAACACCTAAAAATAAGCATAAAGCTTTTTTGTTATATCTTAGCTTGAACTAATGTCAAAACTGACACTTTTTGTATAGTAAAAATGTCAGTTTTACATTAGGACGATACGACGTGTCGATACGATGTGGTGTGCTCGTGAGTGGTTCGTGCTCAGGCCACATATCTCTGCAATAAATCGAAGGTGACAACTCTCAACGAGTTCGTATTGCGTTCTCATTTTCACGCCGTGAGTAGTATTATTTTGATATGACTTTTGAGTTTGTGGTACGGCTGCAGGTATGCGTATAGTCGCACGTGTCGTGTATAACTCCTGGCATACTCTAACAATCATACTTTGGCATTATCGCTTGGAATGAGCTGTACGAAAATGTACACATACTCACTAGCAAGTGTTTTACAATTGTATAGCTTCAAAGTTCAGGGGTTGTACCACAAGCTCAAAAGTAATATACTTTACTTATTTTACTTACTTTAGGACCTGGTGGTATGGCCCTATTAAAAACGGGATTACTAAGACTGATAGCTAGACAGTTGAAATTTTCATATTATGATGTATTTCTGTTCCCGCTATAACAACAAATACTAAAAACAGCATAAAATTAATATTTAAATTATTTTATATAGATAATAGTACGGAACCCTTCATGCGCGAGTCCGACTCGCACTTGGCCGGTTTTTATTAGAAAGTGAGACCAGGTGTTTGAATACCCAAAAGTAGACAAAACCTTGCATGAATTTACTGGCCTCACAGCTCTGCCTTCTTCGGCTGTTCGATTCCCACCCAGGATAAACATTTGTACGATGAACATAGATGTTTGTTCTGTGTCTGGCTGTATAATGTACCTATAATACATACACTTTTACATATTTATTACTTAAAAATAAGTATAAAATTCTATCAGTTATCTGGGCTAGACGAAAGCGTTGTGTAACATGTACATCTACATTCTGATCTTCATTCTGATTAAAAAAACTGATTTTAAAACAGGCAAGTGAACAATAATCAAAACCGAATTAAAAGCCATAGCCTGAACAAACATAAAGCGTTGCATATTTGATCAAACATAGCAGAGAATTAGCAGCAATTTCGTATAAGGCAAACTTTATGGAGCAATATATTTTATTGATGCTTGATTTGCATAGGCTGTTTCATTTAAACATAATGAGACTTAGAAAATTATTTACAGGTATAATACCTATACAACCGCTGCTTCGAACACAATATAGAACCAGCTTTAGTAGGTCATGTTATTACTTTCTGATAACTTGTGTAGCCGAAGGACAAATATTTATCACGTGCACTTTAACCGCCTAGTCGCAAAGTTTATGGGAAATAGCTAGTTAAGATGGCGAGGGAGTTAAAACAGTTCCCAAGTCTAACTATTATTGGTTTTCGATATATATTACAATTGATAAACTAGTAATAACAACGAGAAGTGATTTATTCACCTATATGTTCCTATTGAATACAAAACGACTGATCGACGCTTCAGAAGGTCCAAACCCTTGCGTAGGAGCTGGTCATTGTCCGACTCTTAGGCTTCTATGCGAGACATAGTATCTGCTTCCTGGAAAAACAACACTCGTGGATAGAATAAATCTCAGTTATATATCCTAGTCTTCCTATTCTGTAATGTCTACCAAAACTTGTCTGTCTTTTGTTTTTCTCAAGTTTCGTTCAGAAACCGTCTTATTTGTTACTTTTTGTAAACTTTGCTGATATAGCAGTTTTTATTTTTAGGTAATGTGTTTTAGTATTATTTCAAAACGATTTAAAATTGTTATTGAATAAATAAATATGAATATTATGAATAAACAAGATACCGTCTTGGTATCTGACTCATTCGAAGGATTCTGATTCATTCGAACTGTGAAGCATAGAAAGCGCGCCTAATACCTAAGTCGCAGAAACCCAACAGAAGGCAAGTCAATCACTCGGGATTCAAACGTTTAAGTTAATTAACTTGGAATTGAACCACTTGGCTTTATCTTTGTGAATTAATTTAATTAATAAGATTATTCAGACTTGTTAAGAAATTATTGTGTAAGTTTTGTCTGTCTTCTTGGATTTTAACGAATGAATGTTGGAGTTGGATGTTGGTTGTTAAAGATTGGTAATCTTGATTTACTCCAAGAAAATGTAATCAATCACCCGCTACTACTTACCAAGCTTACCTTCCACGGGAGAAAAAGAGAGATAGATTTTAAACTCCAAGGCATATTTGCAGACACTAAAATAAAAAACAAACAAACTTGTCACGTATGGAATGCTAACTGCATAATGTGGGCATGTGCCAAAAATAATGTTTGGACGTGCCTCTACCTTCAAAGGATCTAAGCGTCTGAAGATCTGAGAGGATGTCTACCGTAATTGGGAATTACAGTCGTGATCCTATTGATTATATAAAAAATGATGACAAGAAAGCTTTATCAAGAGGTAGAAGCGTATCACAACTCGACGAGAACAAAAGGTATGAATATAATGACATTGAAAAAGAAAGATTCTCTATAACCTAACATGATTATGATGCACAAGAGGCCGGGTGCAGTCGCGCTCCGTTGCCTGAGAACTCAAACCGGAACCAGCCAACTGTTCCACAACCTTTTTAGGGTTCCGTACCCAAAGGGTTAAAACGGGACCCTATTACTAAGACTTCGCAGTCCGTCTGTCCGTCTGTCCGTCTGTCTGTCACAGGGCTGTATCTCAAGAACCGTGATAGCTAGATAGTTGAAATTTTCACATATTATGTAATTCTGTTGCTGCTATAACTACAAAAGACTATAGTAAAGCATTTGATCGCATTGATCATAAAATACTTCTGCAAAAGTTGTTGGCTGCCGGTATCCATGGTAATTTGTTCAGATGGTTTACGTCCTACGTTGAAAACCGATCACAAGCTGTCACGATAAATGGCTTTGCTTCTATTTGGCATATTATTCCATCCGGGGTCCCTCAAGGATCTCTGCTAGGACCTTTGTTATTTAATATTTTTATCAACGATATTACTTCATGTTTCTTACATTCGCAATTCCTGCTATATGCTGACGACATGAAAATCTTCAAACAAATAAATTCTTTTAATGACTGTTGCTTACTACAACAAGACCTCATACGATTCGAAGAGTATTGCCAACGGAATAATCTTGATCTCAACGTCTCCAAATGTCACTCGATCACATTCACACGTAAATTTTCTGTAATTGAGCATTTTTATAAACTCAAAAACACTGAACTTAAACGGTTAAATGAAGTCCGAGATTTAGGCATAATACATGATTCAAAACTATTATATGAGAAACACATTGACCACATAGCTAAAAAAGCCAATAAGGCTATGGGATTCATCAAAAGATCCTGCTCTCAGTTCTCCAACGTCAAAGCTGTTAAAGTTCTATATTGCTCGTATGTACGTAGCATCCTAGAATATTGTTCACAAATTTGGAACCCACAATATGATGTATACATCAATAGATTAGAGTGTGTTCAACGCAAGTTCATGAGATTCCTTCAGTACAAGTGCAAAACAAATGATCTGAGTTATGCAGCAAGGTGTAGAAGGCACCATATGATACCACTTGAGGAGAGAAGAATAATGTCTGACATCTCTACCGTAGTTAAGATTGCACAGTCCCATATTGAGTCCCCACAACTTCTCTCCTTGATACGGTTACGTGTTCCTTCAAGAAGCGTTAGGATACCCTCTCTCTCTCTTTATATTCCTCATTGCGCAACTAATTATAGGCAAAATTCCTTTATCATAAGATCGGCAAATTATTACAACGAGCTGGTTGGCTTTCCCGAATTAGATCTTTTTAATTCTAAACCTTCTTCCTTTAAACGCGCTATTTCCAATCGTTGGTTTGATTCGGTTCAATAACTGTTTATCATAGGTTATTTTTGTTTTATATTAATTTCTAGCTAGATTTTTAAGTTTTTTTTTTCATTTTCTCTCAAACAAGTTATTCTTTTTTTTTAATTCCTATAGGCGAAAACATAATGTATTGGTTATTAGTTTCATTAAGTGTTTTTTATTTAGATTGTAAAACTGTTTGTTTTCCGAATAAAATAAAAAAAAAAAAAAAAAAAAAAAAAAACAGAATAAAATCCTAAACAACAAATTGTTTTTTTTTTGCCGTTATTTATAGATAATGGTACGGAAACCTTCGTGCTCGAGTCCTACTCGCACTTGGCCGGTTTTTATATACTATGGTATACTCATTAGCTCTATAAACCATAGTAACTCTGATATGATCTATGACCAACAACTGTGATATAATCTGTGGGGTTCAACTGATACCGGTTAATTATGTGTCTTCTTTATCGTTCGTTATCTTAACTGGTATTAGGAGAGAATAAATCTTGGGGTCTTGTGAGAGTATAAAGTGGTGTAAGTCAATCGTGATTTGTAGACAAATCAGCGACGTAACTGATCGGAGTTCATTGAAGAACAGGTCAGAAGGTTGGCAATGGAAAACTTATAATATACTAGCTGCTCGCCCCGGCTTCGCACGGGTGGTACCTGGATAAAATGTCTACCGATTTTGTGCAAACTTCACATAAACCATTTACTAAATAGTCCGAACAAAGCCTAAACATTTGGTTTGGATAGGTGAGCCCGTTCTTGAGTTATAAAATTACAACGAAAAGAGGCATTGATTTATATATATATATATAGACTAGCCGACCAGTGACACACATTGTCCTGTCAAATTTCAATAACGAATGTTGCTATGACGACTTATAATGTCAACACTAGTGTCAGATTTTTGCACACCACTGCCACCCAACGGTTGTCTGGAAGAGATCGCTTTTAGCGATAAGACCGCCCATTGTACATTTATGTTTGTTGTTATTTACCATTTGTTTTCTTTGTGTGCAATAAAGAGTTCATCTATCTATCTATCTTAGTCTATTTTTTATTCAGGCATTATAACTACATCTACAGCAAATTTCATCTAATCCGTTCTGTCGTTTAAGCCTGTTCGATTTTCAAACTTAAAAACATCCGCAAACTTTCGCATTTATAATGTTGTTAAAAGTTTAGTTAGCATATTCGAACATCGACTACCTTATAATTATAACTATAGATTTAGACACGGGTCTTTATCGCGTAATTACAATAGCCATGGCTATTGTAACATAGTCGAAACGTCGGGAAAGTAAATTAATAGTAGTTTATGTAACTGTCATATAAGGAAGGGTATTAAAACACGAGTGTGAGTTTATGAAACGAGCGAAGCGAGTTTCATAATAGTAACGAGTGTTTTAATACCCGTGTTATATGCAGTTACATACACTACTTTATCTTCACTAACGTCGCTATCCATTTTTAACTTTTAATTTGTATTTTAAAAACAAAACACATTGCGAAACATTAAATTCACGCGTACGTGTATTGTATTGTCACAGTGAACTTGCCGCCATTAAAATCTAACCAATAAGCAGCTGCGCGCGCAGGGCCAATCAGGAGCGAGCGCGCGCTGTTTTTTTTTTTTATTTAATTGGCACAAGATCTTACCAAAGAGTTTTGTGTATGTAAGTTTAGTAGTTTCACGTATAACCCAACTGTTTTCAAAAGCCAGCCTAATATCAACATTTTATACAACTTGTATGAGGATTTTGACATAAGGCTCGCCAGGTTAATTGGTCGCGTTTTATTGATGTTATAATGAGATTTTACGATATCGATGTGGATATTATACCATCATGTGAAATTGCTTAAATTGAGTGTTTTGTTGTCTGCGCTATAACAGTAGTAATTATAAGTCAAGTATTGGAAACATAAGTAGAATGTTACAACATTAGTGTAGATAAAGGTAATTACGTGATAAAGATCCGTGTCAAAATCTATAGCTATATCTACTAATCACGATAGTTTGAAAAATTACCATATAATTCCTCTCGACCTAGTTTTGTAAACAACAAAGTCAAGATGCAAAATTGAGAGTGAATATTTCATATTTTTCAACTTTAATTCCAATTACCGATAGAAGCTAGAACTAACTATTTCTTCGTCAGCTTCACCTTCAATAAATCTTCCAGCGTCTATAAAGTTAATCCGGCTAAAATCTAAAGTAAACCTTCTCGTAAAGCCAAGGCAACAATCTCTGGAGAGGTATTTGTCTCAACCTTTGGTCGCTGTCTTGAACTACTCTGTGTCACTTCTGATAGGTGTTCACTGAAATATCAGCTTTATCCCTCAGACATAAAAGATAAGTCTGGTTACTATGTTTGAATGCCAATAATGCTAAATTCCTCGTGTTTATACAACAAATTCTGAACTTGCTCTAGTTGTATTGCTGGTTTGTGGGTTAAAAAAAACCGGCCAAGTGCGAGTCGGACTCGCGCACGAAGTGTTCCGTACCATTATCTATAAAAAACGCCAAAAAAAAAAAAAAACACGTCTGTTGTATGGGAGCCCCACCTAAATATCATATTTGTTATAGCGACAACAGAAGTACATCACCTGTGAAAATTTTAACTTCCTAGCTATCACGGTTCATGAGACACAGCCCTGTGACAGACAGACGGGCAGACGGATAAACGGACAGCGAAGTCTTTGTAATAGGGTCCCGTTCTTACCTTTTGGGTACGGAATCCTAATAAGGGTATTTCTTTAGATTGGAATGTTTATAGCGTCAATGAGTGTGAAACTTGTGCTACTATGACTTTGTTCTGTGACTACACTCTGTTACCTATCTGTGTCTTCCTTCTATTTGTAGTTCGATGGTACATTGTTATTACTATTGAAGTTTCCTTTAGACAAATGATCCGGAACGTTTTTGCAGGTTCATTTTTTGTGAGCAAAAATATTTTGCATACATTTCTCGATGTTAGTTTATGGCCCAAGGGAATTTCTTTCAGGCGCTTTGTCGACCTGAGAGACAAAGAACATAGCCAAAATGCGCAGGTTGGTGAGAGGCAATCACATCATGCTCATAATGGATAGTACACCTCACAGTAAGTTCATCTCTTTCAACTGTAAATCGCTTAAACGATCCCTAAATGGTGTTCGAAGTCTCTGCGGGCAGGCGGATGTTATCGCACTGCAGGAGACTTGGTTGCTGCCGCATGATTTAGCTATGCTGACAACTATAGATGACGAGTTCGGAGGAACGGGGACTTCTGCGGTCGACACGTCTGCGGGCCTGCTGCGAGGAAGGCCATACGGTGGTGTCGCTATACTATGGAGAAAGAGTGTCTTTCGGTCGGTTAGTGTGGTAGAGTGTGATGATGTGCGCTTGACAGCTATAAAAGTCAGATTATGTGAAAAAAGTGTGATGATATTTAGTGTTTATATGCCTACGGATTGTTATGAAAACTTACCTGACTTCACACAATGTTTAAGCAAAATAGGTTCTATCATTGAAGATAACAGAGACACAGACGCTATATATATGTTAGGTGATTTCAATGCTCACCCTAAAGAACTATTTTGCAATGAGCTATTACATTTTTGTAAGGATCAAAAATGGATATGTGCTGATATGAATATGTTAGGCGCTGAATCAGACACCTTTACATTTGTCTCTGAAGCTCATGGTTGTGCGAGATGGCTGGACCACTGCGTAGTGACTGGTGCTGCGCTGCCATCTATCAGTCGTGTATGGGTAGATTATGGGGTCAAGTGGTCTGACCATTTCCCACTTTTCATAGAATGTAACTTGGGTAGGGTTAATTCTAAGATTGACTCAAGTATGACATTACCTACTAACAGAATTATATGGGGTGAGCGTAATAGTAGCCAAATTGCATATTATCATCAGATATGTAACACTCAACTGAAGGAAATTGACTTTCCGGTACAGCTCACCCATTGTTGTGACGGGATGTGTTCTAACTTAGAGCATAGAGTTTTGTTAGAGAACATGTATGTGAACATTGTCACCATTCTAACAGAAGCGGCGGCATCTTCTTTTGAGCGAGGGAAAGCACGGAGGAGAAATGGTTATGTTGCTGGGTGGAATAAGCATGTAGCACCTTTCCACAGAGAGGCCAGGCTGAAGTTTTTAGCTTGGATTGAAAATGGTAAACCAACCAGGGGTACATTTTATGATGATATGTGTGAGAGCAGGAAGTCCTTTAAAAAACAGCTAAAGTGGTGTCAAGACAGACAAAACCAGATCAAAATGGACATTCTTGCCTCTCATCACACCGCCAAAGACTTCAAACATTTTTGGAAGCAAACAAATAAATTAAATGCAAAGTCTGGTCTCCCTGTGAGTGTGAATGATGTTAGTGATCATACCAGGATCGCTAATCTTTTTAAAGATCACTTTAGGGTTCATCCAGCATCGGACTCTGCCGTATGTGGGTCGAATAATGTTGAGACTGTCGTACGCAAGAGAGCTACAAGTTTTAAATCCACTGATGTACGAAAAATTATTCAGACCATGCAAAGAGGGAAATCTCCTGGGCATGACAGTCTCAGCATTGAACATATGAAATATGCGGGTGTTCATCTGCCGCGTGTGCTCTCCATGTTTTATAATTTGTGTTTGTGTCATGGTTACTTACCTGACGATTTAACTCGGACAATAGTAGTGCCGATTATTAAGTGCAAAACTGGAGATGCATCGGACAAGAACAACTACCGGCCCATCTCATTGGCGACAATAATAGCAAAGATACTTGACGGTCTGATTAATGACAGAATTATGCAACACGTCGAACTGCACGATGCCCAGTTTGGTTTCAGGGCTGGGCTTTCGACGGAGAGTGCGATCTTGTGTCTTAAGCATGCTGTCAGCTACTATACGGAGAGGAAGACGCCGGTATACGCCTGCTTCCTGGATTTATCCAAGGCCTTTGATACCGTGTTGTATGATAGACTTTGGTGCAAGTTGGAGGCTTCAGGTGTGCCGGCTGAAATCGTCTCTATATTGAGAAACTGGTATCAATGCCAGCGAAACCAGGTGAGATGGGCGGGGGCATTGTCGGATGCATACGGCATGCAGTGTGGTGTGCGGCAGGGTGGCATAACATCTCCTCTGTTGTTTAACCTTTATGTTAATGATCTCATCGGGGAGCTCAGCAGTACTCATACGGGTTGTTTTGTGGATGGAGTTAGCGTCAACAACATCAGTTACGCAGATGATATGGTACTGTTGGGTCCGTCGGTGGGCTCAGTCCGCAAATTAGTCACGATTTGTGAAGCATATGCGACGGAACATGGATTGAGATACAACTCCAAAAAGAGCGAAATTCTCGTATTCAAGAGTGGGAAAGTTAAACCAGTCCATGTTCCGCCTATTATGCTCAATGGCGCCGCTCTAAGGGTGGTGAGTAGTTTTAAATATTTGGGGCACATTATAACCGAGGACCTTAAGGATGATGCGGACATTGAAAGGGAACGTAGAGCACTGGCAGTCCGGGGAAACATGCTTGCTCGCAGGTTCGCTCGCTGCTCGAGGGAAGTTAAAATCACTCTTTTCAAGGCTTTCTGTCAGTCCTTTTACTCGAGCAGCCTTTGGACAAACCACACCCAGCGGGCTGCCAGTTCTCTGCGAGTTCAATATAATAACATCTTTAGGATGCTGATGCAGCTGCCTCGCTATTGCAGCGCATCTGGGATGTTCGCAGAGGCGCGCACGGATGGCTTTCATGCGATTATTCGTAAGAAAGTCGCTTCCCTACTCCAGCGGACGCGAGGCAGTAGCAACAGCATCCTGAAAATGATTGTTGCACGAACAGACTGTCCTATTCAAAACAGATGGATGCATATTATGATGGGCTCCATCAAATTTAATTTAATTTATAATTAAACTGCAATATAATAACTTAATAATTTCTTTTTGTATTATAATTTTAATTTATGTGAGTAATGATCTATGTAATTGGTTTTAATTGTGTATAGTATTGTAATTTAATTTCATGTAACCTATGGATATTTTATCTGAAATAAATGAATAATAAATAATTTTCTTCTACTAACATTTAAGACGAGTAATAAATGTTTTTGATGAATGCAAAATCGTTTTTTCTCAATAACCGCAAAACATACAGTTTTGTTTTAATGACAAAGATAACTTAAGGATATAATCTAGATAAATTATAGGCAGAAACACGATTGGTGAAACTTTCCTTATTTTTTAAAGTTGTCTTTTCAAGATAATGCAGTTTTATTACTTTTTCCCATACAAAAACATTAACCAAACACATTTCACTTAGCTTCTAGGAAATAATAAAAATAGATAGTGATTAGGATTACCTATTTGAAAATACAAAAAATATCTTTATCCTTTGAATTTATATAATTTGGTTATCAACATTTTCCTTATCGCAGATTCTGAATCGAAGGAATCGTTGGTGCTCAAACGTCCTTTTAAAAAGCTTTGAAAGTCAAAGTGTTTCTGTAAATTGTTCGGTCGCCTAGCATTGGCCACAGCTGTTACTAAGAAAATACGCCATTGAACCTTTATAATTCTTAAGACGAGTAGTAAATGTTTTTAATGAATGCAGAATCGTTTTTTCTTAGTAACCGCAAAACATACAGTTTTATTTTTTATGACAAAGATAACTTAAGGATATAATCTAGAAAAATTATAGACAGAAAGACGATTGGTGAAACTTTTCTCGATAGATTTATTTTCCAAAGTTGTGTCTTCAAAAACACTAGTTTCGTTTTTAATCAAAACTATGAATAGCTACCAGTTCATTTTTATATAATTCGTTATATAATCATAGATAGTAAATTATAGACAGTTTCTTTTTTTAAGATAATGCAGTTTTATCACTTTTTCCGTCTTATCCGGGTAGACTCAGCCCATACATAAAAGCAAACATTTCACATATCCTTAACGATGTTGTTTCAAGTAATATTGTCAATTTTCCAGTCTGAAACCAACAATCATTTATTTTTACTTTTACTAAGTAACTTAGATCTTATAACAGAAATTGCTGTTGTCAACTGAATATTGTATGAGTATTACTCATGATAAAAAACCGGCTAAGTGCGAGTCGGACTCGCGCACGAAGGGTTCCGTACCATTATCTATAAAAAAAAACACGTTTGTTGTATGGGAGCCCCCCTTAAATATTGATTTTATTCTGTTTTTAGTATTTGTTGTTATAGCAGCAACAGAAATACATTATCTGTGTAAATTTCAACTGTCTAGCTATCACGGTTCATGAGATACAGCCCTGTGACAGACAGACGGACAGACAGACGGACAGCGAAGCGTTTTTACCCTTTGGGTACGGAACCCTAAAAAGCACCTTACTAACACATACGTAACTTAGAAACAACTTTTCACAGAAATAGCTGTTGTAAACTGAATATTTTATGAGTGTCACTCATATTACAAAAGCTCCTAACTTTCATATACATATTTCTGACCCCACACTAGCAAAGATTATCGTGAGTATCAGAAACTACAAGTATCATGGGTAGTACCTACCACAACAATCTGATTCGGAACAATTATTTACAGAGAGCATGCAAACATTAAATAGCCGCTAGATCGTACCCGCATCTCTAGCACTCAACCAGTCACTCGGCAAACTATACGAGTACCAAAAAACCGGCCAAGTGCGAGTCGGACTCTCGCACGAAGGGTTCCGTACCATTATCTATAAAAATGGCAAAAAAAAAACATGTTTGTTGTATGGGAGCCCCCCTTAAATATTGATTTTATTCTGTTTTTAGTATTTGTTGTTATAGCAGCAACCGAAATACATAATCTGTGAAAATTTCAACTGTCTAGCTATCACGGTTCATGAGATACAGCCCTGTGACAGACAGACGGACGGACGTACGGACGGACAGACAGACGGACAGCGAAGTCTTAGTAATAGGGTCCCGATTTTACCTTTTGGGTACGGAACCCTAAAAATCAAGAGTAGTAACTATTTTAGGAGATTCATTCCTTAAAGAGATACCCCCTCCGTAAAAGCACAATATTTCCAGTCTAAGTTGCACAAGCCCTGTTTCACCACTATACAAAAACGACAAAGATTTTCCTTCGACTTGTTTATTGGAAATCTTTTATCTGAAATCCCTATTTATCGGTCTGAGAACAGTCTGTGCATATCGCACGCTCGCATGGCATACGGGCGTGCGCTGCATGCTAAGCAGTGTGTCCTTGCCTAAGAATCTTGGTTCGTTACTCCTGCTCCTGCTATAGCTGTCGAACACGGCAGGAATGGTGATTGTTACTCATATTTTATGCATTGTGGTTAGGGCGATGTAACTGGTAAGTGATAATAATGTAGCTTCCCATCCTACATTACACCACATACCTACTTAGAATGAGTAAGTTATGTAGGTGGCCTCACAGCTCAGTTGTTAGGCTTAACGTTTGTCATCTACACTACATTGTAAAGAGTACAAATTTGTTTTTTTTTGTCTGTAATGGATAAACTAAAATCTACTGAACCAATTTTAAAAATTATAACACCTACCAAAGGCTAAATTTTATTTAAAAAAATGCAATAATGTAACCAATGGTATCCAAAATTTAACTATAATTTGTTACACAGCATACCCGTGCGAAGCTGGGGCGGATAACTAGTATATTATAAAAAAATCACGACTGTAATCCATCGGTAGACATCCTCCCAGATCTCCAGCCGCTTAGGTCCTCGAAGATGTCTAGAGGGGATAGTCAGAGGCACGTCGAAACATTATATTTGTTACATGCCCACATTTTGCAGTAGTCAGCATTCCATACGTGGCAGGTTGCAAGCCCATCGCCGCATACATAGTATATTATATTAATACAGCTCAGTTGTAATATAAGTATTCTATCAGTTATCTAGTTCCCATATTACAAGCTTTGCTTAGTTTGGGGCTAGATGGCGCTGTGTGATAATGTCCACCAATATTTAATTATTTATTTATTTTTTATTATAAGTTAAGTTAAGCTACTCGTATGTTACTATCAGTATTTCCAGTAACGATTTTTTATACCCACAGTGAGGTTATTCTTTTGGGAATCAAAAAACAACTACCTGCTTTTGTACCTGAATTAATGGGATCCCAGAATGGTTTCTCGTAAAAAATTGATTCTCCTAAATATTAAATTAAACACCCTCTTCAACAGAAACCAATTTCTCTAGCTGTCTGATTATTCAGTTGTGAATAAGAGATCCTTAAATCATTTCACTACACTGGTTCTTTTACTATAAGAGCCTTGAATTAAAGCTAACTAAGCCTTGGCCAGAAAAAAAACCGACCAAGTGCGAGTCGGACTCGCGCACGAAGGGTTCCGTACCATTATCTATAAAAAACTGCAAAATAATCAGGTTTGTTGTATTGGAGCCCCATTTAAATATTTATTTTATTTTGTTTTTAGTATTTGTTGTTATAGCGGCAACAGAAATACATGAGATACAGCCCTGTGACAGACAAACGGACAGACAGACGGACAGACGGACAGCGAAGTCTTAGTAATAGGGTCCCGTTTTTACCCTTTGGGTACGGAACCCTAAAAATGACTGGCCTCACAGCTCAGTTGGTAGCTCAGTAACTCTGCCCTCTGCGCTGTAGGTTGTGGGATTGTTTTCTACCCTGGGCAACAATTTTGTGTGATGAACATGGATGTTTGTTGTGTCTGGGTGTTATATGTATCATAAGTATGTATTTACAAAGTATATTAGTAGGTATTCAATCAGTAATCTGGATGCCGTAGTATAATTTAGGCTTAATTTGGGGCTGGGTGGCTTAAAACGGTGAAGGAAAACATCGTGAGGAAACCAGTTAGTATTCTTATAAGAGGCGATGGGCTTGCAACCTGTCACGTATGGAATGCTAACTACTGCAAAATGTGGGCATGTGCCTAATATAATGTTTGGACGTGCCTATGACTACCCCCACTAGACATCATCAAAGGATTTAAGCGCCTGGAATCTGAGAGGATTTCTACCGTACTTGGGGGTTACACAGTCGTGACCCTATATTTTTTGGATGGCAATATGTGGGCAATATGGATGGCAATATGGCATGGTGGGAGAACTCAAAAGATAGAGATGGTTGGAAGGATTTGGGGGAGAACTTTGCCCAGCAGTGGGACGAAATAGGTTTATAGAAAAAAAAAAAAAAAATCTTTTTTAACCATTTACATTTAATTATTTCTCAAACCCTAAGCTATACAAGCAAGAGCCTCCAATCAAACGCAGTGCCAAACTAACTCTGACAAACTGCTTGGGAATTCTTTGATTGTTTTCCTTGACTTTCGAAGGTGTTGAAAGCTCAGGGAAGTTTTAATGGGGAAGCGGATCCGGCTTCTAATCCCGGATAAGGCAGGACTCGGAAAAAGTGGAAGCTATATTTTCCTACGTTGATTATGAAGTATGCTCGGGTAAGTGAGACGGAAATTGCTGAAAAGCTCTCAAACTTCGTAAGTGCCTCTTTAAAAACAACTGATACAAGTGAGGCTTCAGGAAAAAATCAGAGTGTTTCTCTACAATAAATGTTTTTTTTTTATATTGGTGGACAATTCACACAGCGCCATCTACCCCAAACTAAGCAACGTTTGTACTATGTAAACCAGATAACTGATAGAATACATAAAGAAAAATTACTAATAACCACGTTTTTTCTTGCATTGCTGACGTTTCGAGACATCTCAGATGCTCTTCATCATGAGCGTAACGTCGTAATTAGCCGTATTTCTATTTAAAATGATTAACAACTACGATAGTTTTAATTCTAGAATACTTATACTTTTATTTTGTAAATACATAGGTACTTAAAATACATTATAGCACCCAGACACAGATAAAATATCTATGTTCATCACCAAATGATTTTCTTGGGTGGGAATCAAAACCACAACCTGCAGCGCAGAAGGAAAAGTTACTATCAACTGATCTGCGAGGCCAGATAGTTCTAATTTTTCTTTTGCATCAATTCGATACGAGAGGACTCCAATTGTTTTTTTGAGGGTAGGAGATGTGGACCAATGAATTCCAATTACATTAAAGAAAGCCATACAAAAACAGTACAGTGTAAGGCATAAGCCTGAACTCACCCCTTACTCATCGCGTGTCCTTTCTACTTTAAGCTACGACCGGAGGCATATTAAAACGAAGATACATTTGGCTTCCCTCAGACTCGATAAGCTAATTCTGACACGATTAAAGCACTTCGCGAGTACATAAAACAAAGGCGCCGACCGATCCTAGTGAAGATAAAGTGAACGAAGGCAAAGTTTGCTAAGTCACTAATTTGTTTCTTTTTTAATTGAAAGTCTGCGCCTCAACTTTGTAAATTTAAAGTTCGGGAGAAAGGAAGGTGGCTGATAAGTTGATACAAAGGTTTTATATTTGGGAGAGTTTTCAGAGTGCAATTTTGGCTACTACGTACCTATTCCGGCTCTAATCGACCTCACAACTTTACTCTATGTATCTCTCTTTAGAGGAACTTAAATTACATTTCGGAGGAGGGCGTTAACATTTGCGACACAGTTTTTATCAGCGACCAAATAACCGAAAAATTAAGGTACCTTTATTTAACGGTATGACGTCATACCGAAATATTCCGGTTACCACAATTATTTCAATACCTAAAAATATTACGGTACCGAAATGTTGAAAAACTTTTTATAGCAGCTGTTATCGTTTTTCAGTGTTTTTGTACTAATGTTTTTGTTCCAAATAAAGAAATTTTGAATTTTTGCTTTTTTTTAACAATAGTAAAATGGTCATACTGGCGCTGTAGGTAGTGGGTTCGAATCTTACCCAGGACAAACATTTGTGCGATGGACAAAGAACGTATATAAGTATTCTAACAGTAATAAGGGTCCCACAGTACAAAGTTTACTTAATTTGGGTCTAGTTGGGCGCTGTGTGAAATATCCACAAATATTTATTAATTTTATTAAAAACTTCCCTGACTCGCTAAAGTTAGCATGATTGACAAGAACGGTAGCTAAAATAAAAGCAGCTGTAATAATAAAACCGGAGGGTAGTATAAGTTAAATTGTTTTTTTTTTAATTTATATCAATTGTAGGCAATTTTTTATACTTAGGTTAAATTATTGCAATTTTCGTAGGTATTTTTTTAAACAAAGTCTAAATCTAGGTTACTCGTTGATAATGTAGCTTTTAATAGGTTAAAGAGATTTTGAAATTGGTCCAGTAGTTATTTTTGGATTATCCGGTACAAACAAAAATTAATAAAAAACCAGCCAAGTGCGAGTCGGACTCGAGCACGAAGGGTTCCGTACCATAAACGGCAAAAAAACACGTTTGTTGTATGGGATCCACACAACCTAGTATTTGTTGTTATAGTGGCAACAGAAATACATCATCTGTGAAAATTTCAACTGTCTAGTTATCACGGTTCATCAGATACAGCCCTGTGGCAGACAGACGGACAGCGAAGTCTTAGTAATAGGGTCCCGTTTTTACCCTTTGGGTACGGAACCCTAAAAAATTACCTCTTTAGTAGCTTTAGTCTTTATTGTAGTAGTATAGTTTTTTAGTTCTTTTTAGTAATGTAGACTATCGTGCTTCCAAGACAGTATAATACAATTAATTACAATCCGCTAATCACTCCACAACAGCTGATTTCCATGCCGTTTGCAAACGATAATAATCAATCAAGTCAGCCGTCTCGGTTCGCTGGTGGAACTGAATCGCACCAATTAGACGCCATATTGGCAGCTCACCCTACAACAGCAGACGGTACAAGCACTTAGAATTAGGAGTTTGGGAAGTTCTTTGAAGCGTGATTTTTGAGGGCGCGTGAATAATATTAGGCGCATAATCTGGTATGGATGTCGAATGCAGTATAACTTTTAGGCTAGTAAAAATAAGCGGACTTAACGGGAAAGTTCTCGTGGTGTTACTTTTTAGGGTTCCGTACCCAAAGGGTAAAAACGGGACCCTATTACTAAGACTTTGCTGTTCGTCAGTCCGTCTGTCCGTCTGTCTGTATCTCATGAACCGTGATAGCTAGACATTAGAAATTTTCACAGATGATGTATTTCTGCTGCCGCTATAACAGCAAATACTAAAAACAGAATAAAATAAATATTTAAGTAGGGCTCCCATACAACAAACGTGTGTTTTTTTTTGGCGTTTTTTATAGATAATGGTACGGAACCCTTCGTGCGCGAGTCCACTCGCACTTGGTCGGTTTTTTACTCCATTTGTAATAAAAATAGAATAACGAGTTTAATCCCCAAGTATCTACAGTATACGTCCTCTCAGGTCTTCCAGGCGCTCAGATCCTTGAAGTGTCTAACTTAAAAACCTCTTCTAACGATAGGGATGGTCACAACATCACGGGTGACGCACGTCAAAACATTACATTTAGTACATGTCCACATTTTGCAGTAGTTAGCACTCCATGCGTGACAGGTTGATCGCGGCTTATAAGAATACTAATTGGTTTCCTCGCGATGTTTTCCTCTCTCCCACCTCCCATTCGGCCAATACGACATTTTGTCCATTTGAGCCATGACAAATATAATTTCCCAGGAAACTTAAACAATTTTGTTGCACTCGGGTTTAGAATCGTGTGGTTATCGAACGCGTGGAAAGAAAACGGAAGCATATTGCCAGCTCGCCCTATTAGGGGAAAGTTTTGGCAACACCCTCCGTGCGTGATTTTTGTGGCTACTAAAATAACACACGCGATTTTGCAGTAAATGTAACACAAAGTCTGCATTAACCTAATAGGTGTCGTACGTAACAACACACAAAATTATGGCTTGGATGACTAGCCTCACAGCTCAGTTGGTAGTAACTCTGTCGTCTCGAATCTATTTAAAATATTCATCATTTGTTCTACAAAACCACTGAAAACGATAACAACTTTGAAAAACTGTAAAAAAAAGTTTATTTTAAGTTCTTCTTAAAAGAGATACAAAGTTTATTTAAAAAGTAATTCTAGAACGTTCTTATTTATTAAGTGAATTTTAAGAATAAAATAACAATATGTGAGTGTATTCTTCGCTGTAGATTGAGGGTTTCCTACCGAGAACAAACATTTGTGTGAGGAACACATGTTTGCTCTATGTCTGAGTTGGTGATTAGTGGGAATTGACAGAACCTAGGCAGACCAACTGTTTTTTTAAGCCAATGCTAGCAAAATTAATTTAACTTCGAATTAAATGATTTCCAGTTCAACAATGGTACAACTGCAATGAATAAATGTATAATACGAGTACATTCAAATTTTAGATCATCTATTATGCCGACGTCACGGTCCGCATTTTAATATTAATCGGGGGGTGATCCACCCCTAAATTTGACCCCTGCCGCCTCGATAATTGTAAAGTGAGTCACCGCCCCGTCTGCGTAGTGTGTTGTGTTGTGACGTCATAGCACTATAAATAATAGCAATTTGCTTGTTTGTGTTTTGGAATATCAACAACATTTCAGGTATTTTATTGCGATTGAAATAAACTGAAGCCATAGCCTCTAGTGTAGTTGATATATTGTTTCATAGACCAAAAACTAACCATCCTATGATAATGTAAAAGTACTTACTATTTTGGTTGTCTGGAACGGAACCTGCGTAGAAGTACCTGAAATGAATAATTCACCTTAGAAAATTGCAAGGTTTCGTTTTATATCCCTGAAGACTAGATCTACTAGATCTTCATCTTTAAATGGAACAACCCTGTAGGCATATCACTACATAGTATAAAGCAAAGTCGCTTTCCGCTTCCCGCGTCTGTATGTATGTATGTATGTTTGCTTATATCTTTAAAACTACACAACGGATTTTGATGCGGTTTTTTTTAATAGATAGAGTGATTCAGGAGGAAGGTTTATATGTATAATAACATGCTACCCGTGCGAAGCCGGGGCGGGTCGCTAGTATTCTAATAAATAAACATGCAACGTGGATTAAATTTATATGGGACGTTCTCGGAAATATTCCCTACACAATAGATAAAACAATACACGAGTCAGACCAGGACCAGCCATTACCGAATAATTGTAGTAGTACTTTATAAAATAACTTTTTTCGTCCAGAACGTTAAAGAGGAAAAAAGCTGTGACAGACGGACAAACAGACAGATCTTAGATCACTCGCGTATCTGTCTGTCTGTTTTAGATGTTTTAGTGTCTGTTTTAGAATGGTTTCGTTTTTTTCATTGGATAAGTTTAATAAGAAGAAATGTAAAACTCTTCCTACACACACAAACACATAAAATCTAGCTTATTTTTAATAAAAAAAACTTTTGTGGTTCTTCGCATAATTTGTTACTTAGTGTAACAGTGTGTGTATTACTGCTCTGAATAAGATAATTATTCGATTTGTTGATTTGATATAAATAATTTATTTCTCAACATTGTCCTTACACATTTCTCAATTTTTGTGAAGTCAAAAATAAATAGTCGAAGTTTAGTAATAAAATAAAACCAACCGAATAGCAAGCTGGCGTTGATGACACGAAAGATGAAAGCAATCACGTGACAAATGCGAAGGTAATGGGGCGCGCGGTAGTTTAGTGACGTCATCACTTATTACTGTGGCTTCTGGCGCCGTACCACAAGCTCAAAAGTAATATCTAAACATATAAATAAAAGGTGAAGGAAAACATCGTGAGGAAACCAGTAAGTATTCTTATAAGCGGCGATGGATTGCAACCTGTCACTTATGGAATGCTAACTACTGCAAAATTTGCGCATGTGCCAAATATAATGTCTGGACTATACTCATCATACTCATATACTGTCTGAATATGCGGTGCTGAAGGTGCGAAAGTGACAACGCAATACGAACTCATCTAGCGTTGTTACTTTCGCATCGCGAGTAATATTGTTTTGATATTACTTTACGAGCCTGTGGTATAGCTTTTGTGCCTCAAGTTGTACCAGCCAGATGACGTCATTATAGAGCTTTGAGCTCGGCGCAGATTCAAAATAATGATGTGCGAAGACGCGCTGTTAAAGAGGTAAAACGTTTTTGGAAAACTATGTATAATGTGATACAAAATTAATTACGTTTCAAAAACTAAGAAGGATACCGACGAAAATGTATAGAGCAATCGAATATTCAAAAGACGAGTCTTTTAAGATTTATGAAAGAACTATTTGTCATACATAAATACAATTTATATAGGACTAACTAAAGATTAATAACAAAGATATCTCTATACAATAGTAACAAATATCCAGGTAAAATTATGCACGGTCATATATCTATACATATAATAAAACTGTAGAAGAGTTAAATTCTGTACATTGAATAAAAAACTAAAAAAAATACTCCTAGGGGTCTTCATATAAGTAACACAAAAAACAAAAAAACAAAAGTAAACAAAAAAAGTTTTAAAATTTTTGTCTGTCTGTCTGTCTGTTGTCTGGCTTTCACGCAAAAACTACTGGACGGATTTTGATGAAACTTTTTTTGTTTTGTAGCTATTAGTCCTCGGCAACATATAGGCTATAATTTATTTTGAAGATTAGAATACCAGATGTGAAACTATCTGTCCCCCAGCGAAGCGGGCACTGGTCAGCTATAAAAAATATAAATATAAGCATCGAATTCAGAACCTCCTTTTTTCGTTAAAAATTACAATGCCTTGGTACTTAGTAAGTTTTCTGTTAAACAATATTTTTCAATGACAAGCTTTTGTAAAATCATTCAAACCATTGAGCACCTGTCACATGACATAAAATTGTTACTGGAACTTGACAAGAATGCAAAGTTTTTACTCAATCAGAGTATTTACTAAGGAGTTTCGTTGTGAGTGTCTGATGCTGCTCCGGACTCCATTATCAGATCAGCTCGCTGTCACCATATTATTGCATTGTCACCGAAGTTACATAATTATGCAAAGTTCAGCTAAATCAGTTGGGATAACTGCTTCAAAATTGAGTTGCAATATTCCACCTTAACAAACATACTCGTAGTACATGGTTACATAGTAACTTAGTAACATACATTGTGTACCTATGTATGTTAAATAAAAGCTTGTAAAAACAAAACAATAGATCGATGAACTATAACTATGAATTAAATTATTTAAATACAAGGTGACCCGGCAAACTTCGTATCGCTTTAGAATTAACAAATGCTGTGTTAAGTTCCCGTTCCCGTTATTTTCTTTGCTATAAACCTCACGGAGCCCGAGACCTTTCCAACGAATGCAAAACCGTGGAAATCGGTTCGTGCGTTCTGGAGTTATAGCGTCAGGAAGGAAAACCCGACTTATTTTTATATTATAGATATCTTTTTGTGTAATATTAAAAATAGTAGTTTGATAACAATATGGCAGGGAGGAATAGGGTACACTCGCGACATGCGACATTTCATGACTCGAACCGGAACTAAAACAAAACGACTGTCTTTTGTCAACTCGTCAGGGGGGATCCATTAGGGCGAGTGCACACGGACGGTAATGAGATTAGTCGCCGATGTGCAATAGGGCTTTAGTGAGACGCATTAACGACTTTGACGAGACGAAGCGCTAGGGTCGAACGGACCGTCTGTTTTCGACGATTTACAAACCGTATTTACTGGAAACTCGACAATTTAGCCCGGAAATGAGCACGCTTTTAATGATGGCGAAGCAATAATGACCAGAAATTATTTTAAAAGCCGACTGAGAATAATCAAATTGAAATCTTCAGCTGTTCTTGGTCTTATACGATTGGTATAGTATAATGTTGGGTTATTACAATTATTTTTGAAATAAAGTTGTAAAATTCTTGAAAGTACTATCTATGGGGTTATTGTTATTTGATAGGACAACGTTTGTCGGGATAGCTAGTAAGTTAATATATCCGCCGTATTTCAAAAACAATCACTGAAACAAAATCTCGTTTAGTAAAATTGTGAGCTGCACGTACATACTTTTTACTATCCGTAACATTCAACCGACGGTCGTTCCTTACTCATTCTACGTGAGTCATTCTTCGGGATGCTGGGGAGGATACAGGCTAAAGTGACAGAACAGCTGGCTCAATAGATTCAAAATATATCGTATAAGTTAATGGCTGGCTCTGATGACTTGCGTGGTGAGAGTTTTTAGGCTGCCTACGCCATGGCTTAACGATTTTTAGGGTTCCGTACCCAAAGGGTAAAAACGGGACCCTATTTCTGAGACTTCGCTATCCGTCTGTCCGTCTGTCTGTCACAGGGCTACAGGCTCTTACATGCCATCAAGAGCACGGAATTGCTCAGTTGTTATTACCACTAACTATATTATGTTTTTTTTGTACTTTTTACTCAATGCTACCTAAATAAGGAAAGCTATGTGCTTATTGCTATAGGTACACCTATAGCAATAAGCACATAGCAGGCAACTGTTAGAATTCTAATATACGTTTAACTACCAACAGTGAAGCTATTAAATTATATTGCTTGCTAGCTTCCTTAGAAAAAGCCGTGTTGGCCGAGTGGGAGGTACCTCGATTTTATCTTAATCAATTTGGTCGTTTAGGTTTGATTATGGTACAAACATATATACAAACTCACAAACTTTCGCATTTATTAGGATTAAGTAGGATAGTAGAATAACGTGAGCAAGCTCTTTATCGTTGGTCTGTGCTGTCGTAAAGCGTACAAAAACTGTTCGAAAGTTCGAAAACATCGCGTTTACTTGCAAAGGCTTTCCGGATGCTAGAATTATGAGCCAAGTTTACTGCAAATGCTGGAAGAGGGGTGAAGAGGGAGCGAAGAGAACCTAATATATTGCGAGGGAAACTCACAGCTAATTCTGAAATATGTTCGGTTCATTGGACGAGAGTTCGGTGTATTTCAGTTTGACTCACTCTATAGATTTATACTCTCTTTAGGTATCGATAGAAATTTTATTGTGTGCTCAGGAGCTAACCTGTGCACGTGCTGAGTACATGAAAGCTAAATTAAACATAAAAGCTTCATTATCAGCGAGTAAAACAGGCTATGATTTACTTTAAAAAAAAAAGTACGGTAGACATCCTCTCAGATCTCCAGACGCTTAGATCCTTTGAAAATGTCTAGTGGAGGTAGTCAGAGTTACATCTAAACATCATATTTGGCACATGCCCACATTTTGCAGTAGTTAGCATTCCATACGTGACAGGTTGCAAGCCCAACGCCGCTTATATGAATACTAACTGGTTTCCTCACGATGTTTTCCTTCACCGTTTTAAGCACGTGTTTTTTGATGCGCATATAAATTTTTCGAACAGAAAAATCCAGTGATGCACGCCGGGATTCGAACCTACGACCTTCAGATTGAAAGTCGAGGTACCACACTCGGCCAACACGGCAACAAATAATGGTAATAAATAACGATCCTACGAAAATTATGTACCTAACATAAGGTATCAAAACTTTGCCTATAATCGTCAATAGTAGGTTAGTGTACCTCACACTCGTGTAAAGCCGGGGCGGACTGCTAGTAAAATATAAAAAAAAACTTGAGAGGTGTCAAGGGACACCCGGATGGAACGAAGTTCTCACAAAATAACGTGGGACAAGGGAAGGGGAATCAACTTTGACTTCGACTTTGACTTCGACCTCGACCTCGACCTCGACCTCGACCTCGACTTCGACCTCGACCTCGACCTCGACCTCGACCTCGACCTCGACCTCGACCTCGACACAATTAATAGATATACTATAGCAAAAGTGTCGTGACTACTTTTCGTGACAACTTTTCGTAAGAATTTTTTCCGTCTAGCCCCCTTTCACAACGCGCGATAAGGAACTTCGTTCCAATACGTAATATTATTGAATGAAAATATATAGATTTTTATAATATTATGATGCTATCTATATTCCTGCATTAATTTTAAAGCAGTTATCCCTCTAAAATATATAGGTAGGTACACTAGGTACTATAAGATTTTTAAACTTTAAATAAATATTTGTGGACAATTTACACAGCGCCATCTAGCCCCAAACTAAGCAAAGCTTGTACTATGGGAACTAGATAACAAATAGATTTCTTTTAAATATTTTTTTTGTAAATACATACATAAGATACATTATACCACTCAGACACAGAACAAACATCACACAAATATTAGTCCTGGGTGGAGCTCGAACCCACAACCTACAGCGCAGACGGCAGAGGTACTACCAACTGAGCTGTGGGGCTATTTTGTAAAAACATGATTATCATGTTATGATATTTACTGAATGCCATAATACCTACGCTTTTTATGCTGTTTAGACCTACGCTTCCAATACAATACATACGCAGAAGCGTAGGTATAGGTGCAAAAATAGTGAATAGTTACTGTGAAAAGTGTACATACTACATATTAGGTATTCTCTAACATTAGGAATTTATCATAACATGATAATCATGTCTCTACAAAATAGCGCTGCTGTAAAACCAGTTTGGTTTAATATTAACTTCTCAAAACGGTTTACTTATTCAACTCATTTTGAAGTAAAGATTAGTTTAAATAACTAACATCATTATCATATTCATCACACCTCCTCAACGTAACCTGAACGGACGAAGTTTCACTTCTTGGCACATTGCCTTATCATCCACTTTATAAAGTTTCAGTTTAGTGAAAATGTGTTTTTCAGGAAGATTTTCATAGACACGGGGTTTACCATGTTGGAAGCAACTTTGCATTACAAACCAGGGTTTTCTACTAGTGGTTGTGGCCATTTTAACAACATTTTAATGTTAAAATAAACGGTTTATATTGAAAAAAATGATTAAAACGACGATTTTTAAACGACATAGAATAGAATATCTATCTCTGGCGATATATATTTATTAATTATTCATATTTAAATAGACAAAACGGGGAATCATTAGTTGTGGTCAATCAAATCTCTATAACGCATCACAACTGTCACTAATCAAAACGGACCATAGACAAATAACTATATATTTTAAACAAGTTTGTTTGCTATGCTTAGTTATTGACTGCCTAAAATTTAAAATTACCAAAACCGTGGTAGGCACCACAACTGGGTATTTGACCCTAGTTGACGGTTAGTAGCATCATTAGCGACGTTATATAGAGATGGCAATGATTTTAATTAGGCACGGCACACAAGAACTAAGAAAATTAAAAGAATTCATTATACCCTTCGCTCTGCAATTGTTTGTTTCATGTTCGCAAGTATTAACGATATTTAGTAGTGTTTAGTTATTTTTGAATTTGACAGGACAACATCTGTCGGGACAGATGTTGTCCTGTCTATCCTACTTGTTTTGTATAAAGATGGCCTGGATTTAAACATAGGATACTATTTATCCAGGTACCACGCGAGCGATGCTTCAGGCGGAAGCTATCAATAAGTCCATCAAACGACAGCGTTCCATAATACTTAGAAGGACCACTGCGATGCAACAACTTTACTGGTAAGCAAGTAGAGTGGTTTTAACTTTGCAATGCAGTTTATAGACACGTTTTCCAAACATGTTTCTGGTTGGTTGACTGTATAAAATAGTTAAATGGCTTTATAAGGGGTGACAAACTAAACACGGTTTGATGGTAAATGGTTACAGTCGCCTATAGATATTTGCAACAAGAGAGGCGAGGTAATGATTATACGTAGCTTGCCGTAAATTACTCTTTTTAAGTTTTGTTTCAAGCTTTTCATATAAAACCGATTAAATACGCTACATAAGATTTATTAGTTTGATTCTTGATGGTGATAAGAGAACGTTGTGGAGTGAAAGAAGACGTATTGATGAGGATTGAGAAAGGGGTGCTTAGATGGTTTGGACATGTAGAGAGAGACAAAACTGGTATATAAGGCGAGGGTGAATGGGAGCGTTGGAAGAGGAAGACCTCGGCGTATTTTCCTGGACCAAGTTGGTGACGTTTTGAAAAAAGGCCAGGTCAAGAGTACTCTTAACCAACGAGCATGCATGAGGAATGTGATGAGAGTGAATGAAGCTAAAAAAAGGATGTCAGGATCTCTGCCTACCCCTCTGGGAAACAGGCGTG
This sequence comes from Hydriomena furcata, assembly GCA_912999785.1. Classification (NCBI taxonomy): domain Eukaryota; kingdom Metazoa; phylum Arthropoda; class Insecta; order Lepidoptera; family Geometridae; genus Hydriomena; species Hydriomena furcata. The sequence continues at coordinate 12,902,198 of OU538825.1, read as the reverse complement.
ACTTTATGTATGTATATATGTATGTATTCTTGATGGTGAAGTCAGCGGATAGCTACAAAAAATATAATTTAAAAGTAATTTAAGGAAATTTTCCTAATAATCGAACATACATTAATGTCTTCCCTTATCGCTCAAACCGACAAACGAATATTTTTTCCAAAAAAAATTTGTTGGAAAACGGAAAATATTGTAGTACGAAACCCTCTTCACTTGGCTGGTTTTTCCTTTTTTCAACTGATAAAAACAAAAACCATTGGGTAGACTTGGGGTGTTTCCAACGACAAAGGCATGCAACAGACACATTCGGTTGGTTTCGATATGCTTGAATAGAGCTGGGAGAATTAAGCTTGCAATGCCTTTTTAAGCAATCAGGATGTTTTTCTCCTATCTGGTAGGTAATGTATTTAGTAATACCTAAGTTTTCTGTTGAAAAACTTTTTTTGGTCTTTAGACTTGGTCTGACTGTACTCATACTACTCATTGATTCTGACACCCACTTAAAATCTTACCCTCGTATTCAAGAACGACACTATGAGAACACGCACCCAAAGTGGACGAAATCTTTTTTTCATAAAAATCACTTTATGTGTTGTGCGACACTGCATAGTATGACTAGAGGCACATTGTCGTGTGCCTCTGGCCAAAGTTGAGCTCTAAAGGCACACGGTAGTGTGCGCCATAGTGCCGCTCAACACATAAAGTGATGTTTATGAAAAAAGATTTCGTCCACTGTGCGCGCGTGTTCTCATAGTGTCGTTCTTGAATACAAGGGTAAAGTGTGCAGGGGCCTTACCAAAAGCTTTTAAAATATACCTACTATACGAGCTCATAATATCGTTGTCACTTTCGAACAGCGAGTAGCACTGTTTTAAAAGGTGTAACTTGTCAAATCAAATGTTTTGGGTCGAACGGAGAAAAATACCTATTGAGAGAAAAACCTTAAGTCGAACGGGGAAGCACTTAACCTTGTATAAGCCCCCAGGACCGAATGTTTAATTGCTAGTGTTCTAACTCTAAGGGTTCCTTGTAGACTACGTAACCCAAAAAGTAATATCACCCGTTCATAATTGATCAAAACAAAACATACAAGCTGGGTGTACATTAAACGAACTATTATTCTTTTATTCTCTTTGTACCTATTACCACAATGCTACAGTTTTCAATGACAGATCAGATCAGCCGCAAGGCCGCCTGTGTCAGCTAATGACTGGTGGGCGGTCACGGTCACCCTATATAAAGCTATTTGGCTGAATTACTGTAAGTAGTGCAAAGTGCGCAACCATGGCTCTAGGTGTGGTAACAGTGTGCGTCTTCAGTGTGTTTGTGGGATGGAGCGTTGGGGCTCCGAGCGCTTCGAGCGATCGTAAGTACTTATCGAAGATCTAAATCACTTACCCACATAAATCATAGAAAATAAATAAGTATTCACGTCTCAGTAAGGTACGCCTGAATCCCTGAATCTCCAGACGATCAGATGATTCCAGGATCTGAGCGCCTTCATTCAGAGTGATCCAGAGATATCTTCAAGGACCTTGAATATGTCCAATGGTAGTTGGTAGTCAGAAGCACGTATAAACTTTACATTTGGAAAATGCCCACATTTAGCACTTTTCCTTCACCGATCTAAAAAGAACTGTATTCATTTTTCGTATACAAAAATCCCTTGATCCTCGGCCTTACTAACTTACGACCTTCGATTAAAAGTCGAGATACCTATAAACCTATTAACAACATACCCACTATAAAAAAATTAAAAATATTTATTTTGCAGCAAAACAGACAGTATAGAACAAAGCTAAAAGTATGTATAATATAAATTTTATGCTGATTACGCTTAAATAACACATCCTTCCAGCGATCTTCACATTAGGCAAGCCTGTATCGTGAAGACCTAATAAACGATTTGTTTACTGATTTTACCAATCCCACTTTCCCTGGATGTCAAAGTTTACGCAGATGCTTAATAGTGTAATCACGCAGCAATAACTTAACAGCAATCAAAATCTCCCGAAATCCCTTGTTTTAAGACAGTTACACAATGGGAGTTTTGACAGTTATACCGGATTACGATTATGTTCTACAAGCCCCACAGATTGACACCAAAAGTTACTGTTACGACGGAAACGAACCAAACAGGAAACTCAATACCCAACGGATTTAATGGGAACAACACCAAATTCCTATTAGCAGATCATGAAAACATTTGTCCTGCACGACTAGCATGATAACCCGGAAAACGTTTATTTTACAGAAATACAAAAACTTGGCCGTGTTGGCCGAGGGACCTCGACTTTCAATCTGAATGTCGTGGGTTCGAATTGCGGCGGGCATCAATGGATTTTTCTGTTCGAAAAATGTATATGCCCATCAAAAACACGTGCTCAAAACATTGAAGGAAAACATCGTGAGGAAACCAGTTAGTATTCTTATAAGCGGCGATGGGTTTGCAACATGTCACGTATGGAATGCTAACTACTGCAAAATGTGGGCATGTGGGGACCTTTTCAAAGGACCTAAGTGTCTGGAGATCTGAGAGGATGTCTACTGTACTTGGGGATTTCAGTCATGATCCTATTTTTTTATTTACTTATTTTTTTTACAAAATTTTATTTTTTATGTTTAAAGCAGCGATTTTTCTATTTTTTGAGCATGGAAATCGCAAGAAATAACTTTAAAAAATGTTTCTAAACTTGCCTCGATCATAAATTCAGCGCTATATTCTACGTCCTAAGTTAATTCTTGTCTATTCTTTCGTAAACAAATCAATTTCTTGGGTCAATAAGCTAGACCTGCTAAAGTGTTTGAAGGATGGATCTATTATGGTGTTGTTCGGGATAATGGGTGCGTTTATCTGCCCACGTAATTGTTTTCATCTGCGGCTCATCATTTAAGTACCATAGTAGGCAGGTACTGCCAACATTCGTGAGGTATTAATAAATAAAAAGCATACATACATAGTCCTCTCTGACCTTCTACTTATTCCCTGCGTCTAGGTAGGTGTAGTCCGTTTTCGACCCACGTTTTCTCACCACAAATAATAAAGGTATACCACAACATCCAGATCCGAACTAAATAAAATTTGTTCAGCGGTTTAGGTGTGAAAAGGTAACAGACAGATAGAGTTACTTACGCATTTATAATATTAGTATGGATAAACTCGTAGTTTATTTAAAAACTTTATGTAAACTTCACAGACTCGAAAAAACAGTTAGAAAAATGAAGGAGAAAATAATTTCCGCACTACCATGATGGTAGGGGAGGTGTCTGTCTGTAGTCGTCTGTAAAATCTTAATAAATAGCGGCGATGAGCTTGCAACATGAACCTGTATTTTTTAATTAACCAGAGATAAACAAATTGCAGTTCGAAATGGAATCCAGGAATAGAAACAAAGTTGAAATTTAAGGAAAACATGAGAAAGTTTCCCGGTGCTTCACCATTGCCAGTGGGTTATTTATAGACTGTTCGGCGCTAGAGCATCGATCCTTTCGATTTGAGGAACGTGTCTGTATGTAAATTCAAAGATTTGTATGTTCATTCAGTAGAAATAAGCATATTAAATTAAAAGCCCGCCCGGTCATCACACGGGTGTACTAATGAAGATTATAGGTTTTATTAATAATATTGGAACGAAGTTCCTTATCGCGCGTTGTGAAAGGGGGCTAGACGGAAAAAAATCTTACGAAAAGTTGTCACGAAAAGTTGTCACGACACTTTTTTGCTATAGTATATCTATTAATATATTATATCTATTAATTGTGTCGAGGTCGAGGTCGAGGTGGAAGTGGAGGTCGAGGTCGAGGTCGAGGTGGAGGTCGAGGTCGAGGTCGAGGTGGAGGTCGAGGTCGAGGTCGAGGTGGAGGTCGAGGTCGAGGTCGAAGTCGAAGTCAAAGTTGATTCCCCTTCCCTTGTCCCACGTTATTTTGTGAGAACTTCGTTCCATCCGGGTGTCCCTTGACACCTCTCAAGTTTTTGTTAATACCTTAGGTCACTTCTCTTCTTCTAACTTAAGAGTTTTGCTCTTGTCGGTGTAATAGATGCAGCTCTCTCCATCTGTTTATCTCCAGCGCCGCCTCCTTAACTTCCTTATACGACACGACAGCTATTTTCTCCTTTATCTGGCTCATGTAGCTTATTCGTGGCCTTCCTCTTCCTCTCTTCCCTTCAACCTTCCCTTCCATTATAGGTCACGTTATTGCAATTTTCATGGGAAACTCTGATTTGTTTTAAATAAAATATGGCCCACGCTTTTGTTTGGTAATGTACAACAAATAAAAACATTTTTCTTTAATATAGTTTTTAGTATTGATAATAGATAGCTATTTTATGATGTTTTGAAAAGATGCTAGCAGAAGTAGCTTGACAACAGAACAGTCTATATATTAACACCGTTAATTTAAAAATACCTAATCATAATCATCCTAAGCGTCAAAAATGCCTTAACACGAAACGCAAACACAATTCAAGCTACAGCCAATCGTCAACAACAAGCATTTTACAAATAAATAAAGTAGAAAGTTGATGACTACATTTCTGGATAAAAAGTAAATCCAAGCACACATTATCATAGAATACCAAAACTTCCTCGTCTGTTAGAGCCGCGAATAATTCTTTCACGCACAAGCTCATTCCGGAAGGGTTCCTGCCTGAGGCGCTCCATAAAAAGCGAAAGAATCGAGACCCGAGAGCTAACGTGAAATAAATTGCTGCCCTGCTAGGGATGGCAATCATTTAAATAATACATATTATGGTCGATAGGACTTAGACTAATGATCATTATATAAAAAAAATTGTCATCATCAATAATCACGACTGTAATCCCCAAGTACGGTAGACATCTTCTCAGGCGCTTAGACCCTTTGAAGATGTCTAGTGGGGGTAGTCAGAGGCACGTTATATTTGATACATGCCCATATTTTGCAGTAGTTAGCATTCCATATTCTATAATATACTTATATTATAAATGCGAAAATAACTCTGTCTTTCTGTCTGTGATGTTATCACAGCCATACCGCTAGGCCGATTGTGATTAAATTTAATATAGAGATAGTTTAAAGTCTTGGGACGGACATAGACTATGTTTTCCCAAGTTTTTTTTGAGATTTTCAGGAATTTCATTATTTTACGAAAAAGTCGTCAAAAATTTATTTCCAGAATCTACGCAAGTGTTATAATGGTCCATAGGACTTAGGCGCTAATGAGTCATTATAAATAATCGATACACAAAATATAATTTTGTATTATATTCTTAGACTACCCTTTGAAGATGTCTAGTGGGGGTAGTCAGAGGCACGTTATATTTGATACATGCCCATATTTTGCAGTAGTTAGCATTCCATATTCTATAATATACTTATATTATAAATGCGAAAGTAACTCTGTCTTTCTGTCTGTGATGTTATCACAGCCAAACCGCTAGGCCGATTGTGATTAAATTTAATATAGAGATAGTTTAAAGTCTTGGGACGGACATATGTTTTCCCAAGATTTTTTTTAGATTTTCAGGAATTTCATTATTTTACGATAAAGTCGTCAAAAATTTATTTCCAGAATCTACGCAAGTGTTATAATGGTCCATAGGACTTAGGCGCTAATGAGTCATTATAAATAATCGATACACAAAATATAATTTTGTATTATATTCTTAGACTGTTAATAACCAAGGCTCATTGTAGCGAGAATTCAAAGACAATTTCTGGTTAATCTGAGTTTATACTCAAAGCTTGCTTTTGTTATCATGTTGTTATTGCGTAGATTTTGAAATATTTGATTTGCTCACTTTTCAATCGATTTGAACTCGCCATCCCTACGTTCGGCTACAAAGTATGGGATAATCTGTGTTCTATACAAGGAAAACTCAAGGTGGGTGATGTGGCAATGTTGTCCGCAGCACCGGTTCTGAGATCCATCCGAGAAAACTTGGATTTGATTAACTTTGTTTAATGAAACCTTGTCGGCTGGTTTGCTGGTTGAATATATTAAAGTACTGGAAAGCGAGGGAAGCCACTGGATTTAAATTCAAGCCGCGGAGACAGAAAGCTCTGGTTACTTGCCATGTAAATACAACTCCTGTATAAGTAGATACGTTTATTGTTTGATAATGCATACTTGGATATGCATTATCATGATAATGCATACCTCTGTTATTAAAAAAACCGGGCAATTGCGAGTCGGACTCTCGCACGAAGGGTTCTGTACCATCACTACATAGTATAAAGCAAAGTCGCTTCCCGCGTATGTATGTTTGCTTATATCTTTAAAACTACACAACGGATTTTGATGCGGTTTTTTTTAATAGATAGAGTGATTCAGGAGGAAGGTTTATATGTATAATAACATGCTACCCGTGCGAAGCCGGGGCGGGTCGCTAGTTATCTATAAAAACGAAAAAATAAAACACGTTTGTTGTATGGGAAACACTTAAATGTTTATTTTATTCTGCTTTTAGTATTTGTTGTTATAGCGGCAACAGAAATACATCATCTGTGAAAATTTCAACAGCGGACAGCGGAGTCTTAGTAATAGGGTCCCGCTTTTACCCCTTGGGTACGGAACCTTAAAAACGCAATTCTTGTGGCTATATAAAGAATATGTTCTCACCATAAGATCTTGTTGGTAATAGAAACAAACTCTACATCCGCTGTCATCGACATAAAGCTCCACATTATTGGCAGTTCAGTCATACCAAGATTGAGCTGTTTAAGATCTATAAAAGCACGATACAAAACTATACAATAAACTTCAGAGAGATAAGTTTACACAGCACCAGAAGCCGCTGGGGCAGTTTCCAAACCGGTTAATTCAAGATGCACTGCTGGGCTATATAATTGATTCTACTAATAAAACCGATCCATTTTTTACCTTGCCACCATAATTTAAAGCTGGTACAGGAGTCATTAAAAACTATATAACTCAGGCACCCGGCCAGTCAGGTAGGAGCTATAAATACTTAAATAACATACCTACCTCTCTTCTATGTTCTGTGGTATATACAAAGTCCTGACCCCACACTAGAATTCCGTGGGAAACAGAAAATATACAAGTACCATAGTACAACAACACAACACCTAGATCTAGATCCGTAACAAAGTTTTGCAGATCATGAAATGAATTACAGTGACATAGTGACTGTAGTGTACTGATGTAGGTACCTACATGTTTGGGTGCCTGTGTGAATAATGAAAATATCAAATAAACGATTGACGTTCGGATGTCTCCGTCAAGATCGGACTTGCGGACGGACGACTGGAAGTCAAGCTAGACTGGAAATCTGTTTTGGTTATTGATCAAGGATCTCACCACCTTTGTAGGACACATAAGTGTGAACGTTACAGTGACGTACATAAAAACACAGTGTTTTGATCACCCCGAATAACCAACATTATTTTAACCATAGATTTTTTAGCAATCTCGACTTTTACTACAAGTTTTCACGCTAAAGTTGTTGGTGTCAGACTAAACTAAACTTAACGTCCATCCATCTCCTTCTGTTGTGTATAGAGTAAAAGAGATGGCAAAATCGTCTTTAATACCTACATAGTGCGAGTGCTAATGTGTTTTTGAAACAGAAGTTGACTACTTACTTCCGAGATTGTCGGTACAATGGGGCGTTCAGCCCTGCATTCTTTTATGTAATTACTTAAACGAAAAAAAAGATAATAACAAGTTTAATAACAGTGGCCAGACGAAGGATCAACTTATATTTAAAATTCTCGAAAGGGTTTTTTAGATCTTATTAAGGAGATACTTCAAATTTTCGGCCAGATTAAATAGAAAGTTTCATATAACGCATTATTTAAAAAAAAAATTTTAGGAGCCTTTTTCGAATGTTAAATCTATCTAAAAAATACCACTAGTGTTTCCGTTTTTAAATTGAATAAATAAAATTGTAAAGTTATGTATGCCTTAAAATTTTGCAAATATTGAAAAAAACACGATCAAAATTACAAAAAACTATCACCATAAAGAGGGAAATTATGCATTTAATAACAGATAAAGAAGTTATTGGTACGCGTTAAAAATAAAAGTTAAAGTTAAATAGGTATAAAAAGATAAAACAGTCATAAATTCGGAAAAATATAAAAGATAATGTCCACAATTACTGAACAACTCTCAAATTAATTTGATAGCCAGATAAGTAAAGTGACTTCTAAAGTAAAGATAAGATATTTCAAGCGGTTGAATGAATTTCCTTTGGATGAATTGCCTCGATATAATTTATAACAGAAAATTGAACATTTAGAATCGAAATCTAAATTTTAGATGGGCGAAGCGATTTGGACGTATTCTCAAATAATCGTTTGAATGACTAAACAATTTTATACGTAATAGCTTCCGCCAGCGGCACCACTCGCGTGGTATCTGGTTAAAATTATCTAATTATACTCATACTATTCCAGAACATGAGCTAGTTAGATATTCAAAGTTTAATTAAAATCGGTCGTTTGAGTGTGACCACAAATATCTAAACATCTGTAAAGGTTTATAATTTTAGCTCATGTCAGACTCAATTTCAAATAATTCCAATTACGAGAGATAGTTTCCCGAGTTCATATTTCTTAGCGACAAGTTCTACAATTCTAATTCGTAGAAACGAGCTTGATTATTTTGTTCCTATTTTAAACAATAATTAAAAAAAAATACTCACTACTGTAATTCCCAAGTAGGCACGTTATACAGCCTGGCTATCAAATTTTTGAATAATTTTTTTAGTCAGAGGCACAACATAACATTTGGCAAATCCACCTCTTACAGTAGGAAACTTAACATCGTTGCTAAATCTGCATATAGTATCAACGTATTTTATAGTTTAGTTATACTAATCTAAACCACTAAGTGTACCGAATAACAAATGGTCGGTGACAAAAGGCCGCCATTCGAGCCGGCAGGCGCGGAAATTCAGTTATTCCAGGACCCTAATTTGCCTAGGCTTTGGTGCGGTGAACTACCCATCAGAAAGATGTATTTGTTACCAAAAACCGGCACGCTATATTGACGTGACGCACGCACCAGTTGACGTCAAGCAGCGGCCGGTTCAAGAAGAGGAAGAAGAAGATACCGGCACGCTATCTCAAGCTGCCCTATAACTTGACTGGCCTCATAGCTCAGTTGGTAGTAGCTCTGCCTTCTGTGCTGTAGGTTGTGTTCGAATACTACATAGGATAAAAAATTGTGTGATATACATAGGTGTTTATACATACATACATGTTTAATAAATATGTATTTACAAAAAAAGTATATATAATATTGTATCAGATAATTGGTTCCAAAATTATATACTTTTTTTTTATATATTCTCATTTTACTTAGTTTGGGGTTAGATGGCGCTGTGCGTAAAGTCCACCAATAATATCAATGTAACTTTGGTCCTATACCATTTGCTGTTTGTCATCTTGCGTGGAGCCGGTGCCGGTATACGCCAGTAAGAACCGGCAATATCGGTGGACAGTCGGCGTCAACCTGTTTCTTATATACATTTGGCTTTTTGAAAGGTGTCTACCTGCCCGGCATAACTAATATGAGCAATTAGTTGTTACTAATTTCACTGGGTTTATGGATTTTAAGCAGGTCGCGTTGCTACTTTGCTAGTCTGTTTAGCTATTACTAGAAATAGTCTGAAGATCTGAGAGGATGTCTACCGTACTTGGGGATTACAGTCGTGATCCTATTTATTTTATTTATTTATACCAAGTTAAAAATAAAAGAAATAGTACCAAATTAAAAATAAATACATACCTTTAGGTTTTCATATCAAGTTAAAGGTAGGTTAGGTGACTTTAAAACCGGGGATTTATCTACTGAATATTTGGTTTAAAAAGATACAAGCACCTACCGTCCAGCAACACATTAGATATCCACCTTAAAAGAAATAATGAATATTTTTTACCAATAAAAAGATTGTCAGTATTATAAAATAAAGCCAAAGATGGTGTGGTGATATAAATAAACGCAGTGTATTTTCAGTAAAAACCATACCATGTATTTTGTTTCACGAGCCGAGGAATTTAAAACAAATAAAAATTTAATCACCTTGGGTACTGTCTCACCCCACACTAGAATTCCCTGCATCATAGATATCGATAAAGAGTAGGTACTTATTAGAAAAATAAACAAAGGAAATAGATATATGAAAACATGGAATTTACTGCTGTTCCAGCCTCACAGCAATTCTCAGAAGATTCGCGTAAGGCAATCCTAATCCTAATAATATTATAAATGTGAAAGTTTGTGAGTTTGTATGTATGTTTGTTCCTCAATCAGGCCTAAACGACAAAAAGGATTAAGTTGAAATTTGCCGTAGATGAAGATATAATACCCGAATAAATAATAGACTACTTTAAAATATAAAAAACATGCCAAAAACAATAAAAAAACGCAAAAGGGATGATTTCTGTATAGATGGCGCTGATGTGCAACAAATCTGACATCACAGACTAAAAACATTCAGTTTTTTCTATTCGATTATTGAAATTTGTCAGGACAACGTCTGTCACTGGTCGGCTAGTAAGATCTAAACGATGTTGAGCTTCACAGTTTACTGCAGTAAGCTTTCCAGTGTGCAACGAGTAGGTACCTACAGGTACTCGAGCATGCGAACCAGTTGGACTCGTCAATAAAACCCAGTTTATCTGCAACACGCCAGAACAACTTTAGAAACCGCAATAATTGATCAGAGACCGAGATAAATGAGACAGGATCATTATTTCAGTAACAGATAACTTTGAAGAAGCGTTACAAATGAGTAGCTTTTGTAGCAAACTTTTTAGGGTTCCGTACCCAAAGGGTAAAAACGGGACCCTATCACTAAGAGTTCGCTGTCCGTCTGTCTGTCACAGGGCTGTATCTCACGAACCGTGATAGCTAGATACCTGAAATTTTCACAGATTATGTATTAATATTGCCGCTATAACAACAAATACTAAAAAGAGAATAAAATAAATATTTTAGTGGGGCTCCCATACAAAAACCGTTTTTGGCGTTTTTTATAGATGGTACGGAACCCTTCGTGCGCGAGTCCGACTCGCACTTGGCTGGTTTTTTAATTTAGACAGCATGTTGTTGCAATTTATATTTTTTGATGCACTGAGATACTGTCTCACAAGTGGAATTTTAAAATATATATCAGTTATTAGTATTTGTATATTGATGCAATGTACTTGCAACCTGACACGTATGAATACCAAATGTAAAGTTTGGACGTGCCGCGTGCCCTTAGATATCTTCAAAGATATAAATGCAGCAAGAAATGATAGGATGTCTTGGGGACTCTCGTACTTGGGGATTACAGTCGTGATTCGTGATTCCTATTACATTATTATTTTTCTTAAGATTCTACTCCTCAGTTTCATCAGCCCTATCGTTGTGCCGTCGGTATTCATTCTGCTCTACACAGTTATGGCGAGTGAACATGAATAGATATTACGCAGTCTAATAACTAAATCTACGGTTAATGTTCGAAACTGTACAACGTACCTTCTCGAGGATTAGTGCCGAACTAAGTAGTTTCGCAATAAATTAATGTATTTGCCAAAGTTCGCCTCGTAGGTTAGGTATAATACTGTTTCCAAGTTTAGTTCAGAATTTAGATAATAAGATAAAGTTTAACATGCTTGTATTAAGGGGCTCCCAGTCGACGATTGCTCTTTTTCGAAACGAAAAAAGAAATACTTCTGAACAAGCCACATCTCCTATTTTTATAAGTATATTACTTCAGGTTCCTACCTAGATTTCTATTAAGCTGAAAACATAATAGCAGAAACTTTTCACGATAAAGATATTATTTCAAAATGATACGTTTTAGAATTTATGATCGAAATATTTTATATACCTACTATTAAAATCAACTTGTGATTTATTGTTAAAGATAGGTAATATGTAGATCTAGATTTCTATTAGAATAGATTTTTGATAAGTAATTATACCTAATTTATATCATTCATTTATTCGAAAAGCTAAGGCGGACCACGCGCCGACGTGTGTTTGTCGTCATTGCAGCAGTCGGTAGGATTATTTATAGAAGTGATTAAAGATGGGTACATCTTTATTCACATATACTATACATTATAAAATAGGAGATGTGGCTCGTTCACAAGTATTTCTTTTTTCGTTTTGAACAAAAACAATCGTCGACTGGGAGCGCCTTAAGAGCTCTTTTCTCTTAGATGTGGCACAGGTTGTGGTTAATATGAAGCAGGCTCATATACCAAAGAAATTTTGAGAATAATCATGGAATATTTCAACACTGTACTCGTTTCTGAATGTTTGACAGAACTTAGTATTACAGAGTGGATAATGTTACTTATATACTCGTACATATACTAAATCCAAAACACATAGCGGAACAAGTGACTACTACAATAACAATAAGAGGCCCCCACTTACCTTAAATGTAGCCTTTACCTGCCAGTATGTATTTTATTTACTTTATGTTGGCTCGTGTGTTTACCTGAAAAGTACAAAAAATATTCAATAAAATGTAAAGTAATTTTGTTGAATTCTTTGCTCACTTAAACAATAGTACCTGGATGACCGAGCTTTGTTCGGTATTTCATTGCCTGAAAACACGGATGAAATTACGTTTTCAACCTAGCTAGATCGATTTATCGTCCCCTTTATACTAAATTTCATGAAAATCGTTGGAGCCGTTTCCGAGATTCAGATTATATATAAACAAGAATTGCTCGTTTAAAGATATTAGATTAATTCTCATGAAAGTGATGCAATGGAATACAAGAACAAAGGCCTATTAGGCGTAGCTAGTATTTATAGGTATTCGAACACGCAAAGGGAATCCCTAATAGAATTATCCCTAACCCTTTGTTTGAGCTAAGCATACCTAATGCGTATCCCCGGATTTCATTCCGTGGCTATAAATTTTATAAAATTTAATCCCTTTATCGTGCCGGCCACTCTGGACGCTGCTGGTTCTAAAGGGAATAGGTATGGATTAGACGCAGCCGGGGATTAGTGTTTGGTATGGGTTTATAAGCTTCAGGAGGTCAAAGTTTTGGGTGTCGTGTTAGCTACTTTATGTATGCACAAGCAGAATATTGTAATTACCAATTCAACGAACCGCGACAAATTTATTATGTTAGGTACTAGCTAAACCAACAGGCGTTATCCTGTCCAAAGAACTTTCAGTTTTACAAGAATTGAATAATTCTCCAGTAGATCTTTTCTCAAATGATGATGTTTCATATTGCTGCATAATTTATTTATATCTTTTACATAAAATTCGCGTGTGTTGACAGTTTTTTATTAAAACAATTCTGTATATTTGAGAATGTGTATATTACCTATTCTCATATTATGAGAAAAGGTCGTAGGGTATTTTTTATACTTACCCCTAAGTGATGGCATAAAGTTCGGGAAATCTGAAAGTATTTTTTTCTGTAGGATTATTGAAATCTGACAGGACAACGTCTGTCGGAACAGCTAGTGAAGTATCTACCTAAGTAATGCTGTTTTAAGTATTTATATAGGTACCTTTGAAGTGGCACAGTACGTTAGCTTTAATCATTTCGTCTGTGTTAAAGAAATTTAAATAAGTAATTTATGATAAATACATAAGAGAGTCGAGGCTTCATTTTTACATCCATACAGCCCCCGTATAAGGGCTAATTGTGGGAGCCTTTGGGGGAGTAACTGCCATTAGGGGTCACACTAACCTGTAATGTCTTTGAATCATTGATCTTGTAATTGGATGTTCTGTCTGAACATTAGGACTGGGACATAAAGCTTTTTAAAAAAATCGTATCTGAATCAGATTTCAAGTTTCAATATCGGATATCAAAACTATATTTCATTAGATATTGTGCGTATCGCCAATTTTTATTACAATATCGTATTGTAACACCGATTCGTATCGAAATTTGATATTCGATGCGAGTCGATATTGTAGGTTTTATAAAACTATGTTTGGAGCAAATCAAATACAGAATCTTTTTCCAGGTTTAGGAATGGCTGCATTCTTTATTTATACATTTTCAAGTACTCAATTTCTTGAGACTTATTAAATATGTTTTTCGATAGTAAATTATGCAGAAGTATTTAGAAGATAATTTATAAAATACTAGCTGCTCGCCCCGGTTTCGCACGGGTAGTACCTGGAGTCTACCGATTTTGTGCAAACTTCACATAAACCATCTACTAAATAGTCCGAACAAAGCCTGAACATTTGGTTTGGATAGGTGAGCTCGTTCTTGAGTTATAAAATTACAACAAAAAGTGGCATTGAATTTTATATACATATATAGATTTTACTTATTTATAAGTGTTTTTTTGTTTTTTATTGGTTTACTGCTCTAATCCAGCGGACGGTGTGGGTACTTGTATGTATATAGCTCGCGCTTAGTCGCACGTGGCCGTACCCCAACAATACTCACGCAATATCCAGTGATATTGTATTATATAGATTTCGAACGACGCCAGTATACGGATTTCAGATATCGTACCGATATTTAGATTTCGTATCTATGTATGGTCTGTATCGCCCACCTCTACTGAACATTTATGTTCCACAGCTAAAGATCACTGGATGTACTGAATATTTTGTGAGGCAGCACTATATCGTACCTACTTATATGCGAGTACATATCGCCTAAAGCCATTAGGATGAGAAGAGTAGGTAAGTGTTGCGCATGTTGTGATGGATGTTTTTAAAAATGTACCTACGTACTAGTAAACTGAAAATCAGAGCTGCATCTTGCTGTTTCCAACATATAGCTGAGTGGTAACCAATTTGCTGTCAATGTTGTTATTATTAAACTTTCTTTCTTAAACTAGTAAAGTGCATATTATAAAATTTATAAATGTAAATGCAAGTGAAAACTTGTATATTTACAACCGTGATCGAGTCTAAGCAGGTAGAATTGATATGTTATAATTATCTCATCAAGCCAGCGACAAAAGTATGGTGTTTATTTGAAACGACACGCACGTTGGAGAATGGTAAAATCATTATAGCTTACCACTTTTTAATGGTTGCTTATATTATGGTATTAATGTGTCTTTTGACTGATACTGAGATGACTCGAAAAAGCCATCATGAAACTTAAGAGTCTGAAGTCAAGGAGACAAGTTTTTGATTTTGCAGAGAGCTTTATAAAGAAAGGTGGATAAATGATTTAAATGTACTCGTAAATGCAAAATTATCAGCGTATGGCATAAATAACTTTAGGGTTTTATTTATCCAAATTAAAGATAGAATCTTTCTAATTCTGACTAGATTTAAGAGGTAAAAGAAGTAAATCGTGTTTCTATCTTTAATTTGGATAAATAAAACCCTAAAGTTAGCTATGCCATACACTGAACCGCCAGAACCTTTTGCAAATTTTGAGAAAACCTTGATATAAATGATGTAAAAAATGTACTCACATCTTAACTAAAAAACAAAATTTATGATATTGAAAATATATATATCCATGGCAAAAGTTAGAAAACAGGACTTAACGTAATCACATTGTTTCCAGTCCCCTAGGCAAGGGTTTTAATAATTTTAAAATCCATTTACAAATGGAAACGGGTCTAACCGAATCCTCGAGGGAAGGGAAGGGAAAGCTACCATGCTCTAACTATGATATAGTTAGGAGCAAACCTAGTAGGAATAAGTTCATTTAAATTTATTGTTTTCGGATTATTAATTGCGAAGAAACCTACTGCGAGTCACCACAACGAGAAATTGCATGTTTTAAGAGTTCAATAAGAAGGTGTGTCAATCAATATCTATACTAATATTATAAAGAGGAAAGATTTGATTGTTCGTTTGTTTGTTTGTTTTTTTGTTTGTTTGCATCGAATAGGCTCCGAAACTACTGAACCGATTTGAAAAATTATTTCACCATTAGAATCCCACATTATCCCTGATGAACGTAGGCTATAGAATATTTTCAAAAATTATCGAAGTTATCCTTTTAAATTCGTTATATATATTATATACTACTACCGTGATTTTTATCGCATGAACACGTTGAAACTATAAGGGTTTCTTGTAGACTACGAAACCCTAAAAAGCTCAGCAAAAGATTCAAGGCTACAATAAATCAATGTTTGGTAAAATTGCAACGAACATTGCGAAGCTCTGCTAAGCGCGTGAGTCCAATAATCATTAATTACATTTTCACTCGTTTTTACATTGCTGAAAGCTGGACCCCTTGTCACGTACGAAAGATAATAATTTATCTGATTAATGGCCACATTTTTTTGTACCTTTTCGCCTTTTGTTTCGTACTTGTAATGCCGTTAGCATTCGCGAATGAGTTTAACACAGGCAGAAGAGTAGACTGTGTTTTTAGGGTTCCGTACCCAAAAGGTAAAAACGGGACCCTATTACTAAGACTTCGTTGTCCGTATGTCTATCACAGGGCTGTATCTCATGAACCGTGATAAATAGACATTTGAAATTTTCACAGATGATGTATTTCTGTTGCCGCTATAACAACAAATCTAAAAACAGAATAAAATCAATATTTAAGTGGGGTTCCCGTACAACAAACCTGTTTTTTTTACGGAACCCTTCGTGCGCGAGTCCTACTCGCACTTGGTCGGTTTTATTATGATAGAGCACGTATACTAACTGCTACCCGCGCCTTCACACGCCCATGAATTACTCACCAGCTCACGAAATATCTCTATTCAAAATGCTAACGCTATCATGTCGATCCGATAGTCAATACCTACTCAGTTGCCATTTAAAAAGGTTTTTGAGATAATCTGGCTTCTTAATGCAAGTGGGTCCCTAATTTAGTGCCTAGTATAAAGCGTACTCTGGTAATAAGTGGAAGACTAGTAAACCTCATTCCCTATTCATGGAAAGAAAGTTCTGTCGCCGGGAAGATAATTATTTTGGCTCCTTGGAAGGCAAAACACAACTTTCGCCGTTACGCCGTTTCCGGAGAGACATAATAAAATTGGACTCAATCTGACAAATGTGCTGTCGTCCTTTTTTCCCCTTTTAAATATCCATGGCAAGGAATAGGGTATTATTTTATCGAGATTGTCTTTTTTCAGCAATCGTTTTATGAAGTAATGGAATCTTCTTTTGCGTGAATATAAATTACTAGCCGACCCGTGACAGACGTCCTGTCAAATTTCAATAATCGAATAGAAAAGACTGAATGTTTTTAGTCTGCGATGTCAGATTTGTTGCACATCAGCGCTATCTATACAGAAATCATCCCTTTTGCGTTTTTTATCGTTTTGGTGATGTTTTTCATATTTTAAAGTAGTCTATTATTTATTCGGGCATTATATCTACATTTACAGAAAATTTCAACTTAATCCGTTTTGTCGTTTAGGTCTGATTGGGAAACAAACATATATACAAACTCACAAACTTTCGCATTTATAATATTACTAGCCGACCCGTGACAAACGTTGTTCTGACAATTTTTTTTTTGTAATAATCACATCGGTAAAAGCTATTTCAGGCATCTTTCAATTTTATCAATAAAAACCTTGTACTGATAAAATAAATTACGAATTGGTAGAATGTGTATCATTCATTAGTCAAAACTGCGTTGCTATGACGACTAAATGTTTTTAGGTTGTGATGTCAGATTTGTTGCACACCAACGCCATCTATACCAAAATCATAATTTTTGCATTTTTTATAATTTAGAGGTTGTTTTTCGTATTATAAGTTCCCTCTTTATTTATTCAGATTTTTTATCTACAGCAAATTTCATCTTAATCCGTTTTGTCGTTTATTTTTGATTAGGGAACAAACATAGCAGACACTTATCACAAACTTTCGCATTTATAATATTATTAGGATTAGGATTAAGATTAGGATTATTGGAACCCTTATAGGATGCAAATTTTATAATTTCGTGACTTCGTTGACTTCGTAAACAGATCATTTACATCGTAAACAATGGTGTCGATTCTGTTGGCACCGAGCTAAGCCTAAAATTTCCTAAAATCAAATTAAAGCAATTTCGCTCATATTCCTTTACGTTAAAGTCTAAATTAGAGTAGGTGGCGATTATGTTGTGTCCATTTTACAATTTGGCAATAAGAGGATCGTGTTTTAACACGATCCTCTTATTCCTATTACGTTAAAGTCTCAATTCGCGTAACCACAGGATGACAGTTTTAAAACGTAGCCTAGTTTTAAGTAATTTAACGGTTTTTTACGTAAATTTAGTAAGCATATAAAAAGGTGCTGACTAAAGTGAAATTTTGACTTTATTATTTTTTCAAGCACTACCGAAATATACGAAAAAAAAACGTAATTTTAAAAATATTCTAAATTTAAGAATTCGTCCATTTATAGGTTACTCTAATTTAGACTTTAACATAAAGGAATATGAGCGAAATTGCTTTAATTTGATTTTAGGAAATTTTAGGCTTTGCTCGGTGCCAACAGAATCGACACCAATATGTGTTTTTACACGGATGAATCTGCAGCGGTGTCTATATGTCAGGCAGACAGGACTTTAGGCTTTGATTATTATAGAAAATTGATAGCAGCACGAGCGATAGTTAAACTCGACGAGTGCAGTGCAGCAATAACAGTCAGCTTTCCGAAATAAACATCCCAGAGTTAGTTAACTAATAAAAACAGCGAGCTTGTGCTTTTAGGCAGCAATAATATTATTATTTCTATGTACGAGCTAATGCGGTTCGGTATAAAAGTTTAACGTACGAACACGGCCATAATTTTCACGGAAGTCGTAAAGAGACGTGTACACCACTCGGCGGCCATGTTGGAAATGGCGTGTTTTGGCGGGAAACCCCGGTCTTACAATGTTGTTTTCCCGTGCATGGAAAGAAAAATGTTCAGGGGCCGTACCACAAGCTCGAAAACAATACCAAAACAATGTTACTCACGGTGCGAAAGTGACAACGCAATACGAACTCGCTTAGCGTTGTCACTTTCGCACAGCGAGTATTATTGCTTTGATGTTACTTTAAAATCTTGTGGCATGGCCCCGGGTGAAGCTAATAGCTTGAAAAACACGCATCTACTTGTATAGAAAACATGTAAACGTGTAAAATTGCAAACCATTGATTCTGTATCGGCTCTTTTTAAGTCTTTACGTTACGATATTATATTGAGAAAATAAGAGTTTTCTAAAGCCTATAGCACCACATTCTATATACAAACACATTTCTTTATTTATTATTATATAAATTATTACAATTATAAGCTTATACCCGCGACGTCGGTCGTCCGCATAGATCTAGGAAATAGATTTTTAACGACTTAATCTTATAACATTTAAATTCCTGAAAATCAAAAGAAAATGTTGGGGAAAAAAGTAGCTTTTGTCCGTCCCAAGACTTCAAACTATCTCTATATGAAATTTGATAACAATCGGCTCAGCGGTTTGGCCGTGATAACGTCACAGACACACATACAGACAAGAGTTACTTTCGCATTTATAATATTAGTATACATGCGTGCCGTGTCGGTACTCAGTAGGTATGTTTCGCGTTTTCGATGTTGTGATTTGTATTTTTCCGTACAAATAATAATCTGCCTAAAAAAACACTGTTTTCCTTTATTAATTAATATTTGAAACGTGTATTTATAGCATTATTACATTTTTATTTATCCCGACATTTCGACGGTGTTACAACAATCGTAGTTGAGGAGAAACTCTTAATTAAGTTATGTGTTCTGATCGCGAAAGTAGTTTTCCTTTGTCTGCAATTAAATTATCAAAGAGGCTTGACGTCAGACAGGTGGCAGGTTGTAAAACATACGCTCTTCGCAACATGTTTGTCAACATGTTGTGGCGACTTCACAAGTAGAAGAAAATGATGATGTCTGCAATTAATTATTTTTCAAACTATCGTGATTAGTAGACAAAACTATAGATTTTTATACAGGTCTTTATCACATAATCTATCTAATGAGTCTGCCCGCGACCATGGCTACTGTAACATAGTCGAAACGTCGGAAAAATAAATTAAAGGTAAAATTACGTGATAAAGACCCATGTAAAAATCTATAGTTATGTCTGCAATGAAATACAACACAACCGATACCTAGTAGATACGTAAACCATGGTATATCAGAAATTACAACCCCAACTGCCCCCAAAATAAAGTAAACAGCATTGTTATTTAGATTAGATGTTAAAACAACAGAATGGAAATAGGGTTCCGTTGACGTGCAGTGGGCTGGAAAATGTTTGTTTATTAATACACACACAAAGTCATATAATGGTCACACATACGCTCTCATCAGACATTACAATTTAAACACTTTATTCCAAAAACTTAAATATAACTTACTAGCAGTCCGCCCCGGCATCGCACGGTGTAATAATGATTTTATGGCATTTTTTTTCAACCTTTTGTTATTGAAGTTTTAGTAATTCCCTATTTTATTTTATTTTAATCAAAAATAATGTAACATTCTAATAGTGAAACAATTTATGAAAACGGTCCAGGTGTTTTTTAGTTTATTCGTTACAAACATACAAAAATACAAATATTTCCTCTTTTTAATATTAGTATGTACAAACAACACGCTACCAAAGCAAGAACAGGTTAAAAAATCGTAACATTTTAAGTCCCTAACAAAAGCAAACCTAAACCCCCAGTTGATTTTAACTGGGTGATATTTTGCGATCAAAAAGTTTTGCAGTGAGGGGCTCTAAGCATAAACTTTTAACTGACAGAAGGGGAAGGGAAGCTACTTGATTTGACAGGAGTTATACCTCTCATGTTGCAAAGTTAAAAGCAGTAAAATCATATTTATTTTGATTTGCAAATTAAAGTCGGCAAGTCACGGCATTCGGAAATGACATCCATTACCACAAACCGAGTTAATCGTAGAGATATGAAGCTTTGATATCAATAAAAACCGGCCAAGTGCGAGTCGGACTCGCGCTTATTTTATGCTGTTTTTCGTATTTGTTATAGCGGCAACAGAAATACATAATCTGTGAAAATTTCAACTATCTAGCTGTCACGGTTCATGAGATACAGCCCTGTGACAGACAGACGGACAGACGGACAGCGAAGTCTTAGTAATAGGGTCCCGTTTTTACCCTTTGGGTACGGAACCCTAAAAACGATAAGAACGAGGTCATGTAACGAGAAGAATGTGGATGGATGTAGACATTGAGGTAGTCCAAAGAAAAGATGAATGGACTGTGTGAAAGATGACATCGGTAAGATAGGAGTGAGTCAGGAGATGACGGCTGATAGAGGGAAATGGAAGAAGTACACATGTTGTACCGACCCCACTTAAGTGGGATAAAGGCAGGAAGATGATGATGATGATCACTACAAACCCAAGGTACCTACCTAAGTAATCATAATAAGTGAGATGCAACGATATTTCGCAGATACTTATCATCTATACTAATACTAGCTGTCCCGACAGACGTTGTCCTGTCAAATGTCAATAATCCCACAGAAAAAAACACCTAGGGGTATGAAAAATAGATGTTGGCCGATTCTCAGACCTACTCAATATGCTCACAAAATTTCATGAGAATCGGTCAAGCCGTTTCGGAGGAGTACGGTAACTAACATTGTGACATGGAAATTTTATATATTACACTAGCGACCCGCCCCGGCTTCGCACGGATTTAATACATATAAACCTTCCTCCTGAATCACTCTATCTATTAAAAAAAACCGCATCAAAATCCGTTGTGTAGTCTTAAAGATATAAGCAAACATACATACATACGCGGGAAGCGGAAAGCGACTTTGCTTTATACTATGTAGTAAAGAAGATTATAAGTGCGAAAGTAACTCTGTCTGTGTCGTTATCACGGCCAAACCGCCGCTGGGCCGATTGTAATTTTTTAGTCTTGGAACGGACATAGGCTTCTTTTTTTCCAAAATGTTTCTTTCGATTTTCAGGTATATCACGATAAAGTCATCAAAAATAGTTTTTCTGAATCTACATGGACGAAGTCGCGGGTACTTTATGATGTACTTTATGACACTATGCTATTTGTTATTATGTTGTAGGTACTTAATCTGTGAAAACGATAAAATGTTATCAGACATCTAAACCAAGCTTTCTTAGAAACTGGTCGGTTCCTTTATTCCACGGCACGAAATGAACCCATTTACTTTACTTCTGTACCTAGCCAACCTATTCTTTTGCGATAAACCGACTAACAACTCAATCTTGCAATACATAAAGCATTTATTTAAAACATACATAGATAAACTGGTGGTTTATGGTAGAGTCAATACCCTAACATTTTAGTGACAGCTGATATCATTCACAAATCAGTCTTAGAATATTAACCTGGGGCCATACCACAAGGTCCTAAAGTAGTATCAAAACAATATTACTCATGGTGCGAAAGTGACAATATTTTCGCACTGTGAGTAATATTGTTTTGATATTACTTTTGAACTTGTGGTCTGGCCCCTGGTTTGTTTTGTACCTCTTTTTAAAGGCATGGATATAAGTGTCGTTTATGGAACAAAAATTTTCAACAAATTTTAAAAGATCTGGAAGTAGAATAGATTATAACTTCATTCAAAATTGGGCATGCCTCTCAGATCGATAGATATGAGTGCGGAGTGCATGGAGCGTACTGTAAGGGTAGGTACCGCAATGTATACGTGCAAGGGTCCTCCCCTCTGAGTCATAAAGAGGGTGGCGTGCTCCCTCTCACTTTTGAGGGTTTGGTCGATACTGCTCTCTTTTGTTTTCGCACTTTGAACGCACTGTGTTCCGTTTTGAGTTCTCTAAACTATTTTAGATAGTGCGTTTGTGCGTTTGAAGACATTTCGAATCGCGAAAAAACAATAAAAAATATCTATAGAGACCTAGCATAGGTAGAGTTTTTTATGGTGATAAAATCCTAAATATGTAAAAGTTTATGTCGAAGAACCAAGGTTGCCGACGTAGCTTGTAGCTAGCAGAACCGACAACTACAAGTAAAATATCAGTTTGTGACGAGAACCGGAAAACGCAGCAGACCAAGGCAACACCCAAATAATATCCTAATCCTAATGTAATATTATAAATGCAAGTTTGTGAGTTTTTTGTGCCCTCATCAGGCCTAAACGATAAAACGGATTAAGATGAAATATGCAGTGGATGTAGTTGTTATAATGCCCGAATAAAACATACAACTTCAAAATCATCCGATAAAAAAACGCACAAAAGATGATTTTGATATAGATGGCACTGGTGTGCATAAAATGTGACATCCGTGTTGACATCAGTCGTCATAGCAACGTGCGTTACTCTGTGCGATTATCGAAATTTGGACCTGACAACGTCTGTCGCGGGTCTGCTAGTTAGATAAAGTCAAAATAATCGGTCGGAAAACAGACCCTCGTATTCAAGACCGACACTATAAGAAAAGAACACGCACCCACAGTGGACGAAATCTTTTTTCATAAAAATCACGCGCAAATTCAAGCGTTGTTTATGAAAAAAGATTTCGTCCACTGTGGGTGCGTGTTCTTACAGTGTCGTTCCTGAATACGAGGGTATGTCTTGTAGTGAACGTTGTCCGGTTGATAACATTTTCCAAACCCTGTTCCCTAGAGTTGAACGACGCGTTTCTATGCAATTGCACCCTAAAGTTCAACGACCGGAAAGACCCAAAAGTTTGAGGGTGACTGTTCTCTCTCCTCACCTCATCAATCTAAATAAAACTACTGTAATGGTGTCCAGCCAGGATAATCCTGGGCTGTCGTTGAAAAAAGACGACGACGTTCTAAGATATAAACCGAAACTGTTCCCCATATTCTTAGTTATCACCTCGAAATATCTCCACCACGACTCGACCTCGAAACAATGTTTTGGTAGGTTTAGTTGATAAAATTAACTCGAGTTTGCCTTTAGTCGAGGATTACTGAACTGTCATCTCAAGGTATCTCGAGATGTACTTTGACATTCCTCCACAGCTTGCGTGTGACGGTTTATTTAATGCAACCTGTCACGTATGGAATGCTAACTACGGCAAAATGTGGGCATGTGCCAAATATGTTTGGACGTGCCTCTGACTACCCCAACTAGACATCTCTAAAGGATCTAAGAGTCTGGAGATCTGAGAAAATGTCTACCGTACTTGGGGATTACAGTCGTGATCCTATTTATTTTTATTTTATTTTTTTAACTCCTCGGACTGATGAAGTAATGACGTAATTGAAGAACCTCCAAAATATCGATGTAAGATACCAAACTTGAGGAAAAGTTGAGGTGCCTCGAAAGAGTTTGAGTCGAGGTAGAGTCAAGGTTACAACTAAGCATTAGGGGGTAAGTCTTGAACCACACATGACTCATATTTTTGGTGTGAAACGGTTAATAAATAATAACACTATTTGAATAGAGCTCAAGTTGAAAGTTGAAAGCCCTCAAGTTGACAGGGCCATAACAAATGGGCCAGATAAGAAGCAAATACAGTGCCGGGTGATTTCCATTTACAGGGCAAATTGTGTTCATAAATCAGCTTTATAAGGGCTTCTCAGTAAAGCTCTACATACAGCAACGAACGAGATCACTCCGGCAAACATCGTTTCGCTAGTTCCATCTACATTTTGCATTTAAATTAAGGCCAAATATAAAACTAATTGTCAAAAAATACTACACCTAATAATTGTGATTAGTTTTTCACTTCTTTTCTACAATTCGTTGGAAACGAACAGACTTACATTGTTAGAGAAAATATCAAAATAAAAAATGAAAAAAGAAGTTACAAAACAAGGTTTATTTACGTTCAAAATTCAAGACATACGCGCACAACACATGGCCGCTCTGCAACCTTCCACAATAAATATACAAGGTCTCCACACTACCACTGCTAAAAGGAAAAGCACAACATCAGAGAACTGCTTCCAGATATTCAGCATACTAAGATATGGTCGGTTAAACCAGTAATTAACGGCAAACCAGGGCTTTTTCCTCGGACCGCTGCTAAAATTGGCAAGTTCGCTAATATTTTTCCTATCTGTATAATACTTGTTTATCAAATAATTCGTCCTAGAACATTCCTGCAACTTGTGCTTTCTAGAGCACAACATACAGTCAACAGTAGAACCTAGCTTAGGGATATCAAATATTGATTTATCTAGCAGCATACAATCGCCCGTTCGTTCATATTTATTTTTATCATTAATAACTTTTATAGGTTTTATTTTCTTCTGTTGGCTTTGTACGGTAAGATTTTTAATGTTTTTCTTCATTGGCTGTATTTTTTTTATTTTGATAATGCTTTTATTTTCTTTAGGATAGTTCGCGCACGCACAAGTTGAAAAGCAAACGCAAATGTCACCATTTGTTTTTTTTATTCCGTTAGCTTTTGATTTAGAACTAGTTATTTTACAAGCGCAAGTTCTGATATTAGTATTTTTTATGATTTCAGGTTTAGTCGTCTTAATTTTCTTTAAGTCTTTTGCTAAAACTGGCCCATTTCTCTGTTCACTATATTTCAAAAATATTTCATTTCTCGGAGGCTTTTTACTCTTACAAATACAACATGATTTTCTATCCCCGGAATGAATTATTTGCGAAATTTGGGAATTTATAAATTTGCCTTTGCATTTACTTAATTTCCGGACACACTGAAATAAAAATCCCGGATTTTTTGGTTTATCAGGAATAGCTAAAGATTTAACGTTCGCCTTTGTAGCGTTAAAAGGATAATTGCACGTTTTTTCATGTTGCATGTAGAAAACAGTAGTTTTATAAATATTGGAATTTTCTTCTTTTTTATTATCTTTTGCTGGTCTAGAGTATTTGATATTACTTTTATGTTCTCTCGTAATACATCTTTGGCAATGACAAAATAAACTATTCTCAGATAACAAAGAGATTGGTCTTCGATTCGCGTCTCCGGATTGCAATCTTGAATAACATGTTTTTTGTTGATTGCTTTTTCCTCCCTTATGAAAAGTAATTAATGTTTTCTTCAGGCTCTTCATTTTTTTCGACTGACCAAGTCGATATTTTTCAGGACATTTGGCACTTTTAGACTTCTTTAATACATCAGCATTTGCTTTGATTGGAGTGCTGTTATTGCTTGGGTTGCATTTAGGATCTATATCTAGGTGTTCAGAATTTTCACTTCGGCGATTTGAAAATAAGTGCATGCAAAATATCTTTTTCAGAAGTGTAGCTGTTGTTAGATGCGATAATGTAATTTTTTTTTCTTTACCGGTTAATTTGATGTGTTTTGATATTGCTCTGCTAGGTACTTCACCTGTGTCTGATGCATCTGAGATCTTCTCTTTTTCTTCGTTGCAGCTCTGACCTTGACGTGAACGGTTTGAACAACAGTAATTTTTCGCTCCTTTTGCTATGCCGTTGTGTGAGAAGAAAGCATTGCTTCCATTTTTATTAAACTTTCTGGCTGTAAAAGGTAGGATCGTTTTAATATCTTTAGAGGCGTATATTTTCTTGACAGCGGCGGCAGTCTGATAGTCTGGCTCTAAATCAAGTTGTTTATCGTTAAATTTAGTATTGGCGTTTTTCAATTCTATTTTAACGAAGTTATCGGGGCAAACGTTCCCGTGCTGTTTGATTTGGTATATATAATACTGTCTTGGCTTGAATGGCGACATCGTTATTATCTTATCTATTCGCCCAACTGTCACATTTTCATGTTGTTTATTCTGTTGACATTTGGATGAACAAAACCCTCTTTGTAATTCTGGTTTATTCTCTTGACATTTGGATGAACAAAACCCTTTTTTTGATTCTGGTTTATTTTTTTGACATTTGGATGAACAAAACACTTTTTTTGTTTCTGGTTTATTCTCTTGACATTTTAATGAACAAAACACTTTTTTTGATTCTGGTTTATTCTCTTTACATTTGGATGAACAAATCACTTTTTTTAATTCTGGTTTATTCTGTTGACATTTGGATGAACAAAACACTCTTTTTAATGCTTTACCAGCAATCGACGCTTTAGTTTCAGTTTTAAATGTTTGTGGATGTAGTTCACTATGATTAGTTTCTGTTGTGGTAGGCTTCAAGGACTGTCGCTTCGATTTATAATCGGTATTTTCATCGTCATCATCGTCTATGTCCAAATCATTAGGTGGCATGCTTTCTTTATAAAATTCAATATTAAAACTAAAGTTTGAACCAATTCTTACACCTTGCCAATTTTTAGGGTCAATAAATGGGAAACGCGGCTGTTCAACAATTCTTGATATCTTGGCATCCTCTGATTGCATTCTTGTGGACCTACCATTGTACCCAATATTTTTACACCCCGTAGAACATTGTCGATGGTTTGCACTAGTAGTTCTAGACTGTCTATGTATGCCCCGTTTTCTTATCCTCTCAAGGCATTCATGCACATTACATTTTCCAGGAACACATACGCCTGGTTCACATTCATTGGGATCTAAATCGTTGATAACCGTCGGTAATCGGGTTTCTTTAAGCTTTTTTTGTTTTTTTGTAGACGTAGATTTATTTTGAGTAGTAACTTTAGTTGTTTTGTCTCTACACACACTTGCCATTTTGGTTGTTTCTGTATTGTGAAGAGTTAATGTGCAGAAACATCTTTTCAAAAGAGGTGCAATACCTGAACCTACAGATTCATGTATGACGTGAGCTTGTTGTGTTTTATGATGAACAGATAACGATTGACTTAAGGATCCTTGACTTGTAACTTTAATTGGTTTAGTTCTTATTTTTTGCTTTAAATTATTTATAGCTTTAGGTCCTTCTTCTTTGTGAAATTCGATGTCAAAATTGAAACTAGAGCCTATACGAACAGTATGGCGATTTCGATTCTCAGCTGAATGTGATATGTGTTCAGGTTTTCTCTTCATTTGGCTATTGATTGATCTATGTTCATCTGTTTTCTGTATAGGTGTTTGCATTTTCTTCTGCTGCCACTTTCCATCGGTTAAACTACTGATAGACTTCATCGAAGGTTTTATAGTATCCATTCCAAATTCATTTAAATGACGTAATTTTATTCTTTCATAGCACTCAAGTGGATTACACTTACCAGGTATACATGTATTGGGTTCACATTCATAGGGTTCTAAAGCCTGAAGCTTTTTATTTGTTCTTGTGCCAGCATCTTTTGATATTCTACTGTCTTCAATTTTGGTCTTAATTTTAGCTGTTGCTGAATGGTCTTTTGTTTTTTTTACAGGTTTTGGTACTTTTTGGTGCAGTTTTCCGGCCTTTTGTAATTTTAACGTACAGAAACACCGTTTCATTATAGGTCCTACTCCAGATGCCTTAGACTCAGTTTTATGGTCATCAGATTGTAATTGACGATTAACAAACTTCGATGGACTACTAGTCACAGTATGGCTGGTTTTTTGAATACTCTGTTTTGGGACTTTAACTTTTTGTTCAGGTTTTGCTAAATTAATTGCATTAGTATTGCTCATGGAATTATCTTTGAAAAATTCTATATTAAAACTGAAATTTGATCCAATACGAACTACTTGTTTATTACTGTTAGTCGGAGATTGCGAAGGGCGCTTTTTCTCTGTTCTCATGTAATCTCCTGCTTCACGTGTCATATGTCGTACTTTTATTCCAGTGTTTGTTTCCGCGCTAGAAACTTCGGATTTTGGCATTTTAGTGGATACTTTTCGTACTCTAGCTGCCTCAGTATTGGACAACTTGGATTGCTTTCTCTTTTGAATTCTTTTTAAACATTGACGTGGGTCGCACTTTCCAGGGACACATGTACCAGGTTCACATTCATGCGGGTCAAGAGTTATAGGAGCAGTTTTAGGCTTATCAGTATTGATGACTTTATCTACTTGAGAGACTACTTTGGGGGGTTTGATGTTCTTGACTTTTTTAGGGATTGGTTTTATTAATTCTTTACTTTTTTTGAGCGATTTTTCATTTTTTAATGTTAACGTGCAAAAACAACGTTTTAATAAAGGAGCTATTTCTGTTACCGTGGATCTTACTTTTTTGGCTAAGACCTGAGAATATGCATCATGAAATTCTTTTTTTTCTTGGGTCTTTTGGTGTCGGGAACTTGCAGGTGTCGGGGACTGGTTCTTTGTGTCAGTTCTTTTTTCCGTTCTTCTCACAAGATTCTTATCGTTAAAATTATTAACACCACCAGTCATACTTTTACTAAACTCAACATTAAAACTAAAATTTGAACCAATTCGCACAGCTTGTCTTCCACGATCTTTTGAACCCATCGATATTCTCTTTCTGGGTGTTTGTTGATTGCTTGCTGTAGATGTTTTATTGCGGTTTAAGGCTTGAATATTTTGGTGTTTGATATGTTTTCTAGGGTCTTTATTGATAGTTGTAGCTGAGTTTGAAGTTTGCTTCATCGTTTTGGTGCCAAATTCTCTGGTATGCCTTCTTTTTATTCGTTTTTCACATTCAAATGGATCACACTGTCCGGGAACACAAACACCAGGTTCACATTCATATGGTTCTAATTTATAAGGTTTAGGTTGATTCTTAAGCTTTCTTATATGAGTTTCAGTGCCTTTTGTTAACTTTTCTAATTTCAGCCCTTTTCCTGATAAGTCTTTTCCTTTTTGAAATTTTGCACCTTTTCCTCGTACTCCATGTTTTCGAAGTGCTAGTGTACAAAAACATCGTTTTAAGATTGGCCCAAAATCAGAGGATTTATTTTTCTTTTTAAGATGATCTACTTGTGATTCGCGATTGTGTAATAAAACGGCTCTTTCTACACCTTTTGCTTTAACAATCGGATTCTGTACTTTCGAAAGCTTCGTAGCAGCTTCTTTACGATTCTTAACCTCTTTTACAGCTTTTTGAAAATTTTCCATAGTCGGGTTATTTTCTTTATAAAATTCCATACTGAAACTGAAATTCGAGCCAATTCGTATAGCACTTCGTTCTGGAGATTTTGAGCCATTCTCAGATTTACTTTGTCGTTTTACTTGAGAATTACTTTTGTTTTGATTACTTTTGTTTTTAATGTATGATTCAGAAACTGTTGCAGTTGTTCTGATATTTGAAGCCTCGGTTGACGACATCTTATTGAGATTTGCATTTCTTTTTCTAATCATTTCTTTACAAATAAGCGGATTACATTCTCCAGGTGCGCACACACCTGGTTCACATTCGTTAGGATCAAGTTTTAATAACAACATATTTCGTTCTTTGATTTTATCTTTAAATTTCTTAGTTTGAGAATATGCGCTTGTTTCTGTTTTTTCGGGTTCAGCCGATTTATTAGTTTGAGCTACCTTAGATTTAGGTTTAACGGCAGTCAAAGATTTAATAGCACAAAAACATTTGGACAAAAATGATGGAGACGCTTTTGTCTTTTGTGATATTTTAGCTTTAGCTTTCTTTTCTGTTTTGTGCAATTCGTTTTGTTTATGCAAATTTGCAGTACAAAAACATCTCTTTATTAACGAACCAGTTTTAGTGGATTTCTCATAATGTGCTGGAAGTTGTACTTGAGAATCTTGGTGACGGATAGACATCGAATCTTGAATTGACTTCTGTTTTATATTATTTTCTCTTTTAATTTGTTGAGGTTTTGATTGCTTATGTTCACGTGGCTTACTAGGCTTCTCAACCTCACTAGGAAAAGATTCGTCCTTGAAAAATTCCATATTAAAACTGAAACTAGAACCGATACGGATGGCTTGGCGTGATGGCTTAGTATTAATTTCTTTAATCCTTGCCTTGACTGCCTTTGGCGGCTTTTGCTTTACATGAGCTTGTTTACCTCTTGAAAGATTTTTTTTACTAGAAGTCATACTTGATGCAGATGTTTTTTCCGGTTTCATATCTGTTGCAAAATCTTTAGTGTTTTTTCTAACTCCTCTTTTTTTAATCCTTTCCAAGCATTCGTGGGGGTCACATTTACCCGGGATGCATATGTTTGGTTCACACTCGTTTGGGTCAAGATCAGATAATGAATAAAGTTTATTTCTTTTTGTGTTTTGACCTACATCTGCAGTTTGGTGTTTATTTGCTAACTCTTTTTTCACTTTCAAAGCCAAGTCTTTATTTTGTCTTCCTTTCTTTTGAATCTTTAATGTACAGAAGCATCTTTTTATTTTCGGCACTATGTTAGATCCTTTATCTTGCATGGCTACAACTGATTGAGATGTCCTGTGTTGTCGTAATACCTGTGAACCAGAAGTGCTTTTACTTTCACTTCTCTTTAAATTTGTGTTAGTGGATGAACCCTGCACATTATTTCTTTTATCCTGAAATACTTGCTGACCAGTTCTTTTACTTTTTGAAAAGTCAATGTTAAAACTAAATGAAGAACCTACACGAACAACTTGTTTATGGGCTCTGGGCAAAGTTTCATACTTAAAACCTTTTTCTTTTTCTTCTTTTGGAATAACTGCTGGTGCTTTGTTGTATTGTTGTCTTTTAGATTTTGAATGCGTCAGTGCGCCGCTTGATTGTGATCGATTTTCAGTTGACGTCATCGTAGAAGTTTTTCTCATTAACCGTTTCATAATCAATTTTTGACATTCAATAGGGTTACATTGGCCCGGGATGCAAATTCCAGGCTCACATTCGTATGGTTTCAGTTTATGTCCCTTTTTCTGTTTATTTTTCACTTGTATGTTCATAGCATAAAAACTGCTTTTTAAATATTGATTAACTCCGATCAGAGTATTTTGGCGTTTTAATTTTGTGATCATAGACTTGCTATTGACAACAAAGCCAAAACTATTAATTCTACTTCGTTGATAGCTCTTGAAATCCTTATTTATAGTGTAATGGGATGATTCTGTGTACGACGAAGAAAACGTTGAGGAAAAGTTAGTTGAATATGTCTCGTTTAACTTAGGCTGCTTAGTGAGCAAATCTCGAAGTTTTATTAATTCCTCTTTGTATACTGCGGAAAATGCATTTTGAATCAGAATAGGCATTACTGTAGGCGAGTTCTTAAAATTTGCATTATTTTGTAACTTGAGTGTACAGAAGCATCTTTTCAAAATCGGTCGAATACCCGACGATTTACTTCTTTTTTCATTTTGCAAAGTTTGCGAAGCACCCTGTTTTCCGCGAAAATGTTCCCCAGTGTGCGTCGTCTTCGGTCTATTTAACGTCTTCGGTCCTTCGTTTCCAGATTCTTTGAAACTATAATATTTGGATGGTCGGTCTTTGGAAAACTCGACATTGAAACTGAAATTAGATCCGATTCGTACAGCTTGACCGGATGAACTTCTGTGCTCCATGCCTGATGATACTCTTGAGTTATTCGTAGACGGGGTAAAATCGTACTTTTTTGTTTGCTTAGTTTTTTGAAAAGATTGGTTTATCGCATTTTTGCCTATCTTATTAATTTTGACTGCGCTTGATACTGATTTCCTTTTGGAGGTGATTGTTTCAGTTCCGAATTCCTTAGATTTGACTTGGTCGCGTGTTTTAATTCTATCCCAGCATTGATTGGGATCGCACTGACCAGGTACACAAAAATTTGGCTCACATTCGTAGGGCTCTAATGGTTGCACAATATGTTTTTTTCTGTTTATATTTGTGCTCTTTGTAGCCATTTCCATTTTCGGATACATTTCTTCATTAACTGTAGCAGTTTCTGTACCAATACTCGCCAGTTTGATCTTATTTTTGCTTTTTGCTATTTTATGAAGTTTAAGGGTACAAAAACACCGTTTCATATTAGAACGTACAGAAATCTCTTGCTCTTTTTTCTCGGCTTTAGCTGACGATTTTTGATGTCTCACAATAGTGTGTTGTTGAGATTGTTCACCTTTTGTCTTAGCTTTCTGTAGAACTTGTTTTGGTTGTTGAATAAGAGATGTTTCTCGCGTGAATGGTGACTTTTCTTTATAAAATTCAATATCAAAGCTAAACTTTGATCCGATTCGCACTATTTGTTTAGGAGTTACCGACGAAGATATAGTTTCTCGGGGTTTTATTCTTATGATTACATTACTGTTTTTCTGGCTGCTTGAAATAGATTGTACATTTGCTGTTTTCACGGGTATTATACGTTTTCGCGTTATGCTGTAACTTGATTTTGTTTTCCGCTGTTTTGTTCCAGACTGCTTGGTGCGAGTCTTAACTTTTCTTTGGTTGATAAGTTCGAGACACTTGTAAGGATTACATTCGCCAGGTACACATATACCAGGTTCGCATTCATAGGGAAGTAATGCGTATTTTATGAAACTTTTTCCTTCCCTCTTTTCAACAGCTCTATCTATGAATTCTGGTTTTGATTTAACAGATGTTGGTAAGCTTTGTCCAGACGTTAATGTTCCTTTTGAAAGAGTCTGTTTATTATTTTTTGTTTTTGGTTTGGCTAGTTTCAAAGTGCAAAAGCATCTTCGAAGATTATGTTTTGTCAAAGTGTACTTCGGTTTTCCAGTACTACTCATTTGTGATGGTTTGTGAGCGAGATGACCAAAACGCTTGCTATTGACGCTTTTATTAGCTGTATGTAACGGAGGCCGAGTGTTTCTTAAATTGCCATACACGCTATTTCCTATTTCCTTATTAAATTCAATACTAAAGCTGAAATTTGAACTTATGCGCACGGCTTGTTTAGTTTTTTTAACCTTATCAATCGATTTGCCTGGCCGTGACGGCCTTACATTATTTGTTCTCAGTGTTTTATAACTATTTGAATTTTTGAACTCGCCACTTGAAACAGACTTAGATGTTAAACTTGGTGTTGACCTTGTTTTGTAATTTACATTATTTTCAGTAATAATAGAGTGATTTTTTTTTCGTTTTTGTATTATTTTCTTACATTCAATTGGATCGCATTCGCCGGGAATGCATACCATCGGCTCACATTCGTATGGAAGTAAAACGGGCAACGGAGATATTTTCATAGTTTGTAGACTCTTTGATACAACCTGACTCATCTCTTGAACTTTTTTGTTCTGCTGTTTTAATTTTAAGGTGCAAAAACAACGCCGTAAGGCTAAGCCACCATTTCGAGCATTTTTCTTTTTGGTTTGAGAGGTGTTAGATGATTTATGGCGTCTTCGATGGTCATACTTAAATGCTAATCCTTTCTGCATCTTCTTCTGTTCATTATAAGAGGGTTGCACAACCGGTTTCTCTTTGTAAAATTCGACACTGAAGCTAAAAGATGAACCTATCTTAATAGCCTGTCGATTGTTAGATTTAATTGATGGAGTTTTTGAAGGACGTGAGATATTTTTTTCTATTTTAGCTTCAGGTTCGCGTTTGTAAGTTTCAGGAGATAATTTACTAGTTTTCTTAAATAGTACTCCTTCCATATTAGAGGGTCCAGCAACCAAGAGTGGAACTCTCTTAGTGGATTGTACAGAAGCTCTAGAATGTTTCTGTAGTAAGCTTGTATTAGACTTGACAGATTTAGTTTTGAGTGTCGTTTTAGAACCAGTATTTTCGCATAAACATTTGTCCTCTTTGTTGTTTTTATTTTTTGTTATTGTAATAGTTTTATCACGCTTTGCTTTGGTATTGTCAATTCCTGTAATACTATCAATTTTATTCATATTATCTGTTATGATTTTTTCATTATTTGGTACTGTTGTAGCTATCATGTCTTGATTTTCGACTTGAATCCCGGCGTCAGATGCATTCAAAGTTTCTGTTGGTATTTTTTTATAAGCTAATTTGATTCTCTCTGCATTGTGTCTGTGAAGCGCATTGTGCAATCTTCTTTTAGTAATGATTCTAAAAGATTCTCTTGGTTCACTTTCTTCTGGATCATACACACATTCACATTCCCAAACATTTGATAACGACTTCTTTTCCAAATCTTCTCTATACTTCGTTATAGAATCCCTGACTGCGTTAAAAACTATTTCATCGTCACTAAGATTATCTTCTTGTGATCTCTCTTTATGAATCTTTTTTCTGATACTTTCTTCGATTTTACCTTTGACCTTCTTTTCAGCATTTTTAATAGCGTCTAGAGATTTTTTGCTCCCTGCTTTGATTTTTTTTACTATTCTTGTTTTAGATTGTTTAGCTTTTGTTGATGTTTTTTCCCTAGTTTCACCCATACCGTACATCATAATAGAATCCCTGATTGCATTTAACACAATTTCATCGTCGCTAAGATTTTCTTTTTGTTTTCTCTTTTGATGAGACTTTCTTATGATACTGTCTTCAATTTTACTTTTGACTTTCTTTTCCGCATTTTTGATGGCGTCTAGAGATTTTTTGCTTCCAGCTTGGATTTTTTTTGCTATTCTTGTTTTAGATTGTCTAATTTTTGTCAGAGATTTTTTCATAGTTTCACCCATACCAGCTAACTTAACTTTGTTATCTTTTAATATTCTGCCATATTTCATCTGTGTTGCTTCAAATTCGAATGGAGCTTCGATTGCTGGTTCTGGCTCTTTACCATGCAACTTATTCAGCAAAGCTTTTGATTGCCTTTTTACCATTTC
Source organism: Hydriomena furcata (assembly GCA_912999785.1). Classification (NCBI taxonomy): domain Eukaryota; kingdom Metazoa; phylum Arthropoda; class Insecta; order Lepidoptera; family Geometridae; genus Hydriomena; species Hydriomena furcata. Next base: position 12,866,938 of record OU538825.1, on the reverse strand, counting down.
ACTAAGTTTAGATGGACAAGCGCACGTGCACGGATCCGAACTTATATGTTTGGCTTTATGTCGCATGTGTTTTCCTTTACGACGTTCATCTTTGGCTCTTTGTCCGGAAATCATACTAGATCGCGAGCTCAGATGAGCTCGTCCATGTCTGTGTACTCTGCCCTCGTGTTCGTGAAGAGGGATCGTAGAACCGCAACTACAGCAACTGCAGCACTCGCTTATTTTCCTCGACCCTAGCGCTACACCTTTGTCTACCAAATTCACCAGTTCTAAAATGGCGCTACTTTTGTCTGCATCATGTAGTTCCTTGCCTCTGCGAGCAGCTGGCTTGTTTTGTCTAGGTTTTAAGTCCGCCTTTTCACTTATACTCGCCTCACTTTCGGAGAGCAATTGGGTCCTTATGTCATCGTATACCCCTCGGGTTCTAACTAGTTTATCTAGGAGCTTTCTTTCCCGCAGCGGAATAGCTTTTCCCATGTCAAGTTTGTCAATCCTTGAGCCTCGTGCAATTATGTTTCTGAGAGATGGTCGTTCTGAATCACTCTTATAAGTACACGAAGTGCAAGAGCAACTTGAAGACACAACAGCATGTTTGGGCTTCATGATGAGTTATGTTAAATTTTTACTTAATCTTCATTGAAAATAGAACAGAACTACAAATTAAATATCTCCAAAGCGTTTCGACTCCACAGTTGAAACACAACTTCGCTTGAATTATTCACCTGAAAGCATTTCGATATAGTAATAAAGCTGAAACTTATCTATGTAGCTATTAAAAAACGTAAAAACCCAGCTAATAATTGGTATTATTATAATTAAGGTATCTTAGGTACCTACCTACCTACCTACCAAAAAGAGTTAACCTTTCCGTTGTTTTTAAAAATTCACTATATAGGTGCGTATTTACCTAGAGGGGCTGGAGGGTGCTACCTCCTTATATACCTACGACCCTCTTATTCTTTAAGTAAAATCTTATTGGTTGAACTTACAATGTTGAGAAACATTGTAAGGTATACGGTAGTTACCTAGGGTATACAATTGTTTTCATAAGACATCTAGAACCAACTGGAACTACAAATGAAAATATGAAGACCATTATGAAGCTCGTCTTGGCGGGGCACTGTCGTGCCCCCGATACAAGTAGGTAGGTAATAATGCAACTTACATGGCCACACGATGATCCAACCCTAACTATAAGCCAAAAAAATCATGACGCCGCTCCATTTACCCTTAGACATGTTATACCTATTTTAGGCACTTCGTAGCTAACGGTTAAATAAATAAAAATCCAAAGGATTACATTTCAAAAATAAACAGAGAATTTTATTTACGGCAATGTTTTCATTTCACAAAGTGACAGTCGTAAGTTACGACTGTCACTTTGTGCACCTACTTAATAAGGAACAAAAAAGGTTTCATATAGGAACTACACAGGGAGGAATTCTGAAGGTCCAAGCAAACCTTTTTGTAGGTAGGTAGAAAGAACAACAAATGGTTAACTAGTTAGTTATGAACACTTTGTATAAACTTACTAGGTAGGTAGGTAGGTAGTACCTACCTAGCTAGGCGCCTTATACTAAACCTGAGTCATCGTAGGTAAACCGTTAGATTAGAGTGAGGTTAGTATCACCAGCAAAACTTTGATTTCAATTCTTATGAATGAAAAATCAAAAGTAATAAATAAATCCATTTGTACATGGTGTAAGTAGGTAGTATTTATTCGTCTGAGGTTAGTGACACACGAGACACCTGCGTGACAGGTTGCACCGAAGTCAACCGACGAACTTACCTCAAACTTTCAAGAACGATGCTTCCACCAGCGAAAAGTTCCGAAATCCCACTCAACACAACAACAAACACAACACAGATTTATTTCAGACACAAATGCACTAAAAGTAAGTGAGAAATAAGTTATTCCGCGAGTACGTAAACTCCGCGCAACGCAACATAGACCCCACGCAACCGAGGGGCAAACGCAAACTAAAGCAGACGCGAAACATTCTCTCCTCTCGTACGTTAAAATTGAATCCCGCGGTATGCAGACCCTAATAAAACTAGCAAGCAGCGCCATCTATCGGTTTTCGGATGTAGCACCTAGAATGAAAAAATTGCGCCTACACGCAAACTACCTAGATGACCGCATGAATTAGTTCTACTGGATATTGATAGATGACACTGTTGCCAATTTTTACAATAGTTCTGTAAATAGGATTACTTAGTACCTACCTTGAGTACTTACTTGCTTAAATACCATTACACAGTACCTAAAAAATAAAAACTTCTTATTTATAGACAACTAGCTGATCAGTGCCCGCTTCGCTGGTCAACGGATAGTTTCACATCTGGTATTCCAATCTTCAAAATAAATTATAGCCTATATGTTGCCGAGGACTAATAGCTACATAACAAAAAAAAGTTTCATCATAATCCTTCCAGTACTTTTTGCGTGAAAGCCAGACAACAGACAGACAGACAGAATAAAATTTCAAAATATTTTTTTTTGGTTTGTGTTACTTGTATGAAGACCCCTAGGAGTATTTTTTTTAGTTTTTATTCAATGTACAGAATTGAACTCTTCTACAGTTTTATTATATGTATAGATTATGCCAATTTTAATGAAATAGGTGGAATAATTCTAGGGATCACTGAGGTATAAATAAAGTATCCTTATTTAAATTTCAATAAATCTATTCAAAAACAACATTCATTTGGTATGTAGTATTATACCTGTGATATTATTCACATTTTGACAAATAAATACTTTATTACATAAAAGTGTGTCCAATATTCACTATGAGGGATCCTCAGATTCACTTTCTGACTCACTCGGGGGCCACATAGGCCTATCATCCTTTTCATTCTGTGCTAACTCCAAGAACTTAGTCTGAGCTTCAATCACACTTTTGCTATCAGTACATGCTGCATACATATCTAAGGCTTCAGAATTCAGCTCCAAAAAGGCATGACCCCATGAGAATTTAGAGAGATAAAACTGGGCTTCCTTTTTATGTCCAGTTATAAACATTGCAGCTGCCAATGCTTCGACACAACTCAGCTGATAAGGCTTACCATAGTTTATAGGATTTGCAGCAACCAAAAAAGGTAGTAACCTCGGGTGGTTTGACTTCATCCTCCCAAAGGGAGTCTCATCAATTTTCGCCCATGAACAATCTATAACGGCCAGCCCGAACTTTTCAATTATACTTTTATCATTAGGACTGACACATTGTGTTCCGACTGGCGATAGTACTAAACCTTGAAAACGCTGACCGAGTTTCAGATTCTTTATCAAGTTGTGTCTCGAGAGCTTGCGACCTGAACATTTCTTTGGGTCACAGTGATTCAGGTCCCACATGCTGACGGGGAATGAGGCTTCCACGCCTTCGCCTTCAGAGCTACTGCTATCGCTGTCGTCGGAAGACTGTATCGTCAAATCTTTTAATGTCTCCGCATAGTCTTTTTTTACATGGTGATTGGAACGCTTGCCGTGGACAGCACCTTTCTTGCCAGGCGCCATTTTACAACCAGTGGTCAGTAATAATCTGTAACCGAAAAGTTTTTGATCGGGAACTGTTTTCAAACAAAAACATAGGTTAGGACTTAGGAACACTTGCCTGCAGTGTAGTTTCTAAACAAGTTCATGTTAGATACGTACCTACTTTAAGTTTATACTCTGAAACGATCGTGCAATTACATTTAGTTACACAAAGTCAAAATCACGTAAATCACGTAGCAAATAGAGAAATAGGCAAAAATAATGTTTATTTTGGTCGGTCGGTTTTCCTTCTTGTTGCTTGTGTTTTGTGTTGTGTTGTGCAGGTTGTGCTTGTGCACAAAGTCCTTGTGCATGAAGCATGACATGAAACATGAATGAATGACATACATGACATTGACAATGACATGAATGATTAAAATACATGACAGACAAGATAGGAATGAATGACTACCGAACGAGCGACGGCGACGATGTAATAACACTTATATGAGTCATTTTCAAATAAAATGTACATATGCTCAAAATCATGAGTAAACTGTTTTGTGACATACCTGTATTTTTATACTCATGTGAGTCACATTTATTGTAAAGCAGAGTTTACATGAAACTATGTCCGGCAGGGAGCAAAAATGTAGGTTTAATGAAACATGTAGGAATAAACAAATTAAACATTTATTCGAGATATATTTTGTTTGTTTGTGTCCAAAACTATATTTATTATTACTCTTTCTTTAAATTTGTAATCTTTTCTAGCATGAAAACCATTCTTCTGCTGCTCCTCCTCAAAGTACTTCTCCATTTAAACTCTTTATTATCTTCTTCCATCCTAATATCCTTTCCGAAGCGTAGATTAGATTAGTAGACTAGTCTAGCTGTATCTACGTCTGTAAAAAGACGTATCTTTTTGACTGCGTATGCTGCAGAGCTAAGTCTCTTCGACAATTTATGTATGTGTGGGCCCCATTGAAGTTTTTTATCTAAAGTAATTCCCAAAAACATAGTGGTGTCCACGAGATCTACATGTTCGTTTTTGATTTTTATATCAACATTTACTTGTGAACAAAACTAAGTGCATTCGGTTTATACTACCGAATGTTAAATTGCACTTAGTTTTGTTTTCATTTAATAATAGGTTCTGTCGTCGCTTCAGTTTAAATAAAAGTTAAGTGTCATCAGCAAACAGTACAATCTCGTGATCATCCCTGATAAGAGAGGGTAGATCATTTATATAAATTAAGAACATGAATGGTCCTAGTATTGATCCTTGTGGCACACCCATTGTTGCTACTGACCCCGGTGAACGCTTTCCATTTACGTCAACTCTTTGTATTCTGCCACTTAAGTAAGAAGTAAGAAGGTCTAGAGCGTCACCCTTTATGCCATAGTGGTGTAGTTTCCTGATTAATGTATCATGATGTACACAATAAAATGCCTTGGATAAATCACAAAAAATACCTAAAGCATCGCGAGAGTCTTCCCAGGCATCAAAAATATGGGATACCACTACCGCTAGTTCACTCATTTCTTCGGATTGGATTCTCCTTCACAACTTCTTGGAATTTCAAAGTTAATGACTTTATTAGGGTTCCTATTCTCTTTTTGGATTACATCATTCATACTTGTATTCTTGTTTATGTTTTTCCTATTACTTTTCCCTATTTATTTATTTATTTACTCTTAACTTTCTTTGTTTTTTTAATTATTTTTTCATCATTATTTTCATAATTGTCTATTTTCACATCACTTATATCGCTATGTGTCTTTAATCTTTAAATTGGCGTAACCTATATTCTTTAAAAATTGTTTAGTTTTATTATCAGTGGTTGTTTTGTAAACATGTGCTAAGATTTTCGTAAGGTTTCTTCTAAGTAATAAATAAAAAGGATCACGACTGTAATCCCATTCTGTAATCGCGTTTATAATATTATTAGGATAGTAAGGAATCCTTCGTGCGCGAGTCTAATTCACAATTGGCCGTTTTTTTGTTTTTCTAAAAATAAGACAATAATAATTAGTACTTAATACTCTACCGGAACAACACGCTCGGATCATGATTTATGGTGGTTTCATTTAATAAGTAAAACAAAACAACAGTTGGGAGAATCAAAAAGAAAATACTAAGAAATATGACATCGACAATATTATTATTTATTATTATTTCGTTATTCTATGACAACGCGGCGTGGCGACGCTGAAGTGTCGCACGTCTGTAAGAACCCTTACTAATTTAACTGAAATAGTTAAAACACAGGTACTTGGTTATCTTGCTCTATTTAGGAATTCTTAACTGCAATGTGATTGACGTTATAATAAAGGGTCGGTGTCATTTTTATACGAAACTTTCAACTAATACACGTTTATATGTATAGGCAATAAGGGATCAAACTGTTTTTAAATAAATATCAGAATGATCTATTTACCGTAAATGTCTGACTTATTTATTAGTGAAATGTCATTTATGAACATAACACCGGACTAAAATATATTTGTTATTAAATTTTCAGACAGTGTAAACGTATCTTAATATTCACTTAGATCATATAAGTCATGAAATGTGACTCACATGTTTAGCATTTTTGTGAAAAACATAACCTCGATAAGCAAAAATATCAGAATAACTTGTAGTAGAGATAAATACGATACAGACTTAGAACTTGTATTAATAGGATAACGCTATGAAAATAATTGAAAATGAAGTATCATTTTATTTTCTTTGGAAATGCACTGTGATTCACATGTTTTTATTTTATACAAATTGCAATGGCGTTTCGTGACATCAAATAAACTGACACTAAATCAAAATTGCGGAGATTTGGCGGGAACAGCATTGAGCAAAGTGTTGCCAGATATCAAAAATGATCTTCGAGTAGTAGAAATGGTACAAATAGCTACGAAATTGACCGTGACATACTCTGAGTGACTCACATGTTAAGAATCTCGGACAAATTTAAAATATAGTTTTTTATTGCTAAAGCACCGCGTAGAATAATGTTATTATGAATAAATAATAAGAAATATATTTATTATATTAGTTAGATAGTTAAAAAGTTCAACAGAGAACACATTAGAACTTTATGATGATTCAAAACTATTAGAGTGTATAAAAGACATTTCTGTTGTAATGGAATGTGAAAGGTGGCAAAACAAAAAAAATGTTTTTATAATACTATTCACATGTAATTATGCTCTAATTTCTATAAAATCTTGAAGAGGGAAGTTCATATTAATAGAAAAGATTGCCCGAATTAAAAAATATTCAACACTGATTCCGTAAAAAATATTGATATTAGTCGGACATTTTTTTGTTTGAAATGTACAGTTTTTTTGAAAATGTCTGATATGCTCTTTGGTAATAACCCTCGTATTCAAGAACGACACTATGAGAACACGGGTGCGTGTTTAACAGTGGACGAAATCTTTTTTCATAAACATCACTTTATGTATTGAGCGGCACTATAGCGCACGCTACCGTGTGTCTTTAGAGCTCAACTTTGGCTAGAGGCACACGACAATATGCCTGCTCGTATGTGCGTGTTCTCATAGTGTCGTTCTTGAATACGAGGGTAACACCCGTATTCTAAGCTTCCGAACAAATCCATTTCGTTTTTCATAGTCAGGAACCCATATTCATATTCATTTATTTATTGCTCCAGTTGGTTGATGATTCTATAATATTCTCTAAATTCGAAAAAAGAAAAACGAATATCAATTTTTACGGTAAGGTAACTTTTACGGAATGCAAGGAAGTAATATGTTTAGAATGTGCCTACAAAATAATAATTTGTATGTTGTTATTGTGACAGATGACAATGACATTCATTAAAAAATAACTAGTTTCTACCCGCGGCCACCTGCGGATTCGCAAAGCGGTACCCGGAGCGCATAAAAACCGGATCGGTATATATCATGTCGATTCGTTTGCTCCAGTTGTTCAGCGTGAAATAAAGACAAGACAAACCAACAAATCCTACTTTTGCTTTTTAGTAGGATGTCACATGTCACTGTCAAAGAAATATTCGAACATTTTTCTTTCGTTCGAAATAGGATGTATCGACAATCTCCTAGGAAACCGCATTATGTTGAACGAGTTTTTATTTCAGTATTTTGAATGGAACTTGAAATCTTATTTCTTATATGAAAATAAGAATATTCTTGTCAAAGTTTTCAAATAAATCAAAGTGAAATACGGGTTTTGCCTGTATTTTTTTATTTATTTTCAAAAGTTGCTTTATATCTATTCAAAATTGATTTTACGCGAGGAAGAATGAGCAGCGCCGGAATGGCGGGTGAGTTTTAAAATGATTGATGAAGACAATAACTTGAAAATTTCAGCACTAATTTTGAATTACGTGGTAACCTAGATGTGAAACATTGGAGGTCTGTCTGCGTATAATTTTATTATCAGCTACACACCAACCCGGGATACGAGTGGGTAGGTAGGTAGGTAGGCACCATCGACCACACAGTGTTCCTAGTGGTCGATGGTAGATAGCGGTACCTCAAGCCCACCATTTTTTGGCATATAGTGGACCGTTGAACTTAGCCTTAACCTTATCGTCATGTTGAAATTACGCTCCGAGATTTTTGTAGGTACCTAGGTAAGTAGGTAGATAGGTACTTTACCTAACCTGAAAGTATTTACCTACTTTAGGACCACTATGTACCTATACAGGGGTCATAAATCTGTTTTGTACCGCCAGCCTAGACGCCTCCCCAAAAAATAAACGATAGCGTGGGTGAAATTATGTAGTAGCAGAGAGTCTCTGGTAGTAGGTACGTACCTACCTATTTAGGTATCAAATTAGGATAATAGGTAGGTAGATCCATGTGTGACAGACGGGAAACCACATAAAAGACAAAACAATGTCGCGGGTATCGAACCCGCACCTATCATGTCTCAGCTGTCTGTTCAAGTTCGACTGCTGCTCTACGAAGGTCGTCATAGGTATCGTAGGTGATCTAGGTACCTACATGGACATTTTTATCTACTGTCGAGTTGGTAGGTAAGTAGGTAGGTACTTACCTAGATAGGCAAAATAGGTAGGATACCTAGTATTCAAATCAAATTCCTTTAAACGTCTCGTATGTAGGTAACCTATCCTCCTTATAAGGAACCAGGTGGACTTGTTTGCCGGCAGTGACGGCAATGTGTACCTACATATACCTACCTACACCATACGTCAGGATCTTGGCTGAATCACAAGTGTTTACCTAGCTATGCTATGTTCCACTTCCACTCGTCTTAAAAAACATTTTCCTTTTCGCGCATAAAACAATTTAAATCCCTGAAGTTTGCTTCCCATCACGCGTGTATTATTCAAATGGAAACTACAGCTCGATGATTGTTCGAACTATACATTATTTAGAGTCGGTAATAATGGTGATCGATATTTAACGCGTGTGACAATGCCAGTCCTATATTGTCTGCCATCAGCATTACTTAGCCAGGAGTGGTGACAGTCGGCTGTCCGTAGACCCCTCCGAACCTAGACCAACCCCCGAAATAGTTTCGTTGAAGGTAAGTTATAGTGATTGATTTATTAAAATACTAGACCTCGTCCGCGGAGATTTAGGAAATCGATTTTTGACAACTTTATCGCGAAACATTAAAATTCCTGAAAATCAAAAGAAAATTTTGCGGAAAAAGTAGACTATGTCCGTCCCAAACTTTAAAGACTCGGGACTTAAAGTCTATATTAAATTGTATTACAATCACAATCGGCCCAGAGTTTTGGCCCGTGTTAACGTCACAGACAAACAGACAAGAGTTACTTTCGCGTTTATAATAGTATAGATAAATATAGATTTTAATTGAAATTAAATTACTATGTAGGTACATAGACTACCCACCTAACGAAACACTTAAATAGATTTACGACTAATCTTAAAGTGCTTACGATAGACATCTATCAATGATAATATTTTCAAAGAGTTCTAGGCCCACTAATTTGATCCTTATTCCGATAGACAAATTATAATGTATGTTCGTAGAGTAAAACATTCAATGGCCCTGACTTACCCTACCACTTATGTATTTACGTTTGGAAAATATAATCAATATAAATTACAGCTAATTTAGTTGTTATGCGTCCGACAAACTTTCTTTCACCTTGTCAGTCTTGTAATTGGCTATTTTTAGGGTTCCGTACCCAAAGGGTAAAAACGGGACCCTATTACTAAGACTTCGCTGTCCGTCTGTCTGTCTGTCTGTCCGTCTGTCTGTCACAGGGCTGTATCTCATAAACCGTGATAGCTAGACAGTTGAAATTTTCACAGATGATGTATTTCTGCTGCTGCTCTAACAACAAATACTAAAAACTGAATAAAATAAATATTTAAGGGGGGCTCCCATACAACAAACATGATTTTTTTGCCGTTTTTATAGATAACTAGCGACCCGCCCCGACTTCGCACGGGTTTAATACATATAAACCTTCCTCCTGAATCACTCTATCTATTAAAAAAACCGCATCAAAATCCGTTGTGTAGTTTTAAAGATATAAGCAAACATACATACAGACATACAGACGCGGGAAGCGGAAAGCGACTTTGCTTTATACTATGTAGTGATGGTACGGAACCCTTCGTGCGCGAGTCCGACTCGCACTTGGCCGGTTTTTTATATTTCTTCAAGTCATGATCGGAAATTTCTGTTGCACTACTGACTAGTGTGGTGAAAAAAGGGGAAATATTATGAGCAATTATTTAACAATTTAACATCTTATTACCCGAATGCGCCAGAAATATTTTTCAAGTATGGCGTCCTCCCCAAAAAATATAACATAACTTTTAATTGTTAATTATTTTTTAGCTGTTTGCATTTTATTTTATGATAATTTATTTTATTTTTCTCTGTGTATCGCAGTATGCACTATTCCGCTCTAAAAAAACATAAAAGCTGTCTGCAGGTCTTAAAACGAAATCACTTTCAAAAAACCGGCCAAGTGCGAGTTGGACTCGCGCGCGAACGGTTCTATAAAAAAATCTATAAAAACGGCAAAAAAAAACACGTTTACATAGGAGCCCCACTTAAATATTTTTTTTTATTCTGTTTTTAGTAGGTATTTGTTGTTATAGCGGCAACAGAAATACATCAACTGTGAAAATTTAAACTGTCTAGCTATCACGGTTCATGAGATACAGCCCTGTGACAGACAGACGGACGGAAGTCTTAGTAATAGGATCCCGTTTTTACCCTTTGTGTACGGAACCCTAAAAAAACGGTTCCGAGGTACTTGGTACTAAATTATTCCTTCAAAGGCTTGGCTCTCTGACTCATGGATTACCCGACCATGACTTGATTGTTTAGTAGGTAGGCGTTTAGTTAGTCTTGTCTTGGTGTAGGTCACATGGCACATTCTAGATCTTTAGGGTTCCGTACCTGTCTCAATTGGAAAACCGGAATCCTTTAGATCACTTTTATGTATATGTAGAGATTGTAGAAAGTAGGTAACCATATTTCTGTGGTTACAAAAGCGTATATTTTATAAATTTCATTAATAGGTATTTCTAGTTACATTATTGATTATTTAAACTATGTACTTCAGGATTATAGAAATCACAATACGTTACAATACATTACAATATCGAATTGTTTAGCAGGAATTATTTTGAGGATTATTTATTTAATTTTTATTTTAAATCGAATAAACATTTTTTTTTTAAATAAAAAAAAAATGTTTAAAATAATAAATGTAGTGTTAAAAAAAATCACAACCGATTTATAAGTACAGTCAAAGATTACAAAAAATCTGCGTCAGCTTTTATCAATTTATTATAGTGAGGTAGGATTTTCTGCAGTATTTCTAATACAAAACCCTGATTATGCGATCTCGACTCGCACTTGACCTATTAATTTAGTTAGATCTTGTTATCTATGAAAGAATATAAACACTTTTATTGATCAAATGTTTACTTTTATCAATGCGTAGGTAAAACGCCATGCAAAGTAATATAAAATTAAAATATATAGGTACCTACCTCATAAAAATAAACAAACAGACAGACGGACAGATAAACGGACAGCGAAGCCATAGTAATAGGGTCCCGTTTTTACCCTTTGGGTACGGTACCCTAAAAACATGTCTCGGAGCTCATACTTTCTTTCCCACACTTCCCACCGAGGTTAAAGGTATATAATATACCTAATTAAGTATATAATAGAATAGAACCCTGTGTAGTTACCTCGTGAGAATGGCATCACACTTGGTATTCTATTGATTGCTGACAAAGTAAAGACGATCGATTGATAACTTGCGATAGAAGGTAAATACTTACCGTGTGTAGTTTTAGGTACCTATTGTAGATAAATTAGGTACTAGATGACCTAGGTTAGATTTTGAACAACGAAACTACAAAACATTTTCATGTTCTGTCGTTGAGGTTTTCTAGACCACTTGCCGGTCCCTTATTTAGGTAACAAACAAACGTGATTCCTTTTTCTTCGGTTTTAGAATTAGTATAGGATCACGATTCACGACCCAGTACGGTAGACATCTTCTCAGATCTTCAGGCGCTTAGATACTTTGATGATATCTAGTTGGGGTAGGCAGAGGCAAGTCCACACATTATATTTGGCACATGTCCACATTTTGCTGTAGTTAGAATTCCATACGTGACAGGTTGCAAGCCCATCGCCGCTTATAAGAATACTAACTGGTTTCTTTCCTCACGATGTTTTTCTTTACCGTTTTCAGCACGTGTTTTTGATGTGCGTATAAATTTTTGGAACAGAAAAATCATTGATGCACGCCGGGATTTGAACCCACAACCTTTAGATTGAAAGTCGAGGTACAAGTCGGCCAACACGGCTTTTTCTAGCTTTTTTTTTATAATTTGGTAGTTACTCGCAAAAACCATACAAGTTTTTTATGGTCGTTTTTAGGCACCCCTTTTAGAGTTAGTTTGATAAAACCTGAACTCGTATCATTAATTTTATTGACTTTGAAGAATCTTGAAGTAAAATTTGATGTTAATCACACCACGCTATGAAAATCTTCCATGCTAACTTTAACAGCACCCATTTCGTAGGGTAGATTTTTATAGTGATGTTACTTTCATTAAAGGTTAGGATTATTTACCCCAGGTTTGAGGTTTCGGTGTACCTATAACTCAGTTAATTCACGAATTTTACCCAATGCCAAGTGGAAACTTACACCGAACCGGAGTTTTCATACATACAATTTTACCGCAGTTTCGGAAGTCGAATTTAAAAAAAATGTTTCTTATTGTGCGCTCACAATCAAGGAAAACATCACTACATAGTATAAAGCAAAGTCGCTTTCCGCTTCCCGCGTATGTATGTTTGCTTATATCTTTAAAACTACACAACGGATTTTGATGCGGTTTTTTTTAATAGATAGAGTGATTCAGGAGGAAGGTTTATATGTATAATACATGCATAATATAGTAGAGAAACACTGATAATTTTAGAGGTTTCTAATGTGATGTCGTAAATAAACACATTTTTTTGCGCTTACATTGCAAATGCTGGCTGAACCCCACGAGATATATCAAGATAATGTACTACAGTATTGTACACCTTAAAAACGTCTACAAAAAAGTCCACGATGGTATTAGAAATGTCTTACGCACAGCGAAGCGGGCACGGGTCAGCTAGTTAGAATTAAAATAAAACAATCGTGGTTGTCGTGTCGTAGTTCTGTTGGTAACATTCTCCAAATTTCATTAGTTAGTTGTTCAGGCTGTGCTTTGCCTGTCTGTCAATCGTCGGGTTTCAGTTTGATTCTTATCTTGCACAGAACACATATCCTACGTTATCTTGTTAGACGTACCTATCTTACTAAGTATGTACCATGTACCTTCATACACACACAACACAATAGAGCTTACTAGACTCATACATTATTATTGATCATTCCTCACCATGGCAACATTGGTAACCAGAAAATTGGTACCTACCAGTCATGTCACGTTAGGCTATTAAAATTAATTTAGTAGGTGTAGGTGACCTAATTTTTACGGCAAGGCCGTTTCTACTCCCAGCCGTTGTTCGTTTGTTCGATGAAAGGGTGGAAATAATTGGAGCTTTTCAGAATTTTGGTGATTATCGAAAAATGCGGTGATAGGCTTGAAACATTAAGCCCTATTGCGTAAGCTCACTGATGATACTACCTACGTTTATCTAATCGTAATCGGCTTTGTCGAAATCTAAATTGTCTTTTGACAATTACACAATGGTCATTTGCCAGTTGCAGACGATTACAGCTACCAGCTAGTTGTGCTCTACCTCTATGAGCATTGCGTCTTAAATAACTTAGGTAGATATCTCTACTGTTTTTTTTTTACTAACATATGTTTGATTAGAGCCATTCTCTGAGCTTTATGTTGGTTAGATCATTGTCTAATGGAGTCTCAGAGCAAACATCCATTCAATATAGTTAGATCCAACTAATTGACAACGATGTGTCTTCGTCCTATGATTGTCTACTTTGGACTCTAAGGTATCACCACTACACCAGGTTAGAACTAGAATCATGATCACACAATACTTGCTCGCTCACCCATATTTTTACGAAATAATTGAGTGGAAAGGAAAAACATGTTGTGCCGACTCCACATGAAGAGAACTATGAAGCTTAATATGGTTCATAGATTCATAGGGGCTTTCATGAGGTGGATATAGGTTTCTCAGGGTTCTCGTATCAATAAAAAGCTCACGTCATGTTTTTTGTTTCAGCCTGCTTCAACTACGACACCTCAAAGGTTCCGAAAGGTGAAAAGAACATAATGGATCCCGGAGGTAAGTAATCTTGTACAATAATAATCTAAATTATCCTTTATAGATACTACAGGCTCATGATGATAATGATGATAATTTCGCTCGATATTTGTACCTACAGTCAAATCCTAAAAATCAATGCCACAAATTAAAGGTGGTGCGTACTCGACCTGGTTTCAAAACCAGGTTTAGGCGTAAAAAAAACGTACCTGGTAAGACTTCACGGATTTGGAGCGTATGTTAAACATAAAAGTATTTAAAACCTGGTTTACCAACCTGGTATTTGACATATACACTATACACGAGTAAGTACGACCCACCTCTCCTCTACCCACATAAATTACATTAAAAAAGTAATTAAATAGTGTCACACGGTTGATACCCAAGAGCTTTATATGATGATGTAGATGTAAGGGCGCTGTCCATAAATTTGGCACATGCCCAATTTTTTTTTAAATGATACTTTATAATTATAAGCATAACAGAAGGTCGGTACCTATCTCCAGTGCTGTAACTACCCTTTTAAGCGCCCGGTACTAGCTTCTATAACTGCGCCCCCGAACCAATTCGGCATCCCCCCCGCGAAGAATAATAACCCGGGCATAGGCGCATGTACCCATGTAAAAACCACGGAGCCCCCCAATTTTGTGGGTACAGCAGTGCCCTCGGCAGTGGCCTTTTCTGGTTTCTTTTGCGCCGCTCCAAGGTCTGCGCCTAGGGCCTGGGCGCCGCAGTCACACCTCTATTTACGACACTGCCTCCCTAAAGGGTAAGTAATTTAGGTTATGCAAATGTACCCGTGCCACAAATACTCGCGTGATGGTCTTATTAGTCATACAATGATAAGTTGGTACTTAGTACTATGATAACCATTGCAGAAATGCGGGCTTGGATGCGGGCATATCATTATTCCATGTTTAATTCAAACATTTAGAAAAAGACCGGTCAAGTTCGAGTTTATTTATAACAGAAAAATCTAAAAATAGCAAAATTACATAAGTATTTTTTTTTCAACCTGTTTCGCTTTTCTGCTGTGGGCAAAGGTCTCCCCCAAATCCTTCCAACCATCTCTATCCTTCGAGGACTTGCACCATTATCCCTCGAATGCGTCGAGATTATCTCCAACATTTATTTTTGGCCGACTACGACCCAAAAAGCTTTCTAAAATTTAGTTTGTGTTAGACGGAGAGTCATGATTTACCTACCATGATGTAGGTAGTAGTGATGTAACGAATATTCGCATTCGCATTCATCAAGTAGATAATTATTAGAAAAAATAAGTTAACCTCGTAATCACATTAATCAGACTTTACTTTATCATTTGGTATTATTTATTTACAATCTACTTTCAGTAATTAAGCTTACGATTCAGATTTATACTAAATAACCATTAACTTCTCATTAGAACTTAGAAAACAAAAAAATATATAATGCAATGTAAACAAACAAATACCAATTCTTCTCTGAAACTTTTATTAGTCTTTACATAAGTTTTGAATGTTAGATAATCATCTTCATAAACAAAACTAAAAACATTAAGACGAGTAATAAATGTTTTTGATGAATGCAGAATCGTTTTTTCTCAATAACCGCAAAACATACAGTTTTGTTTTTTATGACAAAGATAACATAAGGATTTATTCTAAATAAATTAAAGACAGAAACACGATTGGTGAAACTTATCTCGATAGATTTATTTTCCAAAGTTAGCTCTTCAAAAACACTAGTTTAGTTTTTAATAGCTTAGTTCATTTTTATATAATTCGTTAGATAATCATAATATGCTACCTAAATTAAAGACAATTTTTTTTTATGGTTTGCATGATAATGCAGTTTTATCACTTTTCCGACCTTTGTTTACCTATTTGTCTGTTTATTAATTAAACTTCAGTAGCGGAATATTAAACTTTAAAAATAAAAGCTTTTCTCCTTCAAGTCAAGTAAACGGATTATTCGCATTCGCATTCGCATTCGCGAATGTCAGTAGGAGATATTCGCATTCGCATTCGCATTCGCGAATGCTCAAGAAATGACATTCGTTACATCACTAGTAGGTAGGTAGTAGGTACAATAACGGGTAGGAAAATTAGGTATAAATTAATCCCCAAGTACGTTACACATCCTTTCAACTCCTTGAAGATGTCTAAGGGGTTAGCCTGAAGCCCGTCCAAACATTAAATTAGGCACATGACCACATTTTGCAGAAGTTAGCATTCCAATGCCGTGATTGGTTGCAAGTCCGTCACCGTATAAATATACCTAGTTCTTATTAGCAAGTAGGTACCTAGGTACCCGTTGGCGCTTTGACAATTAAAAGTAGCATGTTGTGTATAGGGATGGTAACACGCGATTGCCACACGCGATGGGAGTCCTGGGACATACATCTATCACTCACACCTAATAAGCCAACCTACCTTTGACTGCTAGGAAGGTACCTGTTTTGCCAATAAAACTAGGCCGAGTTAAATTTAGTGATGGGTGGTTATTATTATTAGTGTCACAAGCATTATAAAAGTCACTTGATAGCTCAACAAGTATCTAAAAATACTTGCCCAAAATTGGTAGGTAGTATTGCAAAGTCCTGAGATAAAAATAAACAAATTAATAATAAAACATCAATTACAAACAACAATCCAAATGACAATCCAAAGGTGTGACAATCCAAAGGTTAACCAAAAAAGATAGCTTTTATCGATAAGGCCGCCGGTGAACTTTAGATGGACAGGATTTATTCTAGATTCTAGAATGTAAAATGTGTAAACCAGGATCCCCTTCCTTTGTTTATCAAGTAGATAATTAATTTATAAAAATTCACAAGTGTGTAAAAGATCTTATAGGGAATCTTTACCGTAAATATCAAGTACCTACATAATACTTTCGTAAATGTTTCGAGCGGAAAAGTCAGTTTGATGAAATACTATGTTGTGTACTTGAATGGGTTTTAATTTTGCGGTTTTGAACAAGTAGGTATATTATGCTCAGTGCATAGGCCTAAAAGTAAGAAATCAAATATTTTTAATATGCATTTTTAATGTGCAACCAAGCCAGTAAGCAAGTATTTATCCATTATTCTCGCTACTTTAGCCTCTGGCCTGCCGTTTTTATTAGGTTGGACTAAATTTGACCATGGGTCTAGTGAGGTTTCGAGACACTGGTAAACACTGTTGACTTGTTTCTTATGCTCCAAATTCAAAGGTTGGTAGATAAAAGTCGAATATGTCACCGTAGGTAAGTAGATACTTCCTTTTTCGTCGCGATTGTTGACGGCCCGTCTTGGTCTGATTCCAATCTCATGAATGGTAAATTATGTAATCTACCATCCGGTCTTCCAGGTCAATACAAGGTAACATGTCCATGGTAGAGTCGGCTATAGGTACGACAAAATACAACTTCTATGTATTAACTATCTTCTGCAATAGGTTAAGTTTTTTTTTTGTTATATTCTTGTAAATAATATACTCTAATAATCACTAACAATCTAGCCTTATGGTAGGCTAATGAGTAATTTCACTTGGACCTAAATTGCTAGAGTAGGTATTACTAAACTAAGAATGTGTCCACAAACACTTTTCCTATTGGGAAGTCAATTTGTTCTTGTGTTCTTTAAACTTAGTACTAACTAAATAGGTTAAGTAAAGTGGTAAACACGGGTTTGCTTTTACACTTCTTTAAAAACCTATTAGAGAAACGTGCGTTAGACCAACCAATTTTTATATAAAATCCGTTTTCAACACTTAGACCTTACAAAGGACTCTTACCTTTAAAAGTGAGTACGACACGCGACACATGACACGGCTTCTCAAAATTCAGACTCGGAATATAGGTCTTGTCATTAACTTCCTAGCTTTCGCCCAATTAGGCGTAAGCCGCATTTGCACTAGGGAACATATCGCAGGGCAAATGGCAACCCAAGCTATCTGACTAAAAAGTCCTCTGTTCATACATACATTTTATGATAAAACTTTAGCTATGATGCAAAAAAGTGAAACACAGGGTCAGGGTTCAGCTTCAGGGTCAACATGAGACAGTTGATGGCTGTTATATAAACTCACTGCAGGCTACACTTACTGCATTGTCTGTTCTCATCCGGATCGATAAGTAGGTTGCGTTCTGGATGCTTTCCAAAAAGGTTAAAAATAACTAGGTAAGTGGTACTGCCTACACAATTTCTTGTAAAAGTATATTTATTCCTAACTAGGTACCCAAGTTTCTAGTTTAAGTAACTAGATAAATATTAAATTACCATTCGCTAACTTTTAAGCTTACTTACGCTCCTTGGCGGTTGACTGACTGGCGCACCTACATAATCTAATCATGTCTTCACAAAGTTTCCTTGCTCTACTGCCTTGCCTAGCCCTCCTGTCTGAAGAATAATAACCTACCAACTAAAGTAACCAACCCTACCCTCCCTCCTCCCTCACTCAGTCGCCGGCCGAGTTTCAAAGCTGGAACACGTCGAATCCATCCCTAGCAAAATGTTACGCCGCTAAGCCAAAACACGTGTTATTTTTGTATTTAGTAAGTGATTATAGTGCTGTGAAACATGTATCTCGGTAAACCAAGGACGAGCTCAAATTGTAAGTTTTTAAGTTAAGAAGGTATACTCGTAAGGAGGTATATAATAAGGATTTCTAGAATAAAGGAACATACGGGATTATTCTAGAATGTGGGATATTGCGGATATTTTTATTTAGTTAAGTTATTCAAACGGTTTTTTATTTTTTTCAACTAGGGCATTGAATAAATAATAGGGGTTGTTTGTGAATAAACAATAGTAAACCCAACAAGTCTATAGTCTATATCTAGGTATAGTTTGTCAGTATTAACAACAGTTAGTTATCAAATCAATATTTCTTGTTATCATTTGAGCTAAAATTAAGACGCAACTACCAGGCTGGTATTTTTTTCATATTTTGTTAAAAGACCGCTTACTTACTTACCTCAAGCTGATCACTAAAGCCCTAGAAAGAACCAACGAAAGAATCATCATTGAGCTATACATATTTTTTTATCACTTAAGAAGGAAGGTACTATTGTAGGTACATAACACGTTACAGTTCTTTAAAACTAACGGTACCGTGACTAATTACAACAATATTAATTAAGAATATTTTAATCTACCTACCGTTCCCATCATTTTTATTTCCACTAAAACCTTTTTTAGCGCGTGGGTAGAGTTTTGTATTGGTATCATTGACAATAGAATAGTTGACTTAGCTATCGCCTATCGATTAAGCCAACCTAATACCAGGTAGGTGAGAAAGTACACTTGAAATACCCATATAGCTATAGCTTCTTGCGTGATTAAAGCTTACCTGAGTAAGTAACAAGGCCGCATTTTTTTTACTGCTGGAGGCTAGTTCCCATTGTTTCTCTTATTTATTGGAAAATTTAGGAATACCCGAAGGTTTTTTTTACCTGCTCTTCTACCTGTGTTCGATATTCACTTTGTTTTATATCACTACAAAGTATCTACTTATGATTAGATAGGTACTTTTGGTGATGTTTACTTTCTTTGTTTGTCTTCTATCCCTTAGACCACTAGCCCTTAGTAGCGCATATGAATAAGATTTTTTCTGCAATCTAGGTCAACTTCTGACTAAACTAATTCAAAATCAAGCTCATTGGCGAACGTTGAACGTTTGTTTTCATGGCTAGTTTACGAATTGTCGTGATTGCGTGCCGAAAGCCTTAAAGAGCCTTGTGTTTTAATAAATCGGAAAATACCGACCTAAATGCGGACTGAATTAGCAAAATCAGAAACTATTAGGTCCGTACCGTTAGTAATCAACTCGAGCATAAATGGTGTGTGGTGTGCTCTGTAGTTATTATAATAAATATTGGCCACTATATAGCAGCTAATACGCTACTAGTAACAAGTGAGGTAATATTTCATTTACGAAGTTGAATGAAGTTCACCGATCCGTTGATTGCGCGCTTTATTTTATTGTTAACACTAAACAAAGTCTTCCAAGCGAGAGTAACGAACTTAAAGCACGCAAACGGTCCCACTTTTTTGCTTTTTTATTTAGATATATCTAACTAATTGACATGCATAATAGACGCAATTTGCTTAACTATGTAGTTCAGAATCAGAAACAAAGTTCGCTATAAAACCGCCAGATGATGAGTATTGGTGAGGGTTGAAATATATTTTATAGTTGAAAATATGTGTGTAAAATATATATTTAAAACACGATTTAGATGAAAATTTTAGCTGCCCCGCTTAAGTTCTGAAGTTTTCTATTAGTACGGCCATAAGCGTTTTGGATATCACAATAAAGGGACTAAGTAGATTGTTAAAATGATCCCCATCGTTATCCATAGTGCCTATGCTAGCGTAATTTTAGGGGATTAAATTGTCACAGTGACTTTCAAGTCTACTGTTAAAATTTTGCCTTTCAATAATGCTTGCTCATCAAACAAGTTTTATTGACGTCTGATAAAATTTAGTGCCTGACTAGTAGTAGTTCTGTGCTAGTCTAGACTTTACAAATTAACATTTTATCGGCCACACCGCAAACATTGCAACGACCCTTGCACGCAATCGATTGTTTACCAACTTTTAACGAAGCAGCTATTTGTCTTAATTCCCTCGTAATCCTAGAACGAAGAAAACATCTTCCTTCTCTTTTCCCGTGCCCTTTCTTTGGGTTCAGTATTTGGAGCTAGATGCAGGCAAGGCAAAAAAAAGTGCGAGTCGGACTCGCGCACAAAGGGTTCCGTACCATTATCTATAAAAACGGCAAAAAAATCATGTTTGTTGTATGGGAGCCCCCCTTACATGTTTATTTTATTCTGTTTTTAGTATTTATTGTTAGAGCAGCCACAGAAATACATAATCTGTGAAAATTTCAACTGTCTAGCTATCACGGTTCATGAGATACAGCCCTGTGACAGACAGACAGACAGACAGACAGACGGACAGCGAAGTCTTAGTAATAGGGTCCCGTTTTTACCCTTTGGGTACGGAACCCTAACAATACGAGGAAACCAGGCATGCTCAGCATGCTCACACCCAAAATTGAGACGTGTGTACGTGTATCATCGGTTAATTTAAAAAACCATCACGTAACTAATCAATTTATTTTCCATTATTATTCGTAACTGACCAAAGTAATTGACTTTTGTAACTTATCGCATTCAACGACTTTCGTTGCTGACTGTAGGTACCTACCTTGTTATTGAGCGCTGATTATTGAATTATACTCCGACAAAAACCTATGCATAATAATTGTATTTCCTCAACTGACATTTTTAGGGATCTGAGTATCTATCTAAACATCGTCTGTCAATGATTATTACATTAAATGAAACCTATTTACATACTCGTAGTTTAAATAAAATTAATTAATCTCTCTCTTAGTTAAGTCTTTAGCTCTAGGATCTAGCGCTTCAACTGCTTATAAACGTTATATTTATATTTACAGTAGCATGGCACAGGCCCCAGTCTGCCAGTTCCAGGGTTGACGAGGAATTGATGCAAAAGAGCGCCCGCGCTCTGACCTCGACCACTGACCCCTTGGAGAAGCTGCGGCTACTGTGTCTGTCTCGTGGTGCTTCTGGTATTCTGGGATTAAGCAGGTAAGATTTGTGCTTGTAGGTGTAGTTTTTTTGTTTATCGGCTAATGGCTTTCCGCCTGGTTTTCACACGGGTGTACTGATAAAGATTATCGGCAAATTTTTAATACCTTAGGTTACATTATTGCAAATTTTCGTGAGGATCTCTCGTTGAAAATAAAATATAGCTTCAAGTTATAAAGTACTAGCCAACCCGTGACAGACGTTGTCCTGTCAAATGTCAATAATCAAATAAAAATTGCAAATTTTAACTTAATCCGTTTTGTCGTTTAGACCCGATTGAGGAACAAACATACATACAAACTCACAAACTTTCACATTTATAATATTATTAGGAAGGATTAGGATTTTTAAAATTGATCAAGTAGTTTTTTAGTTTCCATTACAAACAAAAATACGAATTTTACCTCTAAGTAGTAGTGTAGATCTATTCCCTCCAGCGCCTTGCAGAGTTTTGTATCCTTAGACTATCAATCCACTACTTGATCCTAAATTTTACTGTTCCAGGATCTTCCGGCGCATGGATGACGATGGCAGCAAGCAGCTAAACCAGGAAGAGTTTCTCAACGGTATCAAGGAAACAGGACTGGAGCTCAGCAAGGAGGTACCCAAATACCTATTAATCACAATTTATAGCGTTAGAGACAGTCTGTAATAGTTCTCTGAACAAAGTTTCAAGTGCATGCAAAATAAACTTGTTAAATAAGTTTCTTATTATTCCGTAGGGTATTTGCTTACACGTAAATGACTCTTTCGCTGTAATTTCAGGACGCTGAAGAGTTGTTCAATTCGTTCGATACGGACAACAGTGGCTCCATCAGCCTTGACGAGTTTCTCATTCACATCCGTGTAAGTACCTTCATGCTCAAGTTAGAAATATTTAGACAGAAACAAAAAACTACTTGGATTTTCACATTTAGCCTGAATATTTAGTAATTTTCAGTTTACAAAATACCTTCTAAAACGATTACTTTGTATTCCAGCCCCCAATGTCCGAATCACGTCGCGCAATCGTAGAGCAAGCCTACAAGAAGCTGGACAAGACCGGAGACGGCCTAATCACTATCGACGACATCAAAGGAGTGTACGCCGTGACTTCCAACCCTAGGTATGAGATATGAAAAACTTGGACACTAGCCCATTTGAACTTTCTGCAGTGATGGCAAAAATCGGAGCCACTATAGTTGCATTTGAAACAGCGGTTTATAATAGACAATGGACGTTCAGTGACAAGACCAAGACACAGCGCAGTCTGGTCCAGCTCATCTGAATACTAAGTTGTATTGGGAGTAAAATTATTTCTTTTTCAACAGATACATGAGTGGGGAAGAGTCCGCGGATTCGATTATGACAAAGTTCCTCGCAACCTTCGAGAACGGAGGCACTGTGGATGGAAAGGTAAAAATAAATAACATTGCTAAAGTCCTAAATACTTGTCCCGCACTAGGTATCAGATAGGTATTTTTCGCAAGATTTTTATCAATCCTCAAAGGGTGTAATATAAAAGTGGTCATAAAATGTTAGTTGGTGGTGCGTAGTTAACCAAAACCATTATGTACCTACCAGGCCGTAAATATTACACATAGCTTCAGGCAATTGTCTTTTTCTAAAGCTCTATAAATTACATAAGTACCTACCTTCTGTAGGGCAGCTTCTTGGAACACCCGAAAAAGTAATTTAATTTATATTTTTACCAAATACCTACTTCAGGTCTATTGGAAGAATAATTCATAGAAACGTCTACTAATTAGATACCTAAGTACCTAATAATAAGGTATCTACGTAATGGGTACCTACTTGCCTACTTACTGATTATCGTTTTATTTTCCAGGTAACTCTTGAGGAGTTTATGAACTACTACAGCGGCCTCAGCGTGTCAATTGACAACGACTGCTACTTCGACCTCATGATGCGCCAGGCATACAAACTTTAGAACCTTATTTCACACGGCATAGCCGAGCCTGTTGGACAAAATGTACCTACTTACCTATAACAATCAAGAACTAAAACGATGATTTTTTAACGCGCCCATTATTAACACGCAAAAAGTCGCGCGTACCTGGTCTACCGTGGTATTTGATACCTACTAGCACCTCCACTCAGCTAAGCGTTTCTTGTCGTAAGTTTTCGGTAGTTAGGGTAGTTACCTACCTACATTTTGTCTAGCTAGGCATAGGCCAAGGCAAGCATTTCATTGGTCATCGAGCTCGGAACCCATTGTTTTCGGTTCAATGTCCTGGCTCGGCTTCACCATTGTGTATCATTACCACACTTACCAACTCACTCACCAAGGATGTCACCTGCACCCTTTTATTGATTTAATGAATTAACTGGATTGTATGTTGATTTCCAATAAATTATTTTATTATTATTTCCATCAGTGTTTTTCTTAATAAGGTATCCTAGCTTAGCTCAAACGGGAGTAGGTAGGTATGTAGGGAGTAGGTAGGTTCCTGATATTAGGTGTTGTGTGAAAGGTAGGCAGAAGAAATGAACACTGAACACCTAAACGTGCCTACCTAGTCAGATGGTTAGCATACCTACATATTATTTTTTACCTCTAGACAATGGACCTCCCTGTTGTAAAATGCTCGCTGTGGTTAGCATGGCATTATTGGCATTACTGAATCGAATGACAGGCGGACAGTCAGTTTGACAGTGACTTTTAGTGACAGATATAAAATCAAATCAAATCGGCAAAATTCAATTTAGAAAATAACAGACACTCGTTTTCTTTAGAATTAGATTGAATTGAAACTATTGAAAGGAAACCTTAGAAACCGTCCTAAAAACAAACGAACAATATTGTTATGTCATCACTGTTCACTTGTGTTTTGTGGAAATAGGAAGTGTCTAATAAATTACTAAAGTAAAGCAAAGTTAGCTAAAAGCAGCCAAAAGTTCACCACAAACAATGTATCTTGGAAAACCAAAGACTAATTCGAACTGTAAGTTTGTACTTAGCTTGTATCATTTCATTGTTTTAAGCTGAGAACATGTGAAAAACTTGCTAAAGTATTTTACTACAGACAAGTCAAGTAGTGCATAACTGTTTATTTAGGTGGTTAGACCTAGAGCGTGCATGCAATAAAGAAAAAAACCTAGAAGTCGTCTAAACAAGTCTAGTCTATCTCAGTTTACTTCATTTATAGTATTTATATTACATAAGTACAGTTGGTATGATTATAAGTAGCCATAATGAGACTGAAAGATTTTTTTTTTCTAAATTCAGAAGGTATTTGCTACATTATTAAATTACTTATTATTACCTATATCAACCAAACACTGAACCATTTGATAATATCTGGAATTTCTGCATGTTTCATGTTCTAAAGCTAAATGTGGGTATTGTGCCAATAATAATATTTGGACGTGCCTCTGACTACCCCCTTTAGTCATCTTCAGCCTTGATCTGATCTGAGAGTATGTCTACCGCACTTGGGATTACGTTGTGATCCTATCTAAGGTTATTCCCATTTACAGTTGCATGGCACATGCCCCAGTCCAACAGCTGCAGGGTAAACGAGGAGCTGATGCAGAAGAGTGCCCGTGCATTGGCATCAACCACTGACCCCCTGGAAAAGCTGCGTCTACTTTGTCTATCTCGTGGTGCTGCTGGCATTCTAGGATTTGCTAGGTAATAAGAACTAAGAAAAAATCATACTAGATTTTGATAACAATAGGATAATATCTGAACAATGTATAAGTTCAATAATTATATTGTGCTTACATTTTATAAATATTAATATAGACTTTAAGACAAAAATACTAACAAAAAATCTACCTCTGTATGTCTGACTTAATAAATTAATTCAATTTAATTTACCTCTGAATAAAAAAAAAATCTTCAAATTGGCTTATAAAAATATTCTAAGGTAATAAATATAAAAAAGAACACAACTTAAGAAATTTCTACTATTTTGGAGAGTTATTTTTAAAAATGGGTACAGCAGACATCAAGTTATTGCATTAGAATAATGAGAGACAAGGTATCTAGTCTGGTATAATATAGATTTAAATATTTTAGACACTTCCGGCATATGGATGGGGATGGCACAAAGCAGCTGACTGAGGAAGAGTTCTACCACGGCATTAAGGATGCAGGGTTAGATTTCAGCCCAGAGGTTGGTATAAAGAAACCTAGTAATAGCGCTAAGATATGACCGTATATTGCCGGGCAGTTCCACTTTACCATGTCTAGCCTGCCACCGATAACAACAAAGTGCACAACCACTAAGCACTCCCACCTTCAATCTACAATATCAACTGTTGATCGAAGATTCCCACGGTGGGTTGACGTCAGGCAGACGGTAGGTTGTAAAACACCCTGAGCCAAATCTATTTGCAACATCTAAATGTGCTGACCCCATGAGGATGTGGGATAAGATGAAGAAGAACAAGATAGCGCTAAGATATAGTCTGATATATACACACAATCAGCAGGCCTAGCTTATTGATTTGTCTACGAAAGAATAGACAAGAATTAAATTCGGACGTAGAACATTAGAACATAGCATCGTAGACTTGCACATTATGAGATTACTATATTATTTATTTCATTGCTGTATTTCAGGAAGCTGAGGAGTTGTTCCGTTCTTTTGATCCGGACAATAGCGGAACCATCAGCCTTAACGATTTCCTTACTCACCTACGTGTAAGTACCACTTACTTATTATGAACTTGAATACTAAGGGCCTGTTTCATCATCTTCAAGTAAAGTGTTGTTTAGTTACTTTCCAGTTAGCGCTAAATTAATGTATGAAAGTGTCAAAACTATCAAATGGTACGTTCGTTTTTGGTAATCGCTAAGTAGCTTACTTAGGACTTTACTTAAAGATGGTGAAACAGGCCCTAAGTATATACTTTCAGTAAAATAAATAAATATTGATGGACATTTCACATAGCGCCATCTAACTTAATGTATAATGCTAAATTTATAAGGTATATATATAACATATAATAAATATAACAGTCGTAATTTCTTATTACAAAATTGATGAGAGTGAATTATGCAAAAGAAGTACCTATGTCCGGATCGTAGCAAGTGGAAATTTTATGTATAAATAATTATAATATCTTTTTTTCAGCCCCCTATGTCGGAGTCGCGTCGCGCGATCGTGAATCAAGTATTCAGGAAACTCGACAAGAATGAAGACGGACTCGTCTCAATCGCCGATATAAAGCGAGTGTATGATGTCACTTCGAATCCCAGGTACAAAATTAAAGCGTGATTCAAATTGGGAAAAACAATATTGTGTATGATTTAAACAAAAAGTGCGAGTCAGACTCGCGCACAAAGGGTTCCGTACTATCATAATTTTTCCGTTTTTATAGATAATCATATTATCTATAAAAACGGGAAAAAAATCTTGTTTGTTGTATGAAAGCTCCACTTAAATATTTATTTATTCTTTTTTTAGTATTTGTATGTCTTTTAGCAGCAATAGAAATACATAATCTGTGAAAATTTTCAATTGTCTAGCTAACACGGTTTATGAGATATAGCCCTGTGACTAGAGTTTCTCGAATTATTTTCGTTCTCGAGGCACGGGAATTCAAAGAAAACTTATAATAGGTGTTCTAGCTAAATGCCAGGTAAGAGTTTTAATTATGTGAAGGACCACCGATGCATATCGGACAGCGAGACCCTGGCTCCTTCGATATTTGAGAGCGAATAGAAGCTATATTAAATTAGAAAACTTCCGTCTTAAACCGGACTCTTGAGGATAGGAGAATGAGGAGACCACATGCACTAACCTGAGCTCTAATCGGTATTTCCTGTGTCGATGTAATTTTGCAGGGCCCTGCTTAAATATATGTGAAAACTGGAATACATATATGTATTCCAGTTTTCACAGTTGCGGAGTCACAGAATTGCGTACCTATTTATCGAGAAAAAAACACTTCTCGGTGGCGATGCGAAGCCGCGGAATATGCGTCCTTTTCGTAATTTTCAAGTGACAGCAATTTTCCTTTGCCGCTAAATCTTATCCAATCTTATCCAAGAACAGCGTTCCCGCCTTCTTGGCGTCAAATGTTTCTCATAAGAATGCGACAGGTATATTAAATAAGTGTATGTGGGAGCGAGAGGGGTAGAGGTTTTATTGAGTCCGGTATATTCAAATATAAACACTAACAGATTGATTTGAAACATGACTATGCAGAATTATTTCCCTAGATGGCGTTGGGCGTAAACAATAGGTGCTAAAATTTGAAGAAAAATTCAAAATAATGACGAAACGAACGTATTGTTATTGTAAATCTGAATCTGTCTATACGAGTATTTAACAATATTATCATCAGTCGTTCAAAATTCTTCTAATAGCTTCATCATTAGTTAAAATTAGCTAAGAAACCATAAGATAAACAATAAAATAAAAAACATAAAAACCGGTCAAGTGCGAGTCGGACTCGCGGACAAAGGGTTCCGTACCATTAACTATAATAGGGTTTACCCTTTGGGTACGGAACCCTAAAAACGGCAAACAAACACGTTTGTTGTATGGAAGCCCCCCTTAAATATTTATTTTATTTTGTTTTTAGTATTTGTTGTTATAGCGGCATCAGAAATACATCATATGTGAAAATGTCAACTGTCTAGCTATCACGGTTCATCATGAGATAGAGCCCTGTGACAGACAGACGGACAGACAGACAGCGAAGTCTTAGTAATAGGGTCCCGTATTTACCCTTTGGGTACGGAACCCTAAAAATTAAAACCGGCCAAGTGCGAGTCAGACTCGCGCACGAAGTTTTCCGTACAATCTATAAAATACGGCAAAATTATCACCGTTTGTTGTTTAAGGATGCAATCAAAGTGATTTGAATGAAACTTGGAAGAACTCAATAATATATAAAAATGTATGTTTCTTTTCGTAAAATAAATGTTTATACAATAACTTGTTATGTCAACAGATACATGAGTGGTGAAGAGTCTGCGGATATGGTTATGACAATGTTCCTGGACACCTTCGAGAATGGAGGCACTGTGGACGGAAAGGTACAATAATTAGACTAGCCTCACAGCTCAGTTGGTAGTTACTCTGCCTTCTGCGCTGTAGGTTGTGGGTTCGATCCCCACCCAGGCCAAATATTTGGGTGATAAACATAGATGTTTGTTCTGTGTCTGAGTGTTAATATGTATTTAAGTATGTATTTACAAAAAAAAAGTTAAGTATTCTATCTGGTTATCTGGTTTCCATAGTACAAGATTTGCTGTGTTTGGGGCTAGATGGAGCTGTGGTGTAGTCCGCAAATATTTTTTTATTTATTTTTAATAATCAAGACAAAAGATGGTATAAACACAATTCAAATATCGTCGTTCCAATGGCGGAAATAAAAGATGGCGCTCGCGGCTATTTTAAGATAATGCCCCATTGGACTGTAATCCCCAGGTTTGGTACCCTCTCACACTGCAGGGAACTAGATTCCTGAAGATATCTGATGGGGTTAGTCAGAGGCACGCCTAAATACTACATTCGGCATATGCATATATTTTGCAGTAGTTAGCATCATATGTGATTATCGACGCTTACAAAAATACTAACAGGTTTCTTTACTATGTTTTCCTTCACCGTTTTGGGTACGTGTATAAATTTTACGATTAGAAAACACCATTGGCGGCCGGGATTCGAACCCACAGCTACATCCTATACAGCTTGATAACTAGTTACTAAATTTTATTTCATTTTTCAGGTGACACTTCAAGAGTTCATGGAATACTACAGCGGATTAAGCGTATCTATCGAGAGCGATTGCTATTTCGATCTCACGATGCGACAGGCGTTCAAACTTTAAAGCTAACTCACATACGCATAGCCAGTGTCTAGATAAATTTACAATTTATAACACTGTGTGGCCTAAATATGTACTATATGTCACACTTCTCTGTGACTTAAGTAGTCTCGCGCACTTACAAATCGTAATGTAGGTACTAATAAAATGCCTAAAACTGAAACGGTATGTCCTAATTTAGATAGATGAAAGAAAACTTGTAACAATGAGGAATGTTCAAAGTTAAGTTCCGTAAAGCTTGCTAGATGGCGCCACGTTGGGAAAATTCAAGTTTTTATAAAAAACTATGTAATCTAAAATTTATATGCGCATTAACCCGTGCTTATAATAACGGTAAAGGAAAACAACGTGAGGCAACCAGTTAGTATTATTGTAAGCGGCGACGGGCTTGCAACCTGTCTCGTGTGTAATGGAATACTGCAAATAATGGGCATGTGCCAAATGTAAGGTTTGGACGTGCCTCTGACTAACTCCTCTTTAGGCATCTGAGCACCTAGAGATCTGAGAGAATGACTACCGTACTTGGGGATTGTAGTCGATCTGTTTGCACTCTTGAATAAGAGATGACAAAATTCTAATACCGATCGCTTGGAACTACTTGGCTATCAAGTAAGACCACTGGGTGAACTGACTATAAATGTAGAATTGACCAATCACAGCGCTCAAAATTGTGACCCAAAAATTTCAAGCGCTGCGCTGTTATTGGACAATGTTTCTGTCCATTAGCTATAGCTTAGCTTCTTGTATCGCACTGTTATACTCAAACAACTTAATTACTGCATTTACCTTTCACGTTTAATTATAATATACAATTATATGATTTGATGACTCTCCAAAAATAAACTTTATTTACTGAACATTGTCATTTTTATTATCAAATTTATGTGTTTACATGCAGACCCGCGACAGACGTTGTCCTGTCCAAATTTCATTGACTAATAAGTAGAGTAACGCATGTTGCTATGACGACTGATGTAAGATTTGTTGCACACCAGCGCCACTAAACAGTCCACTTGGACAAGTGTACAAAAAAAACAATTATCTATAACGTCCTTTGGACAACTGTCCAAGATTGCAAGAAAAAACTGTACCGCCACTTTCACGTTTTTAAGGATACATCCAGTTACAGTTGGTTCTAACAAAAACTACTAGATGGCGCAGAAATAAATAATGGCAATGGTAGAATATTTTTCGTCCTATCCATGGCAACAATTTTTTTGAGCAATCAATTAAAAAATATTGTACCCCGCTGCCATTATGTGCAAAGAGCATATAAGTCATTATGTGTTTGATGCATTTTGGTGCACGGTTGACGTAAAAAATGCAGTAATTAGTTATTTTCCTCTACATATTTCCTAAAACATTGCCTATCAGATTGATCGTGATGATTTAAACCACACGAAATATGTATTATCCACTCAGTGTTCCTAACCTTGTAATCGAATAATCTTCGTTGAAAAGTTACGGTATCGTATTCTGTTTTTCGTTTGGTGATTCAATCAATTCTAATAATAAAATCAATTCTGCATTTCATTGGCATTTCATAGGTATTTTTTGATTGATATAACTTCAGTAATTGTTTAGCTATGATTTTTTTGTCCGATTTGTGCGATTTTTTTTGCCGATTTTGCGAATTTTTGGGGATGGACTGGACGCTTGAGTGGCACAGAAATCATCTCTATTGCGTTTTTATCGTTTTGGAGATGTTTTTCATATTTTAAAGTAGTCTATTATTTATTCGGGCATTATATCTACATCTACAGCAAATTTCAACTTAATCCGTTTTGTCGTTTAGGCCTGATTGAGGAACAAACAAACATACAAACTAACAAACTTTCGCATTTATAATATTATATTAGGATTAGGATTCTTCGCTAGATAGAAAGGTTAAGTGCTACTTGATTGATGAAGAAAATACCTATTGAAAGTTGTAGATAGGTATGTACTATGTACATGAAATCATATATTTTTCTTATTTAAAATTCAAGTTTTTTTTAAAAGACTTAAAATAAGCAGAGTTTCTTGTTTTATTGTTCATCTATTTACATAGATTACTTCGTAAATAGCCAATTTTGATATTTTTCGCTATCCTGTGCCTTTTTGTTCTACGCCTTCGTGTTCTGTGTAACAAATGGGACCTACCTTAATTTAAGTAGAGGAGGGTGACGGTGGTTTATTCGTACCCACTACCTTCATATCGGAAGCTGAGGCTCGGGCCCGCTAGGCCAAGACAGCAAGACACCATGGGGCCATACCACAAGATCCTAAAGAAATATCAAAACTAAAATTACTTTTGACAGCCCTTAAAAGGAGTTAAAAGGAAAAATTGATAATTTTCCATGCAACTTCATTGTCCTCATTGATTCTCGTATTATTAAATTAATAATATTAATATTACATATATTATTATCACATTAGGTATTTATATGTAATTATAATTACAATAATGTGCATCTATTTATCCTAATTAGAAGCAAAGGGAATGCCATTCACTAAGGAAAAAAGTTTATTTTTACTTTTATTGTACTTATAGGCCGAGTTGTATGTTTTGTTTTATATTATAGGTATGAAAAAAGAACAATCAACATGTTGGAACAAAATTATATAATTTTTCTGTACGTGTGTCGTCACCAACTCCTAAACGGCTGGACCGATTTGATTGAAATGTTGTATGTGTATTTCAATGGGTTCCTGGATGGTTTGAAAACACAATTGGACCCGGTAGGTGGCGCTGCTGGTATAACTCAGCTAATAACTAAACACAACATTTATTAATTGTAAGGCGGTACGAAGTACCTACGCCGGGTCAGCTAGTGTACCTATCTGGGGGCACGGCAGTGCCCCCGCCAAGTCAAGCAATAGAACAATTTAACCTAAATGAAATTGTTATTATGCTCCTTCGCTTCGTCCGGATAGAAGATGAGAGAGCGTCGTTTTCGTCCTATATTTTTCCTATTCCATTAAAATTTTTCCTTGTTTTATTATCTTTAACCACAAAATTTCCAATATTTCTCACAATTTTTATTTTGACATTTGACATTTCATTCGCGAAATAACGAATTTATCACTAGGCAGATACGAGGTTATAAAAACGTCTACCCTCAAGTTTTGAATCATTGCGTCTCATCTTCATCAGGCAGCATTTAAATACTCCGGACGAAGCTTCAGGAGCATAATAACAATTTCATTTAGGTTAAATTGTTCTAATAAGCTCCTTCGCTTCGTCCGGATAGAAGATGAGACCTGTTTGTTTTCGCCTGGTGATAGGTAGGATGATATGTACATAAGGTATGCGAATGAAAAAATATTTTAGAGGTATGTAAATTGAAGTAAGTAAACTGAAACTAATTGAGTACATTTTTAAAGGATATTTATTACTTAATTATTACAAAACTAATCAGTCGATTTTGGATAGCTAGTGAACACAAGATAAATATAATAATACTTATAACATAAGTGTATAATTAAACTACACAACATAACAAAACAAATGTATGGTAAACAAGGTAATGATAGAAACTCAAAAGTAGAACAAAAAGAAAATCATGTAATTCTTAATTAAGTAAGCAATTTAAATAGGTATGTAATCAAAATCATAATTAATATAAGTTCTTCATTCAATAATTAGATTGGATGGAAACATTGTGTAAGCAATTGATTACTGTCATCTTTTATCTTAATTTCTTTTTTATAAAATTTTATGAACGTGTTACCCTGACGCCAGTTACCTTTAGACAAAATTTCGTCAATAGGAATACTTTTTAGCCAGTTATAAGAAGCCACTGCAGCCCTAGTACTCCCTGGGTTGCTTTTATTTGAGCATCCCTAAGTACCGTCTTGATCCAAGACGAAATAACAGTCCTAGATGCTGGTTTGTTTAGCTTATTTGTTAAAAATAATTCTGAATTTTGCCCTCTAAGAGGTTTACTAAGCTCCACAACCTTGCGTATCCAAAAAATAGGGCAAATGTTTACGGAAACCGTATTTTGTATTAGTTTCCACCCTGATTGCTGAAAAGTTGCTGAATCAGTCTTTGAACCAAATTTTGGCCACAAAATTATATGATTTTTATGATCTAAAAAACTATTACTGTCTACGCATAATAAAGTCAGATCATGCACCCTTCGACCAGATGCCAAAAGAAGGATAATAACACATCGTCTATTTGCTTCAAAAAGGGTCAAGTCTTTGGGATTATTGTTTTGTAACCAATTAACAAGAATAGATGGATCCCAGATGGGGCACTGAGTTTTTATAGGGTTTTCAAGAGCTACTGACTTCAATATCTTTTTAACAAAATGGGTCACAACTAAGTTTTGTCTGAAGGTGTGGTTCACAAATAGTAGAAATAGCTGATTTATGCACTAAAATGGTATTATATGATAGGTGACGATCAATATGTAAGTGAGCCAAGTATCTAGCTAAAATTGAACCAGAAGGCTTTTGAGGTGTTACCTTATTTGCACTTGCCCAGTCTAACCAGTAGTTCCATACTCGTTTGTATACGGATAAAGAAGATTGTCTCCAACTCTTACTTAATAAGTCAACTTCACTGGGAGACCATTCTTTTAGTAGATTGTCCCACCCCGTACCAACCAAGCCTCCAAAGCTAGACTCGTGAGATTCGGTGGAGGGAGATTGGTTGTCGTGTCGATGAGTACTCTGGACAGATTGGATATTAGAAAAGGATCTGCTAGGGCTCTTGATGCTAGGTCCGGCTTCCAAAATGTCTTCTCCCATCGAGGTGCTATAACAATATAACGTCCCGTCGCCGAGTTGAGATGATTTAGTACTTGCGGGATTAAGCATGGGGGTGGAAATATCCATCCCAGTTTGAAGTGCCAGGTTCGGCTGAACGCATTGCAGAATTCGGCGTTTTTGTCCGAGCAATCCAGGCTGCAATACTTCCTCACAACTTTGGACTTCTTTGAGGCAAACAAATCGATTTGTGGATGTCCTATCTTTCGAAATACTAACCGAGTGGCCTCCTTTAAAAGATGCCACTCTGAGGGTTGACGTCCCCTCGACAGGTGATCTGCCATCCCGTTTAGGTAACCTGGAAGGTGTTGTGGTACTAGCGATATTTTTTGAGCTTGAGTCAATTCCAGTATCAATTTCGCTTCGTAAAGAAGTGAGGCCGACTTTGTGTATTCAACTTAAGTCGAAAGCTCTTCTTATAATGTGTTCATTGTCTGAATTGGGCAAATTTATATAATTATCTGCGGCAGTGTCTCGATCCTGAACATGAATAACAGGATAACCGTTCACAAACTCGTTCGAATGAATAATAATATTAGGTGAAGTCTGAGTCATCGGAGCATAATGCATGGGAGGCTCAGAATATGATGATGACGATGTCCCACAGGTCTTGGTTCCATAAATGTAGACGAAGGTTCTGATTGAATGTATGGATTGAAATCATGTTTACGCTTCGATTGTAATAATGGATATCTTACTGGCGATTGAGATGGCACTGGTGAGGGGGGCTCTTCATCTAAAAACATGCCATCGATTTTGTGCATTATCTTCAATCTTTTATGGTAGGGCAATTTTCGTAGCTTCATCGCCATATGTTTACCATACAAATCACAATCATCGTCGGGAACTGAAGGTTGAGCTGCGGTTCCTTTTATTTTCATAGTACTTTTAAAGGTGTCTAGAGCCTCTTTCTAACATTTCCGGCAGTAACGATTTCTGAAGAATTTTGGCGTCGGCGGACTACCTTGTTGCGGTCGTTCGGGGTGTTTGGGATGTTTACAGACTGACTTTGATTTTCCTTCTCCTCCTCCAGATTATCTTCATTTTCTTCTTCATGATTTTGGTGTGGTTGCTCATCGATAGGCATGGATTCCTAAAACAAATTATTTTTTTGTTACAGTTACCATCATGCCCAGAAGAATGGCTACGAATCGAAAGAGAATTTGCAAGAAAGTTTCCCCGGGCTATTGGATCTATAGATGGAAAGCACATTGTACTGGAATGCCCATTCAACTCTGGGTCAGAATATTATAACTAATAGATTATAATTATATTATAATAATAGATTAAATTTATATTTATAAGGGGCTTGTGTAGTGATTTTAGGATTTTTATAATTTGTGACTGCGACTGTAAAAGAGCTAGAAATCTAAGTTGAGTATTTGAAGATTTTTAATTAGCATTTAAGTTATTTACATGTTTAACCATTGATTCCTATTTGTCTGTAAATCTCCCTAAGATAAAATAAAAAAAAATAAAAAAGACGTGTGGCACTCAGAGACTGCCGCGGTAAAGCTATTGCATAACATTTATTATCAACTTATGTAATTATAATTATTTTTATTTATTTTATTTATGCAGTTTTTTTTTCTTCATTTTTCTTCAAATCTTTCTGACGCTGATAATATTATGCTCTTTGACGTTCACAATTTCTTTTTCTTTTTAGCTCTTTTTAGGGTTCCGTACCCAAAGGGTAAAATCGGAACCCTATTACTAAGACTTCGCTGTCCGTCTGTCCGTCTGTCCGTCTGTCTGTCACAGGGCTGTATCTCATGAACCGTGATAGCTAGACAGTTGAAATTTTCACAGATTATGTATTTCTATTGCTGCTCGAACAACAAATACTAAAAACAGAATAAAATAAATATTTAAGGGGGGCTCCCATACAACAAACTTGATTTTTGCATTCCAGCGCCATCTAGTTTCATTTGATGTTACTACGTATTATAGGTACTTTTCGCGGTATCATGCGACCGCTCGGGGTTTGAGAGGTAAGATGAAAGAGGTTTGCGATTCCGCTGGCAGGTGGCGCTATTTTACCACTATCGGTAAAGTAAGTCGGTAAATAGGTGGTACTTCACATGATCGAATAAAAAGTTTGAAATTGAATTATTGAATTCATGTAGTTAGGTAAATAGGTACCTAGGTAGATATTATTAATTTCCAATTAATTTCGAGTTCGAATCCTGGCCGTGCATCAATGGATATTTCTGTTCGAAAAATGTACCTATAAGCGCGTTACACGTGTTTATAACAGTGAAGGAAAACATCGTGAGGAAACCTGTTAGTATTCTTGAAAGCGGCGACGGGATTGCAACCTGTCACGTGTGGAATGCTAACTACGTAGTTAGGTAAATAGGTAGGTTACGAGATATTATGAATTATTTTTTATGTTTCTAGGGTTCCGTATCTAAAGGGTAAAAAACGGGACTACTAAGACACCGCTGTCCGTCTGTCTGTTACCAGGCTGTATCTCGTGAACCGTGATAGCTAGACAGTTGAAATTTTCACAGATGATGTATTTCTCTAAAATCAGCATAAAATAAATATTTAAGTGAGACTCCCGTACAACAAACGTGATTTTTTTGCCGTTTTGATAATAGTACGGAACCCTTCGTGCGCGAGTCCGACTCGCACTTGGTCGGTTTTTTTAGCTCTTTATGCTTTTCTTCTCTATAAAAAGAAAATATCTAGGTATAAATATTTAAGTATTAATAGTGTAATTAAACACCAAAACAATTATTCATTCAAAAAATTTGAACAAAAATAACGATATTAAGAGTTTGATCATCGAATTTCGCGCGATGTACCTACATTTATAGATACAAGCTGACCCGGCGAACTTCGTATTGACTTTGACTTTGACTTTGACTTTGACTTGCTGGAATGCGAAAATCACTCTAAGCAGGCATGAGTCACCAGATTGCGGGGCGATTACGCATGCGCAAATCGTCGTAATTTATTTTCGTTA
This sequence comes from Hydriomena furcata, assembly GCA_912999785.1. Lineage (NCBI taxonomy): Eukaryota > Metazoa > Arthropoda > Insecta > Lepidoptera > Geometridae > Hydriomena > Hydriomena furcata. Next base: position 12,829,597 of record OU538825.1, on the reverse strand, counting down.
CGGAATTTCTGGATTCGGTCTCCACGCTCAAGGCCCGCGATAGAAGCTATGCAATAGCTTAATAAATAAATGTCTAAACAGGTTAGGTATATGTTCAAAGTTTGTGTAGAACAGAAACAGGATTGGACAAAATTTTCTCGATAGAAAAAAATGTCCAGGTTGCAAAACGTCCAAGTTGCATAATGCCCAGGTTTAGTATAGCTATAGTCATGTGCTACCTACAACATCCAACCTACCTACAACATACGTTCACACATGTCAAGTCACACAAGTAGACAAGTACTAACCTAGGTACTTCATCATTTAATTTAGTATGAACTGTAACTATCGATACCTTATTCCTGTAGCTCCTGTAACTTGACATCAATGAATCGTTTTTCTTCTTTAATTCCTCCACCTCCACCTCCATCATTTCACTTATTCTCCTCCACGCATCGTTAGTTTTAAATTTGTTTTTATATTCTTTCAGTTTTACGTTCCAAAGGACAGGCTCTGCTTGATAATCTATACTATATTACTATATTTACTATTTACTATAATTACTATATATAATATATAATAATATTATAAAGAGAAAAGTTTTGATTTTTTGTATGTTTGTAATGGATAAACTCAAAAACTACCGAACCGATTTAAAAAATTCTTTCACCGTTACCAAGCTACATTATCCCTGAGTAACATTGGCTATTTTTTATTTTGAAAAAGTAATAAATCTATATATATAAAAATCAATTGCTGTTCGTTAGTCTCGCTAAAACTCGAGAACGGCTAAACGGATTTATCTTATCTTGGTCTTGAAATGTTCGTGGAGGTCTAGGGAAGGTTTAAAAGGTGAGATAAATTCGAATAATTGCCGGAAAAACCCTAAAAACAGCCCTTTTCTTTTTCCCGTACAAAAGTTTTCTAACTAAAACGTAGAGTCAATTTGAGCTTTATTGCTATTGTACAAGGTGTCTCAAAAGAAAGTTCACATTTAAATCTTTTTTTAAAAGAAAAGTCTTAGCTTTATTGAAAAAATGTTTATTATATAATTTATTTTTTAAAAATAACATCGTCCAAATGTAAACCGTTGCGCTCTCGGCATTCATTTAGTCGGGCACAAAATTTGCCTATGACAGCTCGGCAGGTAGTCTCCGTGATGGCTGCCATTTCATGACGGATATTTTCTTTTAATTGTGCCAGTCGGTTTATTAGCGTAAACTTTTGATTTGACATAACCCCACAGGAAAAAATCCATAGGTGTTAAATCGGGACTCCGTGGAGGCCAATTTATGTCACCTAGCCTGGAGATTAATTTGTTCGGAAAAATTTCTCGAACTCGAGGCAGAGATCTGTTGGACGTGTGTGAAGTTGCTCCATCCTGCTGGAACCATGTTCTTTGGTTGTAACCAGGAAAGTTTTGCAGTTGGGGCACGAAAAACTCGTCTAACATCTCCACATAACGCTCTGAATTCACTGTGAGCGTGCGTCCCCTTCCATTTTCAAAAAAGTAAGGGCCGATAATTCCTCGCGCCGACATCGCTGCCCATACGGTGACTTTGGGTGAATGTAGCGGTTTCTGATGTTTTTGTTTTGGATTGGTTGCACTCCAGTAACGACAATTTTGCTTGTTTACATGCCCATTCAGGTGAAAATGGGCTTCATCGGAAAACAAGATGTTGGTGAACGTTGGAAAGCGCTCAATCATCTGATGTACAAAGTCAAGCCTCTGACCAGCATCTTGAGGCTTCAGTTCTTGCACCAACTGAATTTTGTACGGGTGCAGCTTTAAATCTTTGTGTAAAATGCGGCATAATGAAGATCTGTGCACATTTAAAGCAACAGCACGCTTCCGAATCGAGAGGTTTGGATCATCTCGAATAGACTGAGTAACACTGTCCACGTTTTCGGCTGTTCTTGATGTTCTTGGCCGCCCAGATTTTGGTTTCTCCAGAGTTGACCCAGTCTCTTCAAACTTCTCAACCCATTTTGCAATGAGTCGAGTGCTAGGCGCATCATTTAAGTGACGAATATGTCGAATACTGCAGAATTTTCTACGCGCTACAGTCGCCGAATTACCGTTTTTGTAAAACTCACGTACGCACAACGCACGGTCCGCACCAGAGAAACGCTCCATAGCGACTAAATTCCCAAGAGCCAGACTACCGACTGACATACCCCCCACGCCCCTCAGAATAGTTGCTTTCGCGTAATAAGATAAGCAAATGTGAACTTACTTTTGAGACACCTGTCTAAGCACACTGTTGTCAAGCAATGTAGGTGTGTTCCCAAGAACGGGAACGGGAACTTCAAACAACATTTGTCAATTGCGATACGAAGTTCGCCGGGTCAGCTTGTATTCTATAAACTGCAGTTCTTTTTCGTTGTTCCAAACAGCCATTTTTCTCTTATAGCCTCGAAACACAACTTCACCATCACTACCGCTCTCGACACTCGACGATGCACGACTGTCTACGTAGTACCTAATCAGATGGTTAGCATACATTTTATTTTTACCTCTAGCCCTAAGCATTGACAATGGACCTCCCAGTTGTAAAATGCTCGCTCGGTGCTTGGCATTATGCTCTTTGGTTGGCATGGCATTACTGAATCGAATGACAGGCGGACAGTCAGTTAGACAGTGACTTTTAGTGACATATAAAATCAAATCAAATCGGCGTAATAGATTTAGAAAGTGTTAGAAAGTTTAGAAACGTAATAGCACATAGCACTGACACTCGTTTTGAAACTATTGAAAGGAAACCTTGTAGACCGTCCAAAAACAAACGAACAATACAATCATCCATCGCCAAAGAAGCAAAGAACAACTAAGTCATCAGTGTTCACTTGTATGTGCAGTGCTTTGTGAAAATATTACTAAAGTAAAAGGCTAAAAGCTCAGATCAAGTAAAGTTTTCTTGATCTGAGGGCTAAAAGCAAAGCATAAAAGCAGCCAAAAGTCCACCACAAACAATGTATCTTGGAAAACCAAACACGAATTCGAACCGTAAGCGTAAGTTTGTACATAGCTTTCATTTCATTGTTTTATGCTGAGAACATGTGAAAAACTTGATAAAATATATTACTACAAACAAGCAGTGCATATCTGTGGGTGATCATATAGGTGGGTAGAGGAGGTACCTACCTAGAGCGTGCATGCAATAAAGAAAAAAAGTCCTCTAAACCTAGTCTAAGCCAGTCTATCTCAGTTTACTTCATTTAAAGTATTTATATTGGTATTTCTATTACATAAGTACAGTTTTTAGTCTTTTGTGTTTCTTATGGCATGTGGTATATAGGTAGCCATGACGAGACTAACCCTCGTATTCAAGAACGACACTATGAGAACACGCACCCACAGTGGACGAAATCTTTTTTCATAAAAATCACTTTATGTGTTGAGCGGCACTATGGTGCACGCTACCGTGTGCCTTTAGAGGTCAACTTTGGCTAGAGGCACACGACAATGTGCCTCTAGTCACACTATGCAGTGTCGCACAACACATAAAGTGATTTTTATGAAAAAAGATTTCGTCCACTGTGGGTGCGTGTTATCATAGTGTCGTTCTTGAATACGAGGGTAAAAGATTACATTATTATATTATGTACATATTATATAGTTCGGCCGTTCAGAGAATGCGTTCCTGACACGTCGCGATTGTATGACGATGACGACGTAACTTTGTAATGGCGTTGCAGTTACCCACTTGAACGTCCGAGCTCGACAGCTATCACCCTCTCGACCGTCCGCTCGCGCGATCGGAATTCTACGGCGCCGAGCGCATAGTTCGTTTTCAACATAAAGCGTTTTATCTAGATAACTACTATAGCTAGACCTAAATAAAAAATATTTATTAATAGGTAAAACTGTACAGATTAAATCCATGTGAAAAACTAATTTCAAGTATCAATTGAGATACTGAAAATAAAAATGTAAACTCAACAACATAGGTTGAATTTTTTACGCGGGTCCCATTTCACTTGTTGTCGAATATTTACCGTATCAGGCGATGGACAAAGGATATTTGTGAATATTCCTTTAGCATTAATCTTCAGGATTACTTTGATATATAACACTAATAAATAGGGCTAATAAAACAATAAATACTTACATTTTGAACAACACTCAAATTGACTCACTTCACAACACACAAAGTCAACAATAAACTTTATTTTTTTGTCTCGATATTTATGTTGCCATGTATGGTTTTCTTAGATGGAATACACGCAAAATTTATTATAGAGCCATCTTGTGAAGTTTTTGGGCAACTCTAACACAGTTGGACCACAGAAAATCAAGCAAAAGTCGCCTAAGTGAGCTGGGCTTCTCTAGTCGCCCTAACGTTCAATGCAACATTTTTTTAGGCGGCCATAGTCGCCCAGACGTTCAAGTGGTTACGATAAAAATATTATTGCTGGTTGTTTACCGTTTTAACAATTGATGAGCATTAAAACAACATTATAGTCACTATAACGTGACTAACTGATAGGTGTCAGGAACGCATTCTCTGAACGGCCGAACTATATTACCTATATCAACCAAACACTGAACAATTTGATAATGTCTGGAATTTCTGCACATATCTAATGTTCTAACTACTGCAAAATGTGGGTAGTGTGCCAATAATAATATTTGGATGTGCCTCTGACTACCCCCTATAGTCATCTTCAGCCTTGATCTGATCTGAGAGTATGCCTACCGTACTTGGAATTACAGTTGTGATCCTATCTAAGGTTATTCCCATTTACAGTTGCATGGCACATGCCCCAGTCCAACAGCTGCAGGATAAACAAGGAGCTGATGCAGAAGAGTGCCCATGCATTGGCTACGACTACCAACCCCCTGGAAAAGCTGCGTCTACTGTGTCTGTCTCGTGGTGCTGCTGGCATTCTAGGATTTGCTAGGTAATAAGAACAAAAATACAAACAAAAAATCTACCTCTGTATGTCTGACTTAATAAATTAATTCAATTTAATTTACCTCTGAATAAAAAAAAATCTTCAAATTGGCTTATAAAAATATTCTGAGGTAAAAAATATAAAAAAGAACACAACTTAAGAACTTTCTCCTATTTTGGAGAGTTATTTTAAAAAATGTGTACAGCAGACATCAAGTTATTGCATTAGAATAATGAGACAAGGTATCTAGTCTGGTATAATATAGATTTAAATATTTTAGACACTTCCGGCATATGGATGGGGATGGCACAAAGCAGCTGACTGAGGAAGAGTTCTACCACGGCATTAAGGATGCAGGGTTAGATTTCAGCCCAGAGGTTGGTATAAAGAAACCTAGTAATAGCGCTAAGATATGACCGTATATTGCCGGGCAGTTCCACTTTACCATGTCTAGCCCGCCACCGACAACAACAAAGTGCACAACCACAAGCATTGTAGATCAAAGGTGGGACCTTTGATCTACAATAGCAACTGTTGATCGAAGGTTCCCACGGTGGGTTGACGTCAGGCAGACGGTAGGTTGTAAAACACCCTGAGCCAAATCTATTTGCAACATCTACATGTGCTGACCCCATGAGGATGTGGGATAAGATGAAGAAGAACAAGATAGCGCTAAGATATAGTCTGATATATACACACAATCAGCAGGCCTAGCTTATTGATTTGTCTACGAAAGAATAGACAAGAATTAAATTTTAACGTAGAACATAGCATCGTAGACTTGGACATTATCCGTCTCATTAATAAACGTAGACTAGCGCAGGATTAAATTTAGTCCAACGCTTACGTTTGGACTAGTCGAATTCAATATTAATAAACAAGGATTAGAAATGGAGTTGCTTACATTAAGCTGGTATTAACAAGTCTTGGTGTAACCTTAGATGATCTTTGGATAAGTAAATTTTTATCAATAGCACCGTTTGAGATTACTGTATTATTTATTTCATTGCTGTATTTCAGGAAGCTGAGGAGTTGTTCCGTTCTTTTGATCCGGACAATAGCGGAACCATCAGCCTTAACGATTTCCTTACTCACTTACGTGTAAGTACCACTTACTTATTATGAACTTGAATACTAAGGGCCTGTTTCATCATCTTCAAGTAATGTGTTGTTTAGTTACTTTCCAGTTAGCGCTAAATTAATGTATGAAAGTGTCAAAACTATCAAATGGTACGTTCGTTTTTGGTAATCGCTAAGTAGATGTATAATGCTAAATTTATAAGGATAACAGTCGTAATTTCTTATTACAAAATTGATGAGAGTGAATTATGCAAAAGAAGTACCTATGTCCGGATCGTAGCAAGTGGAAATTTTATGTATAAATAATAATAATATCTTTTTTTCAGCCCCCTATGTCGGAGTCGCGTCGCGCGATCGTGAATCAAGTATTCAGGAAACTCGACAAGAATGAAGACGGATTCGTCTCAATCGCCGATATAAAGCGAGTGTATGATGTCACTTCGAATCCAAGGTACAAAATTAAAGCGTGATTCAAATTGGGAAAAAAAATATTGTGCATGATTTAAACAAAAAGTGCGAGTCAGACTCGCGCACAAAGGGTTCCGTACTATTATCTATAAAAACGGAAAAAAAATCTTGTTTGTTGTATGAAAGCTCCACTTAAATATTTATTTTATTCTGTTTTTAGTATTTGTTGTTATAGCAGCAACAGAAATACATAATCTGTGAAAAATTTCAACTGTCTAGCTAACACGGTTTATGAGATACAGCCCTGTGACAGACAGACGGACAGACAGACAGCGAAGTCTTAGTAATAGGGTCCCGTATTTACCCTTTGGGTACGGAACCCTAAAAATTAAAACCGGCCAAGTGCGAGTCAGACTCGCGCACGAAGTTTTCCGTACAATCTATCCCACCAAAAACATTCTGTAAAAAACTAGCCAAGGCCCGATGGAGCTGCTTGTTTATCTCTAAAGAGTAATGAAATCTAGAAAAAGTCGTGTCAAGTCTGAGATTCTTTACTGCGATTTCTTTATTATTATAGAATGTTGTGTGACTTGGCCGTTGAACATTCTTTATACGATAATGGGTACAAGTCAATTTTGTTTACACGTAATGTTATATATGTTGTAACTACCTATGTTTGTTAAGCGAGATAATAATAGTCCATACTGGTATTGGTAATTGGACGCTAGTGTCTCATTTTAGGCTGTTGTTGATCGTGCAACACATGCATTCAGCATTGACAATAATTAAAAATAATTATAAATACATAAGTTGATAAAAAATGTTATGCAATAGCTTTACCGCGGCAGTCTCCGAGTGCCACACGTCTTTTTTTTTTATTATAAATCCTAGGCCTATCAAGTTGAATATTTTTTGTAAAGGCGGTATGTCGATCTCTAATAGTTTGGTTAGGCTCTTGTCTATACTAATATTATGTTTTCTAATCAGGGTCACCAGGTACTCCAGATCTTCGATTATTCTAGTTTTTATGGTTTTCCCTTTATGTGGCCATTAAACCCTAACTCTGTACCAAATTTCAGCTCTCTGAGTTCATGGGATGTACTAGTTCTATTCTGATGATCATGAGTGAGTGAGTGAGTGTCTAAAATGCGAAACTTTGCTTTCGCTTAACTTCGGAACTAAATGACCTACAGACTTGAAATTTTGGATTTTAAGTATGTGATTATAGCTCACTGGATGACGATAATTTCTGCGTTCTGGTCTTATCCAGAGGTTCTCAAATAGGGGCCTGAAAATGCGGCGAAATGGTTCCAGTAAAGGTAGTACGGCAGTGTGTGCTTCGCGCTCGACTTGGCGGGGGCACTGCCGTGCTCCCAAATAAAATACGGCAAAATTATTACCGTTTGTTGTTTAAGGATGCAATCAAAGTGATTTGAATGAAACTTGGAAGAACTCAATAAAATATAAAAATGTATGTTTCTTTTCGTAAAATAAATGTTTATACAATAACTTGTTATGTCAACAGATACATGAGTGGTGAAGAGTCTGCGGATAAGGTTATGACAATGTTCGTGGACACCTTCGAGAATGGAGGCACTGTGGACGGAAAGGTACAATAATTAGACTAGCCTGACAGCTCAGTTGGTAGTTACTCTGCCTTCTGCGCTGTAGGTTGTGAGTTCGATCCCCAACCAGGCAAAATATTTGGGTGATAAACATAGGTGTTTGTTCTGTGTCTGAGTGTTAATATGTATTTAAGTATGTATTTACTAAAAAATTCTATCTGGTTTCCATAGTACAAGATTTGCTGTGTTTGGGGCTAGATGGAGCTGTGGTGTAGTCCGCAAATATTTTTTTATTTATTTTTAATAATCAAGACAAAAGATGGTATAAACACATAATTAAAATATCGTCGTTCCAATGGCGGAAATAAAAGATGGCGCTCGCGGCTATTTTAAGATAATGCCCCATTGGACTGTAATCCCCAGGTATGGTATCCTCTCACACTTCAGGGCATCAGATTCCTGAAGATATCTGATGGGGTTAGTCAGAGGCACGCCTAAATACTACATACGGCATATGCATATATTTTGCAGTAGTTAGCATCATATGTGATTATCGACGCTTACAAAAATACTAACAGGTTTCTTTACTATGTTTTCCTTCACCGTTTTGGGTACGTGTATAAATTTTTCGATTAGAAAACACCATTGACGGCCGGGATTCGAACCCACAGCTGCATCCTATACAGCTTGATAACTAGTTACTAAATTTTATTTCATTTTTCAGGTGACATTTCAAGAGTTCATGGAATACTACAGCGGATTAAGCGTATCTATCGAGAGCGATTGCTATTTCGATCTCACGATGCGACAGGCGTTCAAACTTTAAAGCTAACTCACATACGCATAGCCAGTGTCTAGATAAATTTACAATTTATAACACTGGCCTAAATACGTACTTATGTCACACTTCTCTGTGACTTAAGTAGTCTCGCGCACTTACAAATTGTAATGTACCTACTAATAAAATGCCTAAAACTGAAATAATTTAGATAGATGAAAGAAAACTTGTAACAATGAGGAATGTTCAAAGTTGAGTTCCGTAAAGCTTGCTAGATGGCGCCACGTATTGAGAAAAAATCATGTTTTTATATAAAAGCTATGTAATCTAAAATTTATATGCGTATTAACACGTGCTTATAATAACGGTAAAGGAAAACAATTTGAGGAAACCAGTTAGTATTATTGTAAGCGGCGACGGGCTAGCAACCTGTCTCGTGTGTAATGGAATACTGCAAATAATGGGCATGTGCCAAATGTAAGGTTTGGACGTGCTTCTGACTAACTCCTCTTTAGGCATCTGAGCACCTAGAGATCTGAGAGGATGTCTACCGTACTTGGGGATTGGGGTGACAAATCAACATCGAGCTATGCTGCGCTGTACTGCGCTGTGTTTCTTAAGCTACGTTTTTTTAACAATTAAACGATGCTGCGCTGTACTGCGCTGTGCTGTGCTGTGTTTCTTAAGCTACGTTTTTTTAACAATCTACTCGTTCGTTCTTGTTTCTTTGTGCGCGCATACGCAAGTGCGAGCGAGATGGGAGTACGAGAGTGAGAGAGACGTCTGAAGGCGATGGAGGGGCACGCAGCGTGCTCCAAACCTAGCATAGCTCGACACAGCGCAGCATGGCAGAGCTCCATAAAAAACATAGCACAGTTCGGCACAGCACGGCGGGTAGCGCGCCTCGCTCGAGACTGCTGCGCTTTTAAACAGAGCGTAGCCTCACACAGCGCAGCAGAGCATGGTTTGTTTGTATCCTCATTAAAATATTAGACGAGCGACACATTGGTGGACACATTGCGGCAGACTTCGTTCACAACTCGTGATATTAGTCGTTGCCACAGAATGGGTCGGCAATCTGATGGTAAGCCTAGACCTATTTTGTTTAAGCTCTGCGATGTCGCTGTAAGAGGCAAGATCTGGTCTGCGAAGTCAGCCTTGAAGGGTTCGGGTATAACATTATCCGAATTCTTGACAAAAGCGCGGCATGATGTTTTCATGGCAGCACGTCAGCGATTTGGTATGTCCAAGTGCTGGACGATGGAAGGTTCTGTGTACGTGATTGGGGCTGACGGTAGCCGTCGTCGCGTCAGGTGCATGGAAGACCTAAGTGCCATCGCAGAACATAAGGAGGCCGATCTACCATCGCCGCCGGTCCCTGTGCCTGTGGCTAAGGTGACTGCCGGAACGTCGAAGCCAAGACGAGCTGCAGCGGTTAGGAAATAGCTGTTTTGCTTCCCTTTTTATTTTATTCCAACTGGGTAGGTAGGTTAATGCTCGTTTTACCAATACAGTGGGTATTTTATTTTTACACCGCCTGACCGTCACAAAATTATTTCACTCACTACACAATCAATCAGTTGTCTTTTCTGTCATTGTCAAATTGTCATTCTGACATTTAAAAATGGCAACGCTCACTAAGGAGTATTCCATCATTTCACCATCTTCTTTATTGTATGTATACATATTGAATTAAATTTAGTTTATGTTTTATCCCAGTTGGAAAAATCAATTATTATTTTTAAAGTGTTATGTAGTTTTTTATTTGTTTTTTGTTTTATTTACCTTGCTATGGTTCACTGGCAGGTGGACTGGTTTAGACTAATTATATTAAGTCTAGTAAAAGCAGTTTATATTGCTTACGTTTTATTATTATTTATTTTAAATTGAGTTATTTATTACATTTACATAATATTTATTTGTTATCTATTTACATATACCTTGTTATAAATGGGTACACATTGTGTTGAAGACAGAGTAATGTCGGATAGTGACAATGATGACTTTGTTTCTTGTTGTTCTTCTGATATTGACAGCGTTAATAGTTTTAACAGCATTCCTTCCCTTTCTTCTACTATTGAGTCATTTATATCAGACTATCCTAAAAACCTGAATATCCTGCATATTAATGCACAGAGCATTCCGGCCCATTACCCAGATATGTTAACGTCATTTGAACATAAAAATATTCATGCCATCCTAGTATCAGAAACTTGGTTAAAGCCCTGTCTCCCCACAACCTCATATTCATTACCTGGCTTCGTTCTTATCAGAAATGATCGCACTTGGTGTGGTGGCGGTGGTGTTGCCATATATCTTCGTGCCTCCATTCCGTTCAAAATTGTTGGTATGTCAGCACAACCGTCACTACCAAACTCTGGTGAGCATCTCTTTTTGGAAATTTTAGTTTGTAATGTCAAGGTTCTACTTGGTGTATTTTACTGTCCATCTGAACGCATAAATTATTTTCATTCCTTCGAGACTATTATAGAGGATTTGGTTGGTACTGTTGATCACTCTATTATTATGGGTGATTTCAATACCTGTCTGCTGAAACAGGACCACCGATCTAAATCACTCGAGACCATAGTTAAAGCTTCCAATTTAACCGTTCTTCCTCTTAATAGTACCCATCATTTCCCAAATTGTATTCCTTCTCTTCTTGACTTAATTTTTGTATCTTCTCAAACTCATGTGGCTGATCATGGTCAATGTCCAGCAGACGCTTTTTCTTACCACGATCTGATTTTCCTTTCCTATAAAGTCCGTCCTCCCAAAGCCAAGCCTAAAGTTCTTATGCAGCGCAGTTTTGGTAGTTTAAATCTAGAAAATTTAAGAAAGGATGCAAAGGACATAGACTGGGATGTTGTTGCAAATGTCAGTTCCATTGACGACAAAGTTGACCTGTTTAATTGCGCATTGACCAAGCTGTATGACGTTCATGCTCCTGTGAAGGCTATTAAAATTAAACATCTCCCTGCACCTTGGATCACAAAAGAACTTAGGTTGGCCATGCATAAAAAACTTGTAGCTAAATCAAAATATAAATTGCGTCCATCTGAAGCAAATCGGGACAGGTATGTAGATTGTCGAAATCGCTGTAATAGGGTGTGTAGAGATGCTCAACGTCGCTATATCCACGATTCTATTGATAATCAAGACCCTTCCAAGGTTTGGAAGTTTCTTAAGTCACTAGGAATTGGTAGGTCTCGTCAAGACAATACTCCTAAAAATTTAAACATTGATTCTCTAAATAAACATTTTTCTACTTCTACTTTATTTGATAGTAACATAAAAAAATCAACCCTAAATAAACTTTCTGATATTCCAATTCCTGACTATTCTAGTTTTCATTTCTCACAATTTACCGATAGTGATGTTAAGAAGAGCATAACTTCTATATCCTCAAATGCCATCGGAAGTGATAGTATTAGTCGAAACATGATCATACCCATCATTGAAGAAATTGTTCCTGTCATCCGTCATATACTTAATGCATCCCTAACCACTGGCACATTTCCATCAGTATGGAAAGAAGCCCAAGTTACTCCCCTTCCCAAAAAGTCAAATCCTTCATCTCTCTCTGAATACCGCCCCATTTCTATTCTCCCATTCCTCTCTAAAGTTTTAGAACGATTAGTTCATCATCAACTTAGTACCTTCCTTGCAAGTAACAACCTCCTAAATCCTTATCAATCTGGTTTCCGTTCCGGCCATAGCACTACATCAGCTCTGGTGAAAATCACGGATGATGTACGCTTTGGTATGGAAAATGGGGAACTCACTGTACTATCACTTCTAGATTTTAGTAGTGCTTTTAATAATGTTGATTTTGACATTTTACTGGCCATACTCCGCTCACTTAACATATCTCCTACGGTAATTGATTGGTTTCGCAGTTATCTGCATGGTCGCCGGCAGTGTATTCGCATAGATGAGTCATACTCATCTTGGTGTGATATAAAGACCGGTGTCCCTCAGGGCGGCGTCTTATCTCCTCTTCTTTTTGCAATTTTCATAAATTCTATTTCCCAACATCTTTCTTCATCTTATCACCTCTATGCAGACGATCTCCAGATCTACACTAAGGCACCAGTAGCACAGCTTCATGAGGCTTTTGAGACCACAAACACTAATCTGCGCTATATTCTGGACTGGAGTAAATCCTACGGCATCTCTGTCAACCCAGATAAAACGCAGATTATTGTTATTGGCAGTTCTAGGATGGTTTCAAAGATTGACTGGTTTCGTCTACCTCAGATTATGTTTGACGGTAAATGCATACCAATTAGTGACTCAGTCAGAAACTTAGGCGTACTAATTGACAAGCAACTCTCGTGGCGACCACACTTGGCTGAAATCAGTCGTAAAATGTTTGCTTCTGGTGCTTCACTCAGAAGGCTTCGGAATTTTCTTCCCACTGCTACCAAAATTGCGCTTGCACAATCCCTTCTCCTCCCAATCCTTGATTATGCTGACGCCTGCTACATTGATGTAACAGAAGAGCAGCTTAATAAGCTTGAGCGCCTTCAGAACTACTGTATTCGATTCATATTTGGTTTGCGAAAATATGATCGAATATCAGAATTTCGTACGAAACTCAAGTGGTTGCCAATCCGCTTCCGCCGGAATGCTCACGTTCTTAACCTCCTCTATAATATTCTTTTTTCTCCCCTGACTCCTGCTTACCTTAAGGAACGATTTCAGTTCCTGTACCTTTCTAATCCACGATCCCTACGATCCACTGACACCTTTCAACTTAAAGCTCCTATACACTCCTCTACCTTCTATGAAAAATCTTTTACAGTCCAAGCTGTTCGCCTATGGAACGCATTACCTGTTAGTATCAGAAAAGCAAAGTCCCTGTCAATCTTTAAAAACCTAGTCTTCAACCATTATCTGTCTAATTGCTCTTCTTGAAACGTTTGTATTTTGTGTAAATAGGTATTTAGTATGTATTTTATAGTATGTTTTGGCACTACATATATTTGCTCATCTTTAGTATTTTTGTATAGGTATATTATGTAATGTGTGTTATTATGTCATATTTTAAATATTTACGTAATTTTTATGGAATTAGTATTCTTCAGTTTTGTTATTTTATTTTTATTATTGTTTTATTTATTTTTATTTTTGTTATATATGTATATGTTTTATTTATTATTTTTATATTTAATTTTGTATCTACTTGTATATATTTAAAGCCGCACCAACATGCCCCTTCTCTTTATATGTTCATTCCAGTCCATTCTAAGGTTGCCTGGTAGAGATCGCTTTTAGCGATAAGGCCGCCCATTGTATTACCTTTAAGCATAGTGTTATTTATTTTACTTCTGTTCATAAATATTTGTATTCGTGTGAACGTGTGGTAATCAATAAAGTGTTATCTATCTATCTATCTATCTACAGCGCAGCATAGCTCGATGTTGATTTGTCACCCTTGTAGTCGATCTGTTTGTGCTTTCGTCCTTGCGCTATCTAGTAGGCTATTGAGTGAGAACAATCTCATTTTAATAAACTAAGTAGCCTAAAATATGGCAACATTCCGTCGCATAAAGACTTCACAACTTTTTTTAGGGATAATTAGTTTTACCATTACTTGACGTCCTAGATGACAAATGCTATTAGGAAAATAAGTAGTATCTATTTCGGCTTGTAACGAATTCGACAATTTCAATTCCAATCGCATCTAGTTATAAGTTATTTTGGCACTCTAGAATAAGAGATTTAGCTATAGCTTAGCTTCTTGTATCGCACTGTTATACTCAAACAACTTAATTACTGCATTTACCTTGCACGCTTAATTATAATATACAATAATATTTATCTCTCACTCAAAAATAAACTTTATTTACTGAACATTGTCTTTTTTTATTTTCAAATTTATGTGATTATTATTTTCTAGATAGAAAGGTTGGGTGCTACTTGATTGATGAAATAACTATTGAAAGATGTAGATAGGTATGTATTAGGTACCTATTTCTCGTAAAAAGTAAAGGATAGAAATTGATTATTGTGGGTTATCCCTAAGAGATAAACATATACCATCGTGGACTTTTTTGTAGACCTTTTTAAGGTAAGTATACAATATTTAGTACTTACATTATTTTGATCTATCTCGTAGAGTTCAGCCAGCGTTTGCAATGTAAGCGCAAAAAAATGTGTTTATTTACGACTTCATATTAGAAATCTTAAAATTATCAGTGGTTCTCTAATATATTAAGCATGTTATTATACATATAAACCTTCCTCCTGAATCACTCTATCTATTAAAAAAAACCGCATCAAAATCCGTTGTGTAGTTTTAAACTTATATGCTCTTTGGTTTTAAAGATATAAGCATACATACAGACATACATACGGACGCGGGAAGCGGGAAGCGACTGCTTTATACTATGTAGTGATTTCATTTTCCATTAGTGGACAAAATATAGAAACTTACTTTTTTCTATTGTCTAACTACGACGTTTGCAGAAATGGCACTACCAAAGAGCTATACCCTAGAACAAACGGAAAACGCTGTAAAAACCGGCAATAATTAAGTATAAGTGGCAACTTTTTTGGTAAATTTCCCCGAATAACATAAAATTATCCTATTGAAACACATAACTGACGTATGTTTCAGACATATAAAAAATGCAAAGCTGATAACGTGTGTAACACAGAATCCGGGTGAACTGCATAATGGAGCTCAATGAGAATGAGAATCAGAATCAGATTTATAATCTCGAGATCTATAATCGAAATCGAAATCGAAAAGAAATGAACGCCTAAACGTGCCTACGTAGTAGGTACCTAATCAGATGGTTAGCATACATTTTATTTTTACCTCTAGCCCTAAGCATTGACAATGGACCTCCCAGTTGTAAAATGCTCGCTCGGTGCTTGGCATTATGCTCTTTGGTTGGCATGGCATTACTGAATCGAATGACAGGCGGACAGTCAGTTTGACAGTGACTTTTAGTGACAGATATTAAATCAAACCAAACGGCGTAATAGATTTATAAAGTTTAGAAACGTAATAGCACTGACACTCGTTTTCTTTAGAATTGAAACTATTGAAAGGAAACCATAAAAAACATCCAAAAAACAAACGAACAATACAATCATCCATCGCCAAAGAAGCAAAGAACAACTAATGGCAGAGACACACTACCGTGTCGTGTCGTGGCGCGACACGCCACTCGCGTGGGGTGGGTGTGCACACTACTGTGTCGTGTCGTGGCTCCACAGAGTATACGGGCGCGCTCCACAGAGTACTATACGGGCGCGCTCCACAGAGTATACGGGCGCGCTCTTTGCAGGGTATAGTAATTTTGATGAAAACCTTCAATTTCTCTTAGCAATGAAACTCCTAGAGGGCAAAAAAAAATTTTCGTTGACGTTTAAGTTCAATAAGGTCGTCAATCACTATGCTGCAAATTAAATTAAATATGTCTGCTAGGTGTTCGCGCCATAGATATAAGAGTGAACCATCCTAAATCTATGGTTCGCGCCACGAGGCACGCCGTGTCGCGTCATAAAAGCATTTTCATTCATTCATTCATTCATTCAACCCCCACCACCGCTCTGGCGCAATCGGTAGCGAGCTGTCGCGCCACGACAGATAGCGCCACGACACCCAAATGTGTCTCTAACCATACTAAATGTATGAAAGCGATAGGCTCGTGGCGTGTCGCGCCACGACACGACACGGAAGTGTGGCTCTGCCGTAAGTCATCAGTGTTCACTTGTGTGTGCAGTGCTTTGTGAAAATATAGTAAAAGCAGTCAAAAGTACACCACAAACAATGTATCTTGGAAAACCAAACACGACTTCGAACCGTAAGTTTGTACATAGCTTTCATTTCATTGTTCTAATCTGAGAACATGTGAAAAACTTGATAAAGTATTTTACTACAGACAAGCAGTGGGTGGTCATGATCATATAGGTGGGTAGAGGAGGTAGGTACCTAGAGCGTGCATGCAATAAAGAAAAAAACCTCAGAAGTCCTCTAAACCTAGTCTAAGTCTAGTCTAAGTCTAGTCTATCTCAGTTTACTTCATTTAAAGTATTTATATTGGTAATTCTATTACATAAGTACAGTTTTTAGTCTTTTGTGTTTCTCCTTATGGCATGTGGTATGATTATAGGTAGCCATAACGAGACTGAAATATTACATTATTATATTACTTATTATTATTACCTATATCAACCAAACACTGAACAATTTGATAATGTCTGGAATTTCTGCACATATGTGCCCAAGTCATGTAAGCCAAGTCAAGGCTTGAGCTTACATGACATGACTACCCCCTTTAGTCAACTTCAGCCTTGATCTGATCTGAGAGTATGTCTACCGTACTTGGAATTACAGTTGTGATCCTATCTAAGGTTATTCCCATTTACAGTTGCATGGCACATGCCCCAGTCCAACAGCTGCAGGATAAACGAGGAGCTGATGCAGAAGAGTGCCCATGCATTGGCTACGACTACCAACCCCCTGGAAAAGCTGCGTCTACTGTGTCTGTCTCGTGGTGCTGCTGGCATTCTAGGATTTGCTAGGTAATAAGAACTAAGAAAAAATCATACTAGATTTTGATAACAATAGGATAATATCTGAACAATGTATAAGTTCAATAATTATATTGTGCTTACATTTTATAAATATTAATATAGACTTTAAGACAAAAATACTAACAAAAAATCTACCTCTGTATGTCTGACTTAATAAATTAATTCAATTTAATTTACCTCTGAATAAAAAAAAAATCTTCAAATTGGCTTAAAAAAATATTCTGAGGTAAAAAATATAAAATAGAACACAACTTAAGAACTTTCTCCTATTTTTAAAAATGTCAAGCAGCAGACATCAAGTTATTGCATTAGAATAATGAGAGACAAGGTATCTAGTCTGGTATAATATAGATTTAAATATTTTAGACACTTCCGGCATATGGATGGGGATGGCACAAAGCAGCTGACTGAGGAAGAGTTCTACCACGGCATTAAGGATGCAGGGTTAGATTTCAGCCCAGAGGTTGGTATAAAGAAACCTAGTAATAGCGCTAAGATATGACCGTATATTGCCGGGCAGTTCCACTTTACCATGTCTAGCCTGCCACCGACAACAACAAAGTGCACAACCACTAAGCATTCCCACCTTCAATCTACAATATCAACTGTTGATCGAAGATTCCCACGGTGGGTTGACGTCAGGCAGACGGTAGGTTGTAAAACACCCTGAGCCAAATCTATTTGCAACATCTACATGTGCTGACCCCATGAGGATGTGGGATAAGATGAAGAAGAACAAGATAGCGCTAAGATATAGTCTGATATATACACACAATCAGCAGGCCTAGCTTATTGATTTGTCTACGAAAGAATAGACAAGAATTAAATTTTAACGTAGAACATAGCATCGTAGACTTGGACATTATCCGTCTCATTAATAAACGTAGACTAGCGCAGGATTAAATTTAGTCCAACGCTTACGTTTGGACTAGTCGAATTCAATATTAATAAACAAGGATTAGAAATGGAGTTGCTTACATTAAGCTGGTATTAACAAGTCTTGGTGTAACCTTAGATGATCTTTGGATAAGTAAATTTTGATTAATAGCACCGTTTGAGATTACTGTATTATTTATTTCATTGCTGTATTTCAGGAAGCTGAGGAGTTGTTCCGTTCTTTTGATCCGGACAATAGCGGAACCATCAGCCTTGACGATTTCCTTACTCACCTACGTGTAAGTACCACTTACTTATTATGAACTTGAATACTAAGGGCCTGTTTCATCATCTTTCCAGTTAGCGCTAAATTAATGTATGAAAGTGTCAAAACTATCAAATGGTACGTTCGTTTTTGGTAATCGCTAAGTAGCTTACTTAGGACTTTACTTAAAGATGGTGAAACAGGCCCTAAGTATATACTTTCAGTAAAATAAATAAATATTGATGGACATTTCACATAGCGCCATCTAACTTAATGTATAATGCTAAATTTATAAGGTATATATATAACATATAATAAATATAACAGTCGTAATTTCTTATTACAAAATTGATGAGAGTGAATTATGCAAAAGAAGTACCTATGTCCGGATCGTAGCAAGTGGAAATTTTATGTATAAATAATTATAATATCTTTTTTTCAGCCCCCTATGTCGGAGTCGCGTCGCGCGATCGTGAATCAAGTATTCAGGAAACTCGACAAGAATGAAGACGGACTCGTCTCAATCGCCGATATAAAGCGAGTGTATGATGTCACTTCGAATCCCAGGTACAAAATTAAAGCGTGATTCAAATTGGGAAAAAAAATATTGTGCATGATTTAAACAAAAAGTGCGAGTCAGACTCGCGCACAAAGGGTTCCGTACTATTATCTATAAAAACGGAAAAAAAATCTTGTTTGTTGTATGAAAGCTCCACTTAAATATTTATTTTATTCTGTTTTTAGTATTTGTTGTTATAGCAGCAACAGAAATACATAATCTGTGAAAAATTTCAACTGTCTAGCTAACACGGTTTATGAGATACAGCCCTGTGACAGACAGACGGACAGACAGACAGCGAAGTCTTAGTAATAGGGTCCCGTATTTACCCTTTGGGTACGGAACCCTAAAAATTAAAACCGGCCAAGTGCGAGTCAGACTCGCGCACGAAGTTTTCCGTACAATCTATAAAATACGGCAAAATTATCACCGTTTGTTGTTTAAGGATGCAATCAAAGTGATTTGAATGAAACTTGGAAGAACTCAATAATATATAAAAATGTATGTTTCTTTTCGTAAAATAAATGTTTATACAATAACTTGTTATGTCAACAGATACATGAGTGGTGAAGAGTCTGCGGATATGGTTATGACAATGTTCCTGGACACCTTCGAGAATGGAGGCTCTGTGGACGGAAAGGTACAATAATTAGACTAGCCTCACAGCTCAGTTGGTAGTTACTCTGCCTTCTGCGCTGTAGGTTGTGGGTTCGATCCCCACCCAGGCCAAATATTTGGGTGATAAACATAGATGTTTGTTCTGTGTTAAGAGTGTTAATATGTATTTAAGTATGTATTTACAAAAAAAAAGTTAAGTATTCTATCTGGTTATCTGGTTTCCATAGTACAAGATTTGCTGTGTTTGGGGCTAGATGGAGCTGTGGTGTAGTCCGCAAATATTTTTTTATTTATTTTTAATAATCATAGAAAAAAAAAAAATAATAATAATAATAATGCCCCATTGGACTGTAATCCCCAGGTATGGTATCCTCTCACACTTCAGGGCATCAGATTCCTGAAGATATCTGATGGGGTTAGTCAGAGGCACGCCTAAATACTACATACGGCATATGCATATATTTTGCAGTAGTTAGCATCATATGTGATTATCGACGCTTACAAAAATACTAACAGGTTTCTTTACTATGTTTTCCTTCACCGTTTTGGGTACGTGTATAATTTTTTCGATTAGAAAACACCATTGACGGCCGGGATTCGAACCCACAGCTGCATCCTATAGAGCTTGATAACTAGTTACTAAATTTTATTTCATTTTTCAGGTGACATTTAATTTTCAAGAGTTCATGGAATACTACAGCGGATTAAGCGTATCTATCGAGAGCGATTGCTATTTCGATCTCACGATGCGACAGGCGTTCAAACTTTAAAGCTAACTCACATACGCATAGCCAGTGTCTAGATAAATTTACAATTTATAACACTGGCCTAAATACGTACTTATGTTACACTTCTCTGTGACTTAAGTAGTCTCGCGCACTTACAAATTGTAATGTACCTACTAATAAAATGCCTAAAACTGAAATAATTTAGATACCTACTTAGATGAAAGAAAACTTGTAACAATGAGGAATGTTCAAAGTTGAGTTCCGTAAAGCTTGCTAGATGGCGCCACGTATTGAGAAAAAATCATGTTTTTATATAAAAGCTATGTAATCTAAAATTTATAAGCGCATTAACACGTGCTTATAATAACGGTAAAGGAAAACAACGTGAGGAAACCAGTTAGTATTATTGTAAGCGGCGACGGGCTTGCAACCTGTCTCGTGTGTAATGGAATACTGCAAATAATGGGCATGTGCCAAATGTAAGGTTTGGACGTGCCTTAGGCTTTCTTTAGGCATCTGAGCACCTAGAGATCTGAGAGGATGTCTACCGTACTTGGGGATTGTAGTCGATCTGTTTGTGCTTTCGTCCTTGCGCTATCTAGTAGGCTATTGAGTGAGAACAATTCTCATTTTAATAAACTAAGTAGCCTAAAATATGGCAACATTCCGTCGCATAAAGACTTCACAACTTCTTTTAGGGATAATTAGTTTTACCATTACTTGACGTCCTAGATGACAAATGCTATTATGAAAATAAGTAGTATCTATTTCGGCTTGTAACGAATTCGACAATTTCAATTCCAATCGCATCTAGTTATAAGTTATTTTGGCACTCTAGAATAAGAGATTTAGCTATAGCTTAGCTTCTTGTATCGCACTGTTATACTCAAACAACTTAATTACTGCATTTACCTTGCACGCTTAATTATAATATACAATAATATTTATCTCCCTCTCAAAAATAAACTTTATTTACTGAACATTGTCTTTTTTATTTTCAAATTTATGTGATTATTATTTTCTAGATAGAAAGGTTGGGTGCTACTTGATTGATGAAATAACTATTGAAAGATGTAGATAGGTATGTACTAGGGCGTGTAAAAAGCGGGTTGTTTAGAAAAACCGGGTTTTTCGGTTTTAATTTTACAATAACCGGTTAAACCGGTTATTTTTCAAGTTTTTTATATAAGTGTCATAGAACATAATAAAACCATACATTTAATAAAAAATAAGTTATTATTTAAATAAGCAAGCACCAATTATATTAACTTGTTAAAATTTAAAACATTTTGATGTACTCAAAACTCACCCTTACTCAAATAAAGTAATAAAATGCAAAAACATGATAAATCAGTCCTAATAGTTACCAATAATATCCCATATTTTTTTGTTGTAACCTCGAAACTACCTTGATTCAAACTCTTCTGAGGCCCCTCGAATATCCCTTGAAAAGTACTTCATGTTTGGATCTTGAATCGATTTTTTGGAGGTTTCTCAATTACCTTTGGTGAATTCTAAATGTCACGAAAGTCAATGAAACGTTACACAGTCGTTTAGAAGCTGTCGAGGAATGCTTAAGGTAGATCAAGAGATACCTTGAGTTGACAGTTCCTTCACTGAGGAAATATGTTGAGATGTCTTCGACCTGAGGCAAACTCGAAGTCATTTTATTAACTAAAACTACCAAAACACGGTTACGAGGTCGAGTCGAGGTTAGGATATTTCGAGGTAACAAAGAATATAGTGATAAGAATAATTAACTTTTTTATTTGGTAGTATTAAAACTCTCTCTCAAATCCTAAAAATATAATAAATGCGAAAGTTTGTGAGGATGTTTGTATGTTTGAAAATCAATCAGGCCTTAGCGACAAAACGGATTAAGATGAAATATGCTGTAGATGTAGATATAATGCTTGATTAAAACATAGGGTTGTTTATAATCCGAAAAACATTCCCAAAATGATAAAAAATGCAAAAGGGATGATTTTGGTATAGATGCCGCTGGTGTGCAAAAAACCAGACATTAGTTTTGATTACACAGGACAGGACAAAGTCTGTCACGGGTCGGCTAGAAAAGCTATAATAAAAAACCGGCCAAGTGCGAGTCGGACTCGCGCACGACGGGTTCCGTACCTATACAAAACGGAAAAAACACGTTTGTTGTATGGGAGCCCTACTTAATTTTTTATTTTATTCTGTTTTTAGTATTTGTTGTTATAGTGGCAACAGAAATACATCATCTGTGAAAATTTTAACTGTCTAGCTATCACGGTTCATGAGATACAGTCCTGTGACAGACAGACGGACAGCGAAGTCTTAGTAATAGGGTCCCGTTTTTACCCTTTGGGTACGGAACACTAAAAATTAACAAAATCGATAAGTATCTTAAAACATTAAAATAATTCAGACTTATATTATACTCAAGTAAAGTTTAAAACATTTGGTAATATTCAACTCAATCTTACTTAAACAGTTATAATAATCAACAATATTATAGCTGCCCTCATATATTATCATAAATCAGTCCAGAGAAGTCCACAGTCCAGATTAAAATAAGTGTATTACACTTAGTAACACTCATTAAAAAAAACCGAAACCCCGGTTATTTTGCCAAAAAAAAAACCGGTGATAAACCGACGTAAAATCAGTCGGTTAATCGATTAATCGGTTTACATGCCCTAATATGTACATGTATTTTTCTTATTTAAAATTAAAGTTTTTTTGTTCATCTATTTACATAGATTACTTCGTAAATAGCCAATTTTGATATTTTTCGCTATCCTGTGCCTTTTTGTTCTACGCCTTCGTGTTCTGTGTAACAAATGGGACCTACCTTAATTTAAGTAGAGGAGGGAGACGATGGTTTATTCGTACCCACTACCTTCAGATCGGAAGTTGAGGCTCGGGCCCGCTAGGCCAAGACACCATGGGGCCATACCACAAGATCCTAAAGAAATATCAAAACTAAAATTACTTTTGACAGCCCTTAAAAGGAGTTAAAAGGAAAAATTGATAATTATCCATGCAACTTCATTGTCCTCATTGATTCTCGTAATATTAAATTAATAATTTTAATATTACATATATTATTATCACATTAGGTACCTATTTATATGTAATTATAATTACAATAATGTGCATCTATTTATCCTAATTAGAAGGAAAGGGAATGCCATTCACTAAGGAAAAAAGTTTATTTTTACTTTTATTGTACTTATAGGCCGAGTTGTATATTTTGTTTTTATATTATGGGTATGAAAAAAGAACAATCAACATGTTGGAACAAAATTATATAATTTTTCTGTACGTGTGTCGTTACCAACTCCTAAACGGCTGGGCGATTTGATGGAAATTTTGTATGTGTATTTCAATGGGTTCCTGGATGGTTTGAAAACACAATTGGACCCGGTAGGTGGCGCTGCTGGTATAACTCAGCTAATAACTAAACACAACATTTATTAATTGTAAGGCGGTACGAAGTACCTACGCCGGGTCAGCTAGTGTACCTATTATATTTATCTAGAACAAGCTGACCCCGCGAACTTCGTATCGCTTTAGAATTAACAAATTTTGTCTTAAGTTCCCGTTCTTTAGATGCATTTTAAATGACGTTAGGAACACCTACATTGCTTAGACAACAGTAAACTTTATACAATAGCAATAAAGCTCAAATTGACTCTACGTTTTAATTAGAAAACTTTTGTATGGGAAAAAGAAAAGTGCTGTTTTTAGGGTTTTTCCGGCAATTATTCGATTTTTTCTCGTCGTAAAAACCATCCTTGAACTTCAAAGAACATTTAAAAAAAAAGAATTGGTCCAGGCGTTGTTGAGTTATGCGCTTACCAACACATTTTTCGATTCATTTTTAGGGTTCCGTACCCAAAGGGTAAAAACGGGACCCTATTACTAAGACTTCGCTGTCCGTCTGTCTGTCACAGGGCTGTATCTCATGAACCATGATAGCTAGACAGTTGAAATTTTTACAGATTATGTATTTCTATTGCTGCTCTAACAACAAATACTAAAAACAGAATAAAATAAATATTTAAGGGGGCTCCCATACAACAAACATGATTTTTTTGCCGTTTTTATAGATAATAGTAGGTAGGTACGTGTTTGATAATGTTGAGGACTTACCGTTCGCAGGGTAGGCAGGGAACAGGAATCACTTTGGATTAGTTTTGTATGAGTAATTAATAATTTTGTGATATTAGCGTACGCATGCGACCGGTGCTTTTTATGAAGAGAGAGAAATAGGGAGGGGACATAGAAAGGATGCGGGATACTAGGGTGGTCCCCTCAATCAAACAATATGCGATCAATCGTGTGCATTACCCCAGCAAAATGTTGGCTCTAATCAGGATTTGATGTATGCAGTAATATAGACCATGGTTTCGTGTAATTGTGACCGAATTTTAGAATTTGGGTGTCCACAGGCAAAAAACATATTAATTAAATACACATTCTGCTGCGGTAACGTTACCGCAGCAAAATGTTATCGAAATAATGGATGTATCCAAAAAGTAATTAGTACGTTGGGTAGCTAAAATTTGTGTGCGCTTAAGAGCCAAAAATTTAACTCTGTGTGTCCAAGGACTCCAAAGATATTCAGGATTTTGTTAAGTATGGCGAAACTTTAAAGTCATTTTGCGAGAGTTTTACATAAGTGAGAGAACTGATATGTTTTACACAAAAAAGAGTATTACAACAGCTAATTATTTTGAATTTTTCAGCGAATTACAGCGAGTGATTTCAGAAATATAAATGAAAACTCAGAAACAAACCATAACCGACAAACCCGACTAACAACGAAAGACACTTACAAGGTGGCGCTACGGTACATGATGGCGACCTTCGCACATTGTTCGCACTATAATGAAGTAACTGATATTTACCATAGTACAACATGTTCTGGAAAATAGTAGCGCAATGTTTTCAGTGCCATCACGAGCATTTTATTAATAATCTATGTAGGTAGGTATAGACCTGCAGGCTTTATACCGTAAAAATCGATCTTCGTTTTTCGATTTTTATTAAGTATCTACCAACCTACCAGAGCTCTAAACATTGATCGATCAATGTAACTACCTTTGAATAAAGTCGAGGTTTCTACTAGTGGCCTATAAATTCATGTTTAGTTATAGGTATAACTAAACATGAATTTATAGGCCACTAGTAGAAACCTCGACTTTATTCAAACAGCAACATAGGTAATTATTTTTAGGTTACCTTTATATGACGCATTAAAATGCATTGTGGGTTTTCAGGCAAAACCCGTCAAATTTATTTCATAGTAGGTAACTATTATGAAATAATATACTTTACGTATTCAACTCTATGGTTCTTTATTAGTTACTATGAAATAGGTAGTTACATTGATCGATCGACTTAATAAAAATCGAAAAACGAAGATCGTTTTTTACGGTATAAAGCCTGCAGGTCTATACCTACATAGATTATTAATAAAATGCTCGTGATGGCACTGAAAACATTGCGCTACTATTTTCCAGAACATGTTGTACTATGGTAAATATCAGTTACTTCATTATAGTGCGAACAATGTGCGAAGGTCGCCATCATGTACCGTAGCGCCACCTTGTAAGTGTCTTTCGTTGTTAGTCGGGTTTGTCGGTTATGGTTTGTTTTTGAGTTTTCATTTATATTTCTGAAATCACTCGCTGTAATTCGCTGAAAAATTCAAAATAATTAGCTGTTGTAATACTCTTTTTTGTGTAAAACATATCAGTTCTCTCACTTATGTAAAACTCTCGTAAAATGACTTTAAAGTTTCGCCATACTTAACAAAATCCTGAATATCTTTGGAGTCCTTGGACACACAGAGTTAAATTTTTGGCTCATAAGCGCACACAAATTTTAGCTACCCAACGTACTAATTACTTTTTGGATACATCCATTATTTCGATAACATTTTGCTGCGGTAACGTTACCGCAGCAGAATGTGTATTTAATTAATATGTTTTTTGCCTGTGGACACCCAAATTCTAAAATTCGGTCACAATTACACGAAACCATGGTCTATATTACTGCATACATCAAATCCTGATTAGAGCCAACATTTTGCTGGGGTAATGCACACGATCAATCGAGTCAAAAATCAGTAGTGTTTACGAGAATGCATGAATACGTAACATGGCCCGCCACAAAAAGGGGTTGCCCTTTTTAGAATCTAAATTTATGAACCTATGCTGAAAATATGACAAAATTAATAGGTTGTAACATACTGCTTCACGATAGTTAACGTTTAAAAAATAGCTTAAAATAGCGAATGGACTGTATACTTTTAAAAACTAAACTAAGTTTACAATACTAAGATGGATTAAACAATGAATTTAGTCTTGATTACAAGGTAGAGGGATCAGCTTTGCTAATGATCGTGTAGTGTCCCTTAGCTGTCTTCAACTCCACTACACGAACGATTGAATCTCGTCCAGGAAAAAGCTTGGTCATCCTACCACGGTACCAATGAAGTGGCGGAAGTCCGTCCTCTTTGATTAAGACTAATTCGCCTATCTTTACATTGTATTGCGTTTCGTGGCACGTTGTTGTAATGTTTGGAGATAATCTACTAATAGATTCGTAACGTGATGCGAATGAGGCAGCACGAGAGGGTGCTTAGACGTGTAACTAAGAGAAGAGTTCACGAACCTTCCTTCTACCCTAAGTAAGCCTTTATCGTCTAAGAACGGCTGCAATCGTATAATCCCGGTATTACATGGCTTCTTAGCCTGACAGTTTTTGATGTCGTTACTAAATGATTGGGATTGTACCTACGCATTTAACGAGTGCATGAATGCTTCGATGAATCTCCTCACTAGTTAAGGGTCCACTTATTGGCCCGGTTTGTTTTGAAGCATTATGTGCGAATCGAAGGCACCACGAAGTGATTCGCAACGAGTTTGCTAAATGAACTACAATTTTGATTGAGGTGTTTCTTTTTCGTTAGTGACGGCAGCCACTACTTGAGTAGGTTTCTTTACGCGCGTTACGTTCTAGCTGCATACATGGCGGTGGTCATGATTCCGCATCGAGAGTAGGGTTCAGAACCGGGAAATCCCGGTACCGAAAGTACCGGGAATTCCCGGTTCTTTTGTCAGTAAAAAGGAACCGGGAAATCTAATTTGATTCCCGGTTCTTTCGGTACTTTCGGGAATTTTATTTTTATAACTCGGCGGCCTCGCAGGACTCGCCACGTGCGAAAAGTAAGAAAAAAGTGTCGCGCGTTTGACTCCAAGGTAAGTATTACGTTGTTCCTCATACCAAACAATGGTGACAGAATGTAATTTACTTCAAATACGACGTATTATCATACTCCTAATATGATTTTTGTGATATTATAAAAAAAACCACAGTAATTTTAGGGGCTGGTATCTTATCTTAGCCTATATCGTCCCACTGCAGGGCAAAGGCCTCCCTCCCTTCTTTTCACACCTTTCGATCTCCAGCTAAGTTGCGCCAGTCATTTAAATGACTGTCGAGATCGTCCTGCCATCTCCTCCGGAGTCTGCCTCGAAGGCGTGTAGTTTGTGGGGACCAATCGTTTGTTATTTTGGCCCAAAGATCGTCCGGCATGTGAGCGACATGCCCTGCTCAATCCCATTTGAGTTTGGCCGCTTTATGGGTGACGTCAACTATTTTTGTTTTGAAGCGTAGTATCGTGTTTCGTATGCGGTCTGTGAGTCTGACTCCTAAGATACTACGCTCCATGGCTCTTTGGCAAACCTCGAGTTGGTATCTCTCATGAGCTGTCGGGAACCAAGTCTGTGCACCGTACGTTAGAATTGGGAGAATGCACATGTCCATAAATCTGCGCTTATATACTCATGGACATACTCAATCTCCACATTCTCCACGTACAATCTCCTCTTCGTGCCATTGGTCATCAGCTTGGTCTTGCTCATATTCATTCGGAGTCCCACATCTTGGTCGGCTTGCTTGGTTCAGTTCTTGAAGCATATCGCCTAGTTCTGCAGCTGTGAGGGAGAAAAGGACAATATCGTCGGCGAAGCGCAGGTTTGTTAGCCTGCTATCTCCGACGACGATGCCCTTCTCAGCCCATTTGGGCTTCAATCGCTTGAACACTTCTTCCAAAGTAGCTGTAAACAATTTAGGAGAAAGCGGGTCTCCCTGTTTCACGCCTTTTACAATTTGGAAAGAGAGAGCCCCGTGAGTGAGGTTTTTATGGATGCTGTACTATTGCTATAGATATTAAGTTGAATGTACGTTTAATTTATGTTCTGATTAGAAAGTGCCTCGAATAATGGTTTATGTTTTATGCTATCAAAAGCTTTTGAGTAATCTACAAATGCAAGATAAAGTGGGATATTAAATTCTACATGTTTTTCTAAGAGCTGGTTAAGGGAATGGAAATAATCCGTCGTGGAGAGGCCACGGCGGAAACCCGCTTGTTCTGGTGGTTGATGTAAATCGAGCTCACCGGATATTCGATTTTAGATAATTTTCATGAATAGTTTAAAAAGGTGTGAGATAAAACTGATGGGACGATAATTGCCAATGTCGGACTTTTCACCCTTTTTATGTATGAGTATAATGGTGGAGTGGCAGAAATTATGAGGAAAAGAACCGGTCTGAAGAATGTAGTTACAAAGGTTCGTAAGGTGTGGGAGTGGTACTGGTTCTCCGATTTTTAAGGCTTCGGTGGTAACACCATCTGCACCTGGGCTCTTGCTATATTTCATGCTGCAAAGCGCGCGATGAACCTCTGGTCCTGTTATCGGTTCTATATAATTTTTCTGATATATATTCATTCTTAATGTTATCTATTCTCGTCGATCTTAATTGTAGTTGACTTTTGAACCTTATCACTTGTTTTATAAATCAAAAACTGCCAAGAACCGAAAATACCGAAAGAACCGGGAAATCCCGGTACCGATTTAAAAAAGTACCGAAATTCCCGGTTCTTACAAAGAATACCGGTTCCGGAAACACTAATCGAGAGAGAGCCAGGCTGGACTCCACCAGAGTTCGTGATGGACTAATTCCTGCGGTGTAATGCCTCTGGAGGCAAGGTCAGCTGGGTTTAGGTTTGTCGGTACATAATGCCAATTTTCCGGTGATACTAATGCTTGAATTTGACTTACACGGTTTGATTCAAATAGATACCTTGAAGAGAACTAAAGGACCAATTTCAAAAATTATTTCACCATTTGAAGGCTACATTATCACTAATTAATAAAGGCTATAATTATTACAAAAATATATAAGGATTCTTACTAAAACTACAATAATGTAACCAAGGTGTTAAAAAAAATTGCCATAAAATTCCTTTCATCGTATACGCTGCGGAAACTATTAAAGATAGAACAAAAAAATGTTCTACAATATTAGAGAACATATCAATATCTACAAAAAACATTGCAATACTATATATCCAACTATTGTAGTTGTCACTATAACCACTTTTTACATTTTAAAAGTTAATAAAAAAGCTGACCAATATCAGACCATGATAAGTATACCTTCGTATTAATCGTTATCCAAATAAATCATTTCATATTCAAAACTGTTTCAATACCAATAGAAAACTTTTTGAATTACTCAAATCGGACATTCCATTCAGAAGATATTACGATCGAAACAAAACTAAGCGCCGCAAACCGCGTCGCGGTCGCGGTCGTCCCGGGGTGTAACGTCATAGTGTGAGCGCGCGTAATCTTAGAAATTCAAAAAAGGGCTTCAACTTCTCGTCGTTATAACTTCGGAAATACTGCATGTATTAAAGTGAAATAAAAACTCATGTAATGTACATGATCTACGCTCCGATTTTAGGTGTATTTGATAGTAATATTTTGACCCAGTTGTGTTCTCCATTGAAGCAGAGGTTTTTTGATTTGATTAGGTTCTGACGAGATGCCAAGTCATGAACTTCGCGCACTTGATCATTAGATGATCGCCCTTACAGACTT
Source organism: Hydriomena furcata (assembly GCA_912999785.1). Taxonomy (NCBI): domain Eukaryota; kingdom Metazoa; phylum Arthropoda; class Insecta; order Lepidoptera; family Geometridae; genus Hydriomena; species Hydriomena furcata. The sequence goes on along the minus strand of OU538825.1, from coordinate 12,799,342 downwards.
TACATGATAGTGTTGTTTGCTCTTCGGTACTTTGTTTGGTCGGCTCAGCTGATAGGTAGGTACCTACTACACTGGACGCATAAGACTGTTTGCTACTTTTGATTGGCAAGATGCTACTTGTCTTGCCGGTACTAGGTTGACTTACTACGCCAGTAGTTTCTAAGGTTTTGCAGTAACTGCTCAAGAATGTTAACAGGTTTTCAAATGTAGGTATTTTTTCTTGTTGGTTATCTAGCTCGAATCTAGATCGTAATTCACTATCGAGTTTTCTCGTGAATATGTGCAAAAGGATGAGTGACCACTCTTTTACCGGGAATCCTAGACTAGTTAGACCGCTCGTGTTTTCCTGTAAAACGTTTACGAAATTACGCAACTGTGAAACGTTTTTGATTGAGACTGTAGGTAAGGCTAATATCGCCGTCAAATGAGCGTCCGCGATCAATCGTTTGTCGTCGTAGGTACCTACCTATCTAGAAGCAACTTCCGAGCCACTTCGTAGTTGTCAGGGATGCTCGAAAAGTGTTTTATCAGGTTAGTAGGCTCACCCTACAGACAGCTCATTAGATAATGCTTTTACTGGACGTGACTCAATCGTTCGTTGGTGTGTAGGTACCAACGCATCAAACATGTTTTTGAAACTAGGAAAATCTGGGTAAATACCCGAAAATCGGGGTAAACTTATGTCCGGTAATTTGTACTTTATATCACTCCGTTTGTTCGAGGAAATCTGGCAGGTCTTTGTGAATTGCTTCTTTGAAATAGACATTTGGCTGAGTCGCAAATGTGCTGCTTAGAATGGTCATTGCGCTGGATTACGACCGATTAGCGGGGTACCCAACTTTGGGTCAGCTTATTAGTATGAAATATTTACTCGACATTTATTGAAAGGGTTTGTCATGGTTCCATATATGATCAAGATATATTAAAAACCTTAAAGATGTATACAATAATAGTTTTAATATACCGAAAAAATTGACCGTTGCAGCAGAAGCTTCTTATGATCTGAGCACTGTCAGCATGATTTATTATTGCACTATCACAAAGTTATCGAGGTTTATTTTTAACCGAAAATTGGCACTAATTTATGTTCTCAGTACTAGAAAATACTACACAAATTACAACGGAGACGGCGAGCTATTTATGAATGGATAGAATCGTGAAAATATGAGTAGCTATGTGGTAGGTGCGTATGAATAAACGGTTAACTAAATATTGTGTTTTTTTAAGGATATTATTTTTAATTTTTTAATTTAAGTTTTAACTACTTAAATTTAATTAGTAACAGACACTGACAATACGTTATTATTTTTTTTGGTAATTAAAAACTAGTGTTGTATATATTATTAGACTTAATTTTAAATATTTTTTTATTGTGAAAGAGGGTGATATGCTAGTTTGCGACCGATTTTCTTAGTATACGACCACCCCCTACTTTAGTTTACGACCACTGTCTGAAAGGAAAATTACACATAATTGATTAAAAATAATGCTACATTATCATGTTATCTATACTTATAATAAATCTGTAGAGAGGTCAATTCTGTACATGAAATATATTTCCAAAATAACTTGGGGTGATTAGGGATCGATACTGATGCCAAAAATGCAATCAATAAAATTTTTGTCTGTCTGTCTGTCTGTCTGTAAAACCGGATTTTAACGAATTTTAACGAAACTTGGTACAATTATTTTTCATACTCCTGAGCTGGTTATAGTATACTTTTCATCACGCTACAATCAAAAGGAGCAGAGCAGTGAAGGGAAATGTTGGGAAAACGGGAGAAGTTACTCCATTTTTTAAGCTTCCGTCGCGTGTGCAACTTTAATGGTTAAAGCTACACAAAAATCATGTATGACGTAAATGTTCTCCTTAAAATTATATAAAAAATATCCCACGACAGCATATCTATCTTTTATGGTTGACTTACAATAACACGTGTAACTCCCGATAGCTTAGCAGTTCGAAGCTTTCTGATTATATTTGTCTACTCTTACGTTTATAACACTTTCAGTCATCCCTCATTAAAAAAGTTAACATTATTAACTATTCCATAAAAAAAGAATCATAGAAATCGTGTGATAGGTAGGTACTACGCAGCCGGACCCACCGTGGATAAGGGTTAATTTTAATGCAGTTACAAATCTATGGAATTGTACGAATTGTACTCCAAAAATCAGCAATTGTACTAGAAGGGGTCAAAAAAAGCTGTGAAAAAAAACATTTTATATAAAGACATTCTGTAGTATATTTAGTATCAGCATTGCACCCGTGCGAAGCCCGGGCGGGTCGCTAGTTATTAATAATTTTGTTTATTTCTAATCATCTGTTTTGTAACATCTGTACCAAAACTGTAATATAAATACTAACATAATAGTGGTCGTAAAATAATATATCAAATTATTACATCCAATATGCGACCGTTAAATTCCCATACATCTTAAGACGTAAACTGACGTCGGCCGCGGTCGCAAACTAAAGTTGGGGTATGTTAGACGATCATATTATATATTTGTACAGTATTTACGAATGTTTATGCGGTCGCAAACCGATGGTAACAAAACCGCTATTAAGAATATGTTAAAAAAGTCACAAAATCCGTAACCTTTATTATTAAAGTAACAAGGGAGATAAATAAAGTTTGCAATCAAACAGTCAATTTGCGACCATGTGGTCGTAAAGTCAAATAACATGAAAAATTATATTTTGGTATGCGACCACTCAATATTTTACATATTTTTGTATATTTTCTTTATAAAAATTGCGCAAATGCGTAGAAAAATAATTTTCTTAGGCAATAAAAACACTATCAATCAGTCATTATATAAATAAATCATTAAATACTACTCCGAAAGCATCACGTGCTCACTATTTTATTTGTAATTTCGTGAACCCGTTCACGCGAGGAGTGCGGGCGCCGAAATGAGCGTGGGTTTGTTTAATTTCGGGTAATACTATGGTGCCAATTCAAATAGGTAAGAACAATAGATCTATCCTGCTCAGTATAGACCAGAATTTCGTTTGGAAAAGAGAGATGGAATTCTTAATTTCTTAGTATTTCTGCAGCAGGTCCCTGAAATGGTCGCATACTGACGGTGGTCGCGAAACCAGCGCAATTACCCTACTTAACCTCCAAGCACTGCTCTTCGAACAAATCGAACTTTTTCTTATATGAATCTAATACGTCTTCATCTTTCAATGTGGATTGAAGCGTCAGGAATAATTCCTCGAACTCTGAACGTACCGTGTCGAGCTCGGAACATCGAATTATGAATTTACCTACCTCTAAACTCGAATTTCAACGTATTTAGTTGACTTTTAAACATGATCACTAAACTTTTTACACAAAATTTTCACAAGTAAAATGGCTGCCACCCGGCATAGGCACTGTTTTCGATGAAAAACACAACTTATTCGACTCGTAGGACCACAATTATGTTTGATAATGTTGAGGACTTACCGTTCGCAGGGTAGGCAGGGAACAGGGACCACTTTGGATGAGTTTTGTATGAGTAATTAATAATTTTGAGATATTAGCGTGCGCGCATGCGCACGCTAATAATCACCGGTGCGTTTTATGAAGAGAGAAATAGGGAGTACTAGCCTTGTGTAGTTCGCGAATGAATCCTTCAAATGGACTACTTTACTTCACCTGTATTCCTTCATTCATTCACTATATCTCTTTCAATTGCTGGTTTGCAGGCAGTACAGTACTTCAGTACCTACTTCATTTCATTCGCGAACTACACGCTGTCACGCTGTTATACGCGAACTAGATAGATAGAGATAACATGAGTTTAGAGAAGTACGACAACACTCGCCGCGAATATGTGCCTACTGTGCCGAACCATAAAATAATAATGGCATCCCTCTCTAGTGCGCCAACTTTCAAGCGCGTAAACGAGATGAAGATATTATTAGCGAATAACTGGAATATCGTTCACCTATGAAAGCAAATTTCGAACACCTTAAAATTAAAATATTATGGGTGAGTTTCGTCTACACTATTTGATAATTGTATTGTTACACTGGTTGTGTGGTATGGTTTTCGCTATTGGAAACTACCAACTATACTAATACTTATCAAACAGAGTTTCAAAGTAGTAGGTACACTGAGCCTAGTGCAGGAACATCTACATTTGTGGCGATAAACCACCAAAATTACATTGAACACTAATCATACCATAATTACTTAATTACCTACCTACTTATCTGTTTGGACACGCCTCTGACTAACCTTTACACATCTACAAAGATTTAAGCGTCTGGAGATCTGAGAGGATGTCTACTCTACCTACCGTACCTGGGGATTACAGTTCGATGAACTAGGAAGGATAAAAGAACGCCTAACAAAATCATCTCTGTTGATAGTTTAATGCATAAACTAAGAACTAAGCGACAAACTGAACTAGATGAAGTAAACGAACAATTGAACTAGATGAACTAGATGAACTAAATGAACTATTGAACTAGATGAACTAGATGAACTAGGTGAACTAGATGAACTAAATGAACGATTGAACTAGATGAACTAAATGAACTATTGAACTATATGTGATATACTTCACTGAGATGAAAAGACACATTTAAATCTTTTCACTCTATGGATATATTCTGCGCATGGCTAATAGGGAGGGGACATAGAAAGGATGCGGGATACTAGGGTGGTCCCCTCAATCAAACAATATGCGATCAATCGAGTCAAAAATCAGTAGTGTTTACGAGAATGCATGAATACGTAATAGTACGGTACCCTTCGTGCGCGAGTCCGACTCGCACTTGGCCGGTTTTTATATATAAGATACCTATTATATTTATCTAGAACTAGCTTTCCCGTGACAGACGTCCTATCCAAATTTCAACATTCGTCTAGAAAAATGCACTTCCAGTTTTTCAAAATCTTACTATTTTTCAGGCATTCTTCCATTTATTCCCCTTTCCAGCCCTATCCATTTATAACCCAATAAACATCCTCAAAATTATAAAAAGACGAAGAAAAGAAGAAGATTTGTTTGGGTATGGACTATAGATAGCGCTGTGTGAAATATCCAACAATATTTTTAGAATAGAATGTGGTTCATCAGGTCCAAGGTTCACCTTCGGGATATGAGCCCATTAACGTAGAGGCACCAGCACCAGTGTTGGACTGAGACCCAATGATACAAAAAATGACATGAATAAATTTAATAATTAGTTTTTCGCGCGTTATTAACAATTGATCCTATGACTACAATTATCTGACTTTCATAATAGAATATATAATAGAAATAAGAATTTTCATTTCATTCGGCCTTTTTGTTTGCAAATGGTTTAGAAAACAAGAAACACGGGCGGGGGCCATCTTTAAAAATCGTTTTTTTTTTTGCATTCATCGTTAAGAAAGTAGAATGTTTGAATTTGCTCGTAATTAATATGCTAATATGAAAAATACGTTATTACATGGTATTGTAAGTGAGTTTACGGTATGTTTAGGTTGTACGGTGTGTTAGATTTAATTCTAAGTTCGAAATTTTATGTGTGAGAGTAGATTTTTATTAGGTACTGGATTTCATTTTCCATTAATGGACAAAATATAGAAACTTACTTTTTTCTATTGTCTAACTACGACGTTTGCAGAAATGAGCTATACCCCAGAACAAACGGAAAACGCTGTAAAAACGGCAATAATGAAGTATAAGTGGCAACTTTTTTGGTAAATTTCCCCGAATAACATAAAATTATCCTAACAAAATAAAACAAACAAACACATAGGTAAAATCGAAATCGAAATCGAAATCGAAATCGAAATCGAAATCGAAATCGAAATCGAAATCGAAATCGAAATCGAAATCGAAATCGAAATCGAAATCGAAATCGAAATCGAAATCGAAATCGAAATCGAAATCGAAATCGAAATCGAAATCGAAATCGAAATCGAAATCGAAATCGAAATCGAAATCGAAATCGAAATCGAAATCGAAATCGAAATCGAAATCGAAATCGAAATCGAAATCGAAATCGAAATCGAAATCGAAATCGAAATCGAAATCGAAATCGAAATCGAAATCGAAATCGAAATCGAAATCGAAATCGAAATCGAAATCGAAATCGAAATCGAAATCGAAATCGAAATCGAAATCGAAATCGAAATCGAAATCGAAATCGAAATCGAAATCGAAATCGAAATCGAAATCGAAATCGAAATCGAAATCGAAATCGAAATCGAAATCGAAATCGAAATCGAAATCGAAATCGAAATCGAAATCGAAATCGAAATCGAAATCGAAATCGAAATCGAAATCGAAATCGAAATCGAAATCGAAATCGAAATCGAAATCGAAATCGAAATCGAAATCGAAATCGAAATCGAAATCGAAATCGAAATCGAAATCGATTCATCAGAAAGCATTGACAATGGACCTCCCAGTTGTAAAATGCTCGGTGGTTGGCATTATGCTCTTTGGTTGGTATGGCATTACTGAATCGAATGACAGGCGGACAGTCAGTTTGACAGTGACTTTTAGTGACAGATATAAAATCTAATGAAACGGCGTAGGTATAATAACTACGTAATAGATTTAGAAAGTTTAGAAACGTAATAGCACTGACACTCGTTTTCTTTAGAATTTATTGAAAATGAATTGAAACTATTGAAAGGAAACCTTATAAACCGTCCAAAAAACAATCATCCATCGCCAAAGAAGCAAAGAACAACTAAGTCATCAGTGTTCACTTGTGTGTGCAGTGCTTTGTGAAAATATTACTAAAGTAAAAGCATAATAGCAGTCAAAAGTCCACCACAAACAATGTATCTTGGAAAACCAAACACGACTTCGAACCGTAAGTTTGTACATAGCTTTCATTTCAAATCAAATCAAATCAAAATATCGTTTATTCATTGAAATCACTTGGATCATTTAGAATCGTCCAATTTAGCTATTTTTAATTTAATTAGTTTAATTTGTTCATTGTTTGTGTTTTTTTTAAGTCTTAGTAAGTAGGTACCTACTTATTTTTAATACAAAATGAATCTTAATTATTATTGATAGAGCGAGCTGGAGCAGTCCCAGGCTTTTTTGTCGTCTAAATAATCAGATATTTTATAATAAGCCTTTTTGCATAGTTTACGTTTAATTAAGTTTTTAAATTTGCTAATAGATAGCTTTTGCATGTCATTTGGGATTTTGTTATAGAAGCGTACACATTGCCCTTGAAATGATTTCTTAGTTTTAGTGAGCCTAGTCGTGGGAACAGCGAGTTTATCTTTATTTCTAGTATTTGCATCATGATTATCGCTAGTTTTCTTAAACAAACTAATATTTTTACGAACATACATTAGATTTTCATAAATATATTGGCTAGGTACAGTCATTATATTTATTTCTTTAAACTTATTTTGCAGTGATTCTCTGGGGCCCATGTTGTAAATTGCTCAAACAGCTCTCTTCTGCAACACAAATATGGTGTTTACGTCTGCAGCACTCCCCCACAACAATATGCCATAAGACATAATGCTATGAAAGTAGCTGAAGTAGACTAGTCTAGCTGTATCTACGTCTGTAAAAAGACGTATCTTTTTGACTGCGTATGCTGCAGAGCTAGGTGGGTGGCTAATAGGTGGGTAAAGGAGGTACCTAGAGTGTACATGCAATAAAGAAAAAAACCTCAGAAGTCCTCTAAACCTAGTCTTAGTCTATCTCAGTTTACTTCATTTAAAGTATTTATATTGGTAATTCTATTACATAAGTACAGTTTTTAGTCTTTTGTGTTTCTTCTTATGGCATGTGGTATGATTATAGGTAGCCATAACGAGACTGAAAGATTACATTATTATATTACTTATTATTATTACCTATATCAACCAAACACTGAAAAATTTGATAATGTCTGGAATTTCTGCACATATCTAATATTCTAACTACTGCAAAATGTGGGTATTGAGCCAATAATAATATTTGGATGTGCCTCTAACTACCCCCTATAGTCATCTTCAGCCTTGATCTGATCTGAGAGTATGTCTACCATACTTGGAATTACAGTTGTGATCCTATCTAAGGTTATTCCCATTTACAGTTGCATGGCACATGCCCCAGTCCAACAGCTGCAGGATAAACGAGGAGCTGATGCAGAAGAGTGCCCATGCATTGGCTACGACTACCAACCCCCTGGAAAAGCTGCGTCTACTGTGTCTGTCTCGTGGTGCTGCTGGCATTCTAGGATTTGCTAGGTAATAAGAACTAAGAAAAAATCATACTAGATTTTGATAACAATAGGATAATATCTGAACAATGTCAATGTATAAGTTCAATAATTATATTGTGCTTACATTTTATTAAATATTAATATAGACTTTAAGAATAAAATACTAACAAAAAATCTACCTCTGTATGTCTGACTTAATAAATTAATTCAATTTAATTTACCTCTGAATAAAAAAAAATCTTCAAATTGACTTATAAAAATATTCTGAGATAAAAAATATAAAAAAGAACACAACTTAAGAACTTTCTCCTATTTTATAGAGTTATTTTTAAAAATGTCAAGCAGCAGACATCAAGTTATTGCATTAGAATAATGAGAGACAAGGTATCTAGCCTGGTATAATATAGATTTAAACATTTTAGACACTTCCGGCATATGGATGGGGATGGCACAAAGCAGCTGACTGAGGAAGAGTTCTACCACGGCATTAAGGATGCAGGGTTAGATTTCAGCCCAGAGGTTGGTATAAAGAAACCTAGTAATAGCGCTAAGATATGACCGTATATTGCCGGGCAGTTCCACTTTACCATGTCTAGCCTGCCACCGACAACAACAAAGTGCACAACCACTAAGCATTCCCACCTCAATCTACAATATCAACTGTTGATCGAAGATTCCCACGGTGGGTTGACGTCAGGCAGATGGTAGGTTGTAAAACACCCTGAGCCAAATCTATTTGCAACATCTACATGTGCTGACCCCATGAGGATGTGGGATAAGATGAAGAAGAACAAGATAGCGCTAAGATATAGTCTGATATACAGTCGTGGTCAACTAATTAGGGACATGCAAGATAGTGAAGAACAATAACCGGTTATGTACATACAAATATAAAACCCTATTGATTTCTCAGTAACTATTATTTGCATAATTTGGTCCGATTATTATGCTTTAAATGGCTGTAAATAAAAGAATAAATAAATAGAAAAAAGTATTTAATATCAAAGGTTGAACATGTATTCAATTTTAAGGTATAATTCTGTAGCTGGACATTTAATTAAGGACAGTAAACTATAATGAAAAATAGAGTTAAACAAAACTAATAATCTGCAGTATTATAATATCTTTAACAGCTCCATTTTATTACGTGTAAAATCAGTACCCAGTAGCAAAACCTTTATTAGTAATTACCGCTTGACACCGATGTGGCATAGACATTATCAGTTTCTGGCATGTTTCGACAGGAATGTTTGCCCATGCCTCACAGAAAGCTTCATTAAGTTCATCTAAAGTTGTGGTACGATAAGTGGCTACTTTTTTCTTGATTTCGTGCCAAAGGTGCTCGATTGGGTTAAGGTCCGGGCTATTTGCTGGCCAATCTAGCACCTATACTGACTGACTGGTAAGAAACGACTTGACTGAACGGGCGGTATGTTTCGGGTCGTTATCATGCTGAAACGTCCATATAATAGGGAGATGCTCCTCAGCATAGGGAAGCATCGTTACCTCCAATATTGCCTTGTATTGATGTTGGTCTAAGTTACCCTGAACTTTCCTCACAGGTCCCACTCCACGTCCAGAAAATGAACCCCACATTTTAATGTTTCCACCGCCATGTTTCACCTGCTTTTTTGTGAATCTTGGATTCATTTCCGCTTTTACTGGACGCCGTACGTATTGCCTTCTATCTGAAGAAATCAAATTAACCTTGGTCTCGTCAGAGAATAATACATGTTGCCATTGGGCGTAGGTCCAATGTCCATATTTACGTGCAAACGCCAAACGAGCATTTCTATGTTCTTTCTTCAACAACGGTACTTTGCGAGCCACTCTTCCGAACAACCCTGCTTCTACCAGACGTCGTCGAACGGTCCTCGCTGAGACACCAGCTCTTTCGTCTGTCCCAAACACTTCGTGTTTAATTAAAATAGAGCCTAGAAACGGATCTTTCTTAGCTAACCTGGTTATCATTCTATCTTCTTGCGGAGTTGTTTTTCTCGATCTTTTTGTTCTGGGCACATTTAAATCTGTGTTATTGCGTCTGACATGTTGCACTGCATTGTATACCATAGTTTTTGAACAATTTAAATGTTCTGCTATCCTTCGGTATTCCCAACCATGCTCGACAACAAACTTCATGATAATTTTTCGTAGTGTTGGATCGCAACTTTTATTTTTACCCATTTTTCTTCAAAATATTTTTCAAAACTTAAAATAAATATCGGGATTGCCGCCAAAACTACCACGAAACAATAAGAGAAGAAGTAAAAAAGTATTGAGATTCAAATTTTGAAAATAGAACGCAATATCTCAGTGTCCCTAATTAAATGGCCAGCCAGCATTATTTGAACAAATAGCACTACGATAATCTATCAGCTATACTGTAAAGAGGTTTAATGTTTAAGAAGTTGTTATTGTTTGTATAATCGGGCACATAAATGACTAATTATACTTACATGTAAGAGATATGGAATATGGTTTAGACTCGTTGGAAAATAAAAAATAAATTCACAATTCGGTTTAACCAAAGAGTGTCCCTAATTAGTTGACCACGACTGTATACACACAATCAGCAGGCCTAGCTTATTGATTTGTCTACGAAAGAATAGACAAGAATTAAATTTTGACGTAGAACATAGCATCGTAGACTTGGATATTATCCGTCTCATTAATAAACGTAGACTAGCGCAGGATTAAATTTAGTCCAACGCTTACGTTTGGACTAGTCGAATTCAATATTAATAAACAAGGATTAGAAATGGAGTTGCTTACATTAAGCTGGTATTAACAAGTCTTGGTGTAACCTTAGATGATCTTTGGATAAGTAAATTTTGATTAATAGCACCGTTTGAGATTACTGTATTATTTATTTCATTGCTGTATTTCAGGAAGCTGAGGAGTTGTTCCGTTCTTTTGATCCGGACAATAGCGGAACCATCAGCCTTGACGATTTCCTTACTCACCTACGTGTAAGTACCACTTACTTATTATGAACTTGAATACTAAGGGCCTGTTTCATCATCTTTCCAGTTAGCGCTAAATTAATGTATGAAAGTGTCAAAACTATCAAATGGTACGTTCGTTTTTGGTAATCGCTAAGTAGCTTACTTAGGACTTTACTTAAAGATGGTGAAACAGGCCCTAAGTATATACTTTCAGTAAAATAAATAAATATTGATGGACATTTCACATAGCGCCATCTAACTTAATGTATAATGCTAAATTTATAAGGTATATATATAACATATAATAAATATAACAGTCGTAATTTCTTATTACAAAATTGATGAGAGTGAATTATGCAAAAGAAGTACCTATGTCCGGATCGTAGCAAGTGGAAATTTTATGTATAAATAATTATAATATCTTTTTTTCAGCCCCCTATGTCGGAGTCGCGTCGCGCGATCGTGAATCAAGTATTCAGGAAACTCGACAAGAATGAAGACGGACTCGTCTCAATCGCCGATATAAAGCGAGTGTATGATGTCACTTCGAATCCCAGGTACAAAATTAAAGCGTGATTCAAATTGGGAAAAAAAATATTGTGCATGATTTAAACAAAAAGTGTGAGTCAGACTCGCGCACAAAGGGTTCCGTACTATTATCTATAAAAACGGAAAAAAAATCTTGTTTGTTGTATGAAAGCTCCACTTAAATATTTATTTTATTCTGTTTTTAGTATTTGTTGTTATAGCAGCAACAGAAATACATAATCTGTGAAAAATTTCAACTGTCTAGCTAACACGGTTTATGAGATACAGCCCTGTGACAGACAGACGGACAGACAGACAGCGAAGTCTTAGTAATAGGGTCCCGTATTTACCCTTTGGGTACGGAACCCTAAAAATTAAAACCGGCCAAGTGCGAGTCAGACTCGCGCACGAAGTTTTCCGTACAATCTATAAAATACGGCAAAATTATCACCGTTTGTTGTTTAAGGATGCAATCAAAGTGATTTGAATGAAACTTGGAAGAACTCAATAATATATAAAAATGTATGTTTCTTTTCGTAAAATAAATGTTTATACAATAACTTGTTATGTCAACAGATACATGAGTGGTGAAGAGTCTGCGGATATGGTTATGACAATGTTCCTGGACACCTTCGAGAATGGAGGCACTGTGGACGGAAAGGTACAATAATTAGACTAGCCTCACAGCTCAGTTGGTAGTTACTCTGCCTTCTGCGCTGTAGGTTGTGGGTTCGATCCCCACCCAGGCCAAATATTTGGGTGATAAACATAGATGTTTGTTCTGTGTTAAGAGTGTTAATATGTATTTAAGTATGTATTTACAAAAAAAAAGTTAAGTATTCTATCTGGTTATCTGGTTTCCATAGTACAAGATTTGCTGTGTTTGGGGCTAGATGGAGCTGTGGTGTAGTCCGCAAATATTTTTTTATTTATTTTTAATAATCATAGAAAAAAAAAAAATAATAATAATAATAATGCCCCATTGGACTGTAATCCCCAGGTATGGTATCCTCTCACACTTCAGGGCATCAGATTCCTGAAGATATCTGATGGGGTTAGTCAGAGGCACGCCTAAATACTACATACGGCATATGCATATATTTTGCAGTAGTTAGCATCATATGTGATTATCGACGCTTACAAAAATACTAACAGGTTTCTTTACTATGTTTTCCTTCACCGTTTTGGGTACGTGTATAATTTTTTCGATTAGAAAACACCATTGACGGCCGGGATTCGAACCCACAGCTGCATCCTATAGAGCTTGATAACTAGTTACTAAATTTTATTTCATTTTTCAGGTGACATTTAATTTTCAAGAGTTCATGGAATACTACAGCGGATTAAGCGTATCTATCGAGAGCGATTGCTATTTCGATCTCACGATGCGACAGGCGTTCAAACTTTAAAGCTAACTCACATACGCATAGCCAGTGTCTAGATAAATTTACAATTTATAACACTGGCCTAAATACGTACTTATGTTACACTTCTCTGTGACTTAAGTAGTCTCGCGCACTTACAAATTGTAATGTACCTACTAATAAAATGCCTAAAACTGAAATAATTTAGATACCTACTTAGATGAAAGAAAACTTGTAACAATGAGGAATGTTCAAAGTTGAGTTCCGTAAAGCTTGCTAGATGGCGCCACGTATTGAGAAAAAATCATGTTTTTATATAAAAGCTATGTAATCTAAAATTTATAAGCGCATTAACACGTGCTTATAATAACGGTAAAGGAAAACAACGTGAGGAAACCAGTTAGTATTATTGTAAGCGGCGACGGGCTTGCAACCTGTCTCGTGTGTAATGGAATACTGCAAATAATGGGCATGTGCCAAATGTAAGGTTTGGACGTGCCTTAGGCTTTCTTTAGGCATCTGAGCATCTAGAGATCTGAGAGGATGTCTACCGTACTTGGGGATTGTAGTCGATCTGTTTGTGCTTTCGTCCTTGCGCTATCTAGTAGGCTATTGAGTGAGAACAATTCTCATTTTAATAAACTAAGTAGCCTAAAATATGGCAACATTCCGTCGCATAAAGACTTCACAACTTCTTTTAGGGATAATTAGTTTTACCATTACTTGACGTCCTAGATGACAAATGCTATTATGAAAATAAGTAGTATCTATTTCGGCTTGTAACGAATTCGACAATTTCAATTCCAATCGCATCTAGTTATAAGTTATTTTGGCACTCTAGAATAAGAGATTTAGCTATAGCTTAGCTTCTTGTATCGCACTGTTATACTCAAACAACTTAATTACTGCATTTACCTTGCACGCTTAATTATAATATACAATAATATTTATCACTCTCTCAAAAATAAACTTTATTTACTGAACATTGTCTTTTTTATTTTCAAATTTATGTGATTATTATTTTCTAGATAGAAAGGTTGGGTGCTACTTGATTGATGAAATAACTATTGAAAGATGTAGATAGGTATGTACTAGGGCGTGTAAAAAGCGGGTTGTTTAGAAAAACCGGGTTTTTCGGTTTTAATTTTACAATAACCGGTTAAACCGGTTATTTTTCAAGTTTTTTATATAAGTGTCATAGAACATAATAAAACCATACATTTAATAAAAAATAAGTTATTATTTAAATAAGCAAGCACCAATTATATTAACTTGTTAAAATTTAAAACATTTTGATGTACTCAAAACTCACCCTTACTCAAATAAAGTAATAAAATGCAAAAACATGATAAATCAGTCCTAATAGTTACCAATAATATCCCATATTTTTTTGTTGTAACCTCGAAACTACCTTGATTCAAACTCTTCTGAGGCCCCTCGAATATCCCTTGAAAAGTACTTCATGTTTGGATCTTGAATCGATTTTTTGGAGGTTTCTCAATTACCTTTGGTGAATTCTAAATGTCACGAAAGTCAATGAAACGTTACACAGTCGTTTAGAAGCTGTCGAGGAATGCTTAAGGTAGATCAAGAGATACCTTGAGTTGACAGTTCCTTCACTGAGGAAATATGTTGAGATGTCTTCGACCTGAGGCAAACTCGAAGTCATTTTATTAACTAAAACTACCAAAACACGGTTACGAGGTCGAGTCGAGGTTAGGATATTTCGAGGTAACAAAGAATATAGTGATAAGAATAATTAACTTTTTTATTTGGTAGTATTAAAACTCTCTCTCAAATCCTAAAAATATAATAAATGCGAAAGTTTGTGAGGATGTTTGTATGTTTGAAAATCAATCAGGCCTTAGCGACAAAACGGATTAAGATGAAATATGCTGTAGATGTAGATATAATGCTTGATTAAAACATAGGGTTGTTTATAATCCGAAAAACATTCCCAAAATGATAAAAAATGCAAAAGGGATGATTTTGGTATAGATGCCGCTGGTGTGCAAAAAACCAGACATTAGTTTTGATTACACAGGACAGGACAAAGTCTGTCACGGGTCGGCTAGAAAAGCTATAATAAAAAACCGGCCAAGTGCGAGTCGGACTCGCGCACGACGGGTTCCGTACCTATACAAAACGGAAAAAACACGTTTGTTGTATGGGAGCCCTACTTAATTTTTTATTTTATTCTGTTTTTAGTATTTGTTGTTATAGTGGCAACAGAAATACATCATCTGTGAAAATTTTAACTGTCTAGCTATCACGGTTCATGAGATACAGTCCTGTGACAGACAGACGGACAGCGAAGTCTTAGTAATAGGGTCCCGTTTTTACCCTTTGGGTACGGAACACTAAAAATTAACAAAATCGATAAGTATCTTAAAACATTAAAATAATTCAGACTTATATTATACTCAAGTAAAGTTTAAAACATTTGGTAATATTCAACTCAATCTTACTTAAACAGTTATAATAATCAACAATATTATAGCTGCCCTCATATATTATCATAAATCAGTCCAGAGAAGTCCACAGTCCAGATTAAAATAAGTGTATTACACTTAGTAACACTCATTAAAAAAAACCGAAACCCCGGTTATTTTGCCAAAAAAAAAACCGGTGATAAACCGACGTAAAATCAGTCGGTTAATCGATTAATCGGTTTACATGCCCTAATATGTACATGTATTTTTCTTATTTAAAATTAAAGTTTTTTTGTTCATCTATTTACATAGATTACTTCGTAAATAGCCAATTTTGATATTTTTCGCTATCCTGTGCCTTTTTGTTCTACGCCTTCGTGTTCTGTGTAACAAATGGGACCTACCTTAATTTAAGTAGAGGAGGGAGACGATGGTTTATTCGTACCCACTACCTTCAGATCGGAAGTTGAGGCTCGGGCCCGCTAGGCCAAGACACCATGGGGCCATACCACAAGATCCTAAAGAAATATCAAAACTAAAATTACTTTTGACAGCCCTTAAAAGGAGTTAAAAGGAAAAATTGATAATTATCCATGCAACTTCATTGTCCTCATTGATTCTCGTAATATTAAATTAATAATTTTAATATTACATATATTATTATCACATTAGGTACCTATTTATATGTAATTATAATTACAATAATGTGCATCTATTTATCCTAATTAGAAGGAAAGGGAATGCCATTCACTAAGGAAAAAAGTTTATTTTTACTTTTATTGTACTTATAGGCCGAGTTGTATATTTTGTTTTTATATTATGGGTATGAAAAAAGAACAATCAACATGTTGGAACAAAATTATATAATTTTTCTGTACGTGTGTCGTTACCAACTCCTAAACGGCTGGGCGATTTGATGGAAATTTTGTATGTGTATTTCAATGGGTTCCTGGATGGTTTGAAAACACAATTGGACCCGGTAGGTGGCGCTGCTGGTATAACTCAGCTAATAACTAAACACAACATTTATTAATTGTAAGGCGGTACGAAGTACCTACGCCGGGTCAGCTAGTGTACCTATTATATTTATCTAGAACAAGCTGACCCCGCGAACTTCGTATCGCTTTAGAATTAACAAATTTTGTCTTAAGTTCCCGTTCTTTAGATGCATTTTAAATGACGTTAGGAACACCTACATTGCTTAGACAACAGTAAACTTTATACAATAGCAATAAAGCTCAAATTGACTCTACGTTTTAATTAGAAAACTTTTGTATGGGAAAAAGAAAAGTGCTGTTTTTAGGGTTTTTCCGGCAATTATTCGATTTTTTCTCGTCGTAAAAACCATCCTTGAACTTCAAAGAACATTTAAAAAAAAAGAATTGGTCCAGGCGTTGTTGAGTTATGCGCTTACCAACACATTTTTCGATTCATTTTTAGGGTTCCGTACCCAAAGGGTAAAAACGGGACCCTATTACTAAGACTTCGCTGTCCGTCTGTCTGTCACAGGGCTGTATCTCATGAACCATGATAGCTAGACAGTTGAAATTTTTACAGATTATGTATTTCTATTGCTGCTCTAACAACAAATACTAAAAACAGAATAAAATAAATATTTAAGGGGGCTCCCATACAACAAACATGATTTTTTTGCCGTTTTTATAGATAATAGTAGGTAGGTACGTGTTTGATAATGTTGAGGACTTACCGTTCGCAGGGTAGGCAGGGAACAGGAATCACTTTGGATTAGTTTTGTATGAGTAATTAATAATTTTGTGATATTAGCGTACGCATGCGACCGGTGCTTTTTATGAAGAGAGAGAAATAGGGAGGGGACATAGAAAGGATGCGGGATACTAGGGTGGTCCCCTCAATCAAACAATATGCGATCAATCGTGTGCATTACCCCAGCAAAATGTTGGCTCTAATCAGGATTTGATGTATGCAGTAATATAGACCATGGTTTCGTGTAATTGTGACCGAATTTTAGAATTTGGGTGTCCACAGGCAAAAAACATATTAATTAAATACACATTCTGCTGCGGTAACGTTACCGCAGCAAAATGTTATCGAAATAATGGATGTATCCAAAAAGTAATTAGTACGTTGGGTAGCTAAAATTTGTGTGCGCTTAAGAGCCAAAAATTTAACTCTGTGTGTCCAAGGACTCCAAAGATATTCAGGATTTTGTTAAGTATGGCGAAACTTTAAAGTCATTTTGCGAGAGTTTTACATAAGTGAGAGAACTGATATGTTTTACACAAAAAAGAGTATTACAACAGCTAATTATTTTGAATTTTTCAGCGAATTACAGCGAGTGATTTCAGAAATATAAATGAAAACTCAGAAACAAACCATAACCGACAAACCCGACTAACAACGAAAGACACTTACAAGGTGGCGCTACGGTACATGATGGCGACCTTCGCACATTGTTCGCACTATAATGAAGTAACTGATATTTACCATAGTACAACATGTTCTGGAAAATAGTAGCGCAATGTTTTCAGTGCCATCACGAGCATTTTATTAATAATCTATGTAGGTAGGTATAGACCTGCAGGCTTTATACCGTAAAAATCGATCTTCGTTTTTCGATTTTTATTAAGTATCTACCAACCTACCAGAGCTCTAAACATTGATCGATCAATGTAACTACCTTTGAATAAAGTCGAGGTTTCTACTAGTGGCCTATAAATTCATGTTTAGTTATACCTATAACTAAACATGAATTTATAGGCCACTAGTAGAAACCTCGACTTTATTCAAACAGCAACATAGGTAATTATTTTTAGGTTACCTTTATATGACGCATTAAAATGCATTGTGGGTTTTCAGGCAAAACCCGTCAAATTTATTTCATAGTAGGTAACTATTATGAAATAATATACTTTACGTATTCAACTCTATGGTTCTTTATTAGTTACTATGAAATAGGTAGTTACATTGATCGATCGACTTAATAAAAATCGAAAAACGAAGATCGATTTTTACGGTATAAAGCCTGCAGGTCTATACCTACATAGATTATTAATAAAATGCTCGTGATGGCACTGAAAACATTGCGCTACTATTTTCCAGAACATGTTGTACTATGGTAAATATCAGTTACTTCATTATAGTGCGAACAATGTGCGAAGGTCGCCATCATGTACCGTAGCGCCACCTTGTAAGTGTCTTTCGTTGTTAGTCGGGTTTGTCGGTTATGGTTTGTTTTTGAGTTTTCATTTATATTTCTGAAATCACTCGCTGTAATTCGCTGAAAAATTCAAAATAATTAGCTGTTGTAATACTCTTTTTTGTGTAAAACATATCAGTTCTCTCACTTATGTAAAACTCTCGTAAAATGACTTTAAAGTTTCGCCATACTTAACAAAATCCTGAATATCTTTGGAGTCCTTGGACACACAGAGTTAAATTTTTGGCTCATAAGCGCACACAAATTTTAGCTACCCAACGTACTAATTACTTTTTGGATACATCCATTATTTCGATAACATTTTGCTGCGGTAACGTTACCGCAGCAGAATGTGTATTTAATTAATATGTTTTTTGCCTGTGGACACCCAAATTCTAAAATTCGGTCACAATTACACGAAACCATGGTCTATATTACTGCATACATCAAATCCTGATTAGAGCCAACATTTTGCTGGGGTAATGCACACGATCAATCGAGTCAAAAATCAGTAGTGTTTACGAGAATGCATGAATACGTAACATGGCCCGCCACAAAAAGGGGTTGCCCTTTTTAGAATCTAAATTTATGAACCTATGCTGAAAAAATGACAAAATTAATAGGTTGTAACATACTGCTTCACGATAGTTAACGTTTAAAAAATAGCTTAAAATAGCGAATGGACTGTATACTTTTAAAAACTAAACTAAGTTTACAATACTAAGATGGATTAAACAATGAATTTAGTCTTGATTACAAGGTAGAGGGATCAGCTTTGCTAATGATCGTGTAGTGTCCCTTAGCTGTCTTCAACTCCACTACACGAACGATTGAATCTCGTCCAGGAAAAAGCTTGGTCATCCTACCACGGTACCAATGAAGTGGCGGAAGTCCGTCCTCTTTGATTAAGACTAATTCGCCTATCTTTACATTGTATTGCGTTTCGTGGCACGTTGTTGTAATGTTTGGAGATAATCTACTAATAGATTCGTAACGTGATGCGAATGAGGCAGCACGAGAGGGTGCTTAGACGTGTAACTAAGAGAAGAGTTCACGAACCTTCCTTCTACCCTAAGTAAGCCTTTATCGTCTAAGAACGGCTGCAATCGTATAATCCCGGTATTACATGGCTTCTTAGCCTGACAGTTTTTGATGTCGTTACTAAATGATTGGGATTGTACCTACGCATTTAACGAGTGCATGAATGCTTCGATGAATCTCCTCACTAGTTAAGGGTCCACTTATTGGCCCGGTTTGTTTTGAAGCATTATGTGCGAATCGAAGGCACCACGAAGTGATTCGCAACGAGTTTGCTAAATGAACTACAATTTTGATTGAGGTGTTTCTTTTTCGTTAGTGACGGCAGCCACTACTTGAGTAGGTTTCTTTACGCGCGTTACGTTCTAGCTGCATACATGGCGGTGGTCATGATTCCGCATCGAGACTAAAAGCTTTTGAGTAATCTACAAATGCAAGATAAAGTGGGATATTAAATTCTACATGTTTTTCTAAGAGCTGGTTAAGGGAATGGAAATAATCCGTCGTGGAGAGGCCACGGCGGAAACCCGCTTGTTCTGGTGGTTGATGTAAATCGAGCTCACCGGATATTCGATTTTAGATAATTTTCATGAATAGTTTAAAAAGGTGTGAGATAAAACTGATGGGACGATAATTGCCAATGTCGGACTTTTCACCCTTTTTATGTATGAGTATAATGGTGGAGTGGCAGAAATTATGAGGAAAAGAACCGGTCTGAAGAATGTAGTTACAAAGGTTCGTAAGGTGTGGGAGTGGTACTGGTTCTCCGATTTTTAAGGCTTCGGTGGTAACACCATCTGCACCTGGGCTCTTGCTATATTTCATGCTGCAAAGCGCGCGATGAACCTCTGGTCCTGTTATCGGTTCTATATAATTTTTCTGATATATATTCATTCTTAATGTTATCTATTCTCGTCGATCTTAATTGTAGTTGACTTTTGAACCTTATCACTTGTTTTATAAATCAAAAACTGCCAAGAACCGAAAATACCGAAAGAACCGGGAAATCCCGGTACCGATTTAAAAAAGTACCGAAATTCCCGGTTCTTACAAAGAATACCGGTTCCGGAAACACTAATCGAGAGAGAGCCAGGCTGGACTCCACCAGAGTTCGTGATGGACTAATTCCTGCGGTGTAATGCCTCTGGAGGCAAGGTCAGCTGGGTTTAGGTTTGTCGGTACATAATGCCAATTTTCCGGTGATACTAATGCTTGAATTTGACTTACACGGTTTGATTCAAATAGATACCTTGAAGAGAACTAAAGGACCAATTTCAAAAATTATTTCACCATTTGAAGGCTACATTATCACTAATTAATAAAGGCTATAATTATTACAAAAATATATAAGGATTCTTACTAAAACTACAATAATGTAACCAAGGTGTTAAAAAAAATTGCCATAAAATTCCTTTCATCGTATACGCTGCGGAAACTATTAAAGATAGAACAAAAAAATGTTCTACAATATTAGAGAACATATCAATATCTACAAAAAACATTGCAATACTATATATCCAACTATTGTAGTTGTCACTATAACCACTTTTTACATTTTAAAAGTTAATAAAAAAGCTGACCAATATCAGACCATGATAAGTATACCTTCGTATTAATCGTTATCCAAATAAATCATTTCATATTCAAAACTGTTTCAATACCAATAGAAAACTTTTTGAATTACTCAAATCGGACATTCCATTCAGAAGATATTACGATCGAAACAAAACTAAGCGCCGCAAACCGCGTCGCGGTCGCGGTCGTCCCGGGGTGTAACGTCATAGTGTGAGCGCGCGTAATCTTAGAAATTCAAAAAAGGGCTTCAACTTCTCGTCGTTATAACTTCGGAAATACTGCATGTATTAAAGTGAAATAAAAACTCATGTAATGTACATGATCTACGCTCCGATTTTAGGTGTATTTGATAGTAATATTTTGACCCAGTTGTGTTCTCCATTGAAGCAGAGGTTTTTTGATTTGATTAGGTTCTGACGAGATGCCAAGTCCATCGCTATGAACTTCGCGCACTTGATCATTAGATGATCGCCCTTACAGACTTTACATGATAGTGTTGTTTGCTCTTCGGTACTTTGTTTGGTCGGCTCAGCTGATAGGTAGGTACCTACTACACTGGACGCATAAGACTGTTTGCTACTTTTGATTGGCAAGATGCTACTTGTCTTGCCGGTACTAGGTTGACTTACTACGCCAGTAGTTTCTAAGGTTTTGCAGTAACTGCTCAAGAATGTTAACAGGTTTTCCAGTGCCGGATTAAGCTAGCGCGGGGCCTGTAGCAAATTTTGTAAAGGGGCCCTTAGTTTGCTATAGGTTCTCACGTTAAGGGTACCTATTAAATAAAACAAAACTGTTACAAATCGGGGGGCACGGTAGTGCCCCCGCCAAGTCGAGCGCGAAGCAAACAAACACTGCCGTACCATCCTTTACACTTTACAGGAATCATTTCGCCGCATTTTCTGGTCCCTATTTGAAAACCTCTGGATAATACCAGAAAGCAGAAATTTTCGTCATCCAGTAAGCTATAATCACATACTTACTTAAAATTCAAAATTTCAAGTCTGTAGGTAATTTAGTTCCGAAGTTAAGCGAAAGCAAAGTTTCGCATTTTAGACACTCACTCACTCACTCATGATCATCAGAATAGAACTAGTACTTCCCATAAACTCAGAGAGCTGAAATTTGGTACAGAGTTAGGGTTTAATGGCCACATTAAGGGAAAACCATAAAAACCGGCCAAGTGCGAGTCGGACCATTATCTATAAGAACGGCAAAAAAATCACGTTTGTTGTATGGAATATTTATTTTATTCTGTTTTTAGTATTTGTGGTTATAGCAGCAACCGAAATACATAATCTGTGAAAATTTCAACTGTCTAGCTATCACGGTTCATGAGATACAGCCCTGTGACTGACAGACGGACGGACGGACAGACAGACAGACAGACAGACGGGTAGCGAAGTCTTAGTAATAGGGTTCCGATTTTACCCTTTGGGTACGGAACCCTAAAAACTAGGATAATCGAAGATCTGGAGTACCTGGTGACCCTGATTAGAAAACACAAGAGCTTAACCAAACTATTAGAGATCGACATACCGCCTTTACAAAAAATATTCAACTTGATGGGCCGCTTCATTTGATGTAAAAAATCGAAGGTCTGAAGTATCTGATGAAGAACCCTCCGCTGGTCTCAGCTGTATTAGAGATATGGTAATGCCCCCTTCTACTATTGGTACATAAAAAAATCGACTGTCATTGCAAAATAATATGTCAAAAAACCTGTGTCAAATAAGAAAATCTATTAAAATAAATCAATAAGTCCACGTTTCTACAAAAAGAAGTGAAATCCCACCAAAAACATTCTGTAAAAAACTAGCCAAGTCTCGATGGAGCTGCTTGTTTATCTCTAAAAAGTAATGAAATCTAGACAAAGTTGTGCCAAGTCTGAGGTTCCTTACTGCGATTTCTTTATTATTATAGTCCTTTTTCTCGGAATATCACTACATAGTATAAAGCAAAGTCGCTTTCCGCTTCCCGCGTCTGTATGTAATATGTATGTATGTATGTATGTATGTTTGCTTATGTCTTTAAAACTACACAACGGATTTTGATGCGGTTTTTTTTAATAAATAGAGTGATTCAAGAGAAAGGTTTATATGTATAATACATGCATAATATTGTAGAGAAACACTGATAATTTTAGAGGTTTCTAATGTGATGTCGTTAATAAACTAATTTTTTTGCGCTTACATTGCAAATGCTGGCTGAACCCCACGAGATATATCAAAATAATGTACTACAGTATTGTACACCTTAAAAACGTCTACGTAAAAGTCCACGATGGTATTAGAAATGTCTTACGCACAGCGAAGCGGGCACGGGTCAGCTAGTAATAGATATAATAATTATAAGGTCATATTTCAGGTGGGAGTGAAGCATACCCTAGTAAAATATTTTTACGCTCCCTATCTACATTATTGTTTTACGGTGAGAGTTGTGTTGGACCGCGGGGCCCCTCGAGTCGCGGGGCCCGTAGCATTTGCTACTCTTGCTACGTGGTTAATCCGGCACTGAGGTTTTCAAATGTAGGTATTTTTTCTTGTTGGTTATCTAGCTCGAATCTAGATCGTAATTCACTATCGAGTTTTCTCGTGAATATGTGCAAAAGGATGAGTGACCACTCTTTTACCGGGAATCCTAGACTAGTTAGACCGCTCGTGTTTTCCTGTAAAACGTTTACGAAATTACGCAACTGTGAAACGTTTTTGATTGAGACTGTAGGTAAGGCTAATATCGCCGTCAAATGAGCGTCCGCGATCAATCGTTTGTCGTCGTAGGTACCTACCTATCTAGAAGCAACTTCCGAGCCACTTCGTAGTTGTCAGGGATGCTCGAAAAGTGTTTTATCAGGTTAGTAGGCTCACCCTACAGACAGCTCATTAGATAATGCTTTTACTGGACGTGACTCAATCGTTCGTTGGTGTGTAGGTACCAACGCATCAAACATGTTTTTGAAACTAGGAAAATCTGGGTAAATACCCGAAAATCGGGGTAAACTTATGTCCGGTAATTTGTACTTTATATCACTCCGTTTGTTCGAGGAAATCTGGCAGGTCTTTGTGAATTGCTTCTTTGAAATAGACATTTGGCTGAGTCGCAAATGTGCTGCTTAGAATGGTCATTGCGCTGGATTACGACCGATTAGCGGGGTACCCAACTTTGGGTCAGCTTATTAGTATGAAATATTTACTCGACATTTATTGAAAGGGTTTGTCATGGTTCCATATATGATCAAGATATATTAAAAACCTTAAAGATGTATACAATAATAGTTTTAATATACCGAAAAAATTGACCGTTGCAGCAGAAGCTTCTTATGATCTGAGCACTGTCAGCATGATTTATTATTGCACTATCACAAAGTTATCGAGGTTTATTTTTAACCGAAAATTGGCACTAATTTATGTTCTCAGTACTAGAAAATACTACACAAATTACAACGGAGACGGCGAGCTATTTATGAATGGATAGAATCGTGAAAATATGAATAGCTATGTGGTAGGTGCGTATGAATAAACGGTTAACTAAATATTGTGTTTTTTTAAGGATATTATTTTTAATTTTTTAATTTAAGTTTTAACTACTTAAATTTAATTAGTAACAGACACTGACAATACGTTATTATTTTTTTTTGGTAATTAAAAACTAGTGTTGTATATATTATTAGACTTAATTTTAAATATTTTTTTATTGTGAAAGAGGGTGATATGCTAGTTTGCGACCGATTTTCTTAGTATACGACCACCCCCTACTTTAGTTTACGACCACTGTCTGAAAGGAAAATTACACATAATTGATTAAAAATAATGCTACATTATCATGTTATCTATACTTATAATAAATCTGTAGAGAGGTCAATTCTGTACATGAAATATATTTCCAAAATAACTTGGGGTGATTAGGGATCGATACTGATGCCAAAAATGCAATCAATAAAATTTTTGTCTGTCTGTCTGTCTGTCTGTATAACCGTTATAGAAACAAAAACTACTCGACGGATTTTAACGAAACTTGGTACAATTATTTTTCATACTCCTGAGCTGGTTATAGTATACTTTTCATCACGCTACAATCAAAAGGAGCAGAGCAGTGAAGGGAAATGTTGGGAAAACGGGAGAAGTTACTCCATTTTTTAAGCTTCCGTCGCGTGTGCAACTTTAATGGTTAAAGCTACACAAAAATCATGTATGACGTAAATGTTCTCCTTAAAATTATATAAAAAATATCCCACGACAGCATATCTATCTTTTATGGTTGACTTACAATAACACGTGTAACTCCCGATAGCTTAGCAGTTCGAAGCTTTCTGATTATATTTGTCTACTCTTACGTTTATAACACTTTCAGTCATCCCTCATTAAAAAAGTTAACATTATTAACTATTCCATAAAAAAAGAATCATAGAAATCGTGTGATAGGTAGGTACTACGCAGCCGGACCCACCGTGGATAAGGGTTAATTTTAATGCAGTTACAAATCTATGGAATTGTACGAATTGTACTCCAAAAATCAGCAATTGTACTAGAAGGGGTCAAAAAAAGCTGTGAAAAAAAACATTTTATATAAAGACATTCTGTAGTATATTTAGTATCAGCATTGCACCCGTGCGAAGCCCGGGCGGGTCGCTAGTTATTAATAATTTTGTTTATTTCTAATCATCTGTTTTGTAACATCTGTACCAAAACTGTAATATAAATACTAACATAATAGTGGTCGTAAAATAATATATCAAATTATTACATCCAATATGCGACCGTTAAATTCCCATACATCTTAAGACGTAAACTGACGTCGGCCGCGGTCGCAAACTAAAGTTGGGGTATGTTAGACGATCATATTATATATTTGTACAGTATTTACGAATGTTTATGCGGTCGCAAACCGATGGTAACAAAACCGCTATTAAGAATATGTTAAAAAAGTCACAAAATCCGTAACCTTTATTATTAAAGTAACAAGGGAGATAAATAAAGTTTGCAATCAAACAGTCAATTTGCGACCATGTGGTCGTAAAGTCAAATAACATGAAAAATTATATTTTGGTATGCGACCACTCAATATTTTACATATTTTTGTATATTTTCTTTATAAAAATTGCGCAAATGCGTAGAAAAATAATTTTCTTAGGCAATAAAAACACTATCAATCAGTCATTATATAAATAAATCATTAAATACTACTCCGAAAGCATCACGTGCTCACTATTTTATTTGTAATTTCGTGAACCCGTTCACGCGAGGAGTGCGGGCGCCGAAATGAGCGTGGGTTTGTTTAATTTCGGGTAATACTATGGTGCCAATTCAAATAGGTAAGAACAATAGATCTATCCTGCTCAGTATAGACCAGAATTTCGTTTGGAAAAGAGAGATGGAATTCTTAATTTCTTAGTATTTCTGCAGCAGGTCCCTGAAATGGTCGCATACTGACGGTGGTCGCGAAACCAGCGCAATGACCCTACTTAACCTCCAAGCACTGCTCTTCGAACAAATCGAACTTTTTCTTATATGAATCTAATACGTCTTCATCTTTCAATGTGGATTGAAGCGTCAGGAATAATTCCTCGAACTCTGAACGTACCGTGTCGAGCTCGGAACATCGAATTATGAATTTACCTACCTCTAAACTCGAATTTCAACGTATTTAGTTGACTTTTAAACATGATCACTAAACTTTTTACACAAAATTTTCACAAGTAAAATGGCTGCCACCCGGCATAGGCACTGTTTTCGATGAAAAACACAACTTATTCGACTCGTAGGACCACAATTATGTTTGATAATGTTGAGGACTTACCGTTCGCAGGGTAGGCAGGGAACAGGAACCACTTTGGATGAGTTTTGTATGAGTAATTAATAATTTTGAGATATTAGCGTGCGCGCATGCGCACTCTAATAATCACCGGTGCTTTTTATGAAGAGAGAAATAGGGAGTACTAGCCTTGTGTAGTTCGCGAATGAATCCTTCAAATGGACTACTTTACTTCACCTGTATTCCTTCATTCATTCACTATATCTCTTTCAATTGCAGGTTTGCAGGCAGTACAGTACTTCAGTACCTACTTCATTTCATTCGCGAACTACACGCTGTCATGTCACGCTGTTATACGCGAACTAGATAGATAGAGATAACATGAGTTTAGAGAAGTACGACAACACTCGCCGCGAATATGTGCCTACTGTGCCGAACCATAAAATAATAATGGCATCCCTCTCTAGTGCGCCAACTTTCAAGCGCGTAAACGAGATGAAGATATTATTAGCGAATAACTGGAATATCGTTCACCTATGAAAGCAAATTTCGAACACCTTAAAATTAAAATATTATGGGTGAGTTTCGTCTACACTATTTGATAATTGTATTGTTACACTGGTTGTGTGGTATGGTTTTCGCTATTGGAAACTACCAACTATACTAATACTTATCAAACAGAGTTTCAAAGTAGTAGGTACACTGAGCCTAGTGCAGGAACATCTACATTTGTGGCGATAAACCACCAAAATTACATTGAACACTAATCATACCATAATTACTTAATTACCTACCTACTTATCTGTTTGGACACGCCTCTGACTAACCTTTACACATCTACAAAGATTTAAGCGTCTGGAGATCTGAGAGGATGTCTACTCTACCTACCGTACCTGGGGATTACAGTTCGATGAACTAGGAAGGATAAAAGAACGCCTAACAAAATCATCTCTGTTGATAGTTTAATGCATAAACTAAGAACTAAGCGACAAACTGAACTAGATGAAGTAAACGAACAATTGAACTAGATGAACTAGATGAACTAAATGAACTATTGAACTAGATGAACTAGATGAACTAGGTGAACTAGATGAACTAAATGAACGATTGAACTAGATGAACTAAATGAACTATTGAACTATATGTGATATACTTCACTGAGATGAAAATGAAAAGACACATTTAAATCTTTTCACTCTATGGATATATTCTGCGCATGGCTAATAGGGAGGGGACATAGAAAGGATGCGGGATACTAGGGTGGTCCCCTCAATCAAACAATATGCGATCAATCGAGTCAAAAATCAGTAGTGTTTACGAGAATGCATGAATACGTAATAGTACGGTACCCTTCGTGCGCGAGTCCGACTCGCACTTGGCCGGTTTTTATATATAAGATACCTATTATATTTATCTAGAACTAGCTTTCCCGTGACAGACGTCCTATCCAAATTTCAACATTCGTCTAGAAAAATGCACTTCCAGTTTTTCAAAATCTTACTATTTTTCAGGCATTCTTCCATTTATTCCCCTTTCCAGCCCTATCCATTTATAACCCAATAAACATCCTCAAAATTATAAAAAGACGAAGAAGAAGATTTGTTTGGGTATGGACTATAGATAGCGCTGTGTGAAATATCCAACAATATTTTTAGAATAGAATGTGGTTCATCAGGTCCAAGGTTCACCTTCGGGATATGAGCCCATTAACGTAGAGGCACCAGCACCAGTGTTGGACTGAGACCCAATGATACAAAAAATGACATGAATAAATTTAATAATTAGTTTTTCGCGCGTTATTAACAATTGATCCTATGACTACAATTATCTGACTTTCATAATAGAATATATAATAGCAATAAGAATTTTCATTTCATTCGGCCTTTTTGTTTGCAAATGGTTTAGAAAACAAGAAACACGGGCGGGGGCCATCTTTAAAAATCGTTTTTTTTTTGCATTCATCGTTAAGAAAGTAGAATGTTTGAATTTGCTCGTAATTAATATGCTAATATGAAAAATACGTTATTACATGGTATTGTAAGTGAGTTTACGGTATGTTTAGGTTGTACGGTGTGTTAGATTTAATTCTAAGTTCGAAATTTTATGTGTGAGAGTAGATTTTTATTAGGTACTGGATTTCATTTTCCATTAATGTACAAAATATAGAAACTTACTTTTTTCTATTGTCTAACTACGACGTTTGCAGAAATGAGCTATACCCCAGAACAAACGGAAAACGCTGTAAAAACGGCAATAATGAAGTATAAGTGGCAACTTTTTTGGTAAATTTCCCCGAATAACATAAAATTATCCTGACAAAATAAAACAAACAAACACATAGGTAAAATCGAAATCGAAATCGAAATCGAAATCGAAATCGAAATCGAAATCGAAATCGAAATCGAAATCGAAATCGAAATCGAAATCGAAATCGAAATCGAAATCGAAATCGAAATCGAAATCGAAATCGAAATCGAAATCGAAATCGAAATCGAAATCGAAATCGAAATCGAAATCGAAATCGAAATCGAAATCGAAATCGAAATCGAAATCGAAATCGAAATCGAAATCGAAATCGAAATCGAAATCGAAATCGAAATCGAAATCGAAATCGAAATCGAAATCGAAATCGAAATCGAAATCGAAATCGAAATCGAAATCGAAATCGAAATCGAAATCGAAATCGAAATCGAAATCGAAATCGAAATCGAAATCGAAATCGAAATCGAAATCGAAATCGAAATCGAAATCGAAATCGAAATCGAAATCGAAATCGAAATCGAAATCGAAATCGAAATCGAAATCGAAATCGAAATCGAAATCGAAATCGAAATCGAAATCGAAATCGAAATCGAAATCGAAATCGAAATCGAAATCGAAATCGAAATCGAAATCGAAATCGAAATCGAAATCGAAATCGAAATCGAAATCGAAATCGAAATCGAAATCGAAATCGAAATCGAAATCGAAATCGAAATCGAAATCGAAATCGAAATCGAAATCGAAATCGAAATCGAAATCAATGGACCTCCCAGTTGTAAAATGCTCGGTGGTTGGCATTATGCTCTTTGGTTGGCATGGCATTACTGAATCGAATGACAGGCGGACAGTCAGTTTGACAGTGACTTTTAGTGACAGATATAAAATCTAATGAAACGGCGTAGGTATATTAGCTACGTAATAGATTTAGAAAGTTTAGAAACGTAATAGCACTGACACTCGTTTTCTTTAGAATTTATTGAAAATGAATTGAAACTATTGAAAGGAAACCTTATAAACCGTCCAAAAAACAATCATCCATCGCCAAAGAAGCAAAGAACAACTAAGTCATCAGTGTTCACTTGTGTGTGCAGTGCTTTGTGAAAATATTACTAAAGTAAAAGCATAATAGCAGTCAAAAGTCCACCACAAACAATGTATCTTGGAAAACCAAACACGACTTCGAACCGTAAGTTTGTACATAGCTTTCATTTCAAATCAAATCAAATCAAAATATCGTTTATTCATTGAAATCACTTGGATCATTTAGAATCGTCAAATTTAGCTATTTTTAATTTAATTAGTTTAATTTGTTCATTGTTTGTGTTTTTTTTAAGTCTTAGTAAGTAGGTACCTACTTATTTTTAATACAAAATGAATCTTAATTATTATTGATAGAGCGAGCTGGAGCAGTCCCAGGCTTTTTTGTCATCTAAATAATCAGATATTTTATAATAAGCCTTTTTGCATAGTTTACGTTTAATTAAGTTTTTAAATTTGCTAATAGATAGCTTTTGCATGTCATTTGGGATTTTGTTATAGAAGCGTACACATTGCCCTTGAAATGATTTCTTAGTTTTAGTGAGCCTAGTCGTGGGAACAGCGAGTTTATCTTTATTTCTAGTATTTGCATCATGATTATCGCTAGTTTTCTTAAACAAACTAATATTTTTACGAACATACATTAGATTTTCATAAATATATTGGCTAGGTACAGTCATTATATTTATTTCTTTAAACTTATTTTGCAGTGATTCTCTGGGGCCCATGTTGTAAATTGCTCAAACAGCTCTCTTCTGCAACACAAATATGGTGTTTACGTCTGCAGCACTCCCCCACAACAATATGCCATAAGACATAATGCTATGAAAGTAGCTGAAGTAGACTAGTCTAGCTGTATCTACGTCTGTAAAAAGACGTATCTTTTTGACTGCGTATGCTGCAGAGCTAGGTGGGTGGCTAATAGGTGGGTAAAGGAGGTACCTAGAGTGTACATGTAATAAAGAAAAAAACCTCAGAAGTCCTCTAAACCTAGTCTTAGTCTATCTCAGTTTACTTCATTTAAAGTATTTATATTGGTAATTCTATTACATAAGTACAGTTTTTAGTCTTTTGCGTTTCTCCTTATGGCATGTGGTATGATTATAGGTAGCCATAACGAGACTGAAAGATTACATTATTATATTACTTATTATTATTACCTATATCAACCAAACACTGAACAATTTGATAATGTCTGGAATTTCTGCACATTATGTGCCCAAGTCATGTAAGCCAAGTCAAGGCTTGAGCTTACATGACATGACTACCCCCTATAGTCATCTTCAGCCTTGATCTGATCTGAGAGTATGTCTACCGTACTTGGAATTACAGTTGTGATCCTATCTAAGGTTATTCCCATTTACAGTTGCATGGCACATGCCCCAGTCCAACAGCTGCAGGATAAACGAGGAGCTGATGCAGAAGAGTGCCCATGCATTGGCTACGACTACCAACCCCCTGGAAAAGCTGCGTCTACTGTGTCTGTCTCGTGGTGCTGCTGGCATTCTAGGATTTGCTAGGTAATAAGAACTAAGAAAAAATCATACTAGATTTTGATAACAATAGGATAATATCTGAACAATGTATAAGTTCAATAATTATATTGTGCTTACATTTTATTAAATATTAATATAGACTTTAAGAATAAAATACTAACAAAAAATCTACCTCTGTATGTCTGACTTAATAAATTAATTCAATTTAATTTACCTCTGAATAAAAAAAAATCTTCAAATTGGCTTATAAAAATATTCTGAGGTAAAAAATATAAAAAAGAACACAACTTAAGAACTTTCTCCTATTTTGGAGAGTTATTTTTAAAAATGTCAAGCAGCAGACATCAAGTTATTGCATTAGAATAATGAGAGACAAGGTATCTAGCCTGGTATAATATAGATTTAAACATTTTAGACACTTCCGGCATATGGATGGGGATGGCACAAAGCAGCTGACTGAGGAAGAGTTCTACCACGGCATTAAGGATGCAGGGTTAGATTTCAGCCCAGAGGTTGGTATAAAGAAACCTAGTAATAGAGCTAAGATATGACCGTATATTGCCGGGCAGTTCCACTTTACCATGTCTAGCCTGCCACCGACAACAACAAAGTGCACAACCACTAAGCATTCCCACCTCAATCTACAATATCAACTGTTGATCGAAGATTCCCACGGTGGGTTGACGTCAGGCAGACGGTAGGTTGTAAAACACCCTGAGCCAAATCTATTTGCAACATCTACATGTGCTGACCCCATGAGGATGTGGGATAAGATGAAGAAGAACAAGATAGCGCTAAGATATAGTCTGATATACAGTCGTGGTCAACTAATTAGGGACATGCAAGATAGTGAAGAACAATAACCGGTTATGTACATACAAATATAAAACCCTATTGATTTCTCAGTAACTATTATTTGCATAATTTGGTCCGATTATTATGCTTTAAATGGCTGTAAATAAAAGAATAAATAAATAGAAAAAAGTATTTAATATCATAGGTTGAACATGTATTCAATTTTAAGGTATAATTCTGTAGCTGGACATTTAATTAAGGACAGTAAACTATAATGAAAAATAGAGTTAAACAAAACTAATAATCTGCAGTATTATAATATCTTTAACAGCTCCATTTTATTACGTGTAAAATCAGTACCCAGTAGCAAAACCTTTATTAGTAATTACCGCTTGACACCGATGTGGCATAGACATTATCAGTTTCTGGCATGTTTCGACAGGAATGTTTGCCCATGCCTCACAAAAAGCTTCATTAAGTTCATCTAAAGTTGTGGTACGATAAGTGGCTACTTTTTTCTTGATTTCGTGCCAAAGGTGCTCGATTGGGTTAAGGTCCGGGCTATTTGCTGGCCAATCTAGCACCGATACTGACTGACTGGTAAGAAACGACTTGACTGAACGGGCGGTATGTTTCGGGTCGTTATCATGCTGAAACGTCCATATAATAGGGAGATGCTCCTCAGCATAGGGAAGCATCGTTTCCTCCAATATTGCCTTGTATTGATGTTGGTCTAAGTTACCCTGAACTTTCCTCACAGGTCCCACTCCACGTCCAGAAAATGAACCCCACATTTTAATGTTTCCACCGCCATGTTTCACCTGCTTTTTTTGTGAATCTTGGATTCATTTCCGCTTTTACTGGACGCCGTACGTATTGCCTTCTATCTGAAGAAATCAAATTAACCTTGGTCTCGTCAGAGAATAATACATGTTGCCATTGGGCGTAGGTCCAATGTCCATATTTACGTGCAAACGCCAAACGAGCATTTCTATGTTCTTTCTTCAACAACGGTACTTTGCGAGCCACTCTTCCGAACAACCCTGCTTCTACCAGACGTCGTCGAACGGTCCTCGCTGAGACACCAGCTCTTTCGTCTGTCCCAAACACTTCGTGTTTAATTAAAATAGAGCCTAGAAACGGATCTTTCTTAGCTAACCTGGTTATCATTCTATCTTCTTGCGGAGTTGTTTTTCTCGATCTTTTTGTTCTGGGCACATTTAAATCTGTGTTATTATTGCGTCTGACATGTTGCACTGCATTGTATACCATAATTTTTGAACAATTTAAATGGTCTGCTATCCTTCGGTATGGCCAACCATGCTCGACAACAAACTTCATGATAATTTTTCGTAGTGTTGGATCGCAACTTTTATTTTTACCCATTTTTCCACAAAATATTTTTCAAAACTTAAAATAAATATCGGGATTGCCGCCAAAACTACCACGAAACAATAAGAGAAGAAGTAAAAAAGTATTGAGATTCAAATTTTGAAAATAGAACGCAATATCTCAGTGTCCCTAATTAAATGGCCAGCCAGCATTATTTGAACAAATAGCACTACGATAATCTATCAGCTATACTGTAAAGAGGTTTAATGTTTAAGAAGTTGTTATTGTTTGTATAATCGGGCACATAAATGACTAATTATACTTACATGTAAGAGATATGGAATATGGTTTAGACTCGTTGGAAAATAAAAAATAAATTCACAATTCGGTTTAACCAAAGAGTGTCCCTAATTAGTTGACCACGACTGTATACACACAATCAGCAGGCCTAGATTATTGATTTGTCTACGAAAGAATAGACAAGAATTAAATTTTGACGTAGAACATAGCATCGTAGACTTGGACATTATCCGTCTCATTAATAAACGTAGACTAGCGCAGGATTAAATTTAGTCCAACGCTTACGTTTGGACTAGTCGAATTCAATATTAATAAACAAGGATTAGAAATGGAGTGGCTTACATTAAGCTGGTATTAACAAGTCTTGGTGTAACCTTAGATGATCTTTGGATAAGTAAATTTTTATTAATGACGTTTGAGATTACTGTATTATTTATTTCATTGCTGTATTTCAGGAAGCTGAGGAGTTGTTCCGTTCTTTTGATCCGGACAATAGCGGAACCATCAGCCTTGACGATTTCCTTACTCACCTACGTGTAAGTACCACTTACTTATTATGAACTTGAATACTAAGGGCCTGTTTCATCATCTTTCCAGTTAGCGCTAAATTAATGTATGAAAGTGTCAAAACTATCAAATGGTACATTCGTTTTTGGTAATCGCTAACTTTACTTGAAGATGGTGAAACAGGCCCTAAGTATATACTTTCAGTAAAATAAATAAATATTGATGGACATTTCACACAGCGCCATCTAATTTAATGTATAATGCTAAATTTATAAGGTATATATATAACATATAATAAATATAACAGTCGTAATTTCTTATTACAAAATTGATGAGAGTGAATTATGCAAAAGAAGTACCTATGTCCGGATCGTAGCAAGTGGAAATTTTATGTATAAATAATTATAATATCTTTTTTTCAGCCCCCTATGTCGGAGTCGCGTCGCGCGATCGTGAATCAAGTATTCAGGAAACTCGACAAGAATGAAGACGGACTCGTCTCAATCGCCGATATAAAGCGAGTGTATGATGTCACTTCGAATCCCAGGTACAAAATTAAAGCGTGATTCAAATTGGGAAAAAAAATATTGTGCATGATTTAAACAAAAAGTGCGAGTCAGACTCGCGCACAAAGGGTTCCGTACTATTATCTATAAAAACGGAAAAAAAAAATCTTGTTTGTTGTATGAAAGCTCCACTTAAATATTTATTTTATTCTTTTTTTAGTATTTGTTGTTATAGCAGCAACAGAAATACATAATCTGTGAAAAATTTCAACTGTCTAGCTAACACGGTTTATGAGATACAGCCCTGTGACAGACAGACGGACAGACAGACAGCGAAGTCTTAGTAATAGGGTCCCGTATTTACCCTTTGGGTACGGAACCCTAAAAATTAAAACCGGCCAAGTGCGAGTCAGACTCGCGCACGAAGTTTTCCGTAAAATCTATAAAATACGGCAAAATTATCACCGTTTGTTGTTTAAGGGTGCAATCAAAGTGATTTGAATGAAACTTGGAAGAACTCAATAATATATAAAAATGTATGTTTCTTTTCGTAAAATAAATGTTTATACAATAACTTGTTATGTCAACAGATACATGAGTGGTGAAGAGTCTGCGGATATGGTTATGACAATGTTCCTGGACACCTTCGAGAATGGAGGCTCTGTGGACGGAAAGGTACAATAATTAGACTAGCCTCACAGCTCAGTTGGTAGTTACTCTGCCTTCTGCGCTGTAGGTTGTGGGTTCGATCCCCACCCAGGCCAAATATTTGGGTGATAAACATAGATGTTTGTTCTGTGTCTGAGTGTTAATATGTATTTACAAAAAAAAAGTTAAGTATTCTATCTGGTTATCTGTTTTCCATAGTACAAGATTTGCTGTGTTTGGGGCTAGATGGAGCTGTGGTGTAGTCCGCAAATATTTTTTTATTTATTTTTAACTAGCTGACCCGTGCCCGCTTCGCTGTGCGTAAGACATTTCTAATACCATCGTGGACTTTTTTGTAGACGTTTTTAAGGTATACAATACTGTAGTACATTATTTTGATATACAGTCGTGGTCAACTAATTAGGGACACTCTTTGGTTAAACCGAATTGTGAATTTATTTTTTATTTTCCAACGAGTCTAAACCATATTCCATATCTCTTACATGTAAGTATAATTAGTCATTTATGTGCCCGATTATACAAACAATAACAACTTCTTAAACATTAAACCTCTTTACAGTATAGCTGATAGATTATCGTAGTGCTATTTGTTCAAATAATGCTGGCTGGCCATTTAATTAGGGACACTGAGATATTGCGTTCTATTTTCAAAATTTGAATCTCAATACTTTTTTACTTCTTCTCTTATTGTTTCGTGGTAGTTTTGGCGGCAATCCCGATATATATTTTAAATTTTGAAAAATATTTTGAAGAAAAATGGGTAAAAATAAAAGTTGCGATACAACACTACGAAAAATTATCATGAAGTTTGTTGTCGAGCATGGTTGGCCATACCGAAGGATAGCAGAACATTTAAATTGTTCAAAAATTATGGTATACAATGCAGTGCAACATGTCAGACGCAATAATAACACAGATTTAAATGTGCCCAGAACAAAAAGATCGAGAAAAACAACTCCGCAAGAAGATAGAATGATAACCAGGTTAGCTAAGAAAGATCCGTTTCTAGGCTCTATTTTAATTAAACACGAAGTGTTTGGGACAGACGAAAGAGCTGGTGTCTCAGCGAGGACCGTTCGACGACGTCTGGTAG
The DNA here is from genome assembly GCA_912999785.1 of Hydriomena furcata. Lineage (NCBI taxonomy): Eukaryota > Metazoa > Arthropoda > Insecta > Lepidoptera > Geometridae > Hydriomena > Hydriomena furcata. Next base: position 12,762,357 of record OU538825.1, on the reverse strand, counting down.
AAGCAGGGTTGTTCGGAAGAGTGGCTCGCAAAGTACCGTTGTTGAAGAAAGAACATAGAAATGCTCGTTTGGCGTTTGCACGTAAATATGGACATTGGACCTACGCCCAATGGCAACATGTATTATTCTCTGACGAGACCAAGATTAATTTGATTTCTTCAGATGGAAGGCAATACGTACGGCGTCCAGTAAAAGCGGAAATGAATCCAAGATTCACAAAAAAGCAGGTGAAACATGGCGGTGGAAACATTAAAATGTGGGGTTCATTTTCTGGACGTGGAGTGGGACCTGTGAGGAAAGTTCAGGGTAACTTAGACCAACATCAATACAAGGCAATATTGGAGGAAACGATGCTTCCCTATGCTGAGGAGCATCTCCCTATTATATGGACGTTTCAGCATGATAACGACCCGAAACATACCGCCCGTTCAGTCAAGTCGTTTCTTACCAGTCAGTCAGTATCGGTGCTAGATTGGCCAGCAAATAGCCCGGACCTTAACCCAATCGAGCACATTTGGCACGAAATCAAGAAAAAAGTAGCCACTTATCGTACCACAACTTTAGATGAACTTAATGAAGCTTTGTGTGAGGCATGGGCAAACATTCCTGTCGAAACATGCCAGAAACTGATAATGTCTATGCCACATCGGTGTCAAGCGGTAATTACTAACAAAGGTTTTGCTACTGGGTACTGATTTTACACGTAATAAAATGGAGCTGTTAAAGATATTATAATACTGCAGATTATTAGTTTTGTTTAACTCTATTTTTCATTATAGTTTACTGTCCTTAATTAAATGTCCAGCTACAGAATTATACCTTAAAATTGAATACATGTTCAACCTTTGATATTAAATACTTTTTTCTATTTATTTATTCTTTTATTTACAGCCATTTAAAGCATAATAATCGGACCAAATTATGCAAATAATAGTTACTGAGAAATCAATAGGGTTTTATATTTGTATGTACATAACAGGTTATTGTTCTTCACTATCTTGCATGTCCCTAATTAGTTGACCACGACTGTATCTCGTGGGGTTCAGCCAGCATTTGCAATGTAAGCGCAAAAAAATGTGTTTATTTACGACATCACATTAGAAACCTCTAAAATTATCAGTGTTTCTCTACTATAATATGCATGTATTATACATGCATATTATAGTATATATACAGTCGTGGTCAACTAATTAGGGACACTCTTTGGTTAAACCGAATTGTGAATTTATTTTTTATTTTCCAACGAGTCTAAACCATATTCCATATCTCTTACATGTAAGTATAATTAGTCATTTATGTGCCCGATTATACAAACAATAACAACTTCTTAAACATTAAACCTCTTTACAGTATAGCTGATAGATTATCGTAGTGCTATTTGTTCAAATAATGCTGGCTGGCCATTTAATTAGGGACACTGAGATATTCCGTTCTATTTTCAAAATTTGAATCTCAATACTTTTTTACTTCTTCTCTTATTGTTTCGTGGTAGTTTTGGCGGCAATCCCGATATATATTTTAAATTTTGAAAAATATTTTGAAGAAAAATGGGTAAAAATAAAAGTTGCGATACAACACTACGAAAAATTATCATGAAGTTTGTTGTCGAGCATGGTTGGCCATACCGAAGGATAGCAGAACATTTAAATTGTTCAAAAATTATGGTATACAATGCAGTGCAACATGTCAGACGCAATAATAACACAGATTTAAATGTGCCCAGAACAAAAAGATCGAGAAAAACAACTCCGCAAGAAGATAGAATGATAACCAGGTTAGCTAAGAAAGATCCGTTTCTAGGCTCTATTTTAATTAAACACGAAGTGTTTGGGACAGACGAAAGAGCTGGTGTCTCAGCGAGGACCGTTCGACGACGTCTGGTAGAAGCAGGGTTGTTCGGAAGAGTGGCTCGCAAAGTACCGTTGTTGAAGAAAGAACATAGAAATGCTCGTTTGGCGTTTGCACGTAAATATGGACATTGGACCTACGCCCAATGGCAACATGTATTATTCTCTGACGAGACCAAGGTTAATTTGATTTCTTCAGATGGAAGGCAATACGTACGGCGTCCAGTAAAAGCGGAAATGAATCCAAGATTCACAAAAAAGCAGGTGAAACATGGCGGTGGAAACATTAAAATGTGGGGTTCATTTTCTGGACGTGGAGTGGGACCTGTGAGGAAATTTCAGGGTAACTTAGACCAACATCAATACAAGGCAATATTGGAGGAAACGATGCTTCCCTATGCTGAGGAGCATCTCCCTATTATATGGACGTTTCAGCATGATAACGACCCGAAACATACCGCCCGTTCAGTCAAGTCGTTTCTTACCAGTCAGTCAGTATCGGTGCTAGATTGGCCAGCAAATAGCCCGGACCTTAACCCAATCGAGCACCTTTGGCACGAAATCAAGAAAAAAGTAGCCACTTATCGTACCACAACTTTAGATGAACTTAATGAAGCTTTTTGTGAGGCATGGGCAAACATTCCTGTCGAAACATGCCAGAAACTGATAATGTCTATGCCACATCGGTGTCAAGCGGTAATTACTAACAAAGGTTTTGCTACTGGGTACTGATTTTACACGTAATAAAATGGAGCTGTTAAAGATATTATAATACTGCAGATTATTAGTTTTGTTTAACTCTACTTTTCATTATAGTTTACTGTCCTTAATTAAATGTCCAGCTACAGAATTATACCTTAAAATTGAATACATGTTCAACCTTTGATATTAAATACTTTTTTCTATTTATTTATTATTTTATTTACAGCCATTTAAAGCATAATAATCGGACCAAATTATGCAAATAATAGTTACTGAGAAATCAATAGGGTTTTATATTTGTATGTACATAACCGGTTATTGTTCTTCACTATCCTGCATGTCCCTAATTAGTTGACCACGACTGTATATAAACCTTCCTCTTGAATCACTATATTTATTAAAAAAAACCGCATCAAAATCCGTTGTGTAGTTTTAAAGATATAAGCAAACATACATACATACATATTACATACAGACGCGGGAAGCGGAAAGCGACTGCTTTATACTATGTAGTGATAATCATAGACAAAAGATGGTATAAACACATAATTCAAATACGTCGTTCCAATGGCGGAAATAAAAGATGGCGCTCGCGGCTATTTTAAGATAATGCCCCATTGGACTGTAATCCCCAGGTATGGTATCCTCTCACACTTCAAGGGCATCAGATTCCTGAAGATATCTGATATGGTTAGTCAGAGGCACGCCTAAATACTACATACGGCATATGCATATATTTTGCAGTAGTTAGCATCATATGTGATTATCGACGCTTACAAAAATACTAACAGGTTTCTTTACTATGTTTTCCTTCACCGTTTTGGGTACGTGTATAAATTTTTCGATTAGAAAACACCATTGACGGCTGGGATTCGAACCCACAGCTACATCCTATACAGCTTGATAACTAGTTACTAAATTTTATTTCATTTTTCAGGTGACATTTAATTTTCAAGAGTTCATGGAATACTACAGCGGATTAAGCGTATCTATCGAGAGCGATTGCTATTTCGATCTCACGATGCGACAGGCGTTCAAACTTTAAAGCTAACTCACATACGCATAGCCAGTGTCTAGATAAATTTACAATTTATAACACTGGCCTAAATACGTACTTATGTCACACTTCTCTGTGACTTAAGTAGTCTCGCGCACTTACAAATTTTGTAATGTACCTACTAATAAAATGCCAAAAACTGAAATAATTTAGAGAGATGAAAAAAAACTTGAGGAACAATGAGGAATGTTCAAAGTTGAGTTCCGTAAAGCTTGCTAGATGGCGCCACGTATTGAGAAAAAATCATGTTTTTATATAAAAGCTATGTAATCTAAAATTTATAAGCGCATTAACACGTGCGTAAGCGGCGACGGGCTTGCAACCTGTCTCGTGTGTAATGGAATACTGCAAATAATGGGCATGTGCCAAATGTAAGGTTTGGACGTGCCTCTGACTAACTCCTCTTTAGGCATCTGAGCACCTAGAGATCTGAGAGGATGTCTACCGTACTTGGGGATTGTAGTCGATCTGTTTGTGCTTTCGTCCTTGCGCTATCTAGTAGGCTATTGAGTGAGAACAATTCTCATTTTAATAAACTAAGTAGCCTAAAATATGGCAACATTCCGTCGCATAAAGACTTCACAACTTCTTTTAGGGATAATTAGTTTTACCATTACTTGACGTCCTAGATGACAAATGCTATTATGAAAATAAGTAGTATCTATTTCGGCTTGTAACGAATTCGACAATTTCAATTCCAATCGCATCTAGTTATAAGTTATTTTGGCACTCTAGAATAAGAGATTTAGCTATAGCTTAGCTTCTTGTATCGCACTGTTATACTCAAACAACTTAATTACTGCATTTACCTTGCACGCTTAAGGCGCCTGTTAAATTTATGACAGCTCGCATTTTTTGTACTCGGTCGTATTCTGTGGCCGCACACTAAGAATAGTGCAAACGCACACATTGAAGCTACTTCACACTTCATTTACCAAGACTAAATAACTAGTCTTGATACTTGAAAATATTTAGTGCAATAGGTATGTCATATTTGTATAGGTAGGTATGTACTTAATAATTTTATAGGTTGCACTTGACAAAAAGAAAATAAATATAGAAAAAAATAATATATATTATAAGACAGGTTACAAATCGTAAAGTGCTACTACACAGTTACTAATATTTGACTGTGCAAAAAATATTTGTTAGGTACCTACTAATAAAATACATTATGACAAAACGGTAAGTATCGTTTTTTTACAAGCTCTTATTTAACTTGCAGTTTATGTACATATTTATGTATGTATGTTTGATAAGGTGGAATCTTGCAACTTAATTTTAAGCAGTTATCCCCAATCGATTGAGCTGAAATTTTGCATACATAATATGGTGACAGCGAGTTGATCTGATGATGGAGTCAGGAGCTGTTCAACGGAACCCTTCACTAAATAGTCGAATTGAGGCAAAACTTTGCATACCTATCAATCTCAATGACAATGTAAAATTATGGTACTAGCGAGCTGGTCTGATGATGGAGGTCGGATGTAGCCATCGGAACTCCTCAACTACACAACATAACCACGTCGCGTTTGGGCTCGTTATTTTTATCTTGACGAGAACTAGAGCAGAAGACATTAAAAAGCTTGATTTAAAAAATATATTTTTAATAAAAAAACTTATTGTCATCTAAAATCGATGACGGCACCGTCAACGTTTTGAGTACCACTCACAGAAAGTTTTGAAAGTGAAATACTGATAAAATATGTAGGTATGCTTTTGAATATTGTGTGCGAGCTATGATCTCGGAAGATCCATAGACCGCGCGTAGCGAGGGTCAACAAGTTCTGGAATTAAACAGTTATTGTAAAACTTTACTAAATAACCCTCCATAATATTTTCTTTCCAGAAAAATCAAATATGAATTTGTAAAAAGAGATGACCAGCTCTTTTTAAAAATTCATATTTTCCATTGTATTTGTACTAAATGACATCACAAACCTGCAATACTTTTTAAGACCTATCCAAAGACATGGAGAGTATGCGAGAAAAAAAAACATCTGAAAATATGTATTTATTTCTACAACATTGTCGGCGTGACTAATGTATATTCATGCCAAATTACAGCTTTCTAGTACTAAGAGTATCTGAGCTAAGCTGCGGACGAATGGACGAAAATGGCAAAACTATAAGGGTTTTTTGTAAACTACGAAACACTAAAGAGTACTTTCAGTATTTAGAATTAAACAATTTTTCAGGACACTTTATTTTTTTTTAATTATTTAATTATTTGCATCATGTACTTAAACTTAAGTATATGTAATCAAAAACAACTTGTAAAAATAAAAATAAAAAGCCAATTCTCGCAACGCAACTCAGTTTCTTTTTTTGTCTTTTTTTTGTTGGAACTATGCTCGTGTGTAGTAAACTTAACTTGTGAGATATTGTATAAGTAGCCTAAGATGACCAGAGATAATCTGTCGATGTCTCTCTTCCCTGTTCGCTTGTTACGGCTGGTCGTGTTCTATATCTCTACAATAAAGAATCCATATATATCACCCAGATCGTGTATAATTTAACCAAAAACCCATCAGTTCTTCTATCGTAAAAAGTTGTGAGATTTCAATGTCTGTCTGTCTGTCCAAAAAATGGCCTGAACTGCTTCGAGAAAAGAATGGTACGACTGTGCCGCTTTTTTGCTTGACTTGGCGGGGGCACTACCGTGCCCCCAGATAAACCTTGCTTTGATAATAACAAATACCGACCTTTTTAGAAGGTTCAACATTTTTGGTTCAATGCGTATCGTATCATTCATCAGTCGTCAAAATTGATTAATGCTAGATTTGTTGCACACCAGCACTCGGAGTCTTTTTATAGTTTTGAGGATGTTTTTTAATTAAAAATAGCCTATTTATAAGCTAGAGGTATATTTACATCGACAGCAAATTTCAATTTCATCCGTTTAGTCGTTTAGGTCTGATTGAGGTACAAACATCCAAACATACTTAACATCCGCACAAACTTTTAGATTAATAATATTAAAGGTAGATAAATAATAATTATAAATTATATTCATAATCTGAAATTTATGTAATTTTTCTAAATCCAATTATAGATAAAGTATCATTTTTTTCCATCCATGTATAAAAAAACACGCTTGGTAATATAGGGTAGATCGGGTCTAAACGATACTGGTAAGGATCATGGTACCTTAGAACTTTCATTTCAAAACAGAAATGTATCAAATCAACATTTATATTTATTTAATAGGACTAATTAGGGACACTTCAAAAACCACAGCAAAAGACGTTGTCCAGAAAGTATTATCACTAAAATGGAAATAGGCCGGGCACATACAAAGATTACAAAATGAGAGGTGATCTAAAACAATTATGAATTGGGAACCAATACATAAAAAACGAAGAAGAGGAAGGCCTGCTATGCGATGGGATGATGACATCGTGAAAGTAGCAGGCAAAACATGGAGCAGAGCCGCTAGAGATCGGGAAAAATGGATAGAGCTGGCGGAGGCTTTTACCGCTGAAAGCGGTCCTTACACATAATTTTATATACCTATGCATAGATACATATTTAAGTTAATTTTATATTGTGCAAGGAAATAAAAGCTTTTATTATTTATTATTAATTAGGGACACATTTTCCTGAAATTTAATATTTTTATTAAAATAACAATCAAATACGAAACATCGGCTTATTTCGATTTTGCTCCGACGCGACGTATGCAAAAAGGTAAAACCGTATACTATTATCATATTGTTTCGAAACCAAACTCGATGAAACGCATCTTCTACAAAAAAAAACCATCCAACTCTTTCAACAAATCATGCATTGTACCTAACCTTCATCTGTGTGGCTTGCACTAAATTCTTCAAGGCAATATATTATACAAATGTTATCATTAGTTTTGCATGTCCAGTATTTTACCCCGGTATACCATTATGTAAGACCTCCTCTAAATTCGAAGAAAAATGTGACGCGGACGTGCTTCCCCGAGCGCGTCTGAGCGCTAACTGACGTGCCGACTTGAGGTGAATGTGAGTTTTGTATGGAAAAAATGTATGGAGAAGTTTTATTGCATTTTATATTGTTCATAAATGAAAAAGTAAATTATTTGAAAACAAGATAATGCCACGCGGTATAGAGAAATATAAAATCTACAATTTCGTATTATTTTCAAATAAAAATATGCTGTGGGTCTAAAGATATTGGTACCTAACCAGACCCCATTTTTCGACATTTTCAGCGGTTCTTGCGACGGTAAAAACGTATTTTTTTGAAAATTTTGTATAGAACTGGCCAGTTTTTATTATCTACTATTAAAGATGAATATATTATCAGTAATTTTGTATCATTATATCCTCACAATTGTGATTCCTGGTTTTTAAATCGGTACCTGAAAATCATTGAAATACGTGTGTGAGTGTGAGCCGGGCCTTAATTATAATATACAATAATATTTATCTCTCTCTCAAAAATAAACTTTATTTACTGAACATTGTCTTTTTTATTTTCAAATTTATGTGATTATTATTTTCTAGATAGAAAGGTTGGGTGCTACTTGATTGATGAAATAACTATTGAAAGATGTAGATAGGTATGTACATGTATTTTTCTTATTTAAAATTAAAGTTTTTTTGTTCATATATTTACATAGATTACTTCGTAAATAGCCAATTTTGATATTTTTCGCTATCCTGTGCCTTTTTGTTCTACGCCTTCGTGTTCTGTGTAACAAATGGGACCTACCTTAATTTAAGTAGAGGAGGGTGACGGTGGTTTATTCGTACCCACTACCTTCAGATCGGAAGTTGAGGCTCGGGCCCGCTAGGCCAAGACACCATGGGGCCATACCACAAGATCCTAAAGAAATATCAAAAATAAAATTACTAATTGATAATTTTCCATGCAACTTCATTGTCCTCATTGATTCTCGTAATATTAAAAATTACATATATTATTATCAAATTAGGTATATGTAATTACAATAATGTGCATCTATTTATCCTAATTAGAAGCAAAGGGAATGGCAATCACTAAGGAAAAAAGTTTATTTATTTATACCTACTTTAATAATTGCACTTATAAAATAAATACAAAAAGGCGGACTTAATGCCGAGTTGTATGTTTTGTTTTATATTATAGGTATGAAAAAGAACAATCAACATGTTGGAACAAAATTAAGTAAGTATATAATTTTTCTGTACGTGTGTCGTCACCAACTCCTAAACGGCTGGGCCGATTTGATTGAAATTTTGTATGTGTATTTCAATGGGTTCCTGGATGGTTTGAAAACACAATTGGACCAGGTAGGTGGCGCTGCTGGTATAACTCAGCTAATAACTAAACACAACATATTGTAAGGCAGTACGAAGTTCGCCGGGTCAGCTAGTGTCCTAGTGTACCTATTATATTTATCTAGAACTAGCTGACCCGTGACAGACGTCCTATCCAAATTTCAACAATAGTCTAGAAAGATGCACTTCCAGTTTCTCAAAATCTTACTATTTTTCAGGCATTCTCCATTTATTCCCCTATCCAGCCCTATCCATTTATAACCCAATAAACATCCTCAAAATTATAAAAAGACGCAAAAAAGATGGCGCTGTGCGAAATGTCCAACAATATTTTTATAATAGAATGTGGTTGATCAGGTACTTACCTTCGGGTTATGAGCCTACTAGGTACTTTCGGATTGAAAGTTGAGAAAAATCGCAAATAGGTACTTTTTTCAGCTATTTTCGTGTCAACGCTAGCAAATACCTATCTACTGCCCGCCCATATTTGGACATCTCTCGAATATCTTCAATGTCAAACTATGTTTGTCATTTTGGTGGTTAAATGACTGTCACTGAAGTGACTATTTATGACTATGTGACTATACATTAGCTAATCGGTATTACCAATGTGTATCCAATGTGTACTTATTATTATGGATTTTTCTATGTAGGTGTAGGTGATCTACTTTTATAGACAAACTAGCTGTCCCGACAGACGTTGTCCTGTCAAATGTCAATAATCCCACAGAAAAAAGCACTTTCCGTTTTTCCCCATCTTTACGCCACCCTTATCACTTAGGGGTATGAAAAATAGATGTTGGTCGATTCTCAGACCTACTCAATATGCTCACAAAATTTCATGAGAATCGGTCAAGCCGTTTCGGAGGAGTACGGTAACTAACATTGTGACATGGAAATCACTACATAGTATAAAGCAAAGTCGCCTTCCGCTTCCCGCGTATGTATGTATGTTTGCTTATATCTTTAAAACTACACAACGGATTTTGATGCGGTTTTTTTTAATAGATAGAGTGATTCAGGAGGAAGGTTTATATGTATAATAACATGCTACCCGTGCGAAGCCGGGGCGGGTCGCTAGTTTTATATATTAGAAGACTAATCCACACGTTTAGGAGGTAGATTACTTTTCTTCTGTTAAAGTCAAAATCGTTTATTGCAGTCTTATATTTTTGAAAAGCTTTTATTTAACTTGCAATGTATCACAGAACACTAACCCTCGTATTCAAGAACGACACAGAAATATATAGTAGCTCAAAAGGCACACGGTAGCATGCGCCATAGTGCCGCTCAACACATAAAGTAAGTGATGTATATGAAAAAAAATTTCGTCCACTGTCGGTGCGTGTTCTCATAGTGTCGTTCTTGAATACGAGGGTTAGCTACGGACAATGTATGTATGTAACTATATATATACATATGTACCTAACTATGTTTGTTAAGGTGGAATCTTGCAACTGAATATTGAAGCAGTTATCTTCAACCGATTGAGCTGAAATTTGGCATACCTAAGTAAGTTCGGTGAATGCAATAATATGACAGCGAGCTGATCTGATGATGGAGTCAGAAGCTGTTCAACGAAACTCCTTAGTAAATAGTCTGATTGAGATAAAACTTTGCATACCTATCAATCTCCAATGACAATATAAAATTATGGTACCAGCGAGCTGGTCTGGTGATGGAGCATGAATGTAGCTATAGGAACTGCCTAACTACACAACATAACCACGTCATGTTTGGGCTCGTTGGATTTGTCTTGACGAGTACCTACTAGAGCCCTAGAATTTATAAAAGCTTGATTTAAAAAAACTTATTGTAGATTACTTGAGGCCTTGTATTTGTACCTACTTTGCCTTGTATTTGTACCTACTTAGTAGTTTTCGAACCTCAAACTCTAGATAGGTAGGAACTAATAGAATCTTCTTTTTATGACAGTTTGACTGAAAAATTTCTGACACTTGTTTGGTGTCAGCTGAAGAAAACGTTGCATTTTCTGCTGTCTTTTTTATGATTTTTATTTACTTATTTTTATAAAAAATCATATTCTAATGTTCACATTCCATTATTTTCTAAATGAGACGATCTGAGGAGCTTTTTATTGTTTTTAAAAAACGAAAATCCAGGTAAGAAAATATGGCCACCTATTCATAGACCGTACTTAGGTACCTATAATGTCCTGTTCACATCAAAATTCAAAATTTCAATAAATCACAGCTTTGCTTTTTGATTTCTTATTTTAATAAATGTATATCAAATTGGCTTCAATCACTAAAGTAAAAAAAAACTCATTACCATGAACCTGGGTTAGCACAAGCATGCTCGTCGGATCATTGTAGGACCTACCTACTCTTAGCTAAGCTTTTTTCCAAAACATTAAACATCTGGTCCAGGTATGTGAACAGAAGTGTTTCCCTCCCAATGGTTCCATTTACCTTGTTTCCGGCATTCTACCACCATTCAACATACACAAGTGAATAAAACCTATCTTTCTCTTAGGGTTCTACATAACATCTTCAGTATTTGCGTTTGATTGTTTTCCAGGCACCCCAGCCACAATGTGTCGTACGATCCACTCGGTTCTCCAGTCCATAATATGCGGGATCCAGATGCTGGTCCGGATCTTCATCACCGTAATCCTTATGATTGAGAATCTGATTCGGATGATCCTGCAAACCTTCTACAACTTCGTATCCTTCATGCTTCAAATGATATCTCTACTACCGATATGTGTGGTGTTCCTCGTAACTTCCCGCCTGAAGTGTTTCATGTGCGGTGGCGGTGGCCCTTGCCAGATTCAAAGTGGAGGATCGTGCGACTGCCTTATGTCCGCAGTGGCCATCATCATTGTATTCTTCATCCTCAGAGCGACAGGCCTTCTAGACAAGATCTTCTACAAGCTAGGTTATGCTAAAGCAAAGCCGCTGCCGTTCACGAGATTTGTGCCGACTCCGGGCGATATCACGGAATGCTCGAGAAATGATTCGGACTATGACAGCACCACGAAGTTCAACGACTACACTTCCGATTCCGATGAACCAGATTACCCTGCGGCATCATCTGGCGACCCGCACTACCCTGGGCCGTCCGGCGACCCGGCGAAGGCGACGGGTAGGCGACGTGGCCCACGGAACTTGACAACAGTAATGTATTATCTGGTTTAATTTTGATGGAATATAATACCTGTAATAAAATATATTTTTGTGATTTTTTTTACATAATTCAAGTAAGCAGTAAGTAGATACATCAATCCCAGTAGGTATAAGTTTTGCCAAGTTACTACGGACTGTACTGACACGTAGCTTGGGTAGTGTAGTGATTCTCCTCAGATCGTAGGTAAGTTGGTAGACCTTAATTTTAGCAATAGCAGAAAGATATGAAATGCTTTGTAACTAGTTCTATAGTATCTAAAGCAATCCATATCACTACATTACATAGTATAAAACAAAGTCGCTTTCTCTGTCCCTATATCCCTATGCATGCTTAAATCTTTAAAACTACGCAACGGGTTTTGATATGGTTTTTTTTAATAGATAGAGTGATTCAAGAGGAAGGTTTACATGTATAATACATGCATAATATAGTAGAGAAACACTGATATTTTAAAGGTTTCTAATGTGATGTCGTAAATAAACACATTTTATTTTTGCGCTTACGCAAACGCTGGCTGAACCCCACGAGATATATCAAAATACTGTACTACAGTAATAGTAAACCTTAAAAACGTCTACAAAAAAGTCCGCGATGGTATTTTACGCACAGCGAAGCGGGCACGGGTCAGCTAGTCTAGTATATAGTATGAATTGAAGCTTTCATTGTAGGTAGGTACATATTAGGTCCAATTCTCGTACTGATGTGTTTTTGAATTTTCAAAGGAAAATTCCATGGATCACGATAAACTACGATTAAAAGCATTTGTTCCTTACCAGCACCTACCTACTCAGGTGGTAAAAATTGCAAAAAAAGTCTGCATGGCAGTCAATAGACAATTATTATCTGTCGATATGGTTTTCTATAAATCTATCAAGTTGACATGATTTTTTCATTCAGAAAGCCAGTGAGCTTCAATAATGAACTATTTAATATAAAATGAAATTGTAATAAAAAACGAAAAACATAAAACTAACAAAAAAAATGCAAATCTGTGGAAACATGCCTAAAAATATCTAGGCTCCAGTGTTATAAACACACGTGCTCTTTAAATATATAACTGCTTGACCGGTGACCAAGAAAAAGTAATCTACGTCTTTTCTACCAAAAAGCTATATTTAGTGCTCGTACATACCCAAGTGTTACTTATTTACCAAAATGTGTTACGCACTAACGTTACCCCTGATCTGCGCGTTACAGACGGTGACCCGTGTATTCATCACGGCACTCTTCGCTGCAGAAGACTTGATCCGTCTCCTCATTCACACCGTCCACAGCTATTTGTCGTCTGTTATACACCTGTTCTCCTTCGTGCCCATCTGCCTCGCTTTCTGCGTCGCCAAGCAATGCTTCTGCTCTGGATCAGGATGCTACCCTAAGTCAAACACCACCTGCAGTTGCACAATCGTTATAATCCTAACAATCATTGTAATTTTGATTCTACACTACACCTACTGGCTTGAAGATCTATTGGGGCACATCAAAGTCAAACTGCCTTGTATTATATTCAGGAAAACGAGAAATAAGGAAACAAATACTGCATTGAGAGCGGGTAAAACAACAAATACAGATAAAGTAGTAAACACAAGTCCTCTTTATCATAATGTTGCCTCAAATAACACAGAACAAGAAAATCTAATTGAAATTGTCAGTGAAAATGCGAATAATACATTTACTGAAATACAGTATTTGATACCTAATGAGCAAGATGTGGATTACTTTAACTTAGCAGATAACGCAATACAGGATGTTCTAAGAAACGAAACCAAAAGAACCGCACTTATAAAAGTAAGGAACGAACATGATTGGAATAATCTTACTAATTACAGAATTGCTTTGAGACAAAGATGACTGAGAAAGACTGAAGGTCATTTTAGACACTTGTATTATGAATGTGTATGAAATTATGAATCCCGTGTTGCTGTTGACTTTCCAGGCGTTGCGAAATAAAATACTAGCATCTATACCTACCTTTTATTTTATCATCACCTATTGGTATGTTTGCTCCTAATACCCTTGTTATTTATCTACAGGTAAGATAGGTAGGTACCTACTCTAAGCAAATTTTATAAAGGGTATACCTATACAGTTCATGCATTTCAGATGAGTGCAGCATGTTATGTATCACCGCGCTGTATCATTGAGCATAGTACAACAATAGTGTTTTAGGGTTCCGTACCCACCGAGCGCGGTTCAGGATCAGGACTCGCCCGCGGCGGGCTGTGACATTGAACCGGCCATTCAGTAAACGTTGAGGTGTGCAGAACACCTAAACTTTTTGACAGAATTGTTTTACACTCGCGTACGAGTCGTGAGGCGAACCACGAGACGAGAGTGTGAATAGACGCTCGTGGCTCGCCTCGCGCCTCTCTCTTCGTGCGAGGCGAGTCGAGGTACTGGTATGACAGTACCTCGACTCGCCTCGCACGGTCACACTATGCACAATTGCTGGCGTCGCAGAAGACAGCTACTGAACCAGTGTACTGGCATAATTTGTCTGGGTCAAGAAAACTGCACCCGGCGTGGGCCCGAGCGTACGGGGTACTGTCATTGTCACTGTCATTCTGCGAAATCGTGCGAGTTGACGACCGAGCGGCGTGCGAGTGGTGTGGTGGGGGAAGGCAAGTAGCGAGTAAAAACAAAAAATGTTGAAGTAACTCGGACGCGAGCAACTGTCCCACTCGCACATGACAGTAACTCGTATGATGCGGTCACACGTGCGTAGTAGCTGCACCTCAGTAACTGACTCGGTCAGCTCGCATGCCAACTCGCACTGTGTAACCTAGCCATAATGGCTTACTATCGATCACGCGAGGTGCGAGCTGAGACACGAGACGAAGCACGAGGCGAGGTACGAGGCGAGAGTGTAAATCTAGCATAAAGAAATGAAGCCATTAGGCGTTTAATGGGTTATGTGGTCGATGAGTTATATCTACTTTTCCAAGTTTTATACGTAGTCTGTGATGATTGCGTATTCGTCATTGAAATGTGGAAACTTCGACATGACATGGTTTTGTCATAAAATTACTGGGAAACTGGGCTGGGAAATCCAGAAATACATTATGTAGCGTACAGAAAATGATTAGTTTCAAGGAAAAATACATACTATATGTAACACAAATTCAATATACGAATCAAAATGTTTTATATGAACCCATGCCTGTCTGTAGGCACCTCAAAAACATTCAAGTTGAGCTCTCTTTACATAATAAAGGTATGTGTTTACGATTACCTATCTACTACTAAACATTAGTAATAGCCAGTAATAGGATACCTATTACTACTATTTATGTACCTAACAGAAGTATCTACTATTTTTGTAAATAATATTTATCAAATCATCGAGACAATAATGATGGTCAATGATATAAATATCAATATTAGGTAGGTAATTATAGTTATTTTCCTCATTAGTAACGCAATACTAACCTAAAGTTTATAACGAGGATGAGTCTACCAACCAGAGCTTGGCTATACATTAAAATATATTTTTATCACAGTGTAGTCTACAGAATCATTAGAAAGATGACTACAAAATGCAAAAGGGGGTTTTCGCCTAGTTCATAATACTTACCAGACTAAAAGAAGATCAAGTTGGAAGGAACATTATACATTAACAAACCCGACCCGGGTTTGTCACTACATAGTATAAAGCAAGTCGCTTTCCGCTTCCCTCGTCTGTATGTGTATGTATGTTTGCTTATATCTTTAAAACTACACAACGGATTTTGATGCGGTTTTTTTTAATAGATAGAGTAATTCAGGAGGAAGGTTTATATGTATAATAACATGCTACCCGTGCGAAGCCGGGGCGGGTCGCTAGTTAATGTATAATGTAATAGCTGACCCGGCGAACATCGTACTGCCTATATATTAAGAGTACAGCAAATCATATTTGGTGGCATACCGGCAGCGCAGCGCCGTGTCCAATTGTGTGTTAAAACCATCCAGGAAATTTCAACTAAATCGGTCCAGCAGTTTTGGAGGTGACAAACTCATGTACAGAAGAATTATATAAAATAAAAATAAAATAAATAGGATCACGACTGTAATCCCCAAGTACGGTAGACATCCTCTCATAGTCAGAGGCACGTCCAAACATTATATTTGGCACATGCCCACATTTTGCGGTAGTTAGCATTCCATACGTGACAGGTTGCAAGCCCTACGCTGCTTATAAAAATACTAACTGATTTCCTCACGATGTTTTCCTTCACCGTTTTGAACACGTGTTTTTGATGCGCATATAAATTTTTCAGACAAATCTATTGATGCACGCCAGGATTCGAGCCCACGACCTTCAGATTGAAAGTCGAGGTACCTCCCACTCGGCCAACACGGCTATTATGATATAAGCTTACCTTGTTAACATTGTATTTTTCAGGTGCTTAGTGGTTTATGAATAAACTAGAACAACCTAATGAATCTAACACGAAGCAGACATATCTCTAAAACATGCACATGCAATAGTTGTGTTTTTAAGTCTAAAAGACCAGGAGAGGTCATTGGAAACGAAAGCAGGATCGACAGGCTTTATCACGATAAATATTTGCCTCTAAGAGAAAGGAAGCTAATTGACAAGTTAGTCAGGACCCGTGCTGTTTATGATGATATACGAAACCGAATCCTATCACTGAGTAGTGTTGATATTACGAAAAACCGAGAGTCTGAATATTCAGACTCTTACAAACCTGAATCTGATTCAGAAACAAACAGTTCTGTTCATAAACTTGTTGATCTTGTAGATAGAGGGGAATATCCGTCACTTAATTCATCGGTTCACTTGCATAGTGATTGCTGTGGATGTTGCATTTGTAGCTCTAAAACGCGAATACAAAAACATAACAAAGTTCATGTGCATAACATTCCTGAACAAGAACATATAAGACGATATGTAGAGACACACCGTGGCAAAATGAGAAAATATTCAAGAAAAGTAGGATTCAGTGCAGCAACATCGGACCCATGTATGTGCACATTAAAATTTAGCATAAGCCCGAAGAATCCTAAAAAAGTGATTAAAAAATATCGATTCACGGATAAACCTATAAACATTAAAAAATGTGAATGCAGGATTGAAACAGCGAAGCCTTCGTTTTCCAAAAAATCTATTGTGTTGCTCAAAAATGTAGAAAATAAGGTGCGAGATAGTATTCGTTCGACCGTCATAAAAATAGAAAATGTTATTCACGTCAAGAAAGATTCACTCATGATTTACAGAGATAAATTAACAAAAAAACAAGCATTAAAGGCGTGGGAATGTGACCCTGATTTTTGTATACCCGATGAATGCAATCCTGATGAATGTTTCGAGAAAGTTAAAAGAAGAGAAGCGAAGATGGAGTTGAAAGCACATCACCATGACCCTAATAAAGACAGAGCACGTAAAGTTAATCAGACACAAATACCACCCGAACAAAAACACGAACTGAAACGTTGCTTCTGTACACAAGAATTACAAAAACCACACGTAAAACATAAAATACCACAAAGTATGAAACGTAAAAAAGAAGTAAAAGTTAAAAAAACATCAAAAACTACAATAACAAAGAGTAAAGCCAAAACGATTTGCAAATGTGAAGTAAAGGATAGCGTATTAACGCAAACAAAAAAGGAATTTCTAGCTAAACCGCCTAAAAAAGAAGCGAATACTGCACCTCTTGTTCAGCGTAAACCTCATGATTTGTTGCCCTACGAATGTGAACCATTATTTTGTATTCCTGGTGAATGTAGTCCGTTAGTATGCGAAGAAAGGATCAAGCATCGCCATTTTAAAAACAAAACAATATCCAAAGACACAAATACCTTGGAGATACCACAAAAAGCTAAAACTCGTGTTCATAGAAAACGGACACCCAAATCAAACCAAGATACACCAATCGCAGAAAAATCGAACAGTGCTCCAAATGCACCGAGAAAACAGGCAGTCAGAATCAGTTCAAGCTTTAGATTCGATATTGAATTTTTTAAAGAGAAAAACTTTCCAGATGCTTTAGACACAAATACAGCTCATAGACACAGAGATAAATCCATTCAAAACAATGTTGAAGAATACAGTGAACAAACTAAATATAATCCATTGAGTGAAGTTAAAATAAACCATGTCAATAAAGAAAAAAAAGGCTTTTCGACTACTTCCAGCCTTCCATCAAGTAAAAGCCAAGAACAAAATTCACAAGACCCTTTTTTAAAAAGATGTTTCTGTACTTTGAAACTGCACAAAACACCTAAACAGAAACCGAAACCTCCTAAGTCAAAAATGACGATGACTGTTGACCGAGGAAAAGGCAAGGTAGAACAAGTTAAATGCAAATGTAAAAAGATGAATATTGATTGCATTTGTGAACTAGACAATACTTCAGCTAAGTCGCAAGCTTCTATGACCACTGCCGTAGGCGACTATACTCCTTTAACACATCACTCGCCTAATTTACTACCTTATGAATGTGAACCACTTTTTTGCATCCCTGGCGAATGTAATCCAGAAGTTTGCGAAAAGCATATAATGAAACGATATCCTAAAAAACCTAAAACAGCAACCAAAGAAATCAACACAAAACTTAAAAAGTCAACTAAGACTTTCACATCAAAGTCTGCAACGCCATATTCTGAGAAAAAAGTCCAGGTTCCAAAGCGTAAGAAAATAAATACGGAAGAAATTGAGGAACCATATACTACCCCATATGCAGGCAAGCCTAAAATTGCGTTTTTACAATCTGTAAAAATAAGTTCAAACTTCAGTTTCGATATTGAGTTTTACAAAGATAAAGTAGATGATAAAGAAGAATACCTTCCATCAATATCAAGCGATAAAGACATCAAAAAAGTTAAAAAGAAAGTAAGACAGAAAAGTGTTGAATATACTCAACCCCCAAAAATACAAGAGCCCCAGGCACCTAAAAGAATACAATCATTAAAAAGATGTTTGTGTTCTTTAAAGCTAAACAAAAAGTCAAAGATGAAAGTGAAAAAAGCGATATCAAAGAAAACGATGACAACTAAAATCAAACCTGTGAAAAGCTATATTTGTGAATGCAAAAATATATCTACACAAACAAAAAAAATAAAAGTAAAACCGCCGATACCACAAACACCTGGTTTGCTACCGTACGAGTGTGAACCCAACTTTTGCATCCCAGGAAAATGTGATCCGCTTATTTGTAATGAGAGGATTAAAATGAGAAACAAAAAAGATGAGGAAACAGAGCCATTACTCAAAAGGTGCTTCTGTACGTTGAAATTTCACAATGATATTAATGCGAAAGGAAAACACGCAGTCACCCCTCTGCAAGCTGATGTAAAGGTTGGTAATGTGAAGTCAATCGGAACAGACACAAATAAAGTGAAACACCAAAAAAGAGGTAAACACAAACTTTTGCCGTATGAATGTGAACCTGGGGTTTGTGAGCCGGGAGAGTGCGATCCACTCGAATGCCTTAAGATAATAAAAATGCGGAACTTACCCGAAGTGAAGCAACAATCTAAGCAAGCAAACACAGAAACTCCTAAAATCAAATCTGCATTTAGCGAAACGAAACATGTCAGTAAAGTAATTAAATCACAAGCCACTGAAATACTTCCAAGAGAGGAATTAATCAAAACTGAAAGGCAAGTTACCCCACTCACAACGACCATCCAACCAACTCGAGAATCTGTGAAGTTAAGTTCCGAATTTAATTTTGATATAGAATTCCGTAAAAATAAACGAGACGCATTTAGCAATGAAAAAAGGAAACCCAAAATTGAGTCGAAGATAGGCGTGAAGTTGACTAAAGGAAAAAGCACAAGAGAAGCACTACTTAAAAACAGTACAACGCAAGTCCCATATCCAAAAGTAGATAAAACAAAGCTGGAAAGATGTTTCTGTACTCTTAAACTTAATAAAAAAGGACATAAACCTAATCTAGTAAGTGATGCCCAAGTATACTTCGTTGGTGATAACGTGTGCGCAGGATTTTTAAGAGAAACCAATGTTGGTCCACGTGAGTGTACGCCGTGTTTGTGCATAGCAACAAGACTTCAGGAGTTATGATTTTTACATGTAATGTACTTTTTTTGATGCCTAAATATTGTTTGTACCTCGGCAAGATTTTGTTCGGCTACTCGAAATTAATCATGTCAATAAAAATACTTTTTAAAACTTATCTTATTTCTCACTACAAAGTTAATTTTGAAATGAATGAAATCAAAAAATTTAATAGGGTCCTGACTGTATTTCCCAAGTAGGTAGGTACAGTAGACATCCGCTTACACATCGGTGGTCAAAATAGACCGCCTGGATATCATCAATCATCGAAGATGTTTAAAAGATATAGTCAGAGTCAAGTCCAATGATTACATTTGGCATATGCCCATATTTTCAGTTTTTTTTTAGCATTCCATTAATCACAGTAGGAAATTATGAAGAAATTAGTTTTGCGTAAGTATGTATGTTTGTTAGAAAAACCATGGTATGATTAGCTGTATGGGCTTTTATGAGACACGTAGAATGAGCTACGTTACGTACTACCTACTTGCGTAGCCTTGTTCTACGTAATTTTTTCTGTTGCGTAGCGAGAGCTACGACGCGTAGCACATGCGTAGCTATGTCTAGTAGCGTTATCTTCTTTGATATTGTCTTAGATATGCGCCTATTTACTAACGAAATAGGACGTTAGGCATAATCAGAAAAGTGTATATACTTTGATGTACTCTAATAAATAAATACATTTTGTTAGACATTTCACACAGCGTTAAATAGGCCCAAACTAAGCAGGGAACTGGATAACTGATAGAATACATATACTTTTTTTTTGTAAATATACATAAGATACAATATAACTCCCAGACACAGAACAAATATGTCTATGTTCAAGACGCAAATGTTTGTTCTGGGAGTGGGGAACGAACCCACAAACTATAGCGTAGAAGGCAGAGCTACTACCAATTGTGCTGTGTGACCAGTAAAATCGATAGTAATGGTAACCACCTGCTTATAAAGATAATGAACAGTGGTCGTTGTTTCAATATTTATAAATTTCCTTATAGATTTAGAAAAACTCCTTGTAAGTATAGTTCTTCTGTGCCAAGAACCAAATGTCTTTGTCAATCTATCAATGGTCTGTGATGTCTTTGATCATGTTATTTATTTATGTTTTTTAATGTAAATTAGGATAATTATTGCATAAATGGTACTTTATGAAGTGGTATTACCTACATTTACAATGATCCTGAGTACATCTCAAGATACATCTACGTACTTTATAAAAAGTATGTTTTAGTATCTCTACTCAATAATTTGTTGATCGGTGAGTAAATTATTTATAATTATTTTGACTGCACTATGTATGTACTTACACAGCATGTGTATGTCTATGTTTAGTTTATCGCGTTTTTGTTCATGTGGTACTCAGAAACAAAGTACATAGCCTTTATGCTATATCTACCCAATTGTGTTGAAACTTTTGGCTAAATCGGTATTGTCTTAGGTTGAGTTTCTATCTATGCGCTGCTGTGTGGAGCTGAGCTAAGCTGTGCGAAGCGAACCCCAAACAGCGCTCGACATTTTTTAACTCGAATATTTAAGCGCTTTCCTTGGTCCGTTCCGCACAGCTTGGCACAGCTCCGCGTAGGTGGTAACACACCCTTACGTCGGGATTGAAACAAAAAAACTCGCAAACTTTTTTATAGTAGCATTTAGTATCTGCTATAGTGGATAGTGGCCCAATGACTCCACCGGCGTGTTTTGTGGACGGCGAATCACCACCTGTCTAGTCAGGACAAGTTGGTCCTTGGGTCGCATAGAGTAGGCCAGGAGACTAACAAGCTCATAAAGTAATATTAAAACAATACAACTTGCGGTACGAAAATTACAACGCTATACGAGTTCGTTTGTTATACGTCTATACGAGTTTTAATATTACTTTTAAGAGCTTGTGGTAAGGACCCAGAATCTTTAAACTTATCCCTACAATACAATCGCATGTACATGTGTACATCATCTCCAGAACGTTTTTTTATTTCTAGAATAATTCATTTATCTGTTTCCGCCCCTTCTTCCACCTTGTACCTAACTACGAGTAGGCCTTATATAATATATAAAAGCATTAGCAGCAAATTGTTGGTAATTGTGTGATATGTTAGGTTTTTCCCACCTACTTATAAATATTATTTATAAATTGCTGTATGATTTGTTTCAGATTTCAAAACATTCATGAATCCGATAGAATTCAACCTACGAAATTTTGATCTGCCTAAAAGTAGGTGAATAATTTTCGAATTCGAGGTAAAGGAAAAAAATACCCAAGTGATGTTTACATTACAGCACCATTAATATCATTACATCATATCTATAATTACATGAACTCAAACAGGATAATGGAAAAGAACGCCAATGACATAAATAATATTCGCAATTGCAAATCTAACACATGCACTGTATCCATAATAAAACGGTACAACCTCTCAAACAAACAGACAAGAAAGGACCAAAAGCGCCAAAACTACAAACGAGATGCAGTAAATCGAGACAGTGTTTCTAAACGCACATCCACAGAAGCAAAAAAACCGAAGCCCTTCTGTCTAATCCAGCCAAATCGAGCTGGTATTATCCGACTGCAACAATCCTCGAAACAGATATACAAGAATCGAAAAACAAGAAAGTCGGACACTGAACTTTGTACAGCGGAGAAATGTTTTTATCAACCCAGATTAAAACTACAAATAATAGGAGACCACAACCAAAAATCATTAGATAAAAATATTACTAAAAGAGCAGCTAAGGAAGCAAAAAACAATAAGTTATTAAGAAAGAAAGCACGTGACAGCAGTCCTAAGATTACGTTCAAAGAAAAGCTAAAGAAATTTATTTGTGGATCTAAAAGTAAATGCATTAGAACCGGTTCAAACACAGTCTTTAAACGCAAAAGAAGCAAATCGCCTTTTGAAAGCTCATCACACAATAAACACGCTGGAAAGTATGCAAATGCAGGATCATGTAAATATATTGGCTTTACTCATACTACAAATTATTGCAAGGTAGATAAAATTAAACACAATAAACAAAATCCGAAAGACAAAGGTGCTAGACAAAATTCCCTTGGATCTGCGAACTGGCTGAAGAACATAAAACTACAAAAAGCTAAAAAATGTACATGTGTTAACGAACAACATCTGCTTGCTAACCTTATAAAGGGTAAGAAACGTGAGTACGATGTTAAACGTTCATACAGAGCTCAACAAAATTCACTAGAATATGCGAACTTATTGAAGAACATAAAACCTCAAAAAGCTAAAAAATGTACATGTTTTGGTAAACAACACGTGCTAGATAACTATAAAAAGGACACGAACCGTGAGTTCGAAGTTAAACGACAAAATTCACTAGGATCTGCTAACATGTTCAAGAATGCAAAATCGGATCTTAAAGCTACTAACCTGATAACAGAACCGAAGAATAAGCAACAAAAGAAAAATTTATTAGAACATGTAAACTTATTAACAAATACAAAGTTTGGTACTAAAGTGAAATGTGAATGCCATGCTCAAAAAACAGCCTTAGAATCTGATACGCCGTCGAAAAACACAAAAAAATCTAAAACAGACTACAAATTATGTAAATGTATAGAACAACAGCTTGCGTTAGATTCTACTAACTTCCTGGAAAATACAACAAGAGCGAAATCTAGTGTGAATGAACAAAATTCAAACAGAATTTCTAACCTACTGAAATACACGAAACGTGATTCTATACTTACATTAAAACCTGATAACCGACTACAGAACACAAAACCTAACCCTGAAATGAGATGTGCATGCTATGCTGAACAAGATGCATTAAAATCTACAAACTTCGTGGAAAATACAACAAAAGCGAGATCTAGTGTGAATGAACAAAATTCAAACAGAATTTCTAACCTACTGAAATACACGAAACGTGAATCTAGAGGTTCATTAAAACCTGATAACCGACTACAGAACACAAAACCTTACCCTGAAATGAGATGTGCATGCTATGCTGAACAAGATGCTTTAGAATCTGCTAACTTCCTGGAAAATACAAAAAGACCGAAATCTAGTAATAATGAACAAAATTCAAACAGAATTTCTAACCTACTAAAATACACGAAACGTGATTCTAGACTTACATTAAAACCTGATAACCGACTACAGAACACAAAACCTAACCCTGAAATGAGATGTGCATGCTATGCTGAACAAGCTGCATTAAAATCTACAAACTTCGTGGAAAATACAACAAAAGCGAAATCTAGTGTGAATGAACAAAATTCAAACAGAATTTCTAACTTACTGAAATACACGAAACGTGAATCTAGAGGTTCATTAAAACCTGATAACCGACTACAGAACACAAAACCTTACCCTGAAATGAGATGTGCATGCTATGCTGAACAAGATGCTTTAGAATCTGCTAACTTCCTGGAAAATACAAAAAGACCGAAATCTAGTAATAATGAACAAAATTCAAACAGAATTTCTAACCTACTAAAATACACGAAACGTGATTCTAGACTTACATTAAAACCTGATAAACGACTACAGAATACAAAACCTAACCCTGAAATGAGATGTGCATGCTATGCTGAACAAGATGCATTAGAATCTACTAACTTCCTGGAAAATACGAAAAGACCGAAATCTAATAATAATGAACAAAATTCAAACAGAATTTCTAACCTACTGAAATTCACGAAACGTGATTCTAAGGTTACATTAAAATCTGACAACCTGCAAAAACTGAAAAACGCAAATCACGAGATTAAAGTTAAAGATAAAAACAACACTAAGAAAAATACATTAGAACCAGATAACTGGTCGCAGTCTACAAAACCTAACTCGAAAAAAGAAAGCGAATTCAATGTGAGACATAATGAATTCGAATCTGCAAATCTGTTGAAAAACATAAGTCATGATTCCCAAGTTCTTAAAACGAATTCTCCGGAAAATTCTAATATGCTAAAAAACAGATATAAGAGTAATAAAAGCGTATCCAGTTTTAATCAAAATGCATTACGACCCGATAACTTGATGCCAAACACAAAATCTAACCTCAAAGTCAAATGTTTATGCTTTGCTGAACAAAATACGCCAAGATCTAGCAGCTTACTGAATAAAACAAGACAGGATATAAATATAGTTGTTAACAGTATGGAAAATAATGCACTGGGGAATGCTTACTTGCCGGACAATACAAGCAAAACTGGTTCTAAGATTATATGTAAATGTACTGAACAAAACGCAAATTCTAGCCAGATAAGAAACACAAAACGAGAGGCCAATATTGAAGGTGTATACATTGATGAACGAAAATCAATAGGATCTGTTAAAATGCTCAAGAAAGAAAGAGCTTATTCTAAAATAAAGATTAATTTTGCTAAACAAAATAAATTAGAAGCTGATAACTTGCTAAAAACCAAAAATAAATCTAAACCCAAAATGACATTTTGTAAACTACTTATACACAGATTTGCTAAATCACTAAAGCACACAAAAACTGAATCCAAGATTGTACTATGTAAGTTCTGTATCGAAAAAAATGCATCAATAATAGTTGACTTACTTAAAAACATAAAAACTCAACCCTTTTTGAAAGATGTAAATAGTACTGAACAAAATTCCAAAAAAGTCGCACCAAATGGCAAAATTAAATTAATGATTCCTAAACAAAATAGATCAAGAACTGCTAACTGGTTGAAGAATGCAAAGTCGAATCCTAAAATTAAATGTGTATGTTTTGCTGAGGAAAATGCATCAAGATCCTGGCTAAAGAATGCCAAGAATAATGTTTGTGGTTGCTTTGACAGACAACATACCTTAAAATCTGCGGACTGCCTGAAGAACTCAAATTCTAATATTAAATGTACCTGCTATGATGAAAAAAAAGAAAACAAAGAAGTTTGTATTTGCAATGACAAACAAAACACCACATCAAGGTCTTCTATCTGGCGGAAGAACGCTGAACCGAATCTTAAGAATAAATGCGTAAGTTTTGCTGGGCAAAATGCATCTAAATCCTGGCTAAAGAACTCAAAAGAAAATGTTTGTACTTGCTTTGACAAACAAAATACCTCTAGGTCTGCTGACTGGCTGAAGAATGCAAAACTTGATTCTAAAATTAAATGTATTTGCTGCCCTGGACATTGTGTCTCAAAACCTAATAACGTAGAGCCAAATCCTAAAATCAAATATATTTACTGTCGTGGACAAAATGTCAGCGTAAAATCGAAACCTAAAATTGAATGTGTTTGCAGTGCTGAACAAAAAGCACCAAGATCCTGGCTGAAAAAGGCAAAACTAAATAATTGTGCTTTCTGTGCTGGTCAAAATACCTCTAAATCTGCTGACTGGTTGAAGAGTGCAAAACTTGATTCTAAAACTAAATGTATTTGCTGCCCTGGTCATTGCGTCTTAAGATCTGCTAACGTAAAGCAAAATTCTCAAATCAAACATATTTGTTGTTGTGGACAACATGTCGCAAAATCAGCTAACAAATCAAAAAGTGCAAAATCGATTCCTAAAATTAAATGTGTTTGCTATCCTGGACATTATGTCTCAAAATATAATAACGTAGATCCAAATCCTAAAATCAAATATATTTACTGTCGTGGACAAAATGTCAGCGTAAAATCGAAACCTACAATTAATTGTGTTTGCAGTGCTGAACAAAAA
The DNA here is from genome assembly GCA_912999785.1 of Hydriomena furcata. Taxonomy (NCBI): domain Eukaryota; kingdom Metazoa; phylum Arthropoda; class Insecta; order Lepidoptera; family Geometridae; genus Hydriomena; species Hydriomena furcata. Next base: position 12,735,682 of record OU538825.1, on the reverse strand, counting down.
GCACCAAGATCCTGGCTGAAGAAGGTAAAACGAAATACTTGTGCTTTCTGTGTGGGTCAAAATACTTCATCTACGAAGAATTTTGAATCAAATCCAAAAGTTAAATGTACTTGCTTAAAAGCGAAAAGAAAATGTATTTTTAATGTATTTAAAAGAAGAAAAAATACTCATAATGGAAGTAAGCGTGATCTTGGTGCTAGCAGAAGTATGTTCACTAAAAACAAAGTTATTGATACCAAGCATCCTACTAAGAGCAGGAATACAATATTTTTTGCTAATAAAAAATACTCAAACAGAAATCTAATGTTTAACCAAATCAAAAAGCATTTTTTTAACTGGGGTGGAAAGGTAAACTTCCATGAACAATCAACAGAAAAGAAATCATCTAGCAGGATAACATTACAAGGAGGAATCAAAGGCGATAAAATAAAAGTGAATGCACAAGAGGCAAATAAGTTTATAAAAAGGCAGATGTATGGTGAGTTTAAATCCGGTAGAGCGTCTGAATATGACAAGCTTAACGGCTCAGCAACGAAAGCAAAAAGTAAAACAAGTGTTGATAAATCTAAATCAAAAGTAAAAACCAAACAACACTTCTATGTAAAGAAAGTCAAATCATCCAGCACGACAAAAATAAAAAAAGTCAAGGTTAAATCTGTGAAACGAAAGAAACAAGTAAATAGCAATTGGAACAAATTTATAAGAACAATTTGGACATACCCTGTCTCAAGGATGACAAGGTGTATAGACGATTTGATTGGACGCAGAAGACATAAATGTAGGAAACCTGTTAACAAGTGTGCACAACTGTATATGCTAACTATGAGAAATCCACCTTGTATTCTTCTCTACAAGCTATGCCCTACCTTCTACCCACATATTCTGACCATGGTTAGAATTTATAAGCGGCTATTCCACGTGCTTTTGTTCAGTTTGGCTGCTCTAGTTTGGTGTCCATGTATATTGGCTGTAGAATCATGTAGAATAATACTTTGCTCGTGTTGTTAATAAAAATATTTTACTATTTTATCTGGTATTTTGTTTTTGCTATGCAATAATGATTCAGTGATAAAGATCAAAGTTTAAAGTTAATTATTTAGCACTGTTTCTAAACGTTTTCTAGTTGCGATGAGCTAAGAAGTGATCCAAATATTGTTGAGCTTTCGCAAATATTTTGAGCAGTTTCCAAAAGCAATTTAGAAAAATGAATCTATGTGAGTAGGTAGTAGGTACATACTCTCATGTATTTGGAACATGAGAGTATGTACCTGTATAAAATAAATATACAAACGGAAGTACAGAGGTAGTTAATCTGAATTAGCCCCTTTCATGTGTGTATTATAAGAAGTTAGGTAATCGACTATTATTTTGAAATCACCCTTAAAGTAACAATCAGGCTTTAAAGCTTTACTTTTAATTTAAGAAAATATCTCATTCTCGAAAACTTCAAAAAATCATACATACTGGAAATGATTCGGGTGCCTCCGAGAATACTCTTACTCTAGATTTCCACAATTTCCACATGATACAGTTTATTGGATAAACACTTCTGGCCTGTACCTGTACGAATAACGTAAACGACCTACCTATGACTATCTTTAGGTAGAATCCAAAACGAAATACATAGTGAATAATTAATTTATTTCGGCTGAATCACACGAACATTAACAAACTATCCCATACATAGAGTACAACACATTAGACCACGACACAACTCACACAATAGAATACACGGCGTCCAAACCGCAAACGCTAAACAGAACAGCATCATATTCGAAAACTTACTCCAAAACGCTAGCAAACTAAGACATTGAGGGTAAAACCCTGGGCAGACATGGTACGCCCACATACACGGAGTTTTCCTCAATGTTGTCAGAAGTATGTGCTTACAACCATATACAGCTTCATCGTGTCTTTTCTTTATTCTCTTTTTTCGGCTTACATTTTCTTGCTCGATCAATTGTCTTTCCTTCTTAGTTTTCCCTTTATTTGCAAACGCTTGAAAAACTGTGGTCTCCTTCAGAGTATCACCGAGAATGGACATGGTATCGGATCCACCGACCGTTTTTGCCATTTCCAACTTTTTCAGTTGCCAAGAATCGCAGGCCCATTTTCTTATTCTCTCATATGTACCTAATGGGTCTTTCGCTCTTAATTTAATGTATCTGAAGCTAGATTTGGGTTTCGTAATTAGTTTGAACATAACAAGTGCTAGCGTTTTCATTACATTGAACGCAGCCTTTGCTATACCTAAGAAAAAATCAGCTAAACAACTCGTTTCTTGCATTTGTTCTTTTCCTTCACTAAGTCTTTCCAATTCTTTTATTTGTTGCTTTTGGACTTTCATTTGTTTCTTTTTTTCCGCTCTTTCTTTTCGCCGCACTTGCCTGTTGAATTTTTCATCACCCTTCATGGACTGCATAAGTTTTTTGTTGGATTGACTCCGTTGTTTTCTTTTGTCTGAGGCTTTTTTTTTAGAGAGCTTTTGTTTTTCTGCTTTTTTAGTGTCCGGCACTTTTTTCTTTTTTGGCTTTTTTTTTGCTTTAGGCTTGACTTTAGGTTTAACTTTAACGCTTTTTTTCTTCTTTAAAGCATCCTTTTTAAGTGCTAAATCGCATTGACATTCATGATGGCATTTACATATTGATTCAGGTTTCTTTTGGGTCTTGGAGCTTTTTATAGGAACTTTGTTTTTAGCTAACCCTTGTTGTTTTGTTACTGTTTCAACTTTCTGTGTTTTTCTTTTTCGCTTAAGGTTGGCAAAAGATGTACAAATAAACGATTGGCACTTAGAAATCATATTTTGTTTTTTCTTACATTTACAGCAGACACCGCAAGGGCCAGTACTTTCATTACTCGAGTGTTTATCGCATAATACGTCACCGCATTCACTGGTGTTTTTGATTACTTCACTAGGCTTCTTTTCTTCTTTTTTCCGCAAAAGAACTTTGTTTTTAGCTGACCCCTTATGTTCTGTTACTGTTTCCACTTTCTGTGTTTTTCTTTTTCGTTTAAGGTTGGCAAAAGATGTACAAATAAACGATTGGCACTTAGAAATCATATTTTGCTTTTTCTTACATTTACAGCAGACTCCGCAAGGACCAGTACTTACATTACTCGAGTGTTTGTCGCACAATACGTCTCCGCATTCACTGGTGTCTTTGATTAATTCACTCGGCTTCTTTTCTTCTTTTTTCCGCAAAAGATTTGTCTTGACTCCATAAAAACCAGTTTTTAGTACATTACCCGAGGATTTGTTGCATAATACGTCACCTCGTTCACTGTCACCTTTGATTACTTCATTCGGTTGTTTATGTTCAACTTTTATTCTTTTTTTACAATTTTTGCAATAACAAACAGGAGTCCGTTGCTTGGGTTTACAATTTTTGCAATGACAAACGGGTGTCCGTTTCTTGGCTTTACAATTTTTGCAATGACAAACAGAAGAACGTTGATTGGTTTTCAATCTATCACCTGCCTTCTGCTGGGCGCTACTTAATTGTAAATACATCATTGCTCGGCACTGATTTTCTACAGAAGATGTGTTCAGTTCTCTTTTTGATGTTTTTTTGTGTCGGGTCCAATTTTCAGATTTGCTTTTAATTTTACTTACAATTTTGGATTTTGCACTGGTTACTTTTTTTGTGTCTAATGGCTGTCTCACATTTTTCGATGTACGAGCATCTCTACTTCTACATTTTTCACAAAACTTTTCGAAGATACTTTTGGTAGTTTCTATATCACAGTCTTTGTCGCAAGCTTCTTCTTTCTCTTCAGTACTTTTGAGGATCTCATTATCTTGCTTTTTACTTTTCTTTGGTGTTATTGTTTTCAAATTGGACTTTTTGAGGTCACAAGTTTCATCTGTGCACTCTTTGATGGTTTTTTTACACAAACATTTAAATGCTTTGTTGTGTTTTTCCAGTGCTTCTCGACATAATCCTTTTACACACGCTTCTTCATTTAGAGATACATTTGTAGCGACAGTATGCCGTTTTTCTTTTATATTTTGAGAATATTTACGACATAGACACGAAATCTTTTTTCGAAGCTTGACTATAGTGCTATTACTTTCATTCGTTTTGGATTCATTACTAATATTACAGCTTATATCGGTACATTCATTAATTTCTTTCTTCTGCTTTCTTTTTTTACATTTACAAACAAAACTAAGATCTTTGTGTTTTAAAGCTTCAACACAGACACCTTCCTTACACATCTTTTGGTTCGGCTTTTGTCCTTCTGCAAATACATTTTCAACTTGTTCATGCTTATTAAGTTTTGGAGCATGGCATAGGCATGTCACTTTATTTTTCTGTTTCCTCTTAACATCTGTTTTTTTTTTGTTTCCTTTACTTTTGACTATGTTATCAACAGATGAAGGAATTTCAGGTTTTGAATAAGCATCCGAACAGGGACCTCCATGGTAAAATTTAGCATTTTGTGGTTTTATTTCAAATTTAACTCCAGCTTGAAGCACTTTATCACACTTATAAGTGTTGTATTTTTTAGATTCAGGCTTCAATTTTTTCAAATACTTTTTTCCTTCAAACCCTGTTTGTGACTTTTCATGAACTAATTTGGGTTCACATGGGTCACACTTGTCTACCCCAGGCTGGAATTTTTCATTTTTGGGGTTGGTTACTTTATAAGTTCGCTTAGATTTTTGACGTGGCACATTATCATTTTTAACCGGATCTGATTGTTTGTAATGCTTCGTTTTACTTATGTTATTTTTTAGCTGTTCTACTGAATCATCCTTGAAACTAATTTCTTTCTTCCCTTTAATTTTATTTTTTTTCTGTATTGTTTGTGGCAAAGCCGGACTTTTGTTCTCGATTTTGGTGTCTCCATGCATGTTGACCGTAGGTTTTATGTAGTTCCGATGCTCTATAGATTCAGGAACGGTGTCACAGGAACAGCTGTTGTGTTTATTGTAGTCAAATGAGGTAATCTTGATATTATACGAAGTATCAGTAGAGGCATCTGCAATTTCGTAAGCAGGAGGTGTCACGAAAACATCTTTACTTTCCACGCTATTTTGTATCTTTTTAGTTTTCTTGTCCCGTTTCAAACCAAATAAACAATAAGTCTGTGTTATTTCGTTAATATGGAAGGACAGAATCGATGTTCCTCGATCATTCCCTCTCATTATACAAGTTCGCTTACATCTTGTAAGTTAGCGTGTGTTGGTTTACACTTCAAATTTGATTCCATTTAGGTATTGCTAAAATTTAACTCGATAGCAAATTCAATAGGCACTCATCACATTTAGTGGCATATCCAAACTGACGTACTGACGTCTTTGTTGACAAGGTGTTGACTCAATTAGCTTGATGCCATGATGCCATGGAGTACGAAATTCAACCTCCTTGCGTAATCCTGAGAGATATTGCTAGAGCTTGTTTTACAGAGGCAGCATCAGTCATTAAAACTATTATAAAAAAAGACAAAAAAATTGCTAGGGCCTTGGCTTGTCAAGCATCAAAGTTACTGAAGAATTGGATTAACCTACTGAGATAGAACGAAAGAACGAATATGATCGACTTGTAAGTAAACTCGTTTATCATAAGCATGGCATAATTATGTGGGCGTTTACCAAAAAGTTCAAAGAATAAACTGTTTTGTTTATTCTTACACTCGGCCTCTGACCCTAAGGGGTTATTTGGGTCACAATCTAACATAAATTGCATGCACTAAAAATGGTAATTACGCCTTTGCTGGAAATTACGAAATATTTTCAACAAAACAAATTGTTTAAAAAAATTATCTTATCTATTTATATTTAATTATATCTGTCCCGAGTCGGGACAGCTTGCTCACGACAGACATTGTCGCATTCAAATGGTAAAAGAATTTTAGAAATCGGTCCAGTAGATTTTGAGCCATTTCATTACAAAATACAACACACATACAAAAATAGAAACCTTTCCTCTTTATAATATTAGTATAAATATCTAAGTAAGCATTACAGTAGAACGGGATATATTATATTGTTTTTGGAAATTAACTAGACCTAACCTACCTAGGTTATAAGGAAATAATCATTTACGTAACAATAATTACACATTTGTCCCCCCTAACTTGTTATTATAATAGAATACGTTGGTATGTAAAACCATTATTATAATCACCACTGTGTGTGGTGGACATCGGTCAATAAACTTATAGAGTTTTTATGATTTAGTTTTAATAACTTACCTAATTGTTTTATATAGGTGTTTGTTTTGTTTTATTCGTAAAAATGTGTGGGATCATTTTCTTTATAATTACAATAACGCTGTCTGGTATGTAGTGATTGGTTCTAATTATATATTATTATATTAAGTCTTTTATATTTTGACTAGTACTTATCTGTAAAATATGATTTCAGCAAATAAGTAAGTACTTATAGTACTTGGAGATAAATATTAAGAGCTAAAAAACGTTTTTTCGAAAATGCTATGACAAATAGACTTATTTTTGAACAGCTGACTTGTTTTGTAAAAATCTATGATTATCATATTATGGCTTTGAATGCAATTTTAGGTAGGTACAAATATTCTATAGTAGCTACCTAGCTACCTACTGTGAAATTGGTAATCTCTAAATTCGACTGATATTCATAAGCTATAGCTATGAAAATCATAGATTTTTATGAAATAAGGCAGCAGGAGGCAATATTGGCGTTATTATACTGAACCCACAAAATTAAAAAATTAGATACTTATGGATCTTTGTTCAGGCATCGGGGTTTTGAAAAAGGGCCAATTTACGAAGTTAATACAATTACCCCGCTTTCGTTTTCGTGTTGTTCAATGATAAAACACAATACTGGCCTCACAGCTTAGTTGGTAGTAACTCTGCCTTCTACGCTGTAGGTTGTGGGTTCGATCCCCACCCAGGGCAAACATTTGTGTGATGAACATAGATGTTTGTTCTGTGTCCGGGTGTTACTATGTAGGTATATCACTACATAGTATAAAGCAAAGTCGCTCTCCGCTTCCCGCGTCTGTATGTCTGTATGTATGTTTGCTTATATCTTTAAAACTACACAACGGATTTTGATGCGGTTTTTTTTAATAGATAAAGTAATTCAGGAGGAAGGTTTATATGTATAATAACATGCTACCCGTGCGAAGCCGGGGCGGGTCGCTAGTTATGTATATGTATGTATTTATAAAAAAAATAAAGTAAATAAGTATTCTATCAGTTATCTGGTTCCCATAGTACAAGCTTTGCTTAGTTTGGGGCTAGATAATGTTGTGTGTAAAGTCCGCCAATATTAATTTATTTTATTATTCAGTTTCAGTTTTCAGTGGTCTTAATACAGGGTGTATCTTAATCCTACTTATATTATAAATGCGAAAGTTTGTGTGTACGTGTGTTTGTTAATATTTCACGCAAAAACTACTGAACGGATTTAGATAAAACTTTACAGTAATATAACTTATACATCATAATAACACATAGGTTACTTTTTATTAAGGTACAACGCGGGCGAAGCCGCTGGCTGGCGGAAGCTAGTCTATACTAATATTATAAAGAGGAAAGATTTGATTGTTTGTTTGTTTGTTTGCATCGAATAGGCTCCGAAACTACTGGATCGATTTGAAAAATTCTTTCACCATTAGAATCCTACATTATCCCTGATGAACATATGCTATAGAATATTATCAAAATATTAGGGATCCGTATGAAAACTTCGATTATGTAACACAACGTGTGAAAAAACATTTAATTGAAATTATTGACAATAGAGCAAAGTGATGAAATACAGTTTTATAGAAAACATCAATATCTACAAAAAAGTCCATAATACTGTAAGTCTAACTATTAGGGATCCTTATGAAAACTTCGATAATAAAACCCAAGGTGTAAAAAAATTACCCATAAACTCATTATTACATCCGTGCGACGCCGGGGCGGACTGCTAGTAATATTATAAATGCAAACAAATGTGAGGATGTTTGTATACATAGGTAGTCTATGATTTATAATAGCTATTAAGCTACTTTTTAACTACGCGCTCGTTCAAGGAAAACATCATAAGGAAACCTGTTAGTGTTTTTGTAAGCGTCGACGGGCTTGCAACCTGCCATATGGAATGCTAACTACTGCAAAATGTGGGTGTGCCAAAAGTAATGCTTAGATGTGGTTCTGACTACCCTCATTACACAGCTTCAGGATTTGAGAGTTGAGGATGCGAAGATGGAGATGGAACGGATAACTTACAAGCAAACAAACATACAAACAGTGTATGTTAAATAATAATAAAAGCTTGTAAAAATATCTAGGAGATTTTATAAATAATAGTAGTTATAAATAATTTGTTCTTCTTTGATTTTAACATTATAGGTAGGTAGGTAAGTAGGTAATCATACCTAAGTGTAAGAGTTTTAATTTTCATATAAAATTGTTACAGGTCTCACATTGGTTAGCGCGAGCGGAAATGATACTAATACTACATTATGTAGTGAAAAACATCCTTCATACAAAGTAAGTCCTCCATTATACCTAAGTCCATCGACCACACAGCCTAGACTCCTCATGCAAGGCGAACACTGTCAGACAACACTGACATATGGGCTACAGATCCTGTGTAAACCACCGAGCGCGGTTCACGATGCGCCCCGCCACGGCTGACATTGAACCGGCCAATCAGAATGCATTTTTTCTCCCCCTAACCCACACACCTCAACCTTTTGACAGAAGAAATTAATGCCGGAAACACACTTACGTGTCGTGGCGTGGCGTGTCGCGCCACTAGCCAATCGCAAGACAGCGTTTGCGACACGACACGACACCCAAATATGTCTCTAACTATACTAAATGTATGAAAGCGATTAGCTAGTGGCGTGTCGCGCCACGACACGACACGTAAGTGTGTCTCCGGCATAAGTCAGTAGGCGTCAGTAGGTTAAAAAGTAACCAACTTCAAAAGGAGAAGGTTCGCCTTCGTTTTTTTTTGTGTGTTTGTTATTACTCCGGCGTTTGTGAACGGATTTACAATTTTTTTTTTATTTGAATGCCTATACTTTCGAGGTGGTTCCATTACCACCAAGTCAGCATCTGATGATGGGATCCCAGGGAAATCGAGAGAAACCCTCACAATTTATGGGCATTGATAGTGGTTTCAACTATAGACCGTGCCCTTCTTTCATTGGCATACACCGAGTGGAGGGCTAGCCGGGGTACGGGCCCCTAAGATCTCGCGGAGAGGGGAGCCCCCCCCCCCACTACAATTTTTATTTATAAACATAAAATCGGTTTTGTTTTTAGTTTTTTAAACGTAACTATGTGTTATGGTCACGCGTTGAAGTTGCTGTATAATTTGCGACCATAAATTGAGATGTTAGCTATGCTATCTTTCAAGTTGGACCAAACCGCACACAGTGTGCAAAGTTTGATTAAAATATGTTAAGTAGTTTATGAGTCCATCGCGGACAAACAACGTGACGCGTAATTTACAGACCTATAAAGATTCGAATGTTTCTAAGGATGTTTTTTTTTTATTTATTTTATTTTTGTACCTGGCGGTCTTCTTTTCTGCATACCTATTTATTTTAAATGAATATATTATATTTAAAAATCAATCGTAGTCCTAAAAAAACCGGCCAAGTGCGAGTCAGACTCGCCCACGAAGGGTTCCGTAGCATTATCTATGAAAAACGGCAAAAAAATCACGTTTGGTATATGGGCGCCCCCCTTAAATATTTATTTTATTCTGTTTTTAGTATTTGTTGTTATAGCAGCAACAGAAATACATAATCGGTGAAAATTTCAACTGTCTAGCTATCACGGTTAATGAAATACAGCCTTGTGACAGACAGACGGACAGACAGACAGACGGACAGCGAAGTCTTAGCAATAGGGTCCCGTTTTTACCCTTTGGGTACGGAACCCTAAAAATACCTACAGTGGCTACAGTACTTTTTACCTATTTTTATGGTTACCTATGGCCAATGGCCATGGCCAACACGCCATGAAATAGAGATTATAGCCGAAATAATAATTGTTTTTTTTTCAGGCAGCCGGAGACAATTTTATTATAACCCGTTTTGAAACAGTGTTGTCAGTAATAAAAAATCATACGTAAGTACCTGCCTTATTAGTTAAGTACCTAGGTAAGTTAGATACCTAGGAATGCTTGCATACCAATATTTATTGGTACTGCAGGGCTATTTTGTAAAAAACATGAATATCATGTTATGATGTTGAATGCAATACCTGTTTGAGAGGTAAGATGAAAGATGTTTGTAATTCCGCTGGCAGGTGGCGCTATTTTACCACTATCGGTAAAGCAAGTCGGTAAATAGGTGGTACCTACTTCACATGATCGACTAAAAAGTTTGAAATTGAATTATATACTTATTGAATTCATGTAGTTAGGTAAATAGGTACCTAGGTAGATATTATTAATTTCAAATTAATTTCGAGTTCGAATCCTGGCCGTGCATCAATGGATATTTCTGTTCGAAAAATGTATATGCGCGTTACACGTGTTTATAACGGTGAAGGAAAACATCGTGAGGAAACCTGTAAGTATTCTTGAAAGCGGCGACGGGCTTGCAACCTGTCACGTGTGGAATGCTAACTACGTAGTTAGGTAATAAATAGGTAGGTAGGTTAAGAGATATTATGAATTATTTTTTATGTTTTTAGGGTTAAAGGGTAAAAAACGGGACTACTAAGACACCGCTGTCCGTCTGTCTGTCACCAGGCTGTATCTCGTGAACCGTGATAGCTAGACAGTTGAAATTTTCACAGATGGTTTTTATTTTATTTTATCATTCTAAGCAGTGAAGTGACCTGTTGCATGATATGCTGAACTGAAGACGATCATGATGTGTGCTTGTCAGTCGTAGCTTGCAGGATTTAAAATAAAAGGCGTTTAAAGTCAATCATCTGCCAGCACGTAGTTTGCATGTCATTCTCATCAATCAATGCAATAATCGATCATGCACGTAAAGCATGTCATGCTCATGCCGCATGTCTAGGGTTCGCATTAAATATTAAAATAAATAAAAACCGGCCAAGTGCGAGTCGGTCTCGCGCACGAAGGGTTCCGTACCATTATCTATAAAAACGCCAAAAAAATCATGTTTGTTGTATGAGAGCCCCCTTAAATATTTATTTTATTCTGTTTTTAGTATTTGTTGTTAGAGCAGCATCATAAATACGTAATCTGTGAAAATTTCAACTGTCTAGTTATCACGGTTCATGAGATACAACCCTGTTACAGACAGACGGACAGCGTAATCTTAGTAATAGGGTACCCTCTGGGTAAAAACCCTCTGGTTTTAACCCTAAAAAGTACCTTCTTACCAATATTTTCTGCATTTCAGGGTAAATATGACTTCTTTGGAAAGAGCTTCAGACAATTATTTTGATAAAGCCAAACAATGCACTTTAAAACCTCTTAATAATACACATGATGTTTATTTAAAATTAATTAAACATTCTTTGGAAAACATTACACTCATTGATGGTATGTTAATTTTATTTATATTTTTTACTATTTATGTAGACCTAGGTATAGAAATAATATGATATTAGGAACCTAGTGGGTAAGTAGGTACCTATTTAATATAAAACTTGTGTAACTAATTAATAATGTCGATTCTGTTGGCACCGTTTTAAGATTAGAATTACCTAAAAAAAACAATTTCGGTCTTATTCCTTTACGTTAAAGTCTAAATTATCTAAATAAAGTTATTAGTAAAATATTTATTTTATATAAGTTTATTTATTTACCTTTGTACTTATTTGCAGAACTTAATAAGGATGGCGGATTTAAGTGTATTAAGAATCAAACAGATGCTATAATAAAATGTCACGGAAAAGCCAACAAAACTTCAACAAACGATACCCATACCATTTATCAAGAAATCTTCTCAAAATCGAGTTTAAATTTCAATGTAAGTTTTTTTTATTTTTTGTCTTGACGGACCATATAGACAAAGAATTGTATTATCTACAAGCTGACCCGTGCCCGCTTCGCTGGTCGACAGATAGTTTCACATCTGGTATTCCAATCTTCAAAATAAATTATAGCCTATATGTTGCCGAGGATTAATAGCTACATAACAAAAAAAGTTTCATCAAAATCCGTCTCGTAGTTTTTGCGTGAAAGCCATACAACAGACAGACAGACAGACAGACAAAAATTTCAAAATGTGTTTTTTTGGCTTGTGTTACTTGTATGAAGACCCCTAGCAGTATTTTTTTTAGATATAGACTTTAAACAAGTTTGTTTACTATGCTTTGTTATTGACTGGTAAAATTGAAAATGCTCAAAGCCGGGGTAAGCACCACAACCAGCAGGTCTATTTTGTAAAAACATGATTATCATGTTATGATGTTGAATACAATACCTAATGTTAGAGAATACCTAATCTGTACACTTTTCATAGTAACTATTCACTGTATGCACCTATATAATCTATATATAGGTACCTATTACGCATCAGCGTAGGTATTTTTTATTTATTTATTTAAGTAACCTAGGATTCACAGTTTTCTTATTGTTAAATATAAATATGTTAAAAATATAATGTTGCACTTAAACCAATTTGAATCCACATTATGTATTCCACTCGTTTTAAATTTTTACAAAGAGCGAGATAGGTAGTAGAACAGCAGAATAGCCGATAAAGATATAAGATGTAGAAAAAAGCAGTGTGTATGTGTGTGTTTGTGTCTGCAAAAGCGTAGGTATAATAGCATTCAGTACCAATAAACATTGGTATGAATATCAAATAATCATGTTTTTACAAAATAGCCCCACAACTCTATGACCCTAGTAGGTATCTTTACAAATGAGTAATGATAAAAATACGATCAAAATTACAATAGGATATTTTTTGACAGTATGAAAAATAAGGTGTTGTTGATAGTAATCACTACATAGTATAAAGCAAAGTCGCTTTCCGCTTCTGTATGTATGTATGTATGCTTATATCTTTAAAACTACACAACGGATTTTGATGCGGTTTTTTTTAATAGATAGAGTGATTCAGGATTGAGTGATTCCACAGTTACCTACTGAATAATCTAAAATGGTTTTTAAAATCATGTCCTTTTATGCTACCCGTGCGAAGCCGGGGCGGGTCGCTAGTCTATGATAAAGCATAGTAATATACTTATAAGCCTTCAATAAAAGGTTACGGAGTAAAATAACTTGAAAATAAACAATAATTTAATTTAAAAAACCCACTATTCAAATGATTTATTTTTAAACGCCAGTCACGTGACACAAAACATTCATGATGGTGTAGGTAAACGGTGGTCGAATCGACGATGAGGTAAAATGCTTGGCAATATGTCTTCGCCTGCCTTGAAAAATTTGACGTTTGTTTACTTGTTGAAAAGCATGTGACGTCACAGAAACTAGTGCGACGCTATTTGCATCAAAAAGTGTTTTTGCAGGTTACTTCAATTAACAAAATTTAGGGACATTTTTTCAGTAGATATACAAAATAATATTTTTTATTGATTCCACAGTTACCTACTGAATAATCTAAAATGGTTTTTAAAATCATGTCCTTTTATGAGCCAATCAACAGCGAACTTTGAATTATTGTAACCTTTGAGGTAGTGCTAGATCTACTTATGTACCTAGATCTAGGTAAAAAAAGTACTTAATTAGACTTTTTGATGCAAATTTAGCTAGTTGGTACTATTTATTAATTTTATGTTTTACAGAAATATAACTGTGATCGGACTGATGACCACAAGAATTGCATTCTGAATGTTCTGAAGAAGGAATGCAATCAAACAAGTGTGGACTTCGTCAAAGACTTGTATGACTTCGTCAAGCTCAATAATTGCCGCGCAGATACGAACACAACTGATAAAGCACAAACAAAAGTAAGTTCCCTGCTCGTTACTTTCTTTAAAAAACCGGCCAAGTGCGAGTCGGACTCGCGCACGAAGGGTTCCGTATTATTAAAACGACAAAAAAATCATGTTTGTTGTATGGGAGCCCCCTTAAATATTTATTTTATTTTGTTTTTAGTATTTGTTGTTAGATCAGCAACAGGAATACCATAATCTGTGAAAATTTCAACTGTCTAGCTATCATGGTTCATGAGATACAGCCCTGTGACAGACAGACGGACAGACAGACAGACGGACAGCGAAGTCTCAGTAATAGGGTTCCGATTTTACCCTTTGGGTACGGAATCCTAAAAAAGGCCAAACGCGATTCGGACTCACGCACGAAGGGTTTCGTAGTCCGTACCATTATCTATAAAAAATGGTATAAAAATCACGCTTTTTGTATGGGAGCCCCACTTAAATATTTATTTTATTCAGTTCTTAGTATTTAGTAGTTCAGTTATAGCGGCAACAGAAATACATAATATGTGAAAATTTCAACTGTATAGCTATCACGGTTCATGAGATACAGCCCTGTGACAGACAGAAGGACAGCGAAGTCTTAGTAATATATGTATAGGGTCCCGTTTTTACCCTTTGGGTACCTACGTAACTTTAATAAAATTACCAACTTACATTATTTAACGATTAAATTTAAATGTGATGACTGTGATTCGAACTAACGACCTTAGGTTTTCGTCACGTAGTCCATATTCTCTAGAAAATCTCACGCTTTTTTGAGCTAGGTAGGTAGGTATTAAATTTTTTTTCTTTTAATAAAAAATGAGTATGCAATGCACACAACCTGTATGTCACGCGACAAGCGCCGTATTTAATAAAGAAAAACAAAGCGTTATGGAGTAAAATAACTTGAAAATAAACAATGATCTATTAAAAAACCCATAAATAAAATTATCAATTTTTAAACGCCAGCCAGACACAAAACGGTCAGGATTAGTCAAATCGACGATGACGTAACATGCTTGTCAAATTGTCAATATGTCATCGCCTGCCTTGAAAGACTTGACGTTTGTGTATTTGTTGACAAGCATGTAACGTCACAGAAACTAGTGCGACGCCATTTGTTAAAGAAGCGTTTATGCGGGTTATAAATTTTCAATATATTTATAATATACATTTTTAGGGCCAGGCCAATACTTAACACAATTGAAAATAATATTTTTTTATGGGTTCCACAGTCACTACTGAATAATCTAGAATGGTTTTCAAAATCTTGTCAAATAGGACTACGTGACAACTCGAGGAGGAGGCTTAGCAAATACTACGGGTTGTCATCGAGGGGGTAGGGGGTTAAATTTTTTTAAAAAAGCGGTCACGAACAGAGATGGGCACTTACCCGGTAAAAATCATTTTTACCCATTCATTCCTATTTATACCCATTTATACCGGCTAAAAATGATTACATCTTTTTTTTTTACTTTGTTGACACTTATCTAATTATGGATTATGTACGATTTTCATATTTTCATTAGTTTAGATCTTTCGAAGATGTCTAGTGGGGGTAGTCAGAGGCACGTCCAAACATTATATTTGGTACATGCCCATATTTTGCAGTAGTTAGCATTCCAAACGTGACAGGTTGCAAGCCCATCGCCGAAGTATGGTTACGTTCCAATGTTACCTATCCTTATAGCTAGGTAAGCTTAGGTAGGGTAGGTAGGTACTAGGTACTTCAAGTACCTACCGTAGGTAGGTATAGGTACCTGCTTGCTAGCTCTAAAGACTGAAACTATTTTTTGCAGGGTTCCAGCAGAACAACACCCTATTGGGCTGGGTTCGTCGTGTTAATCGTCGAGTGGGCTAAATTACATACTATGTAACAAACTTATCATCAACTAAACTGTTTTTTTTTTAATTTCCATTTCAATTTAGTTAATCATTATTTATTACACAAAGGTTATTAATTTACTCTACTCTACTTATACGAAATAAATCACCTATTTTGTTTGTTCTATTCTAAAACATCATTATGTAAATGTAGGTCATTGAACTATATTACTAAATACAACTCACTGATGTAGGTATATATTATGAGGAGAAACTTGATATGTATGTAAGAAAGTGGGGGTCTCCCAAGTCATGATGAGTGGAGGATTTTGGGGGAGACCCTTGCTCAGCAGTGGATCATGACACTTAGGCTAAAAAAGTATTAAACTAAGAGTACCTACCTACCTACTTACTTAGGTATCTAGTAGGTACCAACTTAATCAGGAAAACTGACCGTTCGGACTATGCGTCTTCATTGATTAAAACAAAAAATATGTATTGGTAAATAGGTAGGTAGCTTGGTAGGTATTTTACATATTATGTACGTAGGTAAATTGTTCAAATTCATAATTCATTATAGGTAGTTAGTTAGTTAAACTAGTTATAAATAATTCGGTTGTTTAAGTAGCTACTTTACTTACAATTACAACTGTCACTTCGGGTTGTGTAAATTGTCTACTATACTTAAAGGTACCTACTTGCTTTTATTGATGAATTGTGTATAGCATCACTAGTAATAAAATACAAATGTTCTCAGATTTATGGCAGAGACACACTTACGTGTCGTGTCGTGGCGCGACACGCCACTAGCTAATCGCTTTCATACATTTGGTATGGTTAGAGACATATTTGGGTGTCGTGTCGTGTGTCGTGTCGCAAACGCTGTCTTGCGATTGGCTAGTGGCGCGACACGCCGCGCCACGACACGTAAGTGTGCCGGCGCCATTAATCTTTTATTTATTGTGTGTAGGTATCTACGTTTTTATGAGCATTTATTGCTGCCCCAAAATTAGTAACTAGTTAGGTAATATAAGGTGCATTGAGCGGTAGGTAGGTACCTATGTAATAAATAAATAAATAACTGATAGAATTTCTACTTATTATACTTTTTTGTTTTGTAAATACATAGGTAGGTACTTTAATTCAATGCATTAAGTACCTAGAATTTCACAGTGAAGTTTTCGGTAACTATATAAATATATTCAGCAATGGCAAGATTTTGCACTTCGTTCGAATAAAACCACTTATATTATATTTATGCTCTTTGAATAAAACCTCTTTTGGCCTGTACTCATTCACAAATTCAGATCCCAATCAGTCAGTTCGTTCTTTCCATTCCAGTCTCACTCTCACCAGTCAGTCAGAGAGTCAGTCCTTCCTTATATGCTCTTTGAGTCAGTCCTCAGTCAGAGCGACTTATATGCTCTTTGGTCAGAGCCTCAGAGCAAGTCAGTCAGAGTCAGAGTTCAGTTGTAAAAAAAAAAGCATTCGTGTAGGTCGTGCGGGTTATTTTTTTGTTGAATAATTATTTTATCTACCTGCCTGAAGTAGCATCATCCTAAAAGAGATAATTCTAATAAAATTTTCGCCGTTTTTGAGAGCGCGATGGCTGCCAAACACATATTTTTACTGGTTTCACTCATTGTCGGTAAGTTTAAAGTGCTCACCATTTTTTTTGAAAACGGACTTTATATCGTAAGTACCCTTTTACCTTCCTGATTTGTAGTCTGCTATGAATGGATGTAATCTCGGAATATAAATGAACAGCAACAATTTTCTACCTGCGTAGATATCCGGTGGCCAAGCAACTGTAATGATTTCTATTGTAGCTAACTAAATAATTATAACCTTTAACCCAACTGTTTTCTTTTTTCTTACTGATACTGCCAGCATGAATCGGTTCCTAATGCTGGCCATATAGCTACCATAGCTCTATGAGCTGAAATCAAAGATAGGTACTACTTACTCATCCATTTATCCCAACCTACTTTAGCAGTAACTACAAGCAGTTATTTTGTACTCTAAAATTTGAGCCGAACTTTGTACTGTTTAGACTATTTACTTTGTCGTTATAGCTAAAATGTAAAAAAATCACTACATAGTATAAAGCAAAGTCGCTTTCCGCTTCCCGCGTCTGTATGTCTGTATGTATGTTTGCTTATATCTTTAAAACTACACAACGGATTTTGATGCGGTTGTGATTCAGGAGGAAGGTTTATATGTATAATAACATGCTACCCGTGCGAAGCCGGGGCGGGTCGCTAGTATATAATAAATATATATTTATATAAAAAATATATAATCCTTTATTTATTCTAATTATTCATCCTTTTTTGATCAATTATCATTAAAATCATTGTCTATGTAAATAATGACTACAGTATCTCATTTATTTTTGCATGTTCATGTTTGCTTCTACCGAGCAAAACTAAGGTAACCATGAGAATCTATCTATGCTATCTAATGATAATATTAAATGCAAAAGTAACTATTCTGTTCGTCTGTCTGTGTGTCTCTCTGTAACATTATCACGGCCAAACCGCTGGGCTGGTTATCAAGAATTTTCACATAGGATAGTTTAAAGTCTTGGGATGAACATAGGCTACTTTTTTCCAAACGATTCCCTGAATCTATGCAAACAAAGTTGCGGGTAAAAGCTAGAGTTTAAGTATGTATTTACAAAAAAAATTATAAGTATTCTCATCAGTTATCTGCTTCCCATAGTATCTTCAAGCTTTGCTAAGTTTGCAGCTAGATGGCACTACTGTGTGAAATGTCCACCAATATATATTATATTACTTAATAGTTTATTTATTTATCTTGTGAGTTCTTATTTTTTGCCCTTATCATGTCACTGACCTGGCTAAGTTATGATGGTGGACAAAAATCCTTGTGTGTGCTTTCCTAAGTAATTATTGCTAGTAAAAGGTATTGCTATTTAGTTAATGAGCTATGGATATAGCTCATGAAATGCTTGTCTTACTCGTCAAGTACGGTAAACATTCTCTCAGAATAACAGGCACACAGATCTTTAAAAGTCAATGTCAAAATTGCTTTCATGTTGTATTAAAGGTCTTCAAAGATCGATAACTTCAAAGTTATTGGGCTTCATCAGCCCGATAAAGGTGTCTAAAGGGGGTAGTCAGAGGCTAGTCCAAACATTAAGTTTCTAAGTTACATTTTTGAAATTCATTCACTAATTTTTTTTACATCATTTATGGTATCACAATATTTAATTACATTTTCTATTATTTGAATTTATGTAAATATTAATATTGCATACCTTTATAGGCAGAGTACATAGGTTTCCTTCACTACATAGTATAAAGCAAAGTCGCTTTCCGCTTCCCATGTATGTATGTATGTATGTATGTTTGCTTATATCTTTCAAACTACACAACGGATTTTGATGCGGTTTTTTTTAATAGATAGAGTGATTCAGGAGGAAGGTTTATATGTATAATAACATGCTACCCGTGCGAAGCCGGGGCGGGTCGCTAGTATAAAAATATATTAACAGCTTCCATACCTGTATTTCAAGCGAGAAACCTTTGACTTTGTTTCTGTAGGCACCACATGGGCTCAAAATGGCCTACCGGAATTACCTAATATCGGTAGTGAAAACCTGCCCTCCGGGCTAGCCGGGAAACTGGACCAGAAGGATGTGGAGCGAGTGCAGAACCAGTCGCTGACGGAGGTCAAGCAGAGATGTGAGAAGAATGGAGGCCCCGATGCTTTTGATAAAGTCCAGGCAAGTTGAAAGTTTATCTACTGTTAATTTGTATTAACACTCACGGCCTAGATTAGTTTCTACTACTTATTAGGATAACACGGGCGTAGCCGCAAGCGGAAGATAGTTTTTAGGGTTCCATACCCAAAGGGTGACAACTTTTCGTGACAACTTTTCGTAAGAATTTTTTCCGTCTAGCCCCCTTCACAACGCGCGATAAGGAACTTCGTTCCAAAAACAGGATAAAATAAATATATAATACAACAAACGTGTTTTTTTTGCCGTTTTTCATAGATAATGGTACGGAACCCTTTGTGCGCGAGTCCGACTTGCACTTGGCCGATTTTTTATATTTTTTAAAATAATGTTTAAAATATATGAGAAAACTACGGCCTCACACTAGGGCCTGTATTGTGTGTAGCCACGATACGGGCTATCTACTTTAGGTAGGTACCCTAAATCAGTGATTTAGTTAAAGAAGAAGTACGACAAGTTGGTACGTACTTCTCGTACCTAGTAGATACGTGAACGTCACGATTTGTTTATGCAGAATGAATAATTCTGTCGGTCGCTAAAATTAGCGTGATAACCGGTTCTACGTGTAAGGTTTCCGACAATGCGTTCATTCGTTTCACTTAAGCCGGCAATAACCTAAGGTCGTGCCACAGTGCATGGGTCCAAAGCTCAAGACAAGTCTTGGTAAACGCGGATTTCAAGATGTCATACCAACCTATACCCAAATCATCTAAGCATGTACTGGCCTCGCAGCTCAGTTGGTAGTAATTCTGCCTTCTGTAGGTTGTGGCGACAACCGGGACAAACATTTGTGCGATGAACATGGATGTTTGTTCTGTGTCTGGGTGTTATATGTATCACACAAAAAATCGATATAAGTTTCTATCTTTATAAATTATATCAGTAATCTGGTTCCCATAGTTCAAGCTTTGCTTAGTTTGGGGCTAGATGGTGATGTTTGAAATGTCAACCAATATTTATTTAGGTCTCTTTGCTAACATGCAGACAGTATGTCAGATGATTTAGTTACTAAAGATTAGAGAAGAAAGAAAAGAGTTCTTTATTCCTAGGGCCCTAAAGTAATATGAAAACAATATTACATTTGAATTTTAGCTAAAATTGCTCTTGCCTAACTTAATTACGTTTCTGCAAACGCAATACCATATTTCGGACATCACGCACACCTAGGTATTCTTATTCTTACCTCTTTAATAATATGTGACTAACGTTCGTACTACCAAAATGCTTCGGAAATTATTCATCTACCATAGAAAACTTGATATTGTCAACTCGTAGGTTTTAAGAATTTATGGTTTTATTCCAAGTAGGTACCTACCTTAGATTCTAATTCCACTTACGTTAATAATGGCTAACTTGCCTAAACATCCGCGCAACAGAAACAGCTTGTTCTTTACTATGTAATTAAATCAAATGTTATCCTTTGTTAGTGAGTTGAGGAAGTTGATCTCTTAAATTATTGGTAAAGTATTAATGGATTTCGTTCTTACGATTGTTCCCGTTTTCCTCTATAGGGGGTTCCCCGAAATAATTATATACTTGTTCTTTATCATTATTAAATCAAATGTTATTTTTTGCTAATGAGTTGAGGAAGTCGATATTTATAAAATAGAAATAACGGACTCTGTTCTGAGAATCTGCGGAGCTACATAATTGAACTTGCGATAGAAGCGGCTGCAGCTGTCAGAATATATTATATTGCTTCAATTGATCAGTTTAAAAATAAAAAAATAGGCTCACGACATGAATACGGCTCACACGTGTATAGTCAGAACTACTTCCAAACATTTGGGAACATGTCCACATTTTGCTATTATTCAATTGATTTGGCCGTGATTCGAACGTCTTATGGCACGAAAGACGAATTTTCTCCACTAGGCCAACATGGCTCTCAATCAGTTATATCATGATTTCCTGTGTGATTATAGAGGTTAATTAGTTGGAGTTTCATTTAATAAGGCCTTCTTGACATACAAAGCCGGTTTGAGTTGATATTTAAAGGAAATAACTCAAGTTAGACCTTCATTAGGCCTTGTGGATTTCCCCCATGGAATGTTACCAGATGTGATGACCAGAATATCTGGGTAAAATTTCAAGAAAATCGGGATTTTAGTAATATTCTCGGAACAAATAAATATTACAAATTAAAAAGTTTTTTTTCACAATTTAATGGTTTGGTCTCTACAACAAAATACACGCGGCATGCACCAAGCGCAATTCGTTCAATCGAATGAGTGAAGTGATAATATAAACAGCATAATTTTAAATTTGTTTGAACTATTTGTATTTTGCTGGGATTCATATGACCATCTGGCAACCCAGCCCCCATATTACCGCTGAAATGGGCTAAAATGGGCTAAAATGGGCTGACAAAATGCCATAACACCTTGTCGTATCATTAGAGACAGACATCAATTGGTAAAGGGTAGGTATCTCAGCGTCCCACAAAAGTAACAATTGGGACCCAAATTAGGTACCTACGTAACTTGACATTTGAATGTCACTTTGCCAAAAGGGCATTGACGTGTTAACATGCTGTCTTGCTCTCCGAGGTTGTACCTTAAGGCGCTCCCAGTCGACGATTGTTTTTGTTCGAAACGAAAAAAGAAATACTTCTGAACAAGCCACATCTCCTATTTTATAATGTATAGTATATGTGAATAAAGATGTACCCATCTTTAATCACTTCGATAAATAATCCTACCGACCGCTGCAATGACGACAAACACACGTCGGCGAGTGGTCCACCTTAGCTTTTCGAATTAATTAATGATATAAATTAATAATTACTTATCAAAAATCTATTCTAAGTTCCTCAGTTGGTAGAAATTAAACTATTAGTGGACTGTATAGTTGGTTCGTTTATTGAAGTAAGAAACGCGCGCCTATGTGGGTCCGTGGTTTTGAATGGTCTGTGTGTCGGCGCAGCTCGGTGTCGAGGCGGCTTCTTCCTCCCCCGATCCCCGCTCGCCGCTGTCCTGTACAGTAGTGGCGGGCGATGCAACGATTTGTCTCCGACATACTCCCCGGGTTGAAGTAGGCTGGAGATAGGTAGGCAGATTCAACAGACAGAATCTGGAAGGGGACAAATGTTATTAAAGGCCCTTCGAATGATGGTTCCTCCCTTGACCTTTAAGTCGGCGACTCGAGCGACTTGATCCCGCATTCCTGGGTAAACGGCTACACAGCGTCCCAAGGCCCAACGAAGCGGGGGTAGCGCTTTGTCCTTTATAAGGACTAAAGATCCTAATTTCAGCTCGCTTGTCGTAGTAGGCCACTTCGTCTTCTGTTGTAGGGTGGTGACATACTCGTTGGAAAAGCGTTTCCAAAAATGTTGTCTAACGAACTCGATTCGGTTGTGTCTTTCCAAGCTTGTTATGTTGACCATCAACTGTGGATAAGGAACAGACACAAGTGATCGCCCTATAAGGAAGTGAGCAGGTGTAAGAGGAGTGAAATCGGAAGGGTCGGAATTTAAGGCAGTAATAGGACGTGAATTAAGAACGGCTTCAATTTGAGTCAGACATGTATGCATTTCTTCATAAGTGAAATGAGTAAGTTGGAGAAGCCTTCGAAGATGATGTTTAGTAGAACGAACGGCGGACTCAGCCATGCCATTAAAATGAGGAGTATAGCTAGGGATGAAGAGGAAGTTAATACCTTCTTGGGCGACTTCGGAACTAATTTGGCTATTGGAGTCTTGTAAGAAGCGATGTAACTCGTTGGATGTACCTACAAAATTAGTACCGTTATCAGAGGTGATACTTTGAGGCTTCCCTCGACGAGCCATAAACCGGTTTAAAGCGGCCATGTATCCTTCTTTAGTGAGGTCTGTAACGAGCTCCAGGTGCAAGGCTTTAGTAGCCAAACAGACAAAAATGCACAAGTAAGATTTAATTAGTTGGCAACCTCGACCTTTACGATTGGCTATCATAACTGGCCCTGCATAGTCCACTGAACAATGTAAGAAAGGGAATTCCAGTGTAGATCTGGATTCGGGTAATTGCCCCATTATGGGCTGAACATTATTGGCTTTAAATCTGAAACACTTTATGCAGCTTCTAGAAATAGATTTAGACAGATTCCTGCCTCCTAAGGGCCAATAAGTTTGGCGAATATTGGACAACAATAACTGTGGTCCAGCATGTAAAAGCTTAATGTGATGCATGTGAAATATTATTTTAGTTATGTGATGTTTACTACATAGCAATATAGGATGCTTTATGTCGTAGCTATACGAAGAATTCTCAAGTCTGCCACCAACTCTCAAGATATCATTGGGATCTAGAAAAGGGGTCAATGATATTAATCTATTTTTCTTTGGCAAAGAGTGACCTGATTTTAAGATATTATATTCATCAGGAAACATATCCAATTGGGCAGTATGTATTATGAAATCATATGATTTTCTTAATTCTTCACAAGAAAGATGACCTGTGTATTTTTTATTTTTACTATGACAATTGTAAATAAACCTTTGTACATAAGCTGTAACTCTTTGTAAATGTGTAAATTTTGAATATTTAGTTAAAAGATTTGTAAATATTTTGCTGTCATCGTTCTTGCATAGGTTATTATTTAAAACAAGACAAGAATTGAGATCCGGTAGGTCATGTTTCTGGGATTCATTAGGCATTTGAGGCCAGCAATGCTCTGATTCAAGTAAGAAAGACGGGCCTGACCACCACAACGAGGCGTCGCTGATAATATCAGCCTTCACCCCGCGAGAAACAAGATCTGCCGGGTTCTCCTTGGACGGCACGTAGCTCCACGTGTGACTGCTGGTGCTTTCTTGAATTTCATTAACACGGTTTCTCACAAAATTATTAAGTTGGTTCGAAGGGGTGGATAACCATCCTAACACGATCGTGGAATCACACCAGAACCGACACATGTCAATGTTCAATGAAAGTGAACTTTGTACCTTAGTACACAGTCTTGCACCTAATAAGGCCCCACACAATTCAAGACGTGGGATAGTTGTTGGTTTAATGGGAGCAACTTTGTTTTTTGAAATTAAGAGCTGAACATTAACGACCCCTGAGCTACACACAGACCGGATGTAGACGCATGCACCATACGCACTTTTCGAAGCATCTGTGAATACATGGATTTCGACTCTAATACAAAAGTCACTAAGAACCCACCGAGGAATCTGTAACTCATTAAGACAGGGTAATGTGTTAGCAAATGAAGACCAAAGATGTAAAATCTCTGACGAAACTTCTTCGTCCCAAGAGCTTTTATTGACCCACAATTTCTGCATAATCCACTTCGCTTCGACAACGCATGGACCTACAAGCCCTAATGGGTCGAATATTTGACTGATAACAGAAAGAATGTGACGCTTTGTTACCTTCTCATGAAGCTCAATGTTAATTGAGAAAGATAAGGTATCTGATTGACAAAGCCAATATAAGCCTAACGTTTTTGAAGATGCGATTGTATTGTTTTCTGATAGATCTAATGTAGTGTTCGAATCTAACTTGACGCCTGAAAATAGCTCTTGAAGAACTGTTGAACTATTGGATTTCCATTTTCGAATGTTTAATTTAGCTGAATCTAAAGTAGCAATAACTCCCCTACACAGATTTATAGTATCGTTTACACTGGACGAACCGCTTAAAAGGTCATCACAATAAAAGTCACGTGATATACTGTACTTAACATTATCATCTGTGGTCGTGGATGCCAAACTCACCAAACATTTTGTCGCAAGAAATGGCGCTGATGCCGTTCCCTGACAAACAGTATTAAGAGTGTAGGTTTTTAAGCGATGAGATGAGTCATACCTAAATACTATTTGTTGCAGCGAACGTTGATTAGGAATTACCTCTATAGACCTATACATCTTTTCAACATCTGCGGAAACTACGTACCTATGCTGACGGAATCTGAGGAGGATCGATAAAATGTCGTCTTGAACAGTAGGACCGACCATCTGAATGTCATTAAACGAAATTCTTGAAGTGGTGACGGCTGAAGCGTCAAAGACAGTACGCAACTTTGTCGTTGTACTCGACTCCCGAAGTACGCCATGATGAGGTAGGTAATAGTTTACGCTATCATCACTGTATGGAAAAAGGGTTTTGTTTTCAGTCATGTGACCTAGCTTCTCGTATTCTCTCATAAAATCTAAGTATTTTTCCTTAAACGCTGGTTCGCGTATAAATTTTCGCTCGAGCGAAAAGAAGCGACGTTTAGCCATTTCAAAAGAATCGCCCAGGACGTGAGGTTCTTGCCGGAGAGGAATCGTGACTACAAAGCGACCATCGTCATTACGAATAGTGTTAAGAGAGAAGTTCTCTTCACATGCACGTTCCTCTACAGAGAGAGAATGCTTTGGAGAAACACTATCTATTTCCCAAAAACGAGTAAGGTCAAAATCGAATTGACCTTGAGTAAAAAGACATTGACCAAATGTACCTTTAGGGTTTAGGACGTGACCAGTGACAATCCATCCTAAATCTGAGCTACGTAACTCAGGTAAATTTTTGCCTAAGCTAATCTTTTGACTACCTAAGACATCCCAAAAAGTATCTGCCCCGATAAGAAGATCGACCTTTGAAGGAATGTTATAAGAGGGGTCAGATAAACATAAGCCTGGTGGGATTTTTATGTGTTTTGTGTCTATATATGTTATTGGTACAGCTGAGGTGACATTAGTGAATACGTGACAATCAATGGTAGTCCTATAGTCAGAACTTAACGACTCGATTGTGAGATTGCAAGACTGTGTACTATTGGATACATGATTATTAAAACCTGACACTATGGAGCTCACGTTCCGCCTCGGCAAACCCAGCTTACTGCAGAAAGCGTCGGACACGATGTTTATACCACTACCGTTGTCCAAGATCGCCCTGGCAGTGTGTTTGTTGCCCTTGGTGTCGACTACTCTCACCAACGCTGTGGAAAGGAAAACACGGGTCGGAGTAGTTACCTGTATTTTATCAGTTGTCAGAACCAAGCCTTCTGACAACGAAGAAGAAGGATCACGAGAAGCAGAAAGAGAATCAGATTTTTCTACGTGCAAAAGAGTGTTATGCTTTTCTTTGCAATATTTGCAATGTGACAAAAAACATTTCTTAGCTGAATGACCAAAACGCAAGCAGTTCCAGCACACGTTGTACTCTTTTGCTTTATTAATCCGAGACTCAAGTGGAAGACTTCTAAATGATTCACAGGTAAACAACTGATGTGACTCATCATTACACAAAGGACACGATCTACGTTTATAAGGTTTCTGAATGTTATTATTATTATTATTGCTACTATTTACCATTAAACTTTTTACTTTTAAAGATTCTGCTTTTATTTTAGTATTTTTATTTTCTTCTAAAGTTTCCAATAAGTCAGCTCTGTTATTCAAAAATGATATGAATTGTTCAAGGGTTGGGGATGAAGACAAGGTATTCCTATACTCTTCCCATTTACGACCCGTGACACTGTCAAGTTTAGTGGACATCATGTAAATGATTAGTGTGTCCCAGTACTGAGTGGGTTCTTTTAATGATGTGAGAGCCCTAATATTTTTATTAGTCACATCGATAAGATATCGAATCGCCTTACATGATTCTGTGCGGATATGATCTACACTGAACAAGGCCTGTACGTGGTTATTCACTAGTAAGCGACTATTATCGAATCTCTCACACAGTAATTCCCAAGCAATTTTATAATTGGTACTTTTAAAATCAATGTTTTTGATAATCAGAGCGGCGTTTCCCTGAAGAGAAGCCCGAAGATAGTGGAATTTATTAATGTTATCTATGCAATCACTATTATGTATCAGAGAAAGAAATGTGTCTTTAAATTCAAGCCAGTTTTGATAGCCACCATTGAAATGAGGTAAATCAATTTTAGGTAGCCGAACTAAGTTTCTCACTTGCCCACCTGATTCGGCATCGCTGAAGTTCATCACAGACCCAGCTTGAGTCCGTCCTCCAGCAGCGAGCAAGCTTTTTGCTATGGCTACAAGCGGGTAGTAGTCGTTGTCAAACTGTTCACGCTCCATGGATACTTCATCGGTTTGTGGCTCGTCAGAAAGAATTTCAATCTCCGTCTGAAACGTATCGAATTCTTCGCATAAGGGCTCAAATTTTCGTAAGCGACACTCTAAGTCGATTATTTGCAGTTCTGTTAAAGATTTTAATGTTTTAATTGTTTTTAGGTGATTGCTAAATATTGTAATTTTAGATTTTATTGCAGAGCGTTTTTTAACTAAAGTTTTAAATTCGGCCATGATAACTGAATGAGTTTGCAAGCGCGATAAGAGTAACAGCTGATTTAAAAGAATGTACCTACGTAAGTATAACAAAGTGCAATGACTCCTTGCACAATGCACCGTAATAAAGATAAAAAAGGCACTGGATAGATACCTAGACAGATAAGCTAAACAGCTGTGTGGAAGCAGCAATTGCAGTAAACAAGATCATTCATAAAGTAGGCATTTATCGCTCGAGTTTTATGACCGCAATATAATCACAAAAGCTAGTTTAAAATTTTGTCAATGAAGCAAATAGCTATGAATGGCGAGTAAAAAGTAATGATTGTAAGCTTATGAAGAAAGATTTTATGCACGACTCAAGTAGAAGCAATAAATATAAAATTAAAATGGATTGAAATAGGAAGAATAAATATTTGACAAATTAAGAGAAGAGGGAATAAGAGGAATAAATAGGAACGAACTCACAAGATGTCTTATCCGTAATCCACAGTAACGCAGCGGTTTGTTCGTCCTTCAAATGTCCTTGGGTGACCTCTTCGAAAGTCGTTGCGTAGATGCGCACACGACGTGTCAAAATTTATTAGTCCACTCCAAGTAGGCTTCAAGACGTCCTTATTTCTTAAAACGGTGACGAAGGACCATATGTTGGGGTTCCTCAGTTGGTAGAAATTAAACTATTAGTGGACTGTATAGTTGGTTCGTTTATTGAAGTAAGAAACGCGCGCCTATGTGGGTCCGTGGTTTTGAATGGTCTGTGTGTCGGCGCAGCTCGGTGTCGAGGCGGCTTCTTCCTCCCCCGATCCCCGCTCGCCGCTGTCCTGTACAGTAGTGGCGGGCGATGCAACGATTTGTCTCCGACAATATCAGTAATCTGGTTCCCATAGTTCAAGCTTTGCTTAGTTTGGGGCTAGATGGTGATGTTTGAAATGTCAACCAATATTTATTTAGGTCTCTTTGCTAACATGCAGACAGTATGTCAGATGATTTAGTTACTAAAGATTAGAGAAGAAAGAAAAGAGTTCTTTATTCCTAGGGCCCTAAAGTAATATGAAAACAATATTACATTTGAATTTTAGCTAAAATTGCTCTTGCCTAACTTAATTACGTTTCTGCAAACGCAATACCATATTTCGGACATCACGCACACCTAGGTATTCTTATTCTTACCTCTTTAATAATATGTGACTAACGTTCGTACTACCAAAATGCTTCGGAAATTATTCATCTACCATAGAAAACTTGATATTGTCAACTCGTAGGTTTTAAGAATTTATGGTTTTATTCCAAGTAGGTACCTACCTTAGATTCTAATTCCACTTACGTTAATAATGGCTAACTTGCCTAAACATCCGCGCAACAGAAACAGCTTGTTCTTTACTATGTAATTAAATCAAATGTTATCCTTTGTTAGTGAGTTGAGGAAGTTGATCTCTTAAATTATTGGTAAAGTATTAATGGATTTCGTTCTTACGATTGTTCCCGTTTTCCTCTATAGGGGGTTCCCCGAAATAATTATATACTTGTTCTTTATCATTATTAAATCAAATGTTATTTTTTGCTAATGAGTTGAGGAAGTCGATATTTATAAAATAGAAATAACGGACTCTGTTCTGAGAATCTGCGGAGCTACATAATTGAACTTGCGATAGAAGCGGCTGCAGCTGTCAGAATATATTATATTGCTTCAATTGATCAGTTTAAAAATAAAAAAATAGGCTCACGACATGAATACGGCTCACACGTGTATAGTCAGAACTACTTCCAAACATTTGGGAACATGTCCACATTTTGCTATTATTCAATTGATTTGGCCGTGATTCGAACGTCTTATGGCACGAAAGACGAATTTTCTCCACTAGGCCAACATGGCTCTCAATCAGTTATATCATGATTTCCTGTGTGATTATAGAGGTTAATTAGTTGGAGTTTCATTTAATAAGGCCTTCTTGACATACAAAGCCGGTTTGAGTTGATATTTAAAGGAAATAACTCAAGTTAGACCTTCATTAGGCCTTGTGGATTTCCCCCATGGAATGTTACCAGATGTGATGACCAGAATATCTGGGTAAAATTTCAAGAAAATCGGGATTTTAGTAATATTCTCGGAACAAATAAATATTACAAATTAAAAAGTTTTTTTTCACAATTTAATGGTTTGGTCTCTACAACAAAATACACGCGGCATGCACCAAGCGCAATTCGTTCAATCGAATGAGTGAAGTGATAATATAAACAGCATAATTTTAAATTTGTTTGAACTATTTGTATTTTGCTGGGATTCATATGACCATCTGGCAACCCAGCCCCCATATTACCGCTGAAATGGGCTAAAATGGGCTAAAATGGGCTGACAAAATGCCATAACACCTTGTCGTATCATTAGAGACAGACATCAATTGGTAAAGGGTAGGTATCTCAGCGTCCCACAAAAGTAACAATTGGGACCCAAATTAGGTACCTACGTAACTTGACATTTGAATGTCACTTTGCCAAAAGGGCATTGACGTGTTAACATGCTGTCTTGCTCTCCGAGGTTGTACCTTAAGGCGCTCCCAGTCGACGATTGTTTTTGTTCGAAACGAAAAAAGAAATACTTCTGAACAAGCCACATCTCCTATTTTATAATGTATAGTATATGTGAATAAAGATGTACCCATCTTTAATCACTTCGATAAATAATCCTACCGACCGCTGCAATGACGACAAACACACGTCGGCGAGTGGTCCACCTTAGCTTTTCGAATTAATTAATGATATAAATTAATAATTACTTATCAAAAATCTATTCTAATAGAAATCTAGATCTACATATTACCTATCTTTAACAATAAATCACAAGTTGATTTTAATAGTAGGTATATAAAATATTTCGATCATAAATTCTAAAACGTATCATTTTGAAATAATATCTTTATCGTGAAAAGTTTAGTAGTAGGTAGTTAAGTAGGAAAAGTCTAGGTAGGAACCTGAAGTAATATACTTATAAAAATAGGAGATGTGGCTTGTTCAGAAGTATTTCTTTTTTCGTTTCGAAAAATAGCAATCGTCGACTGGGAGCCCCTTAAGCTGGTTTTCATATTTATTATCATTCTTAAGAAATCTTCACATAAATAGCTTTTAGTGTTTGTTTTGTACATATAACAATTGGGAAAACAGGTCTAGGTAATTTGTTTTAAAGATAGAACCGTAAAAAAATTAGGTACTTATTTTGTCTGATGACGTCATGTTCCGTGGAACAAATGGGACCCACTCCACCATTATGTCATGATGACAAGAATACAATGTGAAGTTCTAAAATTAGCATACAAATAAAAAAACCGGCCAAGTGCGAGTCGGACTCGCGCACGAAGGGTTCCGTATCTTTAAATAACTGCAAAAAAATCACGTTTTTTTTATGGGAGCCCCACTTAAATATTCATTTTATTCTGTTGTTAGTAGGTATTTGTTGTTATAGCGGCAACAGAAATACATCTGTGAAAATTTCAAATCTCAAGATATCACGGTTCATGAGATGCAGCCTTGTGACAGACAGACAGACGGACAAACAGGCAGCAAAGTCTTAGTAATAATACGGTCCCGTTTTTACCATTTGGGTACGGAACCATAAAAAGGAAGGAACAATATAAATGTGTATGTAACGGCTGGATCGATTGGAACATGTCATTGCTAAAAGTTCACTGACACTTAAAGTGCACCGAAGACGATCCATTGCAATTGCTAAAAGTACCTACGGTAATTGGAAAAGCGATTGATGGACCTTTAATCGATGTCACAATGTCGGCTTCTCATTCTTTCATTCTCGCTCCTCATTATTATTATGTGTTCTGTTTTTTTTTGCGAGCGATTTACAAAATGACTGAGAATGGCTTAGTGAAACTATCAATTGGCTGCATCAATGGCTATCAATAATCTTCAATCAAGTAGCTGCAACTGGAAATCGCTTTTATTTACTCCGTTAACGATCGAATTGATCGCATGAATGTGCATAAAACACATAGGCACTCTACCTGATTGCACATTGCAATTTGCAGGTACTATAACCAATCGCAAAGATTTCAATAGGTAGTACTACCGGAGGAATATAAACAAGGACCTCTAGTTAACGGATGTTCCCTCACTTTACTGCCTGTTTTTGTGCAGCTTATGCTGAGACAGGGTCCTTTTGGACCCACGCTACAGTTATAATCACATCTACTTACTTATCTTACAGATCCATTAGAGGACGAATAAATGATCTTTGTTTATTTCGTTTTCAACCTATATTAACTTACTTTTTCGCAATAATACATAACATTGCAATTCATCAATTTTACCAAGAATGCTGCATAAGGTTTTTTATTGCGTTATTGACATGTACACGACCCAATAATAAGTTTAATAATTGAGTGTTTACGTTTATTTTTCATTTTTTTATTCATTAAAATACAAACAAACTAACGTAATGGCACCAATCTTGGACGCTTTATGGATCAAATTCTGATCATTTTGGCTGTTTCTCTTTATGTATTGGACATTATTATGAATAGCACGGAATTAGTTTAGGTCCTAAATTTTTTTTATATCATTATGTTTAAAAAATATTGGTTAAATGTTTAAAAAATATTGGTTAAATAATAAACAAATTAAATATGATCAAAATAAAAAGGTGCTTTTTTGATCCAGTAATGGACGAGCAAAATCTAGTAATGGACACGCAATGATGTACATGATCCAGTTATGGACCACCAGTTATAGACAACCAATATTTTGATATGAAGCTTGATTCTAAAGTATATCCTACCTAAGGGCGACAGATTTACATAATAATTAATTAAATTAATCTGGGGGCACGGTAGTGCCCCCGGCAAGTCAAGCAATAAAGCGGCACGGCTGTACTATGCTTTTCTCGAATCAATTCAGGCCATTTTTGACCTCCTATAACTTCGTTGTGGATAAAACTAGAAGCCTGAATTTTCAGTAACCAAGCAGGCATTATATAAACACGGCATATTTCAAATTTCATTCAATTTGAACCAGTATTCTTAAACTAATCAAAGTTTCTTATTTTATCACTCACTGACTGACTGACTGACCGATAATCAAAAGTTTAAGGCACTTCTAGCAGACATAGAAGCTTCAAATTTGGAATACAATTAATGTTTAGTGTATGAATCCTAAAAAAAAACGGCCAAGTGCGAGTCGGACTCGCGCACGAAGAGTTCCGTACCATTATCTATAAATCACGTTTGTTGTAGAGCCTCACTTAAATATTTGTTTTATTCTGTTTTAAGTATTTGTTGTTATAGCGGCAACAAAAATACATCTGTGAAAATTTCAACTGTCTAGCTGTCATGGTTCATGAGCCCTGACAGACGGACAGACGACTTCGACTTCGACTTAAAATTTAAATCGGTTGTGCCATTCTTGAGTTTATAAATCTGATTCTGATTATCATTTTCATTGAGCTCCATTATGCAGTTCACCCGGGTTCGGTCTTACACACGTTATCAGCTTTGCGTTTTTTGTATGTCTGAATCATACGTCAGTTAATTATGTGTTTCAATAGGATAGTTTTATGTTATGCGGGGAAATTCAAATTTCGTGACAGCAGTTGCCACTTTTACTTAATTATTGCCGGTTTTTACGGCGTTTTCCATTTATTCTTTGCTAGTGCCATTTCTGCAAACGTCGTAGTTAGACAATAGAAAAATGTAAGTTTCTATATTTTGTCCATTACTGGAAAATGAGAAAATACAAGATCCAGTAATAAAAATCTTCTCTCACACGTAAATTTTCGAACTTAGAATATAATCTAACACACTGAACATACCGTAAACTCACCTACAATACCATGTAATAACGTATTTTTCATATGAGCATATCAATTACGAGCAAATTCAAACATACCTACTTTCTTAACGATTAATGCAATAAAAACTGATTTTTAAAGATGGCCCCCGCCCGAATTTCTTGTTTTCTTCACCATTTGCAAACAAAAAGGCCGAATGAAATGAAAATTCGTATTATGAAAGTCAGATAATTGTAGTTTAGGATCAAATTGTTAATAACGCGCGAAAAACTAGTTATTAAACTTATTCATGTCATTCGTTTGTCTTTCTTTGCATCATTGGGTCTCAGTCCAACACTGGTGCCTCTACGCTAGGTAGAAACGGTTGGGCTGATTATAACCGGTAGATCCTACAGATATTATAAATTCGAAGGCTTGTGAAGATGTACCTATGTTCGTGTCCGTTTTATATTTATTACGTATGTTTCTAGTGAATAACATAAAGACGACGTTTTACTCCATAAATCGCGCCGCGGACGGAATCCACCTAGTGTCTTTATAATAGTGCCTCACGGAACACACGCGGCGACCACATAACTTCGGACTGCAGTTTTCATATATTTTACTCGTATGTTAAATAAACTCGCCACACACTGAGTCGCCGCTGCTCGTTTCCTGTGGCCGCTACCGAATACATTGTAATAGCATACACAATACACATTACACTTATGTGGCTGTCGCGCGCTTCGCCTACTTTTGTAGTTATTTTTAGCTTCGGTGGCGGTGTTTGTGGCTGTTGTGTGGCCCGTGTGCGCCTACACTTAGCTCTCATTATGGTCGTTGTTTACATGAACCGCGTATAACGGTTTGGTGAACTTTGAACTAATTGCCGTATCCTTATTTCGTATATTTATTAATCACACGCTGATAATCAAATCTGAACAATCGCTGTTCAAATTGTTTTTAGGGCCTTTGACCATTACTAATAATAAATAATAAAACAAATAATAGATGGCGCACTTTGGACAGAAAGAGACGGAAGTAGGCACTCCACAGATTACGTACTTACGATCTTCGTGTTTCGACTTACGACCTTAGTAATGTAATTACTAATTAGGGTTCCGTACCCAAATGGTAAAAATGGGACTCTATTACTAAGACTGCTGTCCGTCTCTTTGTTACAAGGCTGTATCTCATGAACCGTGATAGCTAGACAGTTTGAATTTTCACAGTTGATGTATTTCTGTTGCCGCTATAATAATAAAAAAACAAAGTAAAATAAATATTTAAGTATTACTTATCCCATACAACAAACGTGATTTTTTTGCCGTTTTTTTATAGATAATGGTACGGAATCGATCGTGTGCGAGTCCGACTCGCACTTGGCCGGTTTTTATTTTTAATCTGTTGATTGTTAATGATATTCACAATGCCATCTACACTGCTATTATAAAGAAGTTGTTGTTAAGTTGAGTCATCTAAGTACATGTTTTGGCGTCCTTTAATTGGAAAAACGCATAGATTTCAGTAAAATGTTTTTAATTAAGTACTTATAGTAAGTGATTTTTCTGTAGATGTGTAGATTTAAAAGAAGTGGTATTTTTTTTAAATTTTTGTCTGTAATGTTTATAACTAACTGTAACTAGACCAATTTTGAAAATTATTTCACCTATCAAAAACGACATTATCAGCGAGGCCATATTTTATTTAGAAATATTAGACATCCCCACTAAATTTGCAATAATGTAACCTAGATATCAAAAAATTGCCTATAATGTTCTTTAGTACACAGGGACGGACAGACAGCTATTACGTTTCGGAAATTTTCGCACGAACGCGCGTGGAAATGATATAACTAACTACTCGTAGGAAAAAAACCTTGAATAAACCTGTATTATACTACCTTTGTCTTGTCCTGTGTAGTCAAAACTGATAGCAGATTTTTTGCACACCAGCGCCATCTAAGTATACCAAAATCAACCCTTTTGTTTTTTTTATACTTATTTTTGGGAATGTTTTTCGGATTAT
Organism: Hydriomena furcata; assembly: GCA_912999785.1. Taxonomy (NCBI): domain Eukaryota; kingdom Metazoa; phylum Arthropoda; class Insecta; order Lepidoptera; family Geometridae; genus Hydriomena; species Hydriomena furcata. Next base: position 12,700,246 of record OU538825.1, on the reverse strand, counting down.
AAACCACCCTATGTTTTATTCGAGTATTATATACGTCTATAGCAAATTTCATCTGAATCCGTTCTGTCGTTTAGGCCTGATTGATTTTCAAACATACAGACATCCTCACAAACTTTCGCATTTATAATATTACTAGCTTCCGCCAGCAGCTTCGCCCGCGTGGTACCTGGATTAAAAGTAGCCTTTGTGTTATTCTGATGTATAAGCTATATTACTGTAAAGTTTCATCTAAATCCGTTCAATAGTTTTTGCGTGAAAGAGTAACAAACACACAACCACTCACAAACTTTCGCATTTATAATATTAGTAGGATTAGGATATTAGGATTCAGTACGAAGCATCCCACAATCGAGTTTTTATACGAAACTTCCTAATAAAGTTCGCCGGTGTGCGTCTCTTTGACTATAATAACTTGAAGGGGCCCTTCAAGTTATTATCAACTTGTATAAAATTTACATGTATTGTTATACCGAACACACACGCTAAGCGTTTTGTGGAATGACATTGAATCCCTTGAACTATCCAATAAAATAAAGCTATCGTTTGATCAATAGTATATTTTATGGAGGGCCTGTTTCATCGTCAAGGGAATATTAAGTGTATATTTGAAAGATACTCGTAGATGTATGCGGATACCTACCAAGAAAGCATGGAATAAAACTGCTTTTCATCTGTAGTAACTGTCTTGACAATAGAAAATAAAGTGAGGTATTTGTACAAAATGATTTCAATCCAGAAAACTAGAACTTAGAGTATAGTTTTTTTTAATAGGTGAGCTCTCTTCTAGTCAAGTACCACAATACTCATACCTATTTCTACTAAGTAGCTTTGTCCGGTGAAATTGAGCACGAGTCTTAATTTAAGTATCTGGGCCATTGAGTCATTGAGACTCAAAGATAATGTAGATGTAGAAAGAAAGCATAGTAGGACATTATCAGTCTGAGCCAATAGCCAATATGCTGGCGTAAGATTTCAAAACAAGTCTGTTTCGCAATAGAACAGCATTTCTGATGCGCCAATTCGGTACAGTCAACGAGTGCGACTCATAACTGGCAGGCTGGACTGGATGTGGACTGCATCTAATGATAAACATACATGATAAAAATAAAATGAAATAGGACCACGACGACCACGAAAAAATATTCAGTCTCTCCAGTCTCTCTTGTATCTCCAGTCGTTCTGATCGTCGAAGATGTCTGCGTAGTCAGAGGCACGTTCAAATATTGAATACATTTGGCACATGCCCACATTTTGCAGTGGTTATATATTTGAATTAATATCTGTATGCCGCATGACAGTCCAGTAGTCCAGTCTTAGGTCGCGTTCTGTGTAGTCGTGACCTACTAGGTAGTTGCTGCTTAGCAGCATGACTATCCGCTTGTTTACTTGTATTATAAAAATAATTGGCCAACCACGTTGTAACATCACACGCTAAACATTATCATAGAATACTTACCTACTAATTAGTAAGATAGCTGTGGCGTCAAAGATTAGATACGCTACTGAACTTTGAACCTATGTTTGTGTACGAGAATAAATCAAGAATACAAGTGAGATTTCAATTGCATGTTGTTTAAAGGAATCTATTTATGTTGGTCGTAGACGTAGACCATGGTATATCAAACTAGTACCTCAAAAAATAACTAAGATGTTTTCGTAGCTGGTTTATCCTCAGCAGGCTGGTTTTACAGCCGTGTTGGCTGAGTGGGAGGTACCTCGACTTTCATTTAGAAGGCCGTGGGTTCCAATGCCGGCGTGCATCAATGGATTTTTCTGTTCGAAAAATGTATGTATATGCGCATCGAAACACGTGCTTAAAACGGTGAAGGAAAACATCGTGAGGAAACCTGTTAGAATTCTTGTAAGCGGCGATGGGCTTGCAACCTGTCACGTATGGAATGCTTACTACTGCAAAATGTGGGCATGTGCCAAATATAATGTTTGGACGTGCCTCGGATTAGACACTAGACATATTCAAAAGATCTAAGTGCCTGGAGATCTGAGAGGAGGTCTACCGTACTTGGGGGATGACAGTCGTAATCCTATTTATTTATCCTCACAGTCTCCCTAAAAATAGAAAATACTCAACCTGCTGGCTTACTGCGTAAAAATCGATCTTCATCCGCTGATTTTCATTGCTTTTGCAAGCTTTAGATTTCGAATTTAGAGAATACTAGCTGCTTGCCCCGGCTTCGCACAGGTACCTGGATAAAAAGTAGGCTATGTGTTATTCTGATTTATAAGTCATTTAAATCCGTTCAGTAGTTTTTGCGTGAAAGATTAACAAACACATACGACAAACAAAAACCACTCACATACTTTCGCATTTATAATATTAGCAGGACTGTATTCCTAGATCCTATAATTTTTACTAAGGACAAAATTTCGATCGATGTCCAGAGCTTTGGCACTAAAAAAACAGATGAAGATCGGTTTTATATGCAAAAAGCCTGATGTATAGATACTTTCAATACGAGTACATCATTATTATAATTGTATCATATCATTAAATGTGTCGTGAATTAATCAACATCGGTGTTCACTATCTTATCTAAATCTGTTCAATGTAATTTTCGTAAATTGAGGACAAATCTTTCTAAAATTTCTTTATCAAATATATTAATTTACGATAAAGTTTATCTAAAATTTAATTCTTCTTCAGCTGACGGCTTATCATTGCCTGTATAATTGCATTATAGCTGTTTTTGACGGTAGATGACTATTAAGATTGATAGTGTACATAAATACACAGGCAAAAGCTGCTCAAAAATAGAAAAATTCGGAAAAAAGTGCTTTTTTCTGTGGGATTATTGTTTAGACGTCTGACGGGTCAGCTAGTACGCTCTATAAAAATCTCACTAGCTGACCCGTGCCCGCTTCGCTGTGCGTAAGACATTTCTAATACCATCGTTGACTTTTTTGTAGACGTTTTTAAGGTGTACAATACTGTAGTACATTATTTTGATATATCTCGTGGGGTTCAGCCAGCATTTGCAATGTAAGCGCAAAAAAATGTGTTTATTTACGACATCACATTAGAAACCTCTAAAATCATCAGTGTTTCTCTACTATATTATGCATGTATTATACATATAAACCTTCCTCTTGAATCACTCTATTTATTAAAAAAACCGCATCAAAATCCGTTGTGTAGTTTTAAAGATATAAGCAAACATACATACATACATACATCATATTACATACAGACGCGGGAAGCGGAAAGCGACTTTGCTTTATACTATGTAGTGATGAAGGCGGGAACTTGTAGTGATATGTATTGTGTATGATACGGTGACTGACACGAAGCGCTACCAAGCTTTACGCACACATTAATGTGCCATGAGCATCTATACACACAATTGAGACTAACCCATCTAGCCTTCGTGAGATAGATCAAAGGTAATTAATTATCTATTTTACAAGGCAAACTTGTTCTTGTTTCAGAATTCATCGCAAGTGCTGGTACAGTGCGTGTCGGACCTCGTGAACGCGACTCAGCTGACGCAGGAGATTGAGGAAGCGAAACCCAACGGCAATGTCGACGAGGTGTTCAAGAAGTGAGTGTTTTAGATTGTTTATAAAACGTTATTTCTCTATTTTCGTATGTATCGGCATTTCATTTTGTACATCCTAATAATATTATTGATGCGAACGTTCGTGATAAGGCTGCTACGTTTGTTCCCTAATCAAAAATAAACGACAAAATGGGTTAAGTTGAAATTTGCTGTAGATGTAGATATAATGCCCGAATAAATAATAGACTACTTTAAAATATGAAAAACATCCCCAAAACGATAACAAACGCTAAAGGGATGATTTCTGTATAGAGGGCGCTGGTGTGCAATAAATCTGACATCACAGACTAAAAACATTCAGTTGGAACCCTAAAAAGACCAGGTACCTACTCTAAACCAACGAGCATGCACGAGGAATGTTACGAGAGTGAACAAAGCTAAAGAAGTACGGCAGGATTGTAACAAGTGGAAAGCCGTGGTCTCTAACCTACCCCGCTGGAAAACAGGCGTGATTTTATGTATGTACTATCCGACCCGTGACAGACGTTGTCCTGTCAATTTTCAAAATTCGAATAGCAAAGACTGAATGTTTTTAGTCTGTGATGTCAAATTTGTTGCACACCAGCGTCATCTATACCAAAATCATCACTTTTGCGTTTTTTTATCATTTTCGGGATGTTTTTCATATTTTAAAACAAGTCTATGTTTTATTCGGGTATTATATCTACATCTACAGCAAATTTCAACTTAATCCGTTTTGTCGTTTAGGCCTGATTGAGGAACAAACATACATACAAACTCGCAAACTTTCACATTTATAATATTACTAGCAAACCCGTAACAGACATTGTCCTGTCTAAATTTAGATAGTCGCATAGAGTAACACACTTTGCTATGACGACTGATGTCAACACGTATGTCAGATTTATTGCACACCAGCGCCATCTGTACTAAAATCATCCCTATTGCGGTTTTTTATCATTTTGGGGATATTTTTAATATATTATATCTACGGCATTATATCTACATCTACAGCAAATTTCAACTGAATCCGTTTAGTCGTTTAATCTAGATTGAGGAACAAACATACATGCAAACTCGCAAACTTTCACATTTATAATATTATTAGGATACTTAATTCCATGTGTTTATATCGTTTAATTTCAGGTACTGCGCAAAGAAGCCACAATTCGAAGGCTGTTTCAAGAACTACACGGAGACGGCCAAGGTATGTCTCGCAGTGGAAGAGCAGAAGCATGTGAAGACACTCTACAACGTGTCCGAGCAGCTGGCCGAGTTCATTTGCTTCAAGGAAGGCGACAGGATCGCTTGTGAGTATCGTATCTTGTTTTGATATCCAGGACTAGAAAGTAGACTAGACTCGTGGTCCTGTCCTGTCCGTCTAAAGATTGTCTTGAAGAGATCGCTTTTAACGATAAGGCCGCATATTGCCACACATGACTTTTTGTCTCGACTTTTCGTCTCGTCGTTTTTGTCTCCAACCGATGAAAAAAAAGAGGTTTTCAATTCGACGCGTATATTTTTTTATGTATGACCAAGGATATATTTTTCCTAGTGATCCGATTTTGATGATTATTTTTCTATTGTGTTGAGAATAGACCCATTTAAATTTTAATCCAATTTGATTTATGTACGCCTAATAGTTTCTTCATCAAATTTCAAAAAACTATTGTCCGTTGGTGTTTGGATTTTTAAAGAATTTCAAAGTCAGTAACAAACATAACTATAGATTTTAACACGGGTGTTAACACTAACAAAATTTCCCGTATTAATGTTTTATTTAAAAGTAATAATCAGAATTGAACTAGCTAACGCGGACTTGCCTTCCAGTGTTCATCGCCGAAGGTGGCCAGGAATGCTTCATGGATAAGCAGGAAGGTCTGAAGGGATGCTTCAACCAGACCGGCATGGACCAACCCAATCTGGCGTCATTCGACATTAGCTCGGTCTCCAACTTTACTCTGTCTTTCGATGTGAGTATTAATTGTTTAACTTGATTATCATCATCATCATCATTTCCTTGCCCTTATCTTCAAGACACATGCTCAAAATGGTGAATGAAAAAATCGTGAAGAAATCAGTTAGTATTCTCATACGCGGTGCTGAGCTTGCACTTTGTCACGTATGGAATGCTAACTACTGCTAAATTTAATGGTTGAACGTGTCTCGTGACTGCCTCCCTTTAGACATATTCCATACCGTACTTGGGGATTACAGTCGTGGTCCTATTCAATTTTATTTTGTTACCTATTTTTATTTCATTCAAGATGCAAGACCAAAATAGGGTTTAGATAAAAAAAAATGCATAGTACATTATCCGTTTGTTTCCGATTTACAGGAGAAACAATGCACACAACTGTTCGAGCTGCGAAAATGCGTTGTTAAAGTGCTGGAAGCTTGCCCCAAGCCGACTTCAGCTAACATCGTCGAATCGCTCTTCAAGTTCATCCGAAAGGCTACGCCGTGCAAAAATTTCAAGGTTAGAATAACGCCCTTATTTACTCGGTCCTAAGGTTCAATATACAATGCACAAATGTGTGCTGAAAAACCTATCATGCAAGCTTTCGGATATATAAACACGTTTTTTATCCGGAAGGCTGCTCCAAGAAAGAGTTAAGTGAGAAAAGCGCCTCTATTCCCCAACTCTTAAGTTTCAATATACAGTGTTACGTGCTAAAGCACAGTCGCGTTGTAAGAATAATTTCGTACAATGACCCGTCATTACTTATCTCTGTCGCTCGCGTGCGAATATATTGCCGTCGCGCTCGCACTTCTTTATGCTCCGTGACCGTGTTTAATATTCGTAGGTTTTCTGTAACCGATCCTTCGATTAATAAATTTTACCTTATTATTCTAACTAATCCTACTAATATTATAAATCTGAAAGTTTGTGAGAATGTTTGTTCACGCCCAAACGGATTTGGATGAAACTTGAAATGTATTAAGCTTATGTTTTGGAATATCATATAGGATACTTGTTAACCTGGTACCATGCGAGCAAAGCCGCGGGGGGAAGCTAGTTATTCAGAAACAAGTAATTATCACCCAAGAGTGCACTAAGATGCCACTATCGTGGGTATATGTACAATGGTACCACAATGGGCTATTTGACAAGATTTTGAAAACCATTCTAGATTATTCAGTAGTGACTGTGGAACCCATAAAAAATATTATATTCAATTCTGTTAAGTATTGACCCTAAAAATGTAAATTAAATATTGACAATTTAAATAACCCGCAAAAACGCTTCTTTAGCAAATGGCGTTGCACTAGTTTCTGTGACGTTACATGTTTGTCAACAAATAAACAAACGTCAAGTTTTTCAAGGCAGGCGATGACATATTGACAAGCATGTTACGTCATCGTCGATTCGACCAATCCTGTTCCCAAGTCCGTTTTGTGTCACGTGACTGGCGTTTAAAAAGAGAAAACTTTAATAAGTAAATCATTGTTTATTTTCAAGTTATTTTACTCCATAACGCTTTATGAAGGCATAATTTACATTGATTACTATCAACAACACTTTATTTTTCATACTGTCAAATAGCCTATTCACAACACCAGGAACAATATTTGCTGTTTGAAACATCTGTCCCTTTGAACCTAGACCTCTCGCGTCGCAGTCTCGGACGTTCAACCTCTACACTAACTAGGTTATGGGGATACATTTTTAAATTATTAATACTACTAACATTAATCCTTTTCTTTGTATAGATGGCCGACGAAACTCCCAGGCTTAACAAGGCTGTAAGTTGCTTAGACGCTTTCGAGTTTTGGTTTTTGTTTAGTGGGTTTTTCAAAGCTTTTATTTAACTTGCAATGTATTTATGTAACTATGTATCTATATTAGCCTCACAGCTCAGTTGGTAGTAACTCTGCCTTCAGCGCTGTAGGTTGTGGGTTCGATCCCCACCCAGAGCAAATATTTGTGTGATGAACATAGATGTTTGCTCTGTGTCTGGGTGTTAGTATGTATCATATGTATGTATTTACAAAAAAAAAAGTAAGTATATAAGTATTCTATCAGTTATCTAGTTCCCATAATACAAGCTTTGCTTAGTTTGGGGCTAGATGGCGATGTGTAAAATGTCCACCAATATTTATTTATTTTATTTATCAATGTAACTATATTTGTTAAGGTGGAATCTTGCAACTCAACTTTGAAGCAGTTATCTTCAACCAAATGAGCTGAAATTTGGCAAACTTATGTAACTTCGGTGACAATTCAATAATATGACAGCGAGCTGATATGATGATGGAGTCAGGGGCTGTTCAACGGAACTAATCAGTAAATAGTCTGATTGAGATAAAACTTTGCATAACTATCAATCTCCAATGACAATATAAAATTATGGTACTAGCGAGCTGGTCTGATGATGGAGCTCAGATGGATTTAGATGCAACTTAAAACAGCTTATGTCCTAGAATGGCATTTTGGCTAGGCTTTTCATCCAGGTACAACTGTTGTTTTAAAGCTAGTTTTCAATATATTTTCGCAATTTTCAGGACACTACCAACGATAAATCGGCTGCTTCAGGCATGTTTTTGGCGACAGCGACAATTATCATGGCGGCGACGACTGCTCTATTTATCTAAGATCAGTATATCAACTTTAATTTTAGTGTTAGAACTTTAGTGAATCTGACTTGTAGTACTGGAGTTGTTTAGTATGTAGTGTTGTATTCTGTCTGGAGACTCACTTATTTTTAAAATTATCGTGATTAGTAGACATAACTATAGATTTTCACACGGACCGTGATTATTGTAACATAACCGAAACGCCGGGAAAATAAATTAAAGGTAATGACGCGATAAAGACCCGTATGCGAATCGATAGTTATAAAGACTCACTGCTTTAATACGTGAGAGCAGGACACGAGTATATGTCTATCTCGCTCGCACGTATGAACTAGTGAGAATAATGGCTTCAAGGGCGGTGAGAATTTTGACAGATTAAAGCTGTAGCTATTATTTTGTAACCAATCTATCGATTTAGCAACTAACAGGTATGTTTCTGTAGTTTCATAGGCTTTATAAGTAAATTATTTTGGACTTAGGATTCATTTTTATAAAGAGTAAATAAAAGTAATTGAATGTAAGTCCGTTCTTAAAAGTCAGCCATAAATGTTTATGTGATCTTGTATCAAAACTTGCAATAACTTCCGTACTACATAATAGTGCAGCTATGTTGTGATTGGCTAGTACTTAAAAGTAATGTTCGGTTGCTATAGATTTTTAGATTAGGGGTTTAAGTGTAAGTGATAATTTTTGTGAGCCAAAACAATTGCCACTAGGTGTTAGTTTATGCTTTTAAAAAGATTATGGATCGTCCTAGATCCGTCCAGTGAAACGGTTAAACTTAAGAGCGAGATACAAAAACTAGAATGCAATAAAAAAAAACTGAAAACTCCATTAGTATATTCCGTCTTTCTAGCTCTCTAGCTAGTCTGTCTAAAGGTGTCTCAGAGTGTCATACTTTTTTATACCGTGATTATGATAAGGTTATTTGACTACTTTCATAAACCTCATGTCATTTTTATGATCAGGACGAATAAAATGACAGTACAATGATTACAATTCACAATCCTTAAAGGATGAGCTGGAAAATTACAATACTCTCCTTCTGGGCTGTCTTGTTGAGTAAATATAATAGGACGTAATATGATTTTTGTGTTATTTTTAAAACCATGATGCCAATATTGCTTATCCGTGAAACACTATCTATAATATAATCATTGTATATGATTATACTGCACGACCGTAAATCATAGTATTTATAGCTAAAATTATGATATTTATTGTAACTAAATGATAGGAATTACAATGATTACGGCAGTTTCAAAACTAGAAGGAAGAGCATTCTTCAAAAAAGTTTTAGTTCTCACATTTTAGGCTTTCTAGATGGCGCCACATAAGACCTAGTTTTTGTATAAACAACTATTCAACGTATGCCATCTATTAGGATTGGGAACAACTTTAAAGAATGTTTCTCATTGCAAAATAGGCAATAAATATAGAATATTATAACTTAAATACTTTTATAGAAACTTTACATAGAACGCCTATCGCATAGGAATCATAGAATACATATCGTTTTATCTATTTATACGCCAAAAATGCGGCCAAATGAACCTTATATCAGACGCTTGGCTATGGTAAGAGATCTTCCAAACTAAACTTGAGCACTCCATCGTATTTACGCACTCATGCAAAACATAAATACACACACAAACACAAATATAAACTTATTGATTTTCTTGTAGAGCTATCTATTTCAAAATATCCGTTCTTATAAATTAATCCCTATTTCCCTTGGTCACGGCACGTTCACGTGTGAACGGCAGGACCGACTTTGCAAATTCATTTTTCGTTTTGTTCGTTTGTATCAGGTGAAGGTTCTGACGTTCTGAAATTTATGACAGGAAAATTTGAAAAATCTACCGGAAAAACGTAAAGTGCAAATTTGACAGGACAACGTCTGTCAGGACAGCTAGTAAATTAGTAAATAGGACACGCAAATTTAGTTTGGAAGATAACTCGAATATTGTTGAGGTAGTTGAGTGTGCCTACTGCTTTTCGACGAAGTAACAGAGTTCAAAGAAAATTACAAATATTGTAATAGTAGTTTCCAGAAGCTAAATTATGAGCATTCAAAATGCTAATTAGTGATATAAAAAATCCTGCTTTAACGAGCTTCCCGAGAGCTGCATTATAAAGTTACATTTAAAGATAGCCGTTTTTGAAAATTGTTTTTTTTTTTTTTACTTAACTGTTTTAAGTCTAGTGCGGTTTCAGTATAATATTTTTTATTTTACGTACTTTTAGATCATGTGCTCGTTTCCAGAATTATGTAAAACTTGTTGTTCCATAAAATAGATAGTAATATGTTTTTTGATTTCGGCTACATTTATTTTGTGATGATTCTCTTTCCATTGTGAAAATGAAAATGTGCATTCCGAAAGTCAGAAGATTCCTTTGTTTTTTGCATTTTTCATGTGTGAGACTGAGCTACGGATACACTGGGACAAATGGAGAGACATGTGGCGCAGTATGTCCGATAAGACGATGTTGTGGAACTTTTTACTGGCTACACTACTCGTGTTGAGCAAGCAAGCTGTCCCGCGTCACGCATATGTTGCGGGATACTGTAGAACGTTGCAGCGTCATGATGCGGGACAGAATATCCACTTGTGTATCCGTGCCTTAACTCGGTGGAGTACACACTTGCTTCCATAAAACTGTGCTAATTCGTTTTAAATACGATGTTTTTAGGTTAACGTAAATTTTTAAAATACATTTGAGTTTTTTACGCATTTACAACTTCTTTTGTAATATTGATAAAACCGTCTTATAATTAACTTTGTTATAATTAATGACAAAATAATCGAAACAGGAAGCTTATTTTATTTTTAAGTATAACATTGTAAAAACGTTAGGTATATTATAGAGGCCATACATAAATTACGTCGTACTAATTCTCCCCCCTCCCTAGTGAGTTGTTACATGTCATGTGACGTCACGAAATTTCCCACCCTTTGCCAACATTATCACACTTCGTCGACCCCCCCCCCCCCCCCCCCCCCCCCTCCCCCTAACCGTATGACCGTTATTAGCATAAGTAGATGTTGTATGGGCTATTTGTGATATAACTTTTGTTACTTGCGTCGCTTTGTGATACGAACATTGTTGTGCTAAATAAATGAGCGGTTTCACTTGCTTTTAAAAACATCTTGTAATTTTATTACCAACGAAAAAGGAGGAGATTCTTAATACGATGCTTCTTTTGTGTAGAGAATTACCCCAAATTGGTCCAAAAAAAAATGTGATCACGACTGTAATCCCCAAGTACGGTAGATATCCTCAGATATCCAGACGCTTAGATCCTTTCTAGAGGGGGTAGTCAGAGGCACGTCCAAACATTATATTTGGCACATGTCCACATATTGCAGTAGTTAGCATTCCATACGTGACAGGTTGCAACCCCATCGCTGCTTATAAGAATACTAACTGGTATCCTCACGAAGTTTTCCTTCACCGTTTTGAACACGTGTTTCTTTTTAGTTTTTTAAATGTTATTAAGTACTGTACAGCCTACAGTAAGTTATGCTCAGTTGCGTAAGTTTACAGGTAATCGCCTTATGCTTCAACTACCATAATATATAATAATAACATAATAACTACCAACAAAAGTTCACGGATCTGTGGGGTTATTTTGTAAAAACATGATTATCATGTTATGATATTCATACCAATATTTATTGGAACTGGCACAATATCTACGCTTTTTATGCTGTTCAGGCACCTATACCTACGCTCACAATACTTACGCAGAAGCGTAGGTATAGGTGCATAAACAGTAAAAAGTTACTATGAAAAGGGTACAGATTAGGTATTGCATTCAATATCATAACATGATATTCATTGGTAGTGTATTTTTGGTAGTATTTACGGTAAGGTAACAATAGTTCGTGGGGTCATAGAAATGAAAAATCAGTATGTAAGAAAAATAGCAGCTATATTTTATTATAGTTGTTACATGGCACTTATGTCACTGTTTTTGCATTCTTCTTGTAGGTCCTTAGTTTTTCTGCAAAAAAAAATGTCATGTCAGTTATGGTTTTTCTGCTATGCTTCTTATAATTCTAGAAATAAACTTTGATTATCCTACTGTGATTATAAATCCGAAATTTTGTGAATATTTGTGCCTCACGCCCAAACCACTAAATTGATGTGGATGAAACTTGGAATATACTCGAACAAAGCCTATACCTACCTAATAGCAAATAGGTTACTTTTTTGTTCAGGTACCACGCGAGCGAAGCCGGTGGAAGATCACAAAGTAAAAGCGATCGCAGAGACACTGGCGAACGGTTAAATCGATCACTCTTTCAAATACTTAATTATAATTTTGTCAAACCTAGTAAGCTATCATGTCAGGGAAACAGATAATTTAACAGAAAGGCGTACCTATTTTACCTAATAATTGTCTACTTTAATAGTGTATCTATATTTGTTTTTTTTTTGTTTGTTTTTGCGTTACTACGATTCTTAAATAGTGTGAATGGACTCGTTTTATGGCTCCATTTAACCTCCTTTCTGCTTTACTGGTAGTTTTATAACACCCTGTATAATAGACTATTAGGTAGGACTATTGGTATTAGGATTATTTATGTCACGATATATCGCCCGGTGAGATGTTCACTTCTACTATGTGTACACACACATTTCACTTTTTCTTGAAGTAGGTAGAAGAAACAAAAATATCGGTAGAGCTCTGTCTCCTGTGGTAGCTTTATGACAAGCTGTTTTACAGAAGTCAGTTCCTTCCCAACATGAATATCGCCTAGAACATGTTTCAAATGTCATAACGAGATTTCATCTGTTTTCATTATTTCAGGTTGTCTGGCGCATGATCCGATATATTTTTTGATTCGTTCGTGGATCGTAGTTTAGATAATAATGTTATTTTATATACACCCTGTAGGTATACTATCCGGATAATAAAACTTAGCTTTTACATTGTGCTCATATTAACATACAGTAAATTTTGAGAATACTGATTTCGCAGTTGTCTTACCGGTACTGCGGTGTTGCATGGGGATGCTTTGCGAACGTATTTGAAGAGAGACTCTGCCATGTTTGCGGGAGTGGGGGTGGTACACTGCTCCAGAGTGTTGACGATACAGGTTGTCAGCTCGTCGAATTTACCGCACCTTTGCTGTAAGCAAAAAAATGTGAGCTGTCACGGGATGCCTGGCAGATGTGAAATATCAAAAATATTTAGTGACAAAATATCGCGAGCCGGGTCGGACGCGGTCGGCACTTCTTCGGCAGCAACTCATCTAGTTCGCGTAGCCGCATGTAGTTCGAGTCGCCAAGCCATCAGCCCCGGTCTGGCCCGCTATAGATGTTTCACTTCAAAAGCCAGAACTAATTATAGAGCCAGGACTTTGAGACAGTAGATTATACTATGTGTATTATTATTCTTACCTCAATGGTCAAGTTTTTGGCATCCCCTAGAGATTTCACGCTTTCCTTAACCGCGTTGGTGCAGTTCTTGATAGCGTTGAAATTGCTTTGGATGCATTCGGGTCCACCCTCGGCGATGAACACTGAAAATATACGAAATAAAACTAAGTACACGTACACACCTAACCCCCGTATTCAGGAACGACACTGTGAGAACACGCACCCACAGTGGACGAAATCTTTTTTTCATAAACATCACTTTATGTGTTGAGCGGCACTATGGCGAACGCTAATGTGTGCCTTTAGAGCTCAACTTTGGCTAGAGGCACACGACAATGTGCCTCTAGTCTATGCAGTGTCGCACAACACATAAAGTGATTTTTATGAAAAAAGATTTCGTCCACTGTGGGTGCGTGTTCTCATAGTGTCGTTCTTGAATACGAGGGTTAGACTGCTTTCTTAGTCGTAGTCGAACATCATTGACAACCGATATTTTTGGGCTCGTTCGGTATGTCTTGACGAGTATCTTGTTTGCGTGCAACATTCGCAGGCCAGGTTGTTGTATAAAAATCTCGGAGCACTTACGTGCAATCCTGTCGCCATCTTTGTAGCAGACGAAGTCGATGAGCTGATCGGTTCCGTTCTTGGCGAAGTTGATTTGCTCGCGCAATGACGTTTCGATGCAGGGGCTGACTCCGTCCAGGAGGGTGTGGATGCAGGTTTTCAGCTGAGGGGTCTTGGCACAGTACCTGGAAAAATAATTTAATTTAGATATGGCTTTATACATAAGATTTGGACATAGGTACATGTAGGTTCGAGTCGAAAAAAAATAGGGTCACGACTGTAATCCAAAAGTACGGTATAGTCCATTGAAATGTTACAATTTGAGGACCGAATATTGCATTTCTTAAAGGACGCAATTTTATTTTTGGGACATGTGTGAGGGGTCAATAGAAGCTTAACTTCAAGTTTGTGGGGTCGCCACCCTTGTCCCCCGGCCGCCATCTTGGAAAAAGAGGTGAAAACACTTATTTCGCGATATCTCGGAAACTATGCGTCTTACAAAAAAATTTACAAATCATAATTTGTAGCAAACTGTTTTGCCTACAAATATGTTTATATAACTTTTTGCCCTTAATTAAAAATTTAAGAAGTTATAAGCAAAAAAGTGAGATTTTTTTTTATAAAAAATTTCTTTTTTGCTCTATAACTTTTTTTTCATACATTTTACAAAAAAATTACCTCAGACCAATCTTGTACTTAGATGATCTTTTGAGGAAATTTTTTCAATATCTTTTTTTAATTTCATTCATGTAGAACGCTGTTACAGCGCTCCAAAGTTGACCGGGTTCGTCAATGCTCATGAGAATCCGGTCGAAACGAAATGTTTAACTTATATTTTTTATTTTTCTTTTATTGTAAATATATTCTTACATAATTTTTGTTAAATTCATACAACTTTACTTATTAATTCCTAACTCTTTTCCCCGCCACCTATGAGGTAGAGTCTGTAGGCGCGTTTTTTTTACGTACTGGGCTAGTTCAGTTATATTTGTTCTATCTTACGAAGGCGGGAATTTGTTCATTTATTACGTGTCTACAAGCACCTAACATCTTGGGAGTCCGAGCTACCCCCAAACAACTGTCTACCGCTAATCCTAATCCTAATATCCATTATAAATGCGAAAGTTTGTGATAAGGCTGCTATGTTTGTTCCCTAATCAAAAATAAACGACAAAACGGATTAGGATGAAATTTGCTGTAGTATGTAGATAAAAAATCAGAATAAATAAAGGGGAAACTTATAATCCGAAAAACAACCCCTAAATGATAAAAAAACGAATAAAGGATGATTTTGGTATAGATGGTGGCGCTGGTGTGCAAAAAATCGAATAACTCTACTGAAAACATTCTGTTGTGGTATCCCAGCTAATTTGAATAAGGCTACTTTCTCCAACCAAATGGTACCTACTTTGATCATGTCGACACGGGTAACGTGTCAATGCTACTTCATTATTTGAATCTAAAACTTATTGTAACTTACTTCTTGAAGACTTCATCGAGAGAGCCATTTGGCTTGGCATCCTCTATCTCTTTCCTCAGGTCGGCCACGTTTACCAAAGTCTTCACGCAGTCAACGAAAGCGATTACAGCATTGCTTGCATCAGCCGTCTTGTCTTCGGCATCGGCTTTCTTGCATAGATCCGACAGTTTGTTATTGATTTCATTCTTATGCTGCTCTGTTAGCTTAAATTCTTCGTCGGCGAACACACCTGGAATACCAAAGGTATATATATATATATATATAGGTACATCTGTTATGGTGGCTTGTCGCTGCTATGCTACTGTTTTACAAACTATAGTGATTAGTAGACATAACTATAGATTTTTCGGGAAAATACATTAAAGGTAATTACGTGATAAACGTGCTATAGGTAATCTATAGTTATGCTACTGTTTATTATCAGGGTGGCGAACTTTTATGTATTAACGTGCGATTTTTTCAAAATTGTCTTTTGAAAACGGGTTGTTTGTTCAAAATTGTTTTGTTTTGCATTTTGAATTCAATTAAACGGTCAATATTCTCCTCTATTAGATACATGTAGTGAAGTATAAGTACGCATTGTCAATAGAATAATAACTTAAATACCAATAAGTAAATGAGTCATTTATGAGTTATCTGTGACCTCATTAACCCTTAACTGTTTTTATCACTCTTATTTCTTGCTATTTTTTTTATGTAAGTATCATTAAAAGTCTACTTATTAGGAGCGTATTAAATAGAAATAGGTAGGTAGGACCCATAAAGGATAAAGAAGTTTTTACCTCAGTGATTCTTTGAAGTAACTCTCGGATCATTATTCGTTTGAACTAAGTACCTATACCTACTCTACTCTATTATCTATAGGTACTAATATTATAAAGAGAAAAGTTTAGATTTTTTGTTTTTTTGTTTTTTTGTATGTTTGTAATGGATAAAATAAAAACTACTGAACCGATTTCAAAAATTCTTTCACCATTACCAAGCTACATTATCCCTGAGTAACATAGGCTATTTTTTATTTTGAAAAAGTAATATTTTTTTTATAAGAATGACGATAGTTTGAAGCAAAGTGTAAAAAATTGCTAAAAATTTTGCTTTCTTCGTGTGCGCTACAAAAACGATTGAACGGGAATTGTAACGGGAACGGGAATGGGAACGGGAACGGGAACGGGAACGGGAACGGAAGACAAAATTTGTTAATTCTAAAGCGATACAAAGTTCGCGGGGTCAGCTTGTATATAATATAATAATCTATACATATAATAAATCTGTAGAGAGGTCAATTCTGTACATGAAATATATTTCCAAAATAACTATTAGGGGGTGATTAGGGATCGATACTGATGCCAAAAATGCAATCAGTAAAAATTTTGTCTGTCTGTCGGTCTGTCTGTATAACCGTTATAGAAACAAAAACTACTCGACGGATTTTAACGAAACTTGGTACAATTAATTTTCATACTCCTGAGCTGGTTATAGTATACTTTTTATCACGCTGCAATCAATAGGAGCAGAGCAGTGAAGGGAAATGTTGGGAAAAGGGGAGAAGTTACTCCATTTTTTGAGCTTCCGTCGCGTGTGCAACCTTAATGGTTAAAGCTACACAGAAATCATGTATGACGGAAATGTTCTCCTTAAAATTATATAAAAAATATCCCACGACAGCATATGTCTATCTTTTATGGTTGACTCACAATAACACGTGTAACTCCCGATAGCTTAGCAGTTCGAAGCTTTCTGATTATATTTGTCTACTCTTACGTTTATAACACTCTCAGTAATCCCTAATTAAAAACGCGAACGCACAGGCAGGCGTCTTGCTTGGTACCTAGAGGCTAGCGAGTCACCTAGCGAGTAGCTTCGTAAAACGAACATTCTCGAACGTTCGCGACCGGCCTAACAGCTAGGCGTCAAACGCGCAGTTCGGCCGGTCGCGAACGTTCGAGAAAAAAAGAAATCATCAATAATTGTCTAATGACAAAAAAGCTGTGAAAAAAAAAGGTTTTATATAAAGACATTCTGTACTATATTTAGTATCAGCATTGCACCCGTGCGAAGCCCGGGCGGGTCGCTAGTCTCTAATATAATATACTATTCTCGTGTCACAGTGTTTGTAACCAAACTCCTCGGAAACGGCTTGACCGATTTTGTATATTCGGGAGGTCTGATAATATTTAGGTTGTAATGTATATTTCAAACCCTAAAAACGTAATTAATATTTATGATCAGAATCTGCCTCAGTGACACGCGTAAATATAGCGTCAAAGTGCCCTGTGAACTCTGGTGCACAAGTGACGACTTGACCAAGTAAATTGGTAAATTGCGCAGGAAGAGGGGACGTTGTGCCGTATCTAGTACCTACTGCATGCGGGTACAGTGTGTGTGTATAGTCAGGTCAAACGGATTACCTACGGTGCGTCTACCTACAAATGTGTATTTGCTGCGCTTATTCGGAAAATTTAGGTTTAACGAATATTTTTTTTTATGAATGCAGAATCTTTTTTTCTAAATAACCGTAAAACATACAGTTTTGTTTTTTATGACAAAGATAACTTAAGGATATAATCTAGATAAATTACAGACAGAATCACGATTGGTGAAAAAACAAATTTGGCTCTTCAAAAACACTAGTTTCGTTTTTAATCAAAACTATGAATAGCTAAACAGTTAATTTTTATATAATTATAGACAGTTTCTTTTTAAATTTGATGGTTTTCGAGATAATGCCGTTTTATCACTTTTTCCGTCTTATCCGGGTAGACTCAGCCCATACAAAATGTCAAAAATTTCACTTATCACCTTAAAGTTTTATCACTTTTTCCGTTTTATCCGAGTAGACTCGATCCATACAAAAAAAACTAAAATTTCATCTTACATCTCACACGTTTTGATTTGAATTTCAAATCACCTCAAAGAACAAAGCTCACTTTCAGATAATACAATAAATTTAACAAAAGTAGGTAAATAGTGTACTGGTTTAAGTCCAGTATTATAACAGTAGCATAGTTCTTCGTTAAACTGGGATATATGGTCGTTTTTCAACGTTTATTTAACAACGTTAAACTTTAAGTTCATTCCTTAGATTGCGACGATTAGTTAGGCATTAACTTACCAATTATCAAGCTTAAGAGAACGAGTATAACTAATCTATATATTTATAAATCAATGCCACTTTTCGTTGTAATTTTATAACTCAAGAACGGGCTCACCTATCCAAACCAAATGTTTAGGCTTTGTTCGGACTATTTAGTAGATGGTTTATGTGAAGTTTGCACAAAATCGGTAGAGCGGTTCTTCATTTATCACATTTTTGTACACAATGTAACAAATGAATTCAATAAATGGCGGATCATTTTGTAAATGGGGATTTTGCTGTCAATCAATTATTGAAATTTGACAGGACAACGTCTGTCACGAGTCGGCTAGTTATTTATATTCCTGTTATTATTTAATTAATGTGGTTATGTACCTACTAAAAAAGAGATTAAATAATAGTAACTACGCTTTAACTTGAATGAAGGCAGATAAAATATGATAATGTAATCAATTTGGTTTACAAAAAACTACTAACTAACACCTACTATAGGTGTTCATGATACGAGAAATGGAATCAAACAATTTTACGTTATAACCGCAATTTGCTCGATAACTACTGAACAAATTTTGATGAAAACAATATCATCTAATAGCTAATAGTCCAAGTAGCGACTGGATTTATATTTAACTAGCTGACCCGTGCCCGCTTCGCTGGGGGACAGATAGTTTTACGACTTCATATTAAAAATCTTAAAATTATCAGTGGTTCTCTAATATATTAAGCATGTTATTATACATATAAACCTTCCTCCTGAATCACTCTATCTATTAAAAAAAACCGCATCAAAATCCGTTGTGTAGTTTTAAAGATATAAGCATACATACAGACGCGGGAAGCGGGAAGCGACTTTGCTTTATACTATGTTATTATTTAATAAATTGCCTTATCAATAAATTAAATTATGAAAGAAAACGTAATCATCGTTCCTCGTGAACTAAAAAAATTGAGAAAATCAAAAGAACTAAATAAAATACTAACAAATGTTAGTGTTAATTTCCCGTACCCGTTCTGAAATACCTAAAATTATTCATCGATTCCTTTTAAGTTTCTGAACGTAACCCAAGAATATAGGAACAATTTGTATGTATAAAGAATAATGTTGTTTTTATTATTTTCCTCGCATTTATTTCGTATTTTCTCATCGTTTACACCTTCCCTGAACTTCCACGAATATTTTAAAACCAAAATTAAGCGAGCCGTTTTTAGGGTTCCGTACCCAAAGGGTAAAAACGGGACCCTATTACTAAGACTTCGCTGGTCTGTCTGTCACAGGGCTGAATCTGATCTGAAGGGATCTGAACTGATCAAAAGGGCTGATATCATGAACCGTGATAGCTAGACAGTTGAAATTTTCACAGATTATGTATTTCTTTTGACGCTATAACAACAAATACTAAAAACAGAATAAAATAAATATTTAAGTGGGGATCCCATACAACAAACGTGTTTTTTGCCGTTTTTATAGATAATGGAAAACGTACGGAAACGGAACCCTTCGTGCGCGAGTCTGACACTTGACCGGTTTTTTTTAGTTTTAACTAGACTAACAAACAGCAATTCATTTTTATATAAAGATTAAAACTAGCTTACCAACGAGCAAGAAAGCGAAGACAAGGGTTTTCCACATCATATTGAAACACTTAAAGTTAATCCGTGCGAGCTCGCGACAGGCGGTACGTCAACTGGATCTCTACAATCCGTATGTCACGTTTTTATATGAACTAGCACATAGTGAGTTGACTCAGTCGTCACTGTGTACTTAGTGTCACTAAGTAGCCGAGATAAACGTAGTCGATGCGAGCGAAGCGGTCGAAATATCGCAAAGGTAATAAGCGTTGTCGAATAAAAAAATAAATAGCATCACGACTGTAATACCCAAGTAGACATCCTCTCAGATCTACAAGAGCTTAGAACCTTGAAGATGTCTAGAGAGGGTAGTCAGAGGCACGTCCAAATATTTATTCGTTTTCGATTAAAAAAATAAATAGGATCACGACTGTAATCCCCAAGTGGACATCCTTTCAGATATCCAAGCGCTTCTTCCTTGAAGATGTCTAGAGGGGTAGTCAGAGGTACGTCCAAACATTATATTTGGCACATGCCCACATTTTGCAGTAGTCGATTAAACGACCGAAATATAAATAAACTCTTGCGATATTAACGCATAGCTTAAACCACTGCATGCCCGCTACATGCATCGACTACACAGCCCAAAAAGACACCGCATGCAAGGCGAACATTGTCATCCAAAACATCAGGCTTATACGGCCGATAAAAGACACCGCGCGTCAAATATGCAGTAGTATCGTCCACTTCCGTGACCCGTGCACATCTCGTCGGTTTATTCTAAAAAAAGTATTACCACAAATCATAAATATGGCTCCTTGTTCAGTGAGATGGTGTGGTAATTATAGCGATACATCTAGTTACAAAAAAGATGGGATTACGTTTCATAGGTAAGCTATTTCAAGATAATCATTTCATGAACAAATTTGTTTAGAGCTCAAGTTACACTGGTTATTTTCCTTGTCGATAGTCAATAGTGTTGTACCTACCACTACTCAATTCATGATCGATAAACCTACATAGTAGTAACAATAACAGTTGGTAGTAACTATTACAACTACGTATTGCCAACTAGCTTCCGTCCGCGGCTTCGCTCGCGTTGTACCTACAAATTACAAATACGCGGGGCGCATCTAGTAACTAAATCTATCTAGTATCTATACCTACCTATTGTCGTCAGTGGAAAGGACACTACCACTGACGACAAAATAAAAATTCAAAGTAAATAATATTGCGTCTACTTTTTCTTTGAAATATAATAGAAAAAATATATGGTCTATTTTTGTTTTACCTTTAAAAAACAATTTAATTCAAATTAATTTATTTCTAGGTAGAAACCTCCTTTCACTTTTTCTTTGCACTTCTGCCTGCATTGTTATCGACAACTCATGACAACACTTCCCGTCCCTAGTGAATGACATCATCTTGAACCGGCCAATCAGAATGCATTTTTTCCCACTCCCCCCATACCTCATACCTCACTGACTTGACAGAGTTGTTTATTTGAAGAAATGAAGCGGCAATTAGGCGTCTATTGGGCTGTGTGATGGTTACATGTAAGGTGAAAAATTGTTTCTCTGTTCATTATTTTTTGGTAAAAAAATAGTTATTGTGGTTTCGAAACGGCCAAGCCACATATTTTGACTAAGGTGTAGAGTTTGCGAAGCTAGGGCGTGTAAAGTTAGTAACTTGGCTCTAAATGAGAATCCCTACTGATCAAATGACTTTTTGTCAGTGCGAGCTATAATGGTCTCATCTTTGATAATTTCAACTATCTACTATCACGGTTCCTGAGATACAGCCCTGTGACAGATAGACGGACAGACAGACGGACAGCGAAGTCTTAGTAAAGGGTCCCGTTTTTACCCTTTGGGTACTGAACTCTAAAAATGACAATCTTTCGTATTTTTAGTGTTATATGATTTGATGCCTAATTTTTTCTAGTAATAAATATAGCCTATGTTAAGGCGCTCCCAGTCGACGATTATTTTTGTTCGAAACGAAAAAAGAAATACTTGTGAACAAGCCACATCTCCTATTTTATAATGTACTAGCGACCCGCCCCGGCTTCGCACGGGTAGCATGTTATTATACATATAAACCTTCCTCCTGAATCACTCTATCTATTAAAAAAAACCGCATCAAAATCCGTTGTGTAGTTTTAAAGATATAAGCAAACATACATACATATTACATACAGACGCGGGAAGCGGAAAGCGACTTTGCTTTATACTATGTAGTGATAGTATATGTGAATAAAGATGTACCCATCTTTAATCACTTCGATAAATAATCCTACCGACCGCTGCAATGACGACAAACACACGTCGGAGCGTGGTCCACCTTAACTTTTCGAATAAATTAATGATATAAATTATGTATAATTACTTATCAATAATCTATTCTAATAGAAATCTAGATCTACATATTACCTATCTTTAACAATAAATCACAAGTTGATTTTAATAGTAGGTATATAAAATATTTCGATCATAAATTCTAAAACGTATCATTTTGAAATAATATCTTTATCGTGAAAAGTTTCTGCTATTATGTTTTCAGCTTAATAGAAATCTAGGTATGAACCTGAAGTAATATACTTATAAAAATAGGAGATGTGGCTTGTTCAGAAGTATTTCTTTTTTCGTTTCGAAAAAGAGCAATCGTCGACTGGGAGCCCCTTAAACAGAAAGAATAATGTAGCATTCTACCCAAGAAAGAATTTTTGATATCAAGATTAATTATAATTATTTATGTTATGTTTGGTATTTTTATAAAGTCCATTTACGAGCAATTAGAATAAAACAAACATGTGCCAATTATATGCATAATAGTCATCTATACCTATAAAATGCTTTGTCCTTAATGACTGACTATCAAAACACAGCCTAAACCGCTGATCGTAGAGACCTGAAACTTGGATGGTGCGTTCTTTGTATGACGTAGGCATCCGGCATCCAGACGTAGTACTTTTAATTATTATTGTTGTTTGAGCCTTCACCTTGTTCGATTGGCATCACATTGGAGCTCTACATAGCTTTAAGGAAAGGATCATTAAAAAAAGGTAGACCCCAAGCCGTGTTTGTTGCCTGATTCTTCTAGGCTTGATCGCGTGGAATCGGCGTAGCTTCACCTAGTTCCTAAGACGTTTGTTTCAAAGTGATCCTTGTGATTTTATTGAAATAAATGATTTTTGAATTTGAATTTGAATCCGATAAGAAAGGATTTTCCGAAGTTCACCCAAGAGGGTGAAAAACGGGGGCAAAGTTTGTATAAAACTCTATGGTATTTATGGAACATTTTCTTCAAAGACTTCATCATTTGTGCACTGAAATCGGATTGAAAAATTGTAAAATTCGAAAAACTGAAAGTTCTTTTTCTATAAGATTATTTGAAATTTGGACAGGACAACGTCTGTCGCGGGTCCAGCTAGTTTATTATAAACCATTTATTGAATTCTGGGATTTATATGCATCGCTTGAATAAACTACGAATAGGTACGAGTACTTAGATATCACTTGGAATGCATAATACATGTATATTAAGATGCGTGGTAAATGCCATATATGTATAAAGATTATTTCCTATACCTTAGTATTAGTCACTACATAGTATAAAGCAAAGTCGCTTCCCGCGTCTGTATATATGCTTATATCTTTAAAACTACACAACGGATTTTGATGCGGTTTTTTTAAATAGATAGAGTGATTCAGGAGAAAGGTTTATATGTATAATAACATGCTTAATATATTAGAGAATCACTGATAATTTTAAGATTTCTAATATGAAGTCGTAAAACTATCTGTCCCCCAGCGAAGCGGGCACGGGTCTGCTAGTGTGATTATACTTCAATGTACCTACTACCTACCTACCAAAATCCGTTGTTTTAAAGATATAACATACATACAGACGCGGGAAGCGGGAAGCGACTTTGCTTTATACTATGTAGTGATTAGATACTTGGATTATATTTGGCGGTATTCTATATCTAGTCTAAATCGATCTAAAAACAGAAGTCAAGTACGGAAAGCAATAATTGCAAACAATTTTGATTAGCCTCACAGCTCTGTTGATGGTAACTCTGCCTTCTGCGTTATAGGTTGTGGGTTCGATCCCCACCCAGGAGTATTTACAAAAAAAAAGTATATTATGTATTCTATCACTTATCTGGTTCCCGATTAGCTTTGCTTAGATTGGGGCTAGATGGCGCTATGTGTAAAGTCCGCCTATATTTATATTTATGTATTTAAATAAAAAAATCCTGCAGAATACGAGTAGGTCCGGTCTTCTGACTGTTGCCATGCGAATGAGACGCTACGGAGGTCAACTATTAAACTTTACGCACTGATAGTTAGAAACAAAACATCTCAGAGTGCGTTACTCTCATAAGGATCAGCTTCCACCTATGCGAAGCTGTGAGGAGAAAACAAATGACAGCGCTTGAAATTTCGAGTTTTAAAATGGCGAGCGCTATGTTTGGACCGCTCCGTACAGCTAGAGAGAATTACGAGAGAACTGATGAAGATACTTTCAGACTGCTAAACTCAACCAAGCCGTTGCTTGGCTGTCTTCGGCAAAAAATACCACTTAAATATTTATTTTATTCTGTTTTAAGTATTTGTTGTTATAGCAGCAACAGAAATTCATAATCTGTAAAAATTTCAAGTGTCTAGCTATCACGGTTCATGACATACAACCCTGTGACAGACAGACGGACAGCGAAGTCTTAGTAATAGGGTCCCGTTTTTACCCTTTGGGTACGGAACCCTAATGAACGTCACACGAATTTTATAATTTTTTGAACCCGTCCTTGTGGTCAAATTTGTGAGACTCCTCCCTACCTAGTGTGACGTCACACGTCTTACACCTACGAATTAATATAATAATAAGTATTAATAAGTATTATTATAAGTATTATTAAATTTGTGCCGT
Organism: Hydriomena furcata; assembly: GCA_912999785.1. Classification (NCBI taxonomy): domain Eukaryota; kingdom Metazoa; phylum Arthropoda; class Insecta; order Lepidoptera; family Geometridae; genus Hydriomena; species Hydriomena furcata. The sequence continues at coordinate 12,675,102 of OU538825.1, read as the reverse complement.
TGACCGAGTGGGAGGTACCACGACTTTCAATCTGAAGGTCGTGGGTTCGAATCCCACGCGTACGCCAATGGATTTTTCTGCCCGAAAAATTTATGTGCGCAGCTAAAAAACACGTGCTCGAAATGATGAAGAAAAACATCGTGAGGAGTCAGTAGTAGTTTTGATAAGCGGCGATGGGCTTGCAACCTGTAACGTATGGAATGCTAACTACTGCAAAATGTGGGCATGTGTCAAATATAATGTTTGGACGTGCCTCTGACTACCCACACTAGACATCTAAGCGTCTGAAGATCTGAGAAGGTGTCTACCGTACTTGGGGATTACAGTCTTGACCCTATTTTTTATAAGATTTTGTAATGTGACTTCACGAAATTTAAGACAAGGGGTCTCCACATCTTATAAAACAATGTCGCACTTCTTCGATTTTTTTTGCTGAAATCTGCTGAATGATTTGTCTGAAATCGTTCATCAACACTCGTAGTACGTCGTCTTAATTATTTCGCAGTAGCTAACGATAAAGGCGTTTTCTTACAATTGATATCTCCCGGGCTATCGCGTATGACACCTCAACCGATTCCACGAACGTAATGACCTGACAGTACATTAAAAACAAACACCCAAGATTATCTAAGAGCTGTAACCGATTCAGTAATTAGGTACCTACTAGTTGGGTCAAAGACCCGGTTGTGGTGCCTACCCCGATTTCGGTCATTTGCAATTTTGGCAGTCAATAACTAAGCATAGCAAACAAACTTGTTAAAAATCTATAGTTTATACAATTCTTTGTCTATTTTTTTTTAAGTTATTAAACTTAAGAAAAAAAGGGCTTTGTCGCTTTGCGACCACACTGCCCAATCGGTACAACTTAACTAGGTTAACAAAAAAAAGAAAGAGAGAAAAAAAAATATTAGGATTCTCTTTCGGTGTCCTGTCTAAGCACTTATTAGCAAGGAAATATTTTTTTTTGGCTTCATCAGACATCGGTGAAGCCAATATACACAAACATTGAACCAAACATAGTTATCAAGGTCCGTTTTGATTCATGACATTTGTGATACGTTATACCTACCTCTAGACTTCTAGACCGCAACTAAATATTTCCCGTTTTGTCTATTTAAATATAAATAATTAATAAGTAAATATCGCCTGTTACAAAACTTTTGCTTAAGAGATAAGAGATAGATAAAAACTCTATTCTATGTTGTTTAAAAATAGTCGTTTTAATTATTTTTCTTAATATAGGTAAACCGTTTATATGAAAATTAAAATGTTGTTAAAATACCCACAACCAGCGCTCTCACCCTATATGTAATTTTAGATTTTGCTAATACTATTAACCTAGCTTCCGCCCTTGGCTTTGCTCTTGAATAGCTTCCGTCCACGACTATAGCTCTATGCTAGTTCAGGTCACAAACTTTATATTCTAAGTTTTACAAAAATCGGATTAGCTATTACGGCGTTATTGTGTTTCAAATATGATGTAGGTACCTACTGTTATTTTTTTGTTATATTCGTAGGTAAGAAAGAAAATTTGAAAAAATCTGGCGCAAAATTATAAAGATCTTGAAAACGGAAAATGCTTTTTTCTATGGGGTTATTGAAATTTTAAAGGACAACGTCTATCGAGACAGTTGGTAACTATTATAAATGTAAATGTTTTTTCTTCATTCACGTTGTAACGCCATAACCGGTTTCGATGAAATCTTGTGTATAGATTATATTATATAGGTATGTTACATTTTATCCTGGTACATCAATATTTTGTTAAGGTGTGTCGTCCAACTCTTGAAATTTATCTTTAGTAATGTTTGACTTTGAATATCGGTGAAAAAATAGCAACGCACTTTTGCCCTCAATTTTACATAGGTAATCGCAGATAAGCTCCAGGTGCACCTATTTCTACGGCTTCTTCACAAGTCGTCATAACTAATGGCTTCATACACCTAATTAACTAGCTTTACCCGCGACTTAGTCCGCGTAGATACAAAAAAACAATTTTTGACGACTTTATCGTGAAAATAAAAATACAATTTTGGATAAAAATATATATATAATACTTAAAGTATAGAAACACTGATAATTTTAGAGGTTTCTAATGTGATGTCGTAAATAAACACATTTTTTGCGCTTACATTGCAAACGCTGGCTGAACCCTACGAGATATATCAAAATAATGTACTAAATATTGTATACCTTAAAAAGGTCTACAAAAAAGTCTGCGATGGTATATGTTTATCTCTTAGGGATAACCCACAATAATCAATTTCTATCCTTTACTTTTTACGAGAAATAATGGCTTATTTACGATACTGTTCTCGATTTGGAAGAAGCTGTTCATTTTTCTACAGAATTTCTTAATTCTTTGAACCCGTCTGGACTTCCTCTTCACAAAATGGTGCTAAAAGTAGGTTGTCCCGTTATTTTATTGAGAAACCTGAATCCACCTAAACTTTGCAATGGTACGCGTTTGCTGGTAAAATCACTAAAAACTTTCATAATAGAGTGCACAATACTAACAGGATGTGGTACTGGGGAAGATGTATTGATACCCCGAATTCCTCTGATTCCATCGGATTTACCGTTCCAATTTAAACGCCTACAGTTTCCGGTAAAGACATCTTTTGCAATGACCATAAATAAATCGCAGGGTCAAACCTTCTTTGTTGCAGGCTTACCCTCGTATTCAAGAACGACACTATGAGAACACGCCCCACAGTGGACGAAATCTTTATTCATAAACATCACTTTATGTGTTGAGCGGCACTATGGCGCACGCTACCGTGTGCCTTTAGAACTCAACTTTGGCTAGAGTCACACGACAATGTGCTTCTAGTCACACTATACAGTGTCGCACAACACATAAAGTGATTTTTATGAAAAAAGATTTCGTCCACTGTGGGTGCGTGTTCTCATAGTGTCGTTCTTAAATACGAGGGTTAGACTTGAGCGTTGAGTGTTTGGCCAATTATATGTCGCTCTTTCAAGAGTAACATCTAAAGAAAACATGTTTGTATTGTCTAATGACAATAAAGCTGTGAACGTTTTATATAGAGAGATTCTGTGTTAATTGTAAAAGTAAAATAAATAAGTAAAAATGTAAAAAAAATGCTATTAACGAGTATACAAAGACATTCTGTAATATATTTTGGTATCAGCTTTGCACCCGTGCGAAGCCGGGGCGGGTCGCTAGTCTTATTATAAAAATGAATGGCCGAAATGTATGTAAGCGCATAACTTCTGAACGACTGCACCAAATTGGATGATTATATTTTTATGTGTTTCTTAATATCAGGACAAGGTTTGTATGCAAGAAAATTTCGAAAAATCCATCGTACAATTGTAAAATTCGGAATAAAACTGAAATTGCTTTTTTCTACGGGACTACTGAAAGTGCTTTTTTTCTTTTTTATTCGGTACTATTGAAATTCGACATGACAACGTCTGTCGGGACAGATAGTATATGATAAGATCCAGCAAGCAAATAAATTGTTCTCGTGCCTTCGATCTCTATGAATTATCTCAGAATAAAGATTGACGTTTTCCTGAGTAAATAATCGTGCAATGAGGATATCGTTCAGATGTTTGCTTCCCTTGATTTTATCATCTTCAGGTAGTTTACATAATATTTACAAAACATACAACCAATTGAGCTATCCAAAGAACGTTGCAAACAGTCTATAGTTAGCTCAACTGACCCAGATTACTACCAATCGGCGCGTTCCCAAAATTAAATTAGGAAATTAGCAATGATTTTGAACCTGCATAAAATATTGACTGACACATCAGCGGTACATCTATCTATTACTGCAATTATATTATCAATATTTTAAGCTTAGTACTTATTCAATTCCTTTTACCATGATTTAGATAACAAATAATAGTAATAAAATTTTTTAAAGTATCTAATCTATTATTTATTCGGGTATTATATCTACATCTACAGCAAATTTCAACTTTATCCGTTTTGTCGTTAGGCCTGATTGAGGAACAAACATACATACAAACTCACAAACTTTCGCATTTATAATATTATATTAGGATGTTAGTAGGAAGTAGGATAGGATTAGCTCGCAAGTTAACTGGAAACTTGCAGATGTATTATATTACCTAGTAGAATAAGGAAAAAAAACAGATAAGTAGTATTTTGATTTATCAATGTAGGTAATTTGTTTAGTCTCATTGTTGTTTTAACCGTCGCAAACATGATGATAACTTTTGATCCTAGTTATCTTTGAACTTCAAAGACTGCTATATGCTATGCTCGTTTTGTAAAAAACAACAATTTATTATAACTGCAAAAAAAGTTTGATATATTAGATACTTTTTTTCTCTTAGTTGTCTATGATACCCAATTTGTTATCTATAATTTTAACGTGGGGATAACTGCTGGGATCATAGTTACTAAAATTTTTTTTTGACTAGCATCTCAGCTCATTTGGTAGTACCTAACTCTGCTTTCTATGCTGTAGGTTGTGAGCTCGATCTCCACTCTGGGCAAATATTTGAGTGTTATACACATCGATGTTTGTTCTGTGTCTGGGTGTTAATATCTATATATATAAAAATCAATTGCTGTTCGTTAGTCTCGCTAAAACTCGAGAACGGCTGAACGGATTTATCTTATCTTGGTCTTGAAATGTTCGTGGAGGTCTAGGGAAGGTTTAAAAGGTGAATTCTAAATAAAATTTAGAATCAATTAAACAGACATAGGATACTTTTTAACGGAAACGGGAACGGGAAATTAACATTCTAAAGCGATACGAAGTTCGCCGGGTAAGCTAATGTATAATAAGAATGAATTTTCAAAAAAAAAGTATATAGGTAAGTAGTGTAGTCTATCAGTTATCTGGTTTCCATGGTACAAGCTTTACTTATTGTGGGGCTAAATGGCGCTGTGTGTAAAGTTTGCCATTATTTAATTATTTACTTGCTCTTATCCCACTTCATTTGGGGTCGGCACCAACATGTAGAAAAAACATGTAAAATAATTTGGCTTGGGGTGTTTTACAATCGGCCGCCTACATGTCTTCAACCCTCTTTTTGAATCTTATTGTCCATTTGACCACCCTGGGGATCGAACCCGCAACTCTTGATGCCGGTACCCCCGGTAAGTTGCTACAACTATGAAATCATGTAGTTAATCTTTCGGTATTTTTGGGGTCATTGACATTACTTCGATCTACCTACTTATCGTTAAATTGTTAGCTTAGCACAAAAGAGATACTGGAGGCGATTTTGTTATATCCAAGTTAAATTTAAAATTGCGTAAAAAAACGATCCTTTTACGTTAGTCTAATAATTAGCATAAAATGTCAGTCCTAAAATTTAGGACATTTTAGCCATTTCTCTATTTTATTTCGCATATTTGACACATTTATGTGTCATCTTAGCCAACACCAGTTTACAGGTGATTAATTTTAGCTTGACGTTTCTAAAATATCTTACGAAAACGTAAATTTTCTTAAAACTATCCTAAGTTTTAGAAGTGTCACTTTGAGGTTTCGCTAATTTACACTTTAACTTAAAAGGAAGAGACAGACATAAGAGCGACAGTTTTTAGGAATCTTAGGTTTAACGTGGACACAACAGAATCGCCACCATTTACCCTATAAACAGAATTGAGCACAAAATGATACCACATGTTTACAAGTCCATAGATATTTATTGTTTATTTAAACATTAATTTATAAACAATAGATTAATGGCAATTATAGAACTCTACACGCTGATTATAATAGTCAATACAATTTTCATTTTTCTTTGTTTATCCCCAACAAATGGAGACATAATTTTAATATTAGCTGAAAATGGCGCGATTGAATTTAGGCGGGAAACTAATATAATAATTTACAGTTCATATCTTACCTGTATGTTCATAATGATATGGATTTATACAGTAACAATCTAAAGTGCCCCCAAGACGATCAATCATTGATGCTCATTGACGGGACTGATCGATCGTTTTAAGAGGCAAATGATTCGATTGTCAATTGCAACTACGGGGGTAGCCTATTGAACTATCTTGCCTGCAGCCTCCTTACTCAATATTAATATATTATATGGTCAATGGTCATACCTATTAGGTGCAGTAATTCGTTATAGGATATTTGAACGGTATGATACGGGCTTTTCATTTCTTTAAGGGTCAAAATTGCCTGCAGAAATTAGCAATCAGAGCTCAGTTTGTAGTTGAGTCAGTCTAGACTTGAATCTTTCGTAAGTTCTGTTCTCTGCCTCTCACCAATTAAGTGCTTCCACGTAATCTTCCTATAAAACTATGACTCCATTGAGCGTGACTGTATGTAGGTATATTCTTATCAAGCAATACGAGTAGGTACATTAAAACGTCCTCACATAATTTAATATCTCTACAAAGACCATTTAATATCATTATAGTAGTCTAAAAGCGTTTTTTTTGCCCTTTATACTTGTAGAATAAAGTTCAAAATGTAGGTAGCACTTGCTGACTGCATGCTTAATTTTTAGACAATACAATTATATTATTAAGTCTTATCCAATTTCACAATAAATAATGCTAAATATATTGCAAAATACAAAAGAAACACACCACTAACTTAGTAATAGGTACAACATTTATAGAAAGAAAAGTTTTCTTGTCACACAAGAAGTACATTTTGATGTATCAATGTACGGTAATAAAATCACAGGTAAATATTTTATCACTAAATACATACATAATGGATTATATATATAAAGTACATTCATACTCTCTTTAAGAGATAATTTAGAGGTGACTTTTGATCGTCACCTGTGTAGCCTATACGGAGAAAATAAAGTGAAGGCCAAACTTAAAAAAATATTAATTTAATAAAACCTTAGGCGGTAAATAGTTCAATTAAAAAAAAAAGTTTGCATTCAGAAGAGAACTATTTCAAAATCATGGTACTTAAAACATGCACGTATCGCATTTCATCATAAGAGACAGTTATGTTTATTCTTGAATTCATAAAGAATAAAGTACCCAAAATCCGATAATTAGATATTATTTTTCATATCGATCTTTGTCAGGTCTCGTAGTTACTACACTACTTAAACAATAGAGACATTCATATTTACTTAGTATACAAAAACTTGACTCTTTACATCGCTAGCAGTGATTTGCTTGTATATAATCATTTCCATCGACCGATTTTACTATTTAGGCCCAAGCACTCGATAATCTAAATAGTCATTGCAATCCCGTTAAATGAAATACCGGGATTTTTAAAACCAGCCGTAAAAACTTCATATTAATTACCGCAAATAAAAAATATATTTATTAAATAAAAAAACCTTTCAAATCTAAACAACGACAACAGGTGGATTACAATCCTTTTCTACAGATATTCATATTATAATATTATTTTGGGTATTATTAACATTACATGAAATTATTGTGAGTTCTCGTATAAATACATTATACAGTGTGGTTTTAACTGGGACAGTATGGATATATCCGAAATCATAGCAGATTCAGAGAAACTGTCTTAAGTAGGTACCATTAGGTCCTTTTTTTATAGAATTCTTATGTATATCAGTTGTTCTGAATCTGCTATACATACTGTCCTAGTTAAAAAAACAGTACCTAACAATATTTTATAAAATAAAATAGATAGAATCACGACTGTAATCCCCAAGTACGGTAAACATTCTCTCAGATCTCCAGACCTTAGATCCTTTAAAGTTGTCTAGTGAGGGTAGTCAGAGGCACGTCCAAACATTATATTTGGCACATGCCCACATTTTGCAGTAGTTAGCATTCCATACGAGACAGGTTGCAAGCCCATCGACGCTTATAAGAATACTAACTGGTTTCCTCACGATGTTTTCACCGTTTCGTTTTAGTCGGGGTACCTCCCACTCGGCTAACACTGCTATATCTTTTTTATATATAAACTTGTAAATAAAAATAATATATTTAACCCAAAAACTAACTCAAATAATGTATCATATATAAGCTTGTCGTAACCTTGTGTTAGTATTTACTGTGACTTCTTAAAATCGAATTTGAACGTTATTCGTGTATCTGTACAAAACTATGAAAACTTTACAGTATATCATTATGATGTTTTACGGTTTTGTAAATAAACTACGCCTTGTAAAGTTGTTTCGTATCAAATTTAGTTCAGAAGGTATTTATAATTTCAAGAACAGTATAAAAGGACACTTTTACAATTATGTAACATCTTAGATTGAGTTGGGGCTACTAAGCAACTGGAAATGCAACCGATTGTACTTGCAAGCTTAATAACGCAAAATCAACATAGGTAAATATCTTATCTATGCTCTATCATTTACAACAATGGAAAAACTACTGAGGTTCAATAAATTTTCGGATTGTCTACATTTGCACATTTCCCGGGAAATATATTATAGATCTACCGATTTATTGTGAGCCTTAAATCTAAATAGACTTATCTTCTAAATATTTCGATTACAATTTGATTACAAACAAAAAGCATATTTCTTGATCCTAATTAATATCTTAAACGTATAAAATAGTACAAATCAATGCTTTGGCATTATAATATACAATTTATATTTTAAAACATATAATGTCTTGAATTCAATGTAAGTATAGACAGACAATTCTTACATCAACATACCAATTATATAGTAAATTATAACTACATAGTATAAAGCAAAGTCGCTTTCCGCTTCCCGCGTCTGTATGTAATATGTATGTATGTTTGCTTATATCTTTAAAACTACACAACGGATTTTGATGCGGTTTTTTTTAATAAATAGAGTGATTAAAGAGGAAGGTTTATGTGTATAATACATGCATAATATAGTAGAGAAACACTGATAATTTTAGAGGTTTCTAATGTGATGTCGTAAATAAACACATTTTTTTGCGCTTACATTGCAAATGCTGGCTGAACCCCACGAGATATATCAAAATAATGTAGTACAGTATTGTACACCTTAAAAACGTCTACAACAAAGTCAACGATGGTATTAGAAATGTCTTACGCACAGCGAAGCGGGCACGGGTCAGCTAGTAAATTATAATCTTATAATTGAGAGATACTTATCAAATCATTCGGAAGCACTATTAAAAACTATCAGAAGCCAGTGCCTCATAGTTCATAATTATTTACTATTCCAACCAAAAAAAAGGCTATACTTACCTACGCCATTTTTTGGTAAAAAAAAGTCTAAATAAGCTTAACAGGATAGATAGATTCAATATTTACAGTAAATTAAAAAAAAGAATGCAAAATTTACACAAACAACTAAAGCCAAGATAAATAAATAATGGGTGGTCTTATCGCTTAAACGATTATTTCAGACAACCTAAGAGTTGCGAGGACCATAAACAACCATTTTATTTAAATAAATAGGACAACCGCCTCAAGATTTACTAATTTTCTCTAGGAAAATTAAACAGTCAAACAAATCATATTTTGATTGATTGAATGCTCTAAACATATAATTATAAACGTAAGTAGAAATACTTATTATAAGCCCCAGGATATTGGGCGTGTATATTCTACATGTTGTATTGTAATTTATAATGTTTATGTAAGCTTACTACATTACATTGTATTTAGTTTGCAATGATAAAGATACTAAGTTGCAATAGTACAAAAGCATGCATATTATTTTGGAAAAATTCACATCGAACACTTAATAGATGGATCTTTCAAATGATCTAACATGTACTAAATTCATAGTAGGCTAGCTAGTGTGATAATGAATCAGGCTTTTATTCAAATTCCGTTACTAATTCCGGGAATTCAGCCGGCCACAATTCGCCGGGATTCCGAAATCAAATGACATCAGATGAAATGAAATGAGCATCTCTATTAAATTTCGATGTGAATTTATCTTAGTTTTTGGTTTTAGCTAGAGTTTTCTGTTTATTTATGAGAGCGTTGATCAACTTTATCCTGGCTTTGATGGTTTTGTATCGAATGTAGTCTTCCTCGCGCCCTTTCTTGTCATCCCTCTGGACTTTGCGGCCGTACTTAACTTCGAAGCTGATCTCGTATTCTTTAATGCTGCGGCGTAGGCCCTGAAATTTTTTATTTCGCGTCAGAGGTGCAAGTTAAAAAATGTATTGTTTTACAAATCTATAAATAGACAAAGCCAACGTGGTTTCCTTAAATACTTAAAAATAGAAATCCTGATAGAATATCTGAAATAATAATAATAGATAAAGGTCTATGAAGTTGTTTGTTTTGTAAACAAGTACACATTTAATTAACTCGTAAGCAGCTGCTAATGTTGCTGTTGTGATTACAGACGACATATTTAGCATAATGCTTATACTTAGTGTCTTGTGAGTAATAGCCCGTCATCCGGTAAATATTTATTAAATGATTTTGTTGTCTTTGTTGCACTTTTTATGGCATACGGAAGGTCCGTATAAAGAATCTATCTAAATTAATACGCAGTGGGTCGTCGTCTCGTCTCCTACGTATTTTAGAGTTGTTTTCGTATTACAATATGTAATTGACGAATTAATGTTTCATCACGATACGTGCAGTGAAACCCAAGTGAGAGTTTTAAGAGTGAGATGGTGATAATACATATTTTTTTTATATTGTGTTTGATTTTTGACCGTCGGGCGAGCCTAGAATTATATACTTTTTATATAATTTAGGAGCATTTTGGCTGAAATACCGCTGAATATAATTCTGTTGACATTGTTGTGAGGAAACTTACACATTTGAGAATCTTCGCTTCAAGCAATGCCTTGTTGAGCTCGTCCAGGCTGAGGCAGTGGAGGCTTTCATTCGATTGAGGTGCTGCTTCCTCACTCGGTGCTGACTTGGCTGAGGATGCTGATGAGGGAACCTCTTCGGTGATAGTAGGCGGGCATTCGCGGGTTGGCGGCGATTGGAGAGGGGTCTCTGTTGTGTCCTACAAATGATTTGGATTTATATCAAGAGTATGTAGTAGTTATTTCTGTTTAATATTTATTTTAACAAAGAGATAGATGAATGAGAACAGGTGAGATACAGCGGACGCTGTAGAGGAAAACTTCCAGAAAAAAAAACTTGAGAGGTGTCAAGGGACACCCGGATGGAACGAAGTTCTCACAAAATAACGTGGGACAAGGGAAGGGGAATCAACTTTGACCTCGACCTCGACCTCGACCAAAACCTCGACCTCGACCTCGACCTCGACCTCGACCTCGACCTCGACCTCGACCTCGACCTCCACCTCGACCTCCACCTCGACCTCCACCTCGACCTCGACCTCCACCTCGACCTCGACCTCGACTTCGACCTCCACCTCCATCTCGACCTCCACTTCCACCTCGACACAATTAATAGATATATATATTAATAGATATACTATAGCAAAAAAGTGTCGTGACAACTTTTCGTGACAACTTTTCGTAAGAATTTTTTCCGTCTAGCCCCCTTTCACAACGCGCGATAAGGAACTTCGTTCCAAAAACTAATGTGATTCGCATTTACACCTCTAACTTTTATTAGTTGTTTGACTCATCTTGCCAGAGGGTTTCATGTTCATGCTAAGGCTTTTTCAAGTGCTGATGAACAATATTATTTAACTACGGCAACTCTTGGTCTCAGTCTACCTTCGCATTTTTTAAAGGTACAGTTTTTTACAGGTTTTTTACAAGATATGTACCTGAGAAGTATCAGACGGTTTTTCTGCCGAATCACTGGAGCTGTCTACGCTGGTGTTGAACAGCATCGCCTCGTGTTCGTGGATGGTTGCGAGTTCTCCGTTGTTCCCACCCATCAACTGCAAATTTACATCTACTTAGTATATGGTCACGTCAGATTTTAGCTTTCTTATTCATATAAATCTAAAAAGCTGTTTGCACTAAAAAACGATTGCTTTCTATTTGTGGTCGGTTTTGATTACAGATTAACTAGATATTTATGTATTATGGTATATTATAAACTATTGTAAATCATAGAGTCGGTATCAATTTCTGTTGAAATCCTGCTGGCGCTATAGACGGAAGACTTCTTAGAAGCGAGTTATCTTCAAATCTACTAATAAGGACGTTTTTAGGACGAATTGCTAGCTGCACACTCAAAAGCGTTACTCACAGCATCAGGTCTTGAAGAAGCCAGCACACGCTTCACCGTTCTGTATCTCTCATACAGATGTCTGGCCGCGCCGCGATCGGCAGAATGCGCAGGAGGTCTTCCTCTAGCTGCTTCTAGACGCAGCAGGGCGCGTTGGACGCAAGACTTCTCAGAAGCTAGTTGGGATGCGTTCCAGGAGGATTCGGGGGTAGACGCACGGCTGCCAGCTTGACGGCAGCCCTCCAACCACTGAGTAAAAGAAAATAGGTAATGATTTTATGAAAGTACTAGTTGCGAGTTTTGATAAGCAAACGCGTTGTCTTGTCAATAGGTACTAGTGTTATATTACGAATATTAAAGGTGGTTCGACAATGATAATAGTTTTCTCTTTCACAAATACGAGCTGATAATAAACAACTTTAGTTCTATTTTTCTTCTTTATCAAGACTAGATAAAATGTAACAAAGATCCAGTTCCATATAAGGCTTTCTTTCATATACCTACTCATAGCTAAACTTACAACTTCGATATCCTTTACAACGTCGACCATAGACTTGTCGCTCTTCAGCGCTACATCCAAGGTATCGTCCCTTTCCTTCTGCGCTTTAGCTGCTTGGACCTTCAGTGCGTATTCTACTGGGTCAGTCTTGATACAGCGCTTTTCTGTTTGAAGACGACGAAGCGATTCATACATCTGCGTGAGCTGGACATCGGTTATGCGGTCGCTGGGAGTGAGAGGTCTCCCGTTCTGGGATTCGTAGTCTGCTTCGTAGTTGGCAATAGACTTTTTGAGGACTATGATCTGTAAAAGTGTGTTAAAAAAGACTTACTTTTCTGATAGACGTGAACTTTTCTGGAAATACTTGTAAAAAGTACTTCCAGTAAGAGTACTTCTACTTGTTAAACTTCGTATAGCATATGGGCTGGGAGTAACTATACTGCCTACCTTATTTGTGTTTAATATCTGGTTTTGTTATCATCGGCTTAAGAATTAATTCTTTGAACCAAGGTTGACATCCTTAATTCAAGGCATAGAAGCAAATCAACACATTATTTTGTCGCCTAATTTTTGACTCATCTATAGATATTTATTGGGAGTCAACTCGTCTATAATTGTTTAAATCCATAGAAAATTGTTCGCGCTTTCAGACTATCTGAGAAAATAAAAATACCTTTTTAGTGATCTTCTCCAGCCTTCTATCCGGGCAGGGTTGATCTCTCCTGGCAGTGTTGTGGGCTGCATTGCGTTCATCCCTCCGTGCCCTCTCGGCCGCTAACAGCTCAGCTGCGATCTCTGCCTCTTCTGCTGCGAAGTCTTCTACTGCACTGTCTATTTCACGATTTGCACCGCTAATGGTTTCTGGCTCATCTGTTACTGAAATAAAGAGTTTTATCAAGTTAGCTACGCAGGGTCACTATTTTATTTGGGGGCACGGCAGTGCCCCCGCCAAGTCGAGCGCGAAGCAAACACTGCCGTACCATCCTTTACTGGAACCATTTCGCCGCATTTTCAGGCCCCTATTTGAGAACCTCTGGATAAGACCAGAACGCTGAAATTTTCGTCATCCAGTAAGCCATAATCACATACTTAAAATCCAAAATTTCAAGTCTGTAGGTCATTTAGTTACGAAGTTAAGCGAAAGCAAAGTTTCGCATTTTAGACAGACACTCACTCACTCACTCACTCACTCACTCATGATCATCAGAATAGAACTAGTACTTCCCATAAACTCAGAGAGCTGAAATTTGGTACAGAGTTAGGGTTTAATGGCCACATAAAGGGAAAACCATAAAAACTAGGATAATCGAGGATCTGGAGTACCTGGTGACCCTGATAAGAAAACACTAAAGCCTAACCAAACTATTAGAGATCGACATACCGCCTTTACAAAAAATATACAACTACTGGACCGATTTGAAAAATTCTTTCACCATTAGAATCCTACATTATCCCTGATGAACATAGGCTATAGTATATTTTCAAAAATATTAGGGATCCGTATGAAAACATCGATAATGTAATCCAAAGTGTGAAAAAAATTAAAAAAAAATCCTTATATTGCGTTTGCTGCGGAAATTATTGACAATAGAGCAAAGTAATGTACTACAGTTTTAATTAAAGAGGACATCAATATCTACAAAAAAGTATGCAATACTATATGTCTAACTATTAGGGATCCGTATGAAAACTTCGATAATGTAACCCAACGTGTGAAAAAAACCCAAAAAAATCCTTATATCGCGTACTCTGCGGAAATTGTTGACAATAGAGCAAAGTGATGTACTACAGTTTTAAAGAGGACATCAATATCTACAAAAAAGTCTGCGATACTAAAAGTTTTATTAGGGATCCTTATGAAAAATTCGATAATGTAACCCAAGGTGTAAAAAAATTACCTATAATATCATTATTACATCCGTGCGACGCCGGGGCGGACTGATAGTACGCAATAAAATTAAAGGAAAACTCTGGATAAGACTAGACTGGCTTTTATACTTACTTATACTTACAAGTTTACAAGAAGAAATAGTCGAACGATTAACTTTATTCTACTCGAACATTACACAAATTGAATAAACAAATTAACAAATTAAATAAACTAAAATATTAATTTCGCTCAAAATTAAGAGTGGCGGTAATACCCGCACACGTCGCTGGATGGCGCTGACTGTATTTTAAACGCGCTTACGATTTGTTTTTATAATAAAAAAAAAAAAAACTGTGTCAAATAAGAAAATCTAATAAAATAAATCAATAAGCCCACGTTTCTACAAAAAGAAGTGAAATCCCACCAAAAACATTCTGTAAAAAACTAGCCAAGTCTCGATGGAGCTGCTTGTTTATCTCTAAAAAGTAATGAAATCTAGACAAAGTCGTGTCAAGTCTGAGGTTCTTTACTGCGATTTCTTTATTATTATAGAATGTTATGTGACTTGGCCTTGCAAAACGATATCGACATTATCGACGACAGTGACAGTGCTCCGATACATTCGGTTCGGTTTATCGTTTTCAAGAGTATGCCCAGATCATCACTCTTTCATTTTTAAGGTTCCGTACCCAAAGGGTCTGTCTGTCCGTCTGTCTGTCAAAGGGCTGTATCTCATGAACTAGCTAGTCAGTTGAAATTTTCTCAGATTATGTATTTCTGTTACTGCTATAACAACAAATACCAAAAACAGAATAAAATCAATATTTAAGGGGGCTCCCATACAACAAATGTGATTTTTTGCTGTTTTTATAGATAGTGGTACGGAACCCTTCGTGCGCGAGTCCGACTCGCACTTGGCCGGTTTTTTACCGTTCATTATCATCATCACTCATCAGAATTGCGTCCTTAAATAACTTACTTGCAGGCTTCAACACAACGGCATAATCAAAATCTGGCGGGGTGCTGCATCTGATAACCTCTCTAGTGTAATCGTTCTCTTTTGGAGGTTTAGCTACTCTGACTGGTGGGCGACGGCGTTTGACGCCGAATTGTGGACGTCGGGCACGGGACAAGCGCTCGGCACGACGCTCAGACTGAAAATAAAAAAAAAGAAATTTTAGATTAGGTATATGATATCGTGGACTGTCCAAACCATATGACGGGTTCATAAACCTCCTTCTATGGGTAGATGACGTTTATAACCGGGCAGGATTTTCCCATAAAAACCTGCTAATCTCTGATTTTACTACAACTCATGAGTGCTATCTAAAAGGAATCCATTTTTTTACAGAAGATTGAAGAAATATTATTTATTTTGTAGGCATCTTCAAATTTGATAATTTTTCGTGTTTTTTTATCGAGTTTATCTCACTCATTTAGACGTTAAAGGTTAAGTTCTGTACTGTATTTCTAGTACGCTAGTTACCTCAAGTCGGTTGTAGTCTTGTAATGGCGGCGGCGGCGGCGGTGGCGGTGTTCGCTCCTCGCTATGCGGTCTTCTCTCCTTCCTCTCATGAGCGCTGCCGGAGTCGCGTCTCTCGCGCCTCTTCCTTGCTTCCCTCTCGCATTCAGGCGCTGCCATGTCTTCTGGTACCTCTCGTTCCCGCTCCTGACAGCACTGCGCACGCCACCCGCGCGTTGTTAGTACTACCCGCCGCTCGCTCGAGCAATCACTGTCGTGCCCGTGGGCCCCGAAGCCCTAATGATCGTTAATGTTGGTGTAGTGCGTAATGTAAGTAATAGAATTGAAAGTCAGGTGGTAAGCTCTGATGTTTGCGTTCGATGACTGTTGTCGTGTATGGACCGTGATTGTGTATAGTCAAATTGTATATACATACTTAAATAGATATCGGAAAATATTTGTTGACCTATTATCGAGGTCCTTCGAAAGTCATATTAATTAGAGAGCTTTATTTTGTGTAAAGATTAGTAGCTGTAAGGTCAACAGTATATTTTTCCGTTAAAACATAGGTAGACTTAAAGTGATAATTACAAATAGTCCCGCTTAAAAGCAAAATATTATCTAAATTAATCTAATTGCCACACAGGATTGATTAATGAAGCGTAGAGTCTACCACTCGTTCCTTATCCTACAAGTAGACGAAGGGTTCAGGAAAAGAGATCTAATCTCGAAACTCTCCACTGTTCACGGAGTCGAGCTAGCAATGGTTATCGAGTTTTGAATGTACGCTTGAAAAACTAGTATTGAACTCGCTTAAAGTTTATCTACACTTCATTAACTTATATGCCACTATGTGTGGGTGTGGGAGCACTAAGGTTCTACGCTAACTCATCTACGTAAACAGAACAAACACGAATATAAAACCTCTTTCAGTTTACCCAATGTACAGTTGCAAAGCAAATATTTATAATGATTCAGGTAAAGTTTTTGGGTTAGTTATTAGTACTAGGAAAGTATTATTATTGAAAACAACTACAATTTAGATTAATGATGTCGTGAAGCCCCAGTATTCAATTCAGAAATACCTTGAAAATATCCAATTGTACCATTTTCGCTAACTCAACTCAATTTCCAAAAGCTTTCGGTTGATTATGTCGCGTTTCTGAAATTAAATCATTTTTTGGAACTAGTGCAGAATGGACGCGTCCAAAAGTAAAAGAAGCGACTCTGATCTCTTGTCTATGCTCTGTTTTAATACTACTACATGCCATACGATAGTTCAGTGGCCTTTTATTATTTATTCAAAAATATCTTAATATAAGAGCGTTTATTTTATATTATCTAATACTAATGAATAATGAAACTTACAATGCAGTATCTAGCAGCACCAACTATGGACTCCAATATCCTGGATATATTTTCACGTGTGCGGCTGGCCAGGGTCGCTCCTGAAGCCCTGCAGCAGGGCCAAGACCCCTATAATCCACAAATAAACAGCTGGGCTATTGCTTATCCTTTTATGTAAAACAAAATGAAAGAAACAAAACGCAACGGAGGGGCGGAAACACGCGCCGTTTTGGCGGTATTTTGAACACTTAACTACAGACAATAAAGAGTTATTCGCTCGATAGAATCGTCTATTTGATGATGTCACTCCGTTCCACCGCCATGTCCCGGTCCCGGCACATATTGGTACGCCGCGGACAGGCGTATTTTAAGAGACTTTACGAATCTACGGTTGCTTCAAGAAATGCGTTGACACGAGTCTATAATTTAGCATTTATGAATTTATATTTATTTTTTAACGTCTTTGCACTCAGTCACTGTTAGTGTGTGCACTTTATATATCCCATTTTGCGAGGATCACGGTAATACACGGAAAACGATTTATGTCAATTGTCTTCTATCATTTTTCACTGTGTCTGAGAGCACTTCACGATTTTAGTGTGGAGTTGTTGATTCCAGCTCCAACTAAACCTGAAACAAAATAAACAGATTCATGAAACTGCTCGAACGAACAAAGCATATTGACATTCCCTCAAACTTTTTACAAATAAAATTATAGGTATAATAGAAACAAATTGGATTACTTTTTAAAGTAGATGGACTGACTTGACATTCAAAGCAACCATTAAACGACGACATGCGCTTCAAGCTACCTCTTTGTAGGTCGTTTGCTTCGTCATAATAAACAGTGTCGTTTAGTTGCTCGTTTGCGTGTCACCAAAGAGAATATAATACTACGTTTTACGTGTCACTGATTCTTTCTTGGTCATCGACTACATTAGTCGATGTTCTTGGTAGTTCATGCGATAGATCAGTGACATAGTTGCCTTTAAAAAGGTCCTATGTCTGACCGATTCGTAAAAGAGTCAGTATAGGTATGTAGACTCCTTTCACAAATAAACATTTGTTTTGTTTTAGATCCAAGTACATTAACGTAAGCCCTTGAAGCTCGCCATCGCAAAACTGATAGAAGCCTTAAAAAGTAGAAAAAGGGTCAAACGTACAAATAGGGTCACGACTATAATCCGCAAGCAATATTGATAATATTCTGTAATATATTATGTATTAGATGTTATTTATTTATTTATAAAAAAAGGTATTATTTCTACGGTAGAAGATAAAAATATACATACGGTGAGTAAATCAAAAATATATATATACTTTTTTAGAACTACCATCCGTATTTACATAACTCGCCCTTACACACAGAATATATAATACAATAATAACCAAGAGCATAATAAGGCTTTTACGTGAAGCGAATAAAAATGTAAAGATTGATGTGCCTAATGGAATTGTAATAACAAAAATCGTGTGAAGCTAAAGTAACAAACTTAGATAATGACGTTTCCAGTAGGTAATACCTATTCGTAGTAATTTTTATGACCTTTTTAGATCGGAATGTAATAACAAACAGACTTGAGTATTTACTAAAATATCGGAACCACACTGGAGCTCTACATAGCAGTAAGGAAAGGATCATTGACCTGATTCTTCTAGACTTGGTCACGTGGAACAAGCGTAGCTTCACCTAGCTTCTAAGACATTTCAAAGTGATCCTTGTGATTTTATTCAAATATGCCCTTTGACTTTGACTTTAGATAGATAAACTCTTTATTGCACACCACATAACAATAACATGAAAAAAAAAAGCAACACAAACCAACATTGGAGTACAATGGGCGGTCTTATCGCTGGGAGCGATCTCTTCCAGACAACCTTTGGATGGACTGGACATAAAGTGTACGATATACGACGGTGGTGCAGTCAAAAGCGTGTACCTACATACATTTAATACAAAATAAACCTAAAAATATCTTTAAAAACAAATAAAACTAAAATAAAATTAAAATACCTAATCTATACTACTCAGAGGTATTTAAAAAGTGACTGAGTAATAGCCTTTTGAAAAGCCTCCGTAAAAGAAAAACAGCACCCAGTGAATAGTAAGAGATGTTTTAGAATCTAAATACAATCTAAAATTTATTTTTTATTTAGGTACCCAAGAACCTTTCATATTGTGATGATACCAATTATCACAATGTGAAAACAGGCATTATTCTTCGAGTAATAAAACTTCAATAAATAAAGATGCGATTGTTATGATAGCTATAAATTATACTGGAGCCTCGTTAAAGTCATAAACCGAATTATATAATTGAATTTTTCCGACTTTTCATAAGAAAAGCTCGTTAATAAACAATATCTCGTGTATGAAGTTAGGCCCTTTTTTGGATAGGTACATTGAATAGTTAATCTTCATATGATCTATAGTCAAGATACACTAACTAAAATTCACTAAGTCATTATCCAAACATTAAAAACTATTTAGTTTGTGGTCAAACGAATTGCTTACCACTAAGTTTCTGGTTTCTTTCCCATTTATATGAAATGTTTGTATATAGATATGGGGTCTCTTACATAAGCAATAACCTACATAAAGTACAAGTATCTACCATTATTATTGCATATGAAAGTTTCATGCCATGATTTGTGGTTTTCAAAGACAAACCGCAATAAAAATATAAAATTTCTTGAGCGATAACTACGCCTAGTTTTCTTCCTTTAGAGCCCAAGTTCCAGACTTCATTACAAGGCTTCATTACCTTGGAGATTTTGGAAAGTTTTCAAGGCTTATTTTGTTTTTTGTTGAATCTCCAGATCCAAAATCTTGAATAGTACATGCAAGTACCTACGTGTAAATACAACTACCGTCATCGAACAGAAGTAGATTAGCTTCATTTCAAAGTGATCTTGTTTATTGACAAAAATAAGGGTCTCTTTTGAAGATACTATTTCAGAGCAGTGGGACTGAATTATTTAGTAAAAAAATAACAAAATAGCAAGAATTATAGGTAATATAGGTATAATACGTTAAATACGACAAAGTTTCATTTCTCATGCACTATGCTGTTGTTCTCAATTTCGGTCATAACAAAAATCTGAGTAGTTGTACCTATTCAGATTTTACGTGTTTTGAAAACATTAAAAAAACTAGTACCTAAGTACGAACATAAAGTGTCTACTGCAACTCAAAGCACTTGTTTGTGTGCATATTAGAAGAAGATATTATTAGCTTGACCGACTTGACCTAACTATTTCTGAAACGCGTTAAAACGCCATTCAGAACATGTAAACACGGCTGGCGGATACATATACGAGTAGGTACTCGTACCTATATCTACAGACTATTATACAACTGGCAAATAGCCTAATTGGTGGCCGTGGTCATGTATATGTTACAGTCAAAACACATAATCGGTTCAAACTAGTTTCGGCTGAAGATTTTTGCCTAATTTCATAGCAAAAAAAACGATAGTGTGTCACTTTTGAGTATTTATTACAGAGTACTTTAGACCAGTGTTCCGCAAACATTTTGTGTCCAAGGTACATTTAGGACAATGATTTTTTTTCAGGTACACCACAAATTAAAATTCAGTTTAAGTAATATTAATCAACATTTATTATTAATCAACGAAATAATATTTTTTATTAATCATCAAAACTAAACTTTAAATTGCAGAAAAGGTATCTAATGTGAAACATGAGCCTGTTTAATTGAGCATAGACGGTCTAAATTTGGAGTAATCGTTGACAGGGCTGCTAAAAATACGTTTATAAGATATCCTTATTTTTCCGGTACACCAGTGTGCCGCGGTACACACTTTGCGGAACACTGCTTTAGACCAACGTCGTTAGTCAAAAGTACTTTTGATCGGTTTAGAGTTTTGACTGTGGCATACCTACACCAAATTAACAAACTACAAAATAGTTGACGTCGTAAGCAAGTCGCAAGACGCGCAGTTTAGATTCCAGTAGCGAGATAAGTGATTGCATGATCTGCAAATGTTAGTATGAGGTAGTATGACTTTAGGACGTGCGGGGTAAGCACCTACCTAGTAACCTATTTGGCCGGAGGTAGTATGACTTTAGGATACACTAGTACGGGTAAGTACCAACCTACTCGTATGTGACTGACAGATGTTATCAAGTTATTTAAGTGCTTCAACATTATAAATTACGATATGGACATCAAAAGGCAAACCTGTTATGTAAATTGGAGCTAAATAATTGCGTTTTAAGAGCTAAACAAAAACCAACTTCATTGGAAGTACCTGCAGGTTTATTCTTTCGAATAAACGAGGGTTTTGACATTTTATAACAATACCTACTTCTCATCTGATATCGATGAAATTTATATGAAACCACGTCCCCCCCACCTTTTACACTCATTTACCCCCTTTACAAGACAGCTATAAAAGAACCGATCAGCCTATAAAGAGTCGGAGGAATAGCCTCCAAATCGAGAACATACTCCTATTTTGGGAAGTTGACTATAACGAGTCAGGTAGCTTAGTTAATTCATTTTATCATCATATTGTAGTAGCTCACTTTGTTCATACTTCAAGCAACAAGCTTATCATGAGACAATAATATGTATAGAAGAATAGCGTTTCATAGGGACGAGTGACTAGATCAAAGGTTTCGGCAGAATAACAGCGCTGACCTATCCTCGTATAGGAAAGCATAATGCTGAGCCGGGACCCTTTTGCTGCTGTAGTACATAGCATTACATATATTTATTGTATAATTATTTTTTTTATTATTTTTCAAACTATCGTGATTAGTAGACATAACTATAGATTTTGACACGGGTTTTTATCACGTAATTACCTTTAATTTACTTTCCCGACGTTTCGGCCATGGTCGCGGGCATGGCTAATGTAACATAGTCGAAACGTCGGGAAAGTAAATTAAAGGTAATTACGTGATAAAGACCCGTGTCAAAATCTATAGTTAGTTTTTTTTCTTTCTCTATTTGTATTTTAAGTGTAATGTTAGATCTAAGTTTAAATTGTTTTTATTTTATTTTTTTCCTTTTTATGTTATGTTATGTGTTGTGTGCTAAAATAGTAAATAAATAATTGTCTATGTCTATGTTACCAGTAAGACGGATATTAAATACCTAACCTAATTAATTAGCTGGAAATATTCTGCCAGAAACTACGTTAAATATAAACAGATCGTAAACATAACTATATCACTCATAAATGAATGATTACGCGATGTTTCGATCGCGTCGTGGTTGAAAAAGCAATCAATTTTGGCAAAGTTCCAGAATAGTCTTAAAGTTGCAAGATTGCAGTTGCGACCAACAGTACCCACAGTACTACATAGACGAGAAATTTTATATACGTTTCGTGGTTACGGCGTGGTTGATTAATAAACATTTAACTTTCGCATTTTCATAAGTGCAAAAGTTTGTAAGTTTTTGGAACGAAGTTCCTTATCGCGCGTTGTGAAAGGGGGCTAGACGGAAAAAATTCTTACGAAAAGTTGTCACGAAAAGTTGTCACGACACTTTTTTGCTATAGTATATCTATTAATATATAAATAATAATAATAATAATAAATAATAAATATTGGTGGACATTTTACACATCGCCATCTAGCCCCAAACTAAGCAAAGCTTGTGCTATGGGAACTAGATAACTGATAGAATACTTAAATACTTTTTTTTGTAAATAAATACTTAAGATACATACTAACACCCAGACACAGAACAAACATCTATGTTCATCACATAAATATTTGCTCTGGGTGGGGATCGAACCCACAACCTACAGCGCTGAAGGCAGAGTTACTACCAACTGAGCTGTGAGGCTGTCATATAATTAATAATTATTATCTATTAAGTCATATATTAATTGTGTCGAGGTCGAGGTCGAGGTGGAAGTGGAGGTCGAGGTCGAGGTCGAGGTCGAGGTCGAGGTGGAGGTGGAGGTGGAGGTCGAGGTCGAGGTCGAGGTCGAGGTCGAGGTCGAGGTCGAGGTCGAGGTCGAGGTCGAGGTCGAGGTCGAGGTCGAGGTCGAGGTCGAGGTCGAGGTCGAGGTCGAAATCGAAATCGAAGTCGAAGTCGAAGTCGAAGTCGAAGTCGAAGTCGAAGTCGAAGTCGAAGTCGAAGTCGAAGTCGAAGTCGAAGTCGAAGTCGAAGTCGAAGTCGAAGTCGAAGTCGAAGTCGAAGTCGAAGTCGAAGTCGAAGTCGAAGTCGAAGTCGAAGTCGAAGTCGAAGTCGAAGTCGAAGTCGAAGTCGAAGTCGAAGTCGAAGTCGAAGTCGAAGTCGAAGTCAAAGTTGATTCCCCTTCCCTTGTCCCACGTTATTTTGTGAGAACTTCGTTCCATCCGGGTGTCCCTTGACACCTCTCAAGTTTTTTATACAATTGTTAGCATAAAATTAAAATACAAAGATCTGAATTGGTAACAAACGAAATTAAATAGGATCATGACTGTAATACGGTAGACATCCTCTTAGATCACCGGGCACTCTGATCCATGAACATGTCTAAAGGGGGTAGTAAGATACAAGTCGAAACATTGCCACATGACAAATTTTACAGTAGTTAGTATTTTACGCGTGACAGGTTGGATGCCTGTCGCCGCTAACAAGAATAACATCTATATTTTTTTAAAGTCGGATAAATAGGTACCTACTACACAACATAGGTTCTATACTATACAACAAATTATCGGCATAATGTGATTGTATACAGATAGTAACAAAGGCACAGACTGAAGTGGCACATCCGTTATTATAAAGCTAAGAGAAAATCCGATTATAGGATAGTCACAAGGGATTTAGTTTACAATGAAGTGCCTACATGTCCACTAACATCATAATGTAATATTGATTAAAATATTCTATAGCCTATGTTCATCAGGGATAATGTAGGATTCTAATGGTAAAATAATTTTTCAAATCGGTCCAGTAATTTCGGAGCCTATTCATTACAAACAAACAAACAAACAATCAAATCTTTCCTCTTTATAATATTAGTATAGATTAGGTATAATAACCGTTTTTTGTTGAAATTAGTTAATTAAAACATGGTTCGGTACAAAAAGTGATTCTATCCATATCATGATGATAGTACATATTCAAATAAACTAATTAGTAATTAAGGCTATATATTTAGGAGTAAATCACTTTTTGAATTGTTCAAATCGGTCGATTTGTTTTGAAGTTATGAGGTTTCTATCATGCTGTTAAGAAACTCGAGCCCTCTAAGCATGTATTTAATATTTATGTGTGTGTGGCACTCCCTTTCCCGCATTTAGACTCTCGGTTTGTCCGTTATGCGTAGAGAGCCGGCTACATCTGTAGCCAACCTAGCTCCTCCCAGAAGCACAGAAGCCTCCTGGGGTCTTCACAGGCTTAGAGAAAAGTCCACGGGTAGCCGAGGTAGCCGATTTGTGTACGTTGCACTGTTACGCCCGAAGAATCAGCTGCCCACGTAGTCCTGGAATGCGCAGGCAGCTGATTCTTCTTTGGGAAGGCAGCCCCTGCAGAGCGGGTTATCTGCAACTCCGATGTTGTATAAGTGTTTGTTAAGGGGGCAGTGAGCGTCCCTACGATGATTTTTAGGTCTGGTCTTTATAGGTTCAACAGGCGGCTGCGCTGCTGTCGCTGTGTGCAATCGCTGCTCTTGACTGTCTGCAATCAGTCGCCTGTGCCCATCGTTCGTTGTTTTTGCTCTGGGTCTGTCGCCGCATCCAGGAACAGGAGAGGGGCAGGAATGGGGTGGGGCCTTCCGTTTGTGTTTCCGAGCCCTTCTTGGCCAGTTCGTCTGCAGTGTCATTTCCCAGTGTTCCGCTATGTCCCTTTCTTCATTGAAGTGAAACGTGGTTTCTCCAGCCTTACAAACATGCGTGTAGTGTATAAGCGCAATTTCACTGCGGCGCACGGACAGGCGACGCACGTGCGTCAAGCTTTACTTAACGCCGACTTAACGACGCTATTAACGCTATGCACGATGTGTACGCGGTACACGCAAATGTTTCAAAATGATGAAAAAAACGATTCAAAACTATGCTGCGGTATAACTATAGAGTTGTACATATTTATGAGTTAATATTTATGTATAGCTTGCGCGGCAGTGGAAATGTATCGTGTAATGACCCATTGTGGGTCTACAAATTAACCCACGCAGCTAAAATACGTCCCGTGCCCGTGCACAGCATGCGCTGCAGTGGGTTTGCGTTTTAATGGTAAAGGCACAAGTCAAGAATTCTGATAAAGAGTTGCGGGACGATATAATCGTGGCGACCAATGACCATCTTCACGGAGCCAGCAACAGGACAACTTGCGTATATACCGCGGATACCTATCTCCATTCGAGCCATACCCATCCAAATTGATCACAATTAGAAATGTCTGTCGCCCAGCGAAGCGGGCACGGGACAGCTAGTTTATAATAAACTAGCTGTCCCGACAGACTTTGTCATGTCAAATTATTTTTTTTTTCATTAGAACCTTCTTATAATAACGAATTTAACAAAAAAAATATTAGCGATATTGGTTCAGCTGTTCTCGAGATTTGCGTTGAGCAACACATTCAGCGATGAATTTTTATATTATAGATAGATTTTGGTGGATATTTCTCACAGCGCCATCTAGCCCTAACTAAGCAGAGCTTGTACTATTGGAACTAAATAATTGATAGAAAACTTACATACTTTTCTTTTGTAAATAAATATATAAGATACATTGTAATACCCAGTCACCGAAAAATATCTACGTGCTATCACAAATGTGTGTCTTAGGTGGGAATCGAACTCACAGCAAGGCAGAGCTACCAACCGAGCTGTAAGGCCAATCCACTTTATTACAAAGGATTATTTTCATATAATCGTAGCTACAAACAACTTGTCCAACTTGATTGATTAAAAAAACTAACCAAGTCCGTGTCGAGCCACGCGCAATGTAGGGTTTCGTAGTTTACACAGCTAACAACGTTATATAAGTAATTTTCAACTATATTTTGTACTAAAAAGTTTACTTCTAGTTTACGACTAATCTTCAAACAACTTAGAAAATACATTTTCTTAGTTGGTCGATAATTATTCGTAAACTTGTAAAGCCTACTTAGCCGTGATAGCACTTAAACTCCTGAGCTAAGCTGCGGACGGACGAACGGACATGGCGAAACTATAAGGGTTTCTTGGTGTGTTTGAGGGAAAACAATATTCTTATGTAACAATATTGTTTCATGCTGAGTTCATGGAAAATAATTAGATAACATATTTTCCTAAGAGCCCACAAGTTACCAACCGATTTGAACCAACTTTGTTCACAAGCACTATTCTTGAATACAAATTATAAAACAAATTTATTAATTTCTCGTATAACAAAAATTTTAAAAAACTTACGAACAAAATTTGTATACTCGCCTCTTTTTTTTGTACTTGAAGCCCTTAATATTTTTGTATAGGCATTGCTCGCTGAAAAGTGTAGATATATTCATGAAATACCACACATCAAAAATAATGTTTACGTAATAGAGGATTGGACACAAGGCGATCGGACGGAACTACTTTCAAAGATATTATAATATACATTCTATTCACTTTAATATAGGTAGATGAAGTATTACCAACACTCGACCTACGAGTTCCCTTAAAATATACTGAATTCTTGCACTTGAACTTGCAACAAGATGCCTTAAAGAACAAGGGAAAACAAAGTATTTACATGAATGTATAAGTAAATCAATATGCATGCTTCCCCCTCAAAACTTCCCCACAACCTTGACTCGGTCCTCCCCAAAAGTGTCCCGTCAAAAGTCCGACTCCCGGCAAAAGTCTAAAACTGCGTAGAAGGTACTGCGTAGAAGGTACTGCGTAGAAGGTACTGCGTAGCAGCGCGTAGCATTCGTAGCACGCACTACGTTACTACGTCGGAGCGGTTCCGGAGTAAACGTTTTACCCAGATAAATAGTACCTGGTACCTACCTACTCAACGGTGACATCTTGGGTTTATTAACCGAAGGAAAAAGTGGATGTTCTCAGTTCGACATGTATACTTTCTTTATGTATGATCCGATTTCGATGATTTTTCTATTGTGTGGAAAGACTTGTCCTAAGTTGGTCCCATTTAAATAATATTCATGTAGAATGTAGGTCTTATAGTTCCTTCATAAAACTTAAAAATAAAAGCGTGTTAAAAACGAATATCGTCCCTTGACTTTTCGATTGGACAAAACATTTAGGTCGATTTTCTTTCTATTTTATTAATAAAATGCTAATATAAGAACATCATCCCATTGCTTGAACTTCAACACACTTACTATTACAATAAAGTAAGAGACAAAAATCGTATACCATACTTTTTGCGCAGTCATTTTGGTTTAGGTCAACCATTTGAAATCACAGTCGTATATTTCCATAAAAAGCCTTTATTGTTATTATTGCGACCTTAAACTTCGGCAGAATGTGATTCAGTAAGGCATGCAAGCTGGTACCGATGTTATGTAAACGGTAAATCCACAGATAAATAAATAATACGGCTTCTGTAGGTATACAAATGTCCCGATTTCCATCCTATTTCAGTTCTAATTGTGTTCTGTAATTTTATTTTTTATAAAATAAATAGGATCACGACTGTAATCCCCAAGTACGGTAGACATCCTCTCAGATCTTCAGACGCTTAGATCCTATGACGATGTCTAGTGGGGTTAGTCAGAGGCACGTCCAAACATTATATTTGGCACATGCCCACATTTTTCAGTAGTTAGCATTCCATACGTGACAGGTTACAAGCCCATCGCCGCCCTTTTTTAAGTAGTTGGAATTAAACTGGCCTACTTACAATCCACTACGAGTAATCTTCACTTTGTATTTTTGTGTTGGTATGGCTAAACTAAAAAACAACTAGGTATAATTTTTTTAAATTATTACTCCTATCAAAAGCTACATTATCAGCGAGTAACATAGGCCATATTTTATTCCAAAAAATCTAGAGTTCCCCACGTAAATTGCAATAATGTAACCTAAGGTATCAAAAAATTGCCTATAATCAGTAAGTATCTGGATGACCGAGCTTTGCTTGGCATTTCATTGCCTGAAAACACGGAAAAAACGACGTTTTCTAAAAATGAAACCTAGCTAGATCGATTTATCACCCCCGAAACTCCCTGCATACTAAATTTCATGAAAGTTGGAGCCATTTCCGAGATTCAGATAAATATATTTATCTACAAGAATTCATTGTTTGAAGTTATTAGATATTATAGATAGATAGATAGATAGATTTTACTGTGCTGTGCCTTACCTTCGGAAGAGGGCGTTGATGTCTGCGACACAGTATTTATATTATACTTCTGCAAATGTCATCATTTTCTACTTTTAATATCCTATTGTTGTTTTGGTTCCAAATAAATAAAATTATTATTATTATTATTTTTTATTTTTAAATCTAAGTTTACTCGGCTCATAATAGCCTGAATTTAACTGAAACACAAGGGCCTAAGCCAATTGTGAACCAGTGGTTGCTAAACTGTGATCACTCGTACTAGATGGTAACAATTCGGTCGAGGAGTCAGTTTGTAAAAACTTTCTTACTATTCTACACGTATTTAAAATAACTGCTTTTTGTAGAAGAGCATACGTATGTTTTGGTAAATCTATCAAATTGAGAGACTGGAAAAGCTGTTTGGGAATGACTCCTGTAGTTGATATGACAATAGGGATTATAGAAACCTTTTTAAGTCTCCACATTCTAGTAATTTCATCTTTTAAGTCAATGTATTTGTTAAGTTTTTCAGCTATTGTGCTCTGTAAATTATGAGTATTAGGAATAGCTATGTCTATGATAAGTGCTGTTTTATTGATTTTGTTAATAATGGTCAGATCTGGTCTATTGTAGTGTGTAGTTTTATCCGTAAGAATTGCTCTGTCAAAATATAGTTTTTGAGTATCATTTTCCAGTACTGTCTCAGGGATATATTTGTAGTAAGGTGTTGGTCTAACCATAGGTGATATATCTATCAGTTTTTACTTAGCAGCTAATCTCTGGTGAATAATATTTGCTACATGATCGTGTCTGTGCTTATAGTCAGTCTGGGCTATAGTTTTGCATGCTCCTGTGATGTGTTGGATTGTTTCTGAGGAGCTATGGCATCTACGACATAAATCAGTTGTTAAGTTTCGGATCTTCATTATATGTTTTTGATAGTTGCGTGTCTCAATCACCTGGTCCTGGATAGCAATCATGAAGCCCTCAGTTTCTGGGAAGAGTTCCCCTCGTCCAAGCCATTCGTTCGACGCATCCTTGTCGACGTTAGGTTGGCTTAGGTCGTGGCGATGTCTACCATGTAGAGATTTGAGAGTCCATTCGTTTATTAATATTTGTCTGTCTGTAAGTTTTTCGTTTTTTTGAGTGTTTACATCTTTTAAGTTGAGTGGTGTTAATTTTTTGTCATTTTGAACTATAACAGTGTGTAAAAGGGATGATTCAGTCTTCGTATGGAAATATGCCCTAAGCGTGGCTATTTGTTTGTTATGCAAGTTTTGAATGTCTATTAATCCTCTTCCTCCTTCTGATCTCGGCAGAATTTGTCTTTGGACACATGCTCTTGGATGATGTTTACGATTTTTGGTCATCGATACGTTAATAATACGTTGCATGTCTTTCAATTCTTTTTTGGACCAGTTTATAACTCCAAAGGAGTAGGTCAGAATAGGTATTGCATAGGAATTTATAGCTTTTATAGTATTTTTAGAACATAGTTGTGTTTTTAAAACGGAATTTAATCTATGCTTGAAATTTAGAGTGAGTTTGGTTTTAGCTTCTTTATATTAAAATCTGTTTCGATTGATAATAGCCTAGGTATTTGTATGCTTCGCTTTCATTTAGAGGTGTAATTACCTCCCCAGATTGCATATCGTAACTGTGTTCGTAGTTTTGTCCTGCTCTGATTGAATTTATTTTACATTTATCTATTCCAAACTTCATATCAATATCATGGGAGAACTGTTCAGTTAACTGTATAAGATGTTCTAAGTCAATTTGTGATGAAGCATAAAATTTAATATCATCCATATAAAGTAGGTGGCTTAGTTTATATTCTAGAATGTCTAGTCTAGTTTCCATGCCGTGAAGAGAGTAGCCAATGTCAGATAAATTTAAAATATTTGACAGAGGATTGAGAGCAAGGCAAAACCATAACGGGCTGAGAGCATCACCCTGGAATATTCCACGTTGTATTCGAATGGGGTCAGTTTCGATAAGGCTATTTGAGGATTGAGCTCGTAGACGTGTTGTCCATCGATTCATTGAGTTGCGCAAAAATATAGTTAGCTTTGGATGAACTTTATAAATTTCTAAAATATTGATAAGCCATGAATGTGGCACGGAATTATACGCTTTTTGGTAGTCAATATATGTTGTATATAGATCTTTCTTTTTTTGTTGTACCTGTTTTAGAATTACAGAATCTATTACCAATTGCTCTTTACACCCCTGACTAAATTTCCTGCAACCTTTCTGCTGTTCATCCAATATGTTATTTAAGTCTATATGTTGGTAGATCAGTTGCGATAGACATGCTGTTGTTATCTTGTATATAGTTTGTAGGCAAGTTATTGGTCTGTATTTGGCTGGGTTAGTGATGTTGTCTAGGTCTTTGGGTATCATGTATGTAACTCCAGTTGTGATATATGTTGGCATAGTGTCGGGGTTTAGGATGAAGTTATTTATATGGTTATACAAAAAGGGGTGAATGTGTGTAATTTTTTTATACCAGTAGTTGTGGATGTTATCGGATCCCGGAGATTTCCAATTGTGAGTGGCTTTCAAGACCTTCTGAAATACTTCTACAGGAATGTTTTCATATTCCATTCCTGAAAAAGATGCGCTTTTGGTCTGTTCTTCAGCGATCCAATCTGCTTCTTTATTATGTTCCACAGCGTTTTCCCATAGACTAGCCCAGAAATCTCTTAGTTCGTTTGGATCTACTATATCAGAGTGAGTTGCACGTTGCTCTCTAGATGTTGGCATGTTGTTCGTCGTTTTGGTGAGGTTTTGATAAAATTTCTTTTCATTGTTCTGAAATTGGTTGTTTTGTGTTTTACGGAGTGAACATGCTTTGTATCTTCTCAATCGACTACTCATGACGATTAGTTTCTGTTTAAGTGTATCTAGGAAGTGTGTTAAATTACTGTTCGATTCTTCGTGAACTGTGTGTATTTTATAAGATTCTAATATTTTATTGACGTGTTTAGTGATAGTTGAGCTTCTATTTCCCTGTATGTATTGAGTTAATCTCCCTATCTTTTTTCTCAGGTCCTCTATTTTCATCTCAATTCGTCTTTGCCATCGTGGTTTTGTTTGGTGCTGGGTTCGATTCTCTAAATCTTCCAAAGGTATTCGCAATTTCGAACCGTTGACTTTAGCTGCAGTCCAAGCAGCACAATACACTGTCGTCTGTAGGGATTCGAAACATGTGTTGATGTTGATAATTTCAGGTAGACTAATTGTATTGAGATAGGCAACAGCTTCCGCCAGTTTCCTTGATGTCTTCTGCTTTGGGATATATGGTCTTTCTACAGGATCTGTGTGTTGAAAGTAATCTAAAGCCTGTCTAAATGTGTCATCTATTTCTACGTGTCTGTCATTTGAAGGTGGGTTAGCATTTGTGTTACTTTCTGTGTCTATGAAGTGTTGTGTTACCGGTTCATAATTACTTATTAATACAGTGTCTTCAGTCATGTTTAGAGGTTCAGTTTGGTTTGACAACGTTTGTATGTTTGGCTCTAATTCATTAGTTATTGTTAGACCACCACCCCCCAGAAATACATCATTATGTCAAAGAAGTAAAAATAAAATATACCTCGCAACTTTAAACGTCAGAACGCTAATGACAGACAACAGATTACTAGAATTAGAAGAAGCCATAAGCCATATAAAATGGGATGTTATTGGCCTTTGTGAAGTAAGAAGGCTAGGAGAAGAAATAAGAGAATACAGTGACTACATTTTTTACTTCTATGGCGAAAAACAAGGTACACATGGAATAGGATTCTTAATAAAAAAATATTTGAAAGACAAAATAATTAGTTTCCAAGGTATATCAGATAGAATCGCAGTACTTAACATACAGTTACCAGAATTTAAACAACCATCGTCAATCATTCAAGTACATGCACCCACAGAACAAGATACAAAGACAGCAAAAGACAAATTCTATAAAGATCTGACAGAGTTGATGCGAAAGAAGAGCAAAAATGTAATTTTGATCGGAGATTTTAATGCTAAGGTGGGTAGAAAATCAAATAAAGACGAGTTTGTTTTGGGAGACTTCAGCCATGGCGACAGAAATGACAACGGACACAGGCTTATAGATTTTTCTTTTACAAATAATCTTAAACTAATCAATAGTTTCTTTAAAAAGAGGAAGTCAAGAAAGTGGACATGGATGTCACCTAATGGCAGAGATAAAAATGAAATTGATTTTATACTTTCAAGAGAGAAGCAGATATTCAGTGATGTTGATGTAGTAAATAGGCTAAATTTTAATACAGACCACAGAATGATAAGAGGAGCTATACAACACGCAAGTAGCAAATCACGAAAACATATTATACCGTCAAACAATAATACGATGATAAAATTACCTGTTCAACAAAATGTCTTAAATGATTTGAGAATCTCATTGAACGAAATTGAAAAACTAAAAACACTACAAGAGAAGTATAATTTCTTGGAGAAAGAACTGAGAAACTGCAATAATACGTGTACCAAAAAGGAAAAGAAAAATAAGTTAAGTGAAGAAACGCTACAGCTAATGGAAGAGAGGAATATAATGATAAAGAAACGTAAAGATAACCACCAAAACATTAATAATATTAGCAAAAAGATTCAAACATCAATAAGGAAACACAAGAAAACAGAAAGACTGAGTATATTAAGAAAACAAATAGAAAAAACAGGAGGAATTAAGAAAGGTCTAAAACAGTTAAAAGAATTTACACAATGGATTCCAAACATGAAAACTAAAAATAAGAAGTGTGAGAAATTGACAACTAAAAGATTATCAATAGCCAAAGCAGCAACAGAATTCTATAAAAGGTTATACACACAGGAAGACAAAACAATAATAGTAGAGACAGAGCAGGATGCTTACGAGGAAGAAACGCCTTGTATTTTAGAGACCGAAATCATAAGATCTGTTAAAACACAAAAAAGCGACAAAGCACCCGGAGATGACAGAATCTCGAATGAACTACTCAAAGAATCCCTAACCGTGACGTCCAAACATTTAACGCATTTATTCAATGAAATTATGATTACTGAGCAAATACCAACCCAATGGACAAAGTCCACTATCATTCTGTTGCATAAAAAAGGAGATAAAAACGAAATAAACAATTATAGACCTATATGTTTAATGTCCAATCTATACAAAGTGTTCTCCAAAATTTTACTTGGCCGAATAACGAAACAGCTGGAAGAAAACCAACCCAGAGAGCAAGCAGGATTTCGCCCAGATTATTCTACTATAGACCATATCCATGTTGTAAAACAAATTATAGAAAAACTTAATGAATATGGACAACATTACTACATAGCATTCGTTGATTACAAAAAGGCTTTCGATTCCCTGAGTCATAACTTTATCTGGAAAACACTAGTAAACCAAGGCGTACAAAGCAAATATGTAAGAATAATAAAATAAATTTACAAAAATACTACAGCAACAGTACAACTAGAACAACAAGGAGAAGAATTTAGCATTCAGCGAGGCGTTAGGCAAGGCGATCCACTTTCCCCAAAACTATTTATAGCTGTGTTAGAAAACATATTTAGAAATATAGACTGGGAAGATTTTGGAATAAACGTAAACGGAGTAAATCTAAATCACTTGAGATTCGCCGATGACATTGTTATATTCGCTAAGAAACCAGATATACTGCAAACTATGTTACAACAACTAGACCAAGAAAGTAGGAAAGCAGGTCTGTCTATGAATCCAACGAAGACTAAAGTAATGACCAATGCATCAAAGGAAAACATAAAAATAGGACTAGAGATTATTGAATACGTAGACGAATATATATATTTGGGACATTTAATATCCAATAAAGATCAACACTCAAAAGAAATCGATAGACGAATAAGCAATACTTGGAAACGATACTGGTCACTTAAAGAACTATTTAAAAACGAAACAATGCCAACGTCAGTGAAAACCAAATTGTACAACACGTGCATTATGCCATGCCTTACTTATGGTTGTCAAACTTGGCCGTCCACGAGCAAAAACAACCAAAAATTAACAGTTTGCCAACGTAGCATGGAGCGAAGCATGCTAAACATAAGATTACAGGACAGATGGACCACTTCAAAAATAAGGAAAAGAACGAAGGTGAGCGACGTTATGCAAACAATAAATAAACTCAAATGGAACTGGACTGGCCACATTATGAGAACGAATAGAGAGAAATGGACTAAAGACATAATAGAATGGTATCCTAGAAACGGGAAAAGACATAAAGGACGGCAAATCAAAAGATGGGAGGACGATTTACCAAAAGGATGGAGAAAGTTAGCTCGGAATAGAGAAGAGTGGAAGACAATGGGGGAGGCCTATGTCAAGAGACAACCTGACCAACAAACTGGCTGCTGATAAACTAACCTATCTAAAAATTAGGTTAGAATTGCTTAGCAGTTATTATTATTATTATTATTTTTATTTTGTTATGTAGATTGTAAGTTAAAATTGGTTAAAGAATAAAGGCTTTTATTATTATTATTATTATCATTAGCTAATTCATTTCTAATGCTACTCAACCTATCATCAGAAATAAATTTGTTAGAAATTATAAGCCTCCTTTGGTCAGCTATCCTTTGTTCACTTATGTGAGACAGGTGAGGAAACATGTTATTATTATTATTATTATTATTATTATTATTATTAGTACACCCGAACTGCTAGTTTGGTGTAGAACTGTAAGACCAGAAAATTAGGCAGAATAGTATACTGCGGTCCAAAACAAACATCATTGACGTCAGACACAAAGCCTAAAGTGGAACAGGGCCGGGCATGTCTGCCGCATGTCAAACGACTTGTGAGCCTAAGACGACCAAATTCAATAACGTGTTTATTTATAACATCACTAGGATCATTTAGACTGCAGCGTGGATTCCAGCAAATACAAAACTTGAAAAGTTCTGAGGAAAATTCCGTAACGAGCTTGATGCGCATTAAGGAATATGGCCTGAAAAAGCGGGTAGGCAAAGTAAAAACTTTGATTTTACAAACTGATTTCGTTTCGTTTGTTTAACGAAATTAAGATACCTTTATTATATATACTTCTATACTAATATTATAAAGAAAAAAGTTTTGATTTTTTGTATGTTTGTAATGGATAAACTCAAAAACTACTGAACCGATTTCAAAAATTCTTTCACCATTACCAAGCTACATTATCCCTGAGTAACATAGGCTATTTTTTATTTTGAAAAAGTAATAAATTCTTTATAAGAATGACGATAGTTTGAAGCAAGGTGTAAAAAATTGCCAAAAGTTTTGCTTTCTTCGTGTGCGCTACAAAAACTATTGAACGGGAATTGTAACGGGAACGGGAATGGGAACGGGAATGGGAACGGGAACGGGAACGGAAGACAACATTTGTTAATTCTAAAGCGATACGAAGTTTGCGGGGTCAGCTTGTTATAAATAACGATGAACGACTTCTGAATAATTAATGATGATATAATGGAATTGAAATTAATGTTATATTTGTTACTTTTGTTAATCAAAAACTTTAGGTCTACTAGTACATAGTTGGCAGTTCATCGATTTAATTCATAACAATTAGGTACATAGTTATAGGTCACATAAGGGTTTAGTACCAGGATGACCGAGCTTTACTCGGAATTAAAACACGGATAAAACAATGTTTTCTAAAAATGAAACCTAGCTAGATCGATTTATCGCCCCGAAACCCTTGCATACTAAAGTTCATGAAAATCATTGAAGCCGTTTCCGAGATTCAGATTATATACATACAAGAATTGCTCCTTTAAGGTATAAGATAGAGATTAATTAATTTCTATCACAATAATACATTAAATAAAAATAATTCAAACATTTTGCAGCAAGTAATTCATAGTGATTGTGATGTACAAGTATGAATAAATGATTCGGCTAAACGAGCCGTCCGCTTCGCGGGTAGTTCGTTACTTCACGCCCGAACGCCGAGCGATGCGGGCGGGTCGCTTGCGACTGTTATAATGGAAGTCTGATATTTTATTGCCTTACCCTAGAAAGGTACAAGACACCACAAATGGCGACGAGGATAAAAAAACGTGAGTAAGACATGCCATAAAAAGTACCATACGACTTGAAAAAAAAAGCAGGTTATTAGTTGAAAAACATAAAATGTGGGTAATTAGAAAAAAAAAAGGGAATGTGATGTAACTGTAGTGTTCATCTAGATGCTATTAGCTTTTTTTAATACGTTTTGTATAAATCATCTTGTTGTCTCAACATTGTCGTAAATTTAGAGAAAATTTAGGTAGTAGCAGCGTTAATTGCCGTAACCGCCTATGCCAATAACAACTTGTGTTTTATACTAAGTAAGTACCTACTATGTTTTTTTACTGATAACGCTTGATGAAGTCGTACAATTTATTCGTGCCTGCTAATATATACCTAGTTGTTCCATTGTTGTATAGTTAAACTAAGTTGTTTACCAACTGACTATACAACAACAAGATGTGCCTGTATAATATTAGCCAAGTCAGAATGTTAAACGAGAACAATCTGGCAAAGTAAAAATAATACAATGTTGAAGCATTGTTAATTGCCGTGCCTGCTAATATATACCTACCTATGTACCATTGTTGTATAGTTAAACTAAGTTGTGTACCAACTGACTATACAACAACAAGATGTGCCTGTATAATATTAGCCAAGTCAGAATGTTAAACGAGAACAATCTGGCAAAGTATTAAAAATACAATGTTGGAGCATTATTAATTGCCGTGCCTGCTAATATATATCTATTCTAATATATATGTTCCATTGTTGTAATGCACTAAGTTGACGTAACTCCTGACTATCTATAGAACAACAAGATGTGCCTATATATATTAGCCAAGTCAGAATGTTAAACGAGAACAATCTGGCAAATAAACAGAAATCAACGTAAAGCGAATGAATAAAATAAATCATCAAGTTCAAATTGATTCATATCAGTAATACGTAAAATTAAAAGTCCCAATTCTATAAGTGGGTAAGTATGTACGAGAAGACCGTACATGATTTGCTTACTTAATAAATGGACTAGTGGATAGGTATGTATGTATGTTAGAACTACAAATACATATATACTTGCCATATTGTAATAATAGTAGTATCATCTACCTACACCTAAATAGGTACCTACTTATTTTGAAATGGCGGACTTGACACACAGCGCCATCTAGCGCCAAACTAAGAAAAGCTGTTACTATGGGAACCAGGTAACTGACAGAATACTTATATATTTTTGTAAATATATTATTTACACCCAGACACAGAACAATTGCGTCAGATCAGCAACAATTTTCATAGCATATGAAAAAAAAAAGAAACTCTATATGTTATTGGTTTATTTGAAGTTTCAATCGCGGTAGGACCGCAACAAAAAGATGCCAAATTATAATACATCATATAAAACGGCACCTGTACTTAATAGACAAAGAGAAATATATGTGCCTAAATGTCCTTAAATTAGGGTAAGTAATATAGTGTAAATTACTTACCCTATGCTTTCAATATTTAAGAACGTACAACTAAATATAGCAGTTGACAATTCAGTAACACCAATTAGCCGACCATATATTACATTATAGGTCATAGAGTACCGATTCCATTAGAAAATAAATTAACGATAAGTTGACGAATTGGTTAAAAAGATAATGAATTATATTCGGTTAGTTAAAATGGGTTATTGTCACTTCATACACTCTTAAGTATACTGCATAAGTATAATGCAACTTTTTGCAATTTTATGTCAGCTAGTATAGGCACGGCCTACAATACAGTCAAAGTAAACAGTGTTTTATCTGATGATTGATAAAATAATAAAATCGACTAAGTACTTGTATGAAAAGTAGGTAAATTACCTACATTTTACCTTATTACCTTACCTTAAATGTTTTAAGAGCATTTGTAAACGATAAAAGATACTCAATTTAGTATGAAAAATAATCAACCTTATTACAAAATCATTGTTTAACATTTAACATAAAAAAAATAAGGTAGATACTTACATAAAATAAACAGTTTCTTTATCTGGATAATCAACAAGGTAAATAAAATAGGGATTTATAAAATAACCAGTTCTCTTAAATGTGTTCAGCAGTAAACTTAGTAAAGTTTACTGCTGAAACGAATAATAATAATACAGGAAGAACAAAATGGTAAGTTAAAAAAGTATAATAATAAAAATGTTTCTATAATCCCTATCGTCATTTCAACTACAGGAGTAATTCCCAAACAGTTTTTCCAGTCTCTCAATTTGTTAGATTTACCAAAACATACGTATACGCTCTTCTACAAAAAGCAGTTATTTGGAATACGTGTTAGTAAGAAAGTTTTTACAAACCGACGACTCCTCGACCGAATTGTTACCACCTAAAACGAGTTATCATAGATTAACACACACTGGTGCACAATTGGCTAAAGCCCTTGTGCTAAATTTCGGCTATTATAAACCGAATAAATTTAATAAAAAAAAAAAAAAAAAAAAAAAAAAACTGTTTAAGATGTTTATTTTCTCATAAAATTACAAATTCACAGAGAAAACTAAAGCTAAATAATATAATAATATCGAATGTGCCTGTGGGCGTTTTGCAATACCAAAACAACGAAAGAAAGTAACAAACATACAAAGAACAAATAATATGATTAATATTATTAAGCATTCAACAGGTTAACAAAGTACTTAAGATTAAGGTTTCTTAAAGTGTGATGTTGAGAGAACAGAACAAAAGGGGTTAAACAACAGATTTCACACAAGGCTGGGCCAGTATCGTGAAGGCCTTAAGCGGAAAAAAAAAATAAAATAAAAATAAAACAGTTTTAGAATATTAATCTACAAAGAATAATGTAGTACAATTGAAATCAGTCCTTTTAATATAACATGCAACTTATAAAGTTGACACATTTGTACCTGATTTTTCAACCATTTTCAACACTGACTTCCGATCTTTTTAAAGCTTCTACACAACATCGTTACAAGTGTGAGGTTTTCTTCGAGGACGGTTTGTTCCATCAGAGTTAAAGTAGCATTGCACTGGTTCTTCACTTCCACCATCACTATTATTTTTGTTTCTAAAGAACAAAGCGAGTCACAGACTTCGAATATTTGTCGTTTTATGATTGTATTTTGATCACTGTTTTACTGATTGATAGTCAGATAAATTCTTGACAAATTCCCATCACCACATTTTGTGAAGCGATCAGGGAATTAAAATAACTTTTGAAAATCAATCTGATGCATTATATCATTTCTACTTGTTTTCATTGTTTTGAATAACTTTATTAATGAAATAGATAACCAAATAAATATAGCAAACAACACCAACGCAGTCTGGGTATTTCACTTAACTCTAGTTTTCTATTTGTGAAGTCGGAACACCCAAGTTCCAACCCAATAGGCTATTTGACAGTATGAAAAATAAAGTGTTGTTGATAGTGATCTATTTAAATTATGCCTTTATAAAGCGTTATAGAGTAAAATAACTTGGAAAAAAAAAAAAAAAAAAAAAACTATTTTAAACGACAGTCACGTGACACAAATGGTCAGTATTGGTCGAATCTATTATGACGTAGCAAGCTTGTCAATATGTCATCCACCGTTATTTAAATTGTCAATATTTAATATACATTTTTAGGGCCAATACTTAACAGAATTGAGAATAATATTGTTATGGGTTCCACAGTCACTTCTGAATAATCTAGAATGGTTTTCAAAATCTTGTCAAATATCCCATTTTATGTTGGTGTTGTGAAAATGCAATACAAGTTTTGTGCCTTGATAGGGCATGATTGGATACATAAGTTCCATAAGTAGGTAGTTTACCTACTTAACTGTGTCTGCGTTGATATCACGACTTATACAGACAAATAATGTTAAACTGGACATTGCTATATGGGTAGGTACAAAACTACGCCTTATCTACATAATTATGCATTCTCAGCAGTTAGGTATGAGAGTACCTTACTCTAGTATAGCTAAAGGTAGGCCCTTTTAGTAATTGGGTATTTGGGTAACCAATTGGTATGAACAATTTAGTTACCTAGTAATTTACCTACATCCTACATGAAAAATATACCTAGGTACTTACAAACTACAGCCATGTAAATAATAAATAAATGGTTTTATAGCTACAGTTGTACAATGAAGATCTCTAAATTAAATTACCTATCTAGTAATGCACTTACCTATCATATACAAATTAACCAAGAATGGCTTGTACTTATATAAAATATATATATATATATATATATATATATATATATATATATATATGAAAGCGTTGTTAACTCTAAATACGTGTTCAAACTTTTTCATAACTTTTATTGTTTGAGGTAGGTACGAAATATATGATGGGTTTATTTACAGCTAATAACTATTATCATATGAAATCTCTTATCCGTGCAAGTATAGTTAATTACTTATGTTAGCAAGCTTGTTTCAAATGAATTAAAGAATTGTTTTGAGTAGAGAATCATTTTATTAAAAAGTACATGCTATCTAACCAACATTAATAAATCATTAGTTCTTTGCTGACCAGATAAACTAGGCAATCATTGTACCAGCCGACCCTTCACCATAATAGCTAGAGAAAATGCTTTAAGATGTAGAGAATAGGAACATAGATTTAGAAGTAAGTAAGAAGTAGAAGAAGAAAGAGGTAGAAGAAAAAGGTTAATTAAACGAAGACAAAAAGAAATGAGAAGAAATATAATACACATAAAGGAGGCAGAGGGAGGATGGAAAATTCAAGCTAAAACAAGACAGAAAATTAATTGGAAACAGATGCTAATTAAACGATAATTTATTGTACTCGATTATTCTAGATTTAATGACTAAAGTTTAAATTACAATTAGCCTAGAAGTATATTGTATTGATTTGTGAGCTTAGAAATATATTATATTGATTTGTGAGCTAGATTAGAAAAATAATTATAAAACATTATTGAAAGAGAGAGATGTGATGTACAAGTATGAATAAATGATTCGGCTAAACGAGCCGTCCGCTTCGCGGGTAGTTCGTTACTTCACGCCCGAACGCCGAGCGATGCGGGCGGGTCGCTTGCGACTGTTATAATGGAAGTCTGATATTTTATTGCCTTACCCTAGAAAGGTACAAGACACCACAGTGATTATCACTGTTATAAAAATATAATAATGAATGTCAATAATTATAAAATGTCAATCCATAGTAGGTAAGTAGATAAGTACTAGGAGGCACTACAATTACCTAGAAGTCTAATTAGCAATTAGGAGTATTAGCACATTTGCGTAACGAATGAGTTTCAGAGAGAAGGAGCTTCTAATTAAGTAAATAAGTTGAAAGTCGAACGCAAAGGATTTAAAACTATGCAGTGTGGTTGACCTTATTTCTAAAGTCAATGCACTGCGCATATTTTTGCATTAATATTTAAATGGAGAATAGCGCTGAATTTATATAATACTAGTTTATACTAGCTGCGAGTAGAACTACTAGATTTTCTGTTCTAAACAATGAATTTATAAAAAACTTAAGTAGCCACGAACCACTATCGTATCAACAAATGCAAAAACGGACACTTTTACTATACAAAAAGTATCAGTTTTGACATTTGGACGACGAGATGCAGGACCCGAGTCCTTGAAGATGTCTAAGGGGTAGTTAGAGGAACGTTTAAATAGTACTTTTGGACATGCCCAATTTTGGCAGTAGTTTATATTCCACTAGCTGACCCGTGCCCGCTTTGCTGTGCGTAACACGCACGTGCCAGCATTTGCAATGTAAGCGCAATAAAATGTGTTTATTTACGACATCACATTAGAAACCTCTAAAATTATCAGTGTTTCTCTACTATATTATGCATGTATTATACATATAAACCTTCCTCTTGAATCACTCTATTTATTAAAAAAAACCGCATCAAAATCCGTTGTGCAGTTTTAAAGATATAAGCAAACATACATACAGACATACAGACGCGGGAAGCGGAAAGCGACTTTGCTTTATACTATGTAGTGATACCACGTAACAAGTTGCTACCCCATCGCCGTACATGATGATTAGTAAGGATAGAAAAATGTATCTGTAAAATTAATACGTCCTGGTTGAATGACTGACTAATGCATAGCCTAAACCCTCTAGCCGTGTGGTCGAAGAGATAGATAAATATAATAGATGGATTTGAATGGGTAGGTGTAGGTATATTATCTAGTTATAATGCTGGAAACAATACCAAAGAAAGCAAAAAAATACATGTAAAAAATAGTTTTAGTAAGTTTTTTTTCGGTAATATTATTCTTTTTGCGTGATGAATAAACACATTTCTGATTTTACAAAAATAATCCTACAAAATGTAGTAGAGTTTAGAACCTTGATAATTCTAATATGATCCTACGAAAGTTTATAGCAATAAAGCAAGAATACCGGCTGGTATTTGACCCGATTCCGGGGTTGAACGCTCGCGTGGGCGACACAACCGCTCAGCTATGCCTACACTTGTGCGCTTTCATTATCATCTTGCGTATAACTTTAAATTAATCTTGCATAGCGTCCAGGTGTGCTCATCCCCGCCGCAAAACTGATGCTTGTGGCAATTCCAACTGAGCGCTTCCATCTTTCGCAGGGTACAACAGTTTGTTCTGTTCATGGTTCTTTTTTATGTTTTGTTTCTTGAATGAATATATTTTCTTTCTTTCTGTTTAGCGTTCTTTGGGCGCCTTGTCTCGTTA
The DNA here is from genome assembly GCA_912999785.1 of Hydriomena furcata. Taxonomy (NCBI): domain Eukaryota; kingdom Metazoa; phylum Arthropoda; class Insecta; order Lepidoptera; family Geometridae; genus Hydriomena; species Hydriomena furcata. The sequence goes on along the minus strand of OU538825.1, from coordinate 12,631,951 downwards.
CCACAGTTTGCCACTCACTCAAAAGAAAGTGACATTGTTATTGATGAAAATGACGCCAACACTAACTACGGCATACAATATAAATGATGTAAATCAACTAGTTTTGTCACATGCATTAATGCATGCTCTAATCGCATGCTTCAAAGAAAAACGCAAGATGAAAGTGAAAGGTCACAAGTGTGGACTAGAAACTAGTGTTTTGATGACATAACGAGCTGAGACGCAATTCAGGAACAATGGCGTTGAATTATGATACTTTTCTAAGATATATGAAATTGTGATCAAAAACAACACCAGTTATTTACCTAACTGAACTAGTACTCGTTTTTGGCATTAAGTGGCAAAACACAATATAAATTTGACTGATGAAGCCGATTACGATCACCAGGTTAGTTACACAATTCGGCCGCAGGATGTGAAGTAACATTACATAATTTAACTTCTTAGCAAGAATTCTAATCATAAAATAGCTAAGACGATGAGAAGTAAAGAAATAGAAGATTACGTAGACCATTCAGTAATTATGAATGTGGAAAATATTAGTTTTAAGTACCTATTTTAAAGAAAAAGCTTGTCCGCAATGAAAGTAGTTTTGAACACTACCTGTTTTTACTTTGTAATAAATGGATTGTTTTCTAATTATTTATACTGCTCTCATTATAAAAGTGGGTATTTTTATCCTAAAAGGTAAGTGCAGGTAACACTATCCTCTACAAAGGGGGTAACCTACCCCAACAGTGATAACTTACGATTCGATATACACAAAAAAAAATATTCTCTCACACACAACTACCAGCTTATATGATGACAAGTTGCTGAATGCAAGAACATAAACTTACAAGTTCCTTCCCGACATTTGAAAATTCTACAATATAGGTTAATTGCATTAGTATTTTATCAGTGAGTGAAAGAGCCGTTCTTCCTAGATTTTCAATTCGATCCGTTTAAGTTATTTCTGAACCGCACTATCTCAAAAGGTAAAATCGCCAATGTGAAAACTGAACGTCCTTGGCACATCCCATCCCTACTTCCCTATCCCATTTCATAATAGCCGATCGCATGAACCCATACAAAATAAGAACCCCACTTACCGGCAGAAGACTCGGCGTAGTTTTTTTCTATTTGTTGACACGGATCAAAGTAGTCACGGCAGAGCACAGTTATGGCGGCTGGTAATAAAAATGGCGAACGATTAGGACGTGCGCGCTCGTCGGCTGACTGAAGGGTACTGAAAATGAGGGGAGGAGTGTGCCGGGTGGGCGAGTAGTGATGAAGCGAGAATTATATCGATATCGAGCCTTTCAGGAAAAACGTAGGAGACAGGGGATATGGCAATGAAAGCGTCTGCATTGTAATTTCTCAGCTGTTGTGAAATCAATCACCGTTCTCACGTATGGAATGCTTATTACTGCAAAATGTGGGTATGTGCCAATTTTAATGTTCTAAACATTGTCTCTGACGGTAGTCAGGTTTTTAGATCATCGAAAGATGACTAAAGAGGTAAACTGGAGATCTAAGAGGATGTCTACCACCGTACTTGGGATTACAGTCGTGATCCTGTTTAATTTGATTACTTATAAGTAGTTAATGTTTGGCTCTCGTTATATTGTGAGAGTGTTAAAGGTTTTTTTATCTAAATAGGTCAAATAGATGCACACACATCACTTTTAATTTTAACTTACTCGTATTTTGATACATAACAGTTACAGTTGGTAGTAACTCTACCTTCTGCGCTGTAGGTTGTGGGTTCGATCCCCACCCAGGGCAAATATTTGTGTGATGAACATAGATGTTTGTTCTGAGTCTGGGTGTTAATATGTATAATAAGTATGTATTTACAAAAAAAAAAAAGTATAAAAGTATCTATCAGTTATCTGGTTCCCAAAGTACAAGCTTTGCTTAGTTTGGGGCTAGATGGCGTTGTGTGTAAAGTCCGTCAATATTTATTATTATTATTATTATTATATATTTTAGTGTTGGTGGATAGTATCATGGTCATACATAAATTTCACCGATATCATTTGTATTAGTATTTTCATTATTAGTATTAGTATTTATTTATAGAAGTTAAAAAGTAAATCATCTTATTCATGTGTCACACATACTCGTATAAAACAAGAATCGCCCACTGATTATATAAGGCTCTCATGAAACTCAAAACATGAACATGAACTCAAACATGAAGTTGTTTTTGTATCGGATTCGAATTCTTGGACATATTCGCCGGTTTGAATAAACCTACCCAATATATTGAAACTAGCTGACCCGTGCCCGCTTCGCTGTGCGTAAGACATTTCTAATACCATCGTTGACTTTTTTGTAGACGTTTTTAAGGTGTACAATACTGTAGTACATTATTCTGATATATCTCGTGGGGTTCAGCCAGCATTTGCAATGTAAGCGCAAAAAAATGTGTTTATTTACGACATCACATTAGAAACCTCTAAAATTATCAGTGTTTCTCTACAATATTATGCATGTATTATACATATAAACCTTCCTCTTGAATCACTCTATTTATTAAAAAAAACCGCATCAAAATCCGTTGTGTAGTTTTAAAGATATAAGCAAACATACATACATACATACATACATATTACATACAGACGCGGGAAGCGGAAAGCGACTTTGCTTTATACTATGTAGTGATAATCGTTAGACATGACGTAGGTACTCGTATGCATGCATAATCAAAATAAAACGCCGATCCGGTAATTCAGTATAACAAAAATATTTGATTCTAAAAAAAGTCAAAACATAATTAAAATTAATAAGCATAATATAGAAACGTAACTAGTTGATGTCCATGCTCTCCAAAACATTTTCGTAAACAAACCTCGCCTACGAGCTACGAATGTCTACGGCGTAAACTTTGGGCTACGTCGTAGAGGCTTGCGCAAGCCTTCGGGGAATGATTGTAAATTGTTACTACAAGGAAAGTGTGTACTCTTGATTTCTGTTCGTAAATATTGTACAGACTCTATTATTAATTTTCAACCGACAAAGGAGGTTCTCAATTTGACGCGTATATCTTTTTTTGCTTTTTTTGCATATATATTTATCTGGTGATCCGAATTGGATGATTTTTAGGGTTCCGTACCCAAAGGGTAAAAACGGAACCCTATTACTAAGACTTCGCTGTCCGTCTGTCCGTCTGTCTGTCTGTCCGTCTGTCTGTCACAGGGCTGTATCTCATGAACCATGATAGCTAGACAGTTGAAATTTTCATAGATTATTTTATATTGTGTAGAGAATAGTCCGAAATTGGTCCCATTTAAATTGTGCTTATGTAGGACTATTATCATTCATCAAACTTAAAAAACGCATATCGTCTGTTTTGTTTTTAGTTTTTAAAACGTAATTGTGTTATGATGGTTCTCTGGTTGACATTAATCAGTATTTTTTTTTTCTATTCGAATCACAAAACTGAAGGTATTTTGATTCCTACGAGTACCTTAATAACAGTACCCCCTTATTCAACAATGACACACCCACGCAACACCGTATTCAATGGGTGCTTCCCATAATTCAGCCTCATTGGTATTCCATTCCCCGAGATTGTGCTGACTTTGATCGAGAACGAATGTCACTACTTTTCAATCGACGGTGTACGAAAGCTTACAATACTTATTGAAAGCATTCACCTTTTTTATGCTTTACACCTTTAGTGTGTTCTTACTAACTGAATGTCTATAGATCTGTTTGTAGGGTTATGCTAAGGTAGGATGACTAAGTTAAACCAAGTTGCGGATTATACTTCTTTATATTATTAATTAAATTCCAATATTGAATACTACATAAAGGTAGGTTACACGTTAAGTACCTATACGCGATACGTCTTAGAAGACGTCTGTACCGAGGGTTGGATCTGGGAGCGACTGCCTGAATATTACATATTAATTTATGAAGTTAATTCAATAAAAAAGCTGAATCGCCAAACGCGGTTCGCTCGCGTACGCTTACATAAACTGTGTCACCACACACCTTTTTGATATCACACATTATTACAACAACGGGAATTACTCACGTATGTATAAGTTCAATAGATACTCACAACGGAACTCCTTAGTAAATACTCTGATTGAGTAAAAACTTAATACTTAATATTTTTCAACAAATAAACTTATTTTAAATATAATTTCAAGGATAACTTTGAAACGTGTCTTAGGAGCTAGAACAGCCAAAGATAATACTAAAACGCTGGTCGTAAAAGAAACTAGTCGTAGAAGATACTTACCACTTATCTTCCATGAAAGTCTTGTTGCTTAAGGCGCTCCCAGTCGACGATTGTTTTTGTTCGAAACGAAAAAATAAATACTTGTGAACAAGCCACATCTCCTATTTTATAATGTATAGTATATGTGAATAAAGATGTACCCATCTTTAATCACTTCGATAAATAATCCTACCGACCGCTGCAATGACGACAAACACACGTCGGCGCGTGGTCCGCCTTAGCTTTTCGAATAAATTAATGATATAAATTATGTATAATTACTATCAAAAATCTATTCTAATAGGAATCTAGATCTACATATTACCTATCTTTAACAATAAATCACAAGTTGATTTTAATAGTAGGTATATAAAATATTTCGATCATAAATTCTAAAACGTATCATTTTGAAATAATATCTTTATCGTGAAATGTTTCTGCTATTATGTTTTCAGCTTAATAGAAATGTAGGTAGGAACCTGAAGTAATATACTTATAAAAATAGGAGATGTGGCTTGTTCAGAAGTATTTCTTTTTTCGTTTCGAAAAAGAGCAATCGTCGACATACAGCCCCTTAATGGGCGTGCTAACTCTCTCTGTGTCTATGAATTTCGGAAATTCCTTTCTTAGTTCACCAAAACACACTCCAAATTTTAAGTTTCTACGACCAGTGGATTATGCGTTGATAGATCAGCTAGTGACTAACGCAAGTTTTTTATGTATTGTTTTTACAAACTAGAACTAATTTCGTGCCACACACAGGCTTTCATTATCAGACCTTTGGCAAAATTAAGCCTACAGTTCCTTGAAAATGTCTAAAGTAGTCAGAGGCACGTCCAATGTACATACGATAATACATAGTTATTTAGCGAAATTAATTACTCCGTCCTTTTTTGAAGTCGGTAAGAAAATCGCTTGTTTTGATTACAGTCGCGTGGGCCTGTATTCTGTGATGTTTTACCGTTCATACGAGTACAATGGCCACTGATCAGTCTATTTTCATAGAGGTAGGGTTTCGAAGGGTGAAAATGTACCTTTATATTTTCGGAACAACCTCACTGAAATCTCCATTATTTACCATTCGCAAGTATCTCTTATTTCCACTAAAATTTGGCACAAGACGTACATATTTTATTTTGAGTAAAATTACGCCGATGACTAGGTTGGAAATGTAATGAAATAGAATTACGACATTAAACATTATTCTCAGATCTCAAGGCGCCAAGATAGTTGAAGATGTCTAAGGGAGAGTCAGAGGCACGTCCAAACATGTTTGGATGCACAATACCCAATTTTTTTCAGTAGTTGGGTGGTGCTGTAATAAAACCTATTCCGATAGCGGCGATGGGCTTGCAACCTGTCACGTATGGAATGCTAACTACTGCAAAATGTGGGCATGTGCTAAATATAATGTTTGGACGTGCCTCTGGGTAGGCACTAGACATCTTCAAAGGATCTAAGCGCCTGGAGATCGGAGAGGATGTCTACCGTACTTGGGGATTACAGTCGTGATCCTATTTTTTTTTCTAAAATGAAACCCATTGAAACCGTAGTTTATGCGGCTGTAAAGTTTTCACTCCTATTGTAGTTTACGTCATGTATTTGGAACAATTCTCAGTAAATGCTGCCAAGTATCTGCTCTACCAATAAACCTATTTTGTAAATGGTATCGCCCTGTCACGTCTAAAATGCGGCGATGGACGTGCAACCTGTCACGTAGGTATTGAATGATTACTACCTACTGCAAAAAAAATACAACTGACTTGAGAACCTCCACCTTTTTTAACCGACGAATAAAGATAAAGTTCACGAGTCGACATTGTATATTTTGTTTGTTGCTCTATGTATGATCCGATTTCGATGTTTTTTTTATATTGTGTTGAGATAGTCCCAGGTTGTGTCCATTTAAATTATATTTATGTAAGACAAATAGTTACTTTATAAAACTTAAAAAACGAATATCTTCCCTTGACTTCGATTGGTCGGGACTTTTTCGTCGGTTTTTTTTAGTTTTTTTAAACGTAGGCTAACTATTTGAAGTCCATTAAAAAGTTGCCATGTGCTAAATGTTTGGACGTGCTTCTAACTGCCCTTTAAGACATTTTCAAGAGTCTGAGCGCTTGAAGATCTAAAAGGATGTCTAGTCTACCGTACTTGGGGATGAGGTACAGTCGTGATGCTTTCATTTTTTACATTTCACAACCACATTTCGAGTTTTGTTTACCAACACTCGCCGGTGGGTATTACACAAAGATTTCTCATTAGACAGAGTTAAAACATAACAGCCATAACTCTGTCTCGCTCTCATCGTGTACCGATCGATGTGACCTTGGCAGTGGGGATAAACCCTAATGGATAGGTACCTAGCTATTATAACATCCCCTAGGAGATAATGACAAAATGGTAATATTAGAATGAAATGAGTTAGGGCTTGGTTGTTAGCACACGTGAACAAGTTGATTCAAGTTAAGTGAATTGGCTATGACATGATAGTTGCCATACCAATAGGTTCTAAGTTTATGGTGAAAATACCGATCGCCGGTTATTCTATAAGAGGGTTTAGGGAGCTTTTTGGTATGACGAATTAAGATATTAGCTTGCGAAGGTTAATGACTATTCCCAGTTGTCACATTTAAATAACGACCTTTGTAATATTCAAAAACTTCACACGGGTGTGCTAATGAAGATTGTAGGCAAGTTTTTGATAGATAAGTTACATTTTGGCGACATTCGTGAGGAATTCTAATTAAAAAAAATTATGGCTTATGTTACTCGCTGATTGTATAGCTTTGGATAGGTTAAATTATTTTTAAAATTGGTCTAGCAGATTTTTAGTTTATTCATTACAAACAAAAATACAAATTTTTCCTCTAATACATAGAAGTAGATGGCGACTAATAAACATCTGAAATATCTAAACATGTGTAGTGATAGACGCAAGAAGTGTAGGTTTGATCCCTGCGGTGTTTGCAGGATCTGCAAATATTTCTTCCTGGTCTAAGCGCGGTGGTACTATGGTACCAACTCGTAACTTTTGAAATCCACGATGATACAGGGTAACCTAGTGTGGGGGTTGGGATACTTATGTATCGTTTGTGTAAGTAGGTATATATATCTCATAATGGTATCGATCTAATAGAAAATAGTAATGACGTAAAAGCAGTATAATTTTTATGGAGTTTTCCCTGGAATTTTCGAAGAATACAGTCAGTTCATTCTGGCTTGGCACATTGCCGCATGAACAAAACTATTGTTTAGGTTGATACCTACTTCATTTCCTCTTGTCTGTGTAATAATGATTTTATGGGTAATTTTTTTATACCTTGGGTTACCTTATCGAAGTTTTCGTACGGATCCCTAATAATATGGTATTAGACTTTTTTGTAGATATTGATGTTTTCTATAAAACTGTAGTACATTACTTTGCTCTATTATCAATAATTTCCGCAGCGTAAGCGATATAAGATTTTTTTTGGATTGTTTTTCACACATTGGATTACATTATCGATGTTTTCATACGGATCCCTAACGTTTTTGAAAATATTCTATAGCCTATGTTCATCAGGAATAATGGAGGATTCTAATGGTGAAATAATTTTTCAAATCGGTCCAGTAGTTTCGTAGCCTATTCGATGCAAACAAACAAACAAACAATCAAATCTTTCCTCTTTATAATATTAGTATAGATATAGATTATGCTAAGTATGATTATATAGTAACAAGCTCTTCGCTGAAAATAAATACTGACAAAATATTAGTATTTTGTCAGTATTTATTTTCAGTGATCTATTTTCTTATCTTTGTGTTGGAGGTTTCATCATAGTTGTGCAATTCTAAAAAGCAACAACTTGTAACGTATTTTTATACTCTACCTGTTAACCGTACGTAAAGAACCTTTGAATACATAAATAATGAAAAGAGGTTCATTGCAAAGTTCGAAATAGATCTTGAGACTTGTTGGAACATCGGTCGGGCTTCGCTCACGTTTCTGTCACGAGAAGTTTACTGGTACGATTGGTAAAAATACGCTATATTTTTACCAATCGTAGAAATTCTGAACAAAATTATCACGTAACTCTAAGTAGGTACTTATTACAAAATCTTTTTTAAACAATATTTTCTCGGTTTTTCGGTAAGTACAATCAAACTATATTGTTATTCCTAACTAAACTATATAGTCACTACTTAATTTTAAATAGAGTATTTGTTTGGTAGAGATTTCGTGGTAGTCGCTATTAGCGATAAGATTGACTGGTCTCACACCAGAGTTGGTAGTAGGGAATGCAATCTCGTCGAGATCTCGACCTTTGTTGGCGAGATCTCGCGAGTTTAACGAGATTGCACTCTATCTTAAAAACGTCTTATTCAAAGCGCGGTAGCGCGCGACTTCAGGAAACATTGACTGCGTTCAAAGCACCTAGAGGTAGAAAACTAACTACGAAATTGCTGGAGTCATTTATCAAAAAGGAAATGAATTTATACGAGTCCTGGGGGTCAAAAGGCGAACTTTTACTTTTGTTTGCTGACTGCCTGAGATCTATGTTTCACACTAGCGTTGAATCCGAAAGGGCCTTCTCAGCGGCTGGTTATCTGTCCAGCAAAATAAGAAGCCGTTTAGCAGGTGATTCTTTGGACATTTTGTGCTTCTTTCAAAATGATTTGTAATAATGACGTGTGACGTGAATTGAACAAGCATTTCATTTGATTCGTATATTTTGTCAATTAATCTTTATGTCGGGTTTAATAGTCAACTCAACTTAGTCAATGAGTTATATTTTTGTTTTTGACTTCTTGTTGTTTTGTTATAAAATAACTGTTTTATTATTTAAATACTTTTGTTTGATATTAGAAGAGAAGACTTGTTGATTATTTCATTTTTTATTTGATTAGATACGTTTGATTAGTTTACTACTTAAAAGTTTATTCAAAAAATGATACTCGTAGATAGATACGTCAAACAAGCTTAAAAAATCGTTAAAATAAATGTTAAAATCATAATATTTAAATTTATTATTATTAATTTCCTAATTTATTCAAATATTGCGATTTTTTGCAAGAATAAACACACAAAACTGCGAATCTCGCGAGATCTCGAAACTGCCGAGATCTCGCGGGATTGTAATTCATAAACTCGCGAGATCTCGCCTGAGACCCAATCTCGCGAGGTTGCATTCCCTAGTTGGTAGTAACTCTGCCTTCTATGCTGTAGGTTGTGGGTTCAATTCCTAACCGGGACAAACATTTGTGTGATGAACATGGATGTTTATTCTGTGTCTGGGTGTTTTAATGTATCATAAGTATAGTTACAAAAAAAAGTATATAAGTACAAGTATTAGTAATCAGGTTCCCATAATACACGCTTTGCTCAGTTTGGGGCTAGAAGGCGATGTGTGAAATGTCCACCATTATTTATTATTAATTATTCTTTATATTGTTATTGGTGTGCAATGGTGCAATGAAAAAGGACAATATCTTACATATCTACACATATACGGTGATCGTATTTATTATGCTGGCCACAGACAGTGGCAAGTTTTCTAAACTTCACAAACGCGAAATAACTTTCATTTTAAACTGTACCTACCTCCTAATTTAGCAAGTTCCTCAAAGATCTCTTTGTTCGAGACCTATTGAAACCGTATCCAGAACTCTTTGTCTGATTCCTATTTCATTATCAAACGAACTTAGATCTTATTATGTAGAGATACGGTTGACAATCCAAGTAGGTACAATGGGCAATAAGGTGAATAGCAATACGCAAGCGCAAAGCTATTGACCTCCCACCCCCCTTTTCCCATCCCAACATGGATGTGGGTACTAGTGTAGGACTCCAGATAAGGACTAGCTTTTACCGTATTTGTCATCTTATGATGTGGTTTTAAAATTAATAATTTATTTCATTTGATTGGTAACTAGATTAAAACATAATCTAACTCAAGATTCATCCTTTACGTAAACAAGAAATCTTCACTCTAATCACCCCACTAACTTAGTCGTTTTAATTCCCGCTGTTCACGCTACGTCGTAGCTGTGGCTATACTACGCCGTAGACGTGCTACGGTTTAGCAAGGGTTTCGTGTTTTTGAGAAAACACTTTCTTATGTGAACTGTCGCGAATAGTCGAAATAAAGCATTGCATGTTCCTATGCGGCTTTATATTAGATATAGGTAGGTACAAATGATACCAGATCACCTACTACATTTAGGCTGTTACCCAGATATCCTAGTAGGTACTTATGGGTACCATCTCATTTGGAATGTGACTGAATATGATCCAACTCGCTGTATCAATAATAATTATCACTACATAGTATAAAGCAAAGTCGCTTTCCGCTTCCCGCGTCTGTATGTCTGTATGTATGTTTGCTTATATCTTTAAAACTACACAACGGATTTTGATGCGGTTTTTTTTAATAGATAGAGTGATTCAGGAGGAAGGTTTATATGTATTAAACCCATGCGAAGCCGGGGCGGGTCGCTAGTATTGTATAAAAAAATATGTACAAAATATAAAAAAACACAAACAATAAAATAAACTAAACTAATTTTGATGACGATTCTAAATAATTCTATTGATTTCAATGAATATAAACGCTATTTTGATTTTGTATATCGGCGGTAAATATAAGTACGTTTCATTTCTAAAATTAATTTATTACGAAGTCTGAGATGCAGCGCATCGATCGTACACGACCTACTTGCAGGTCACACGGACCTCGCCCGCTCTCTAGGGGGGTGCGTAGGCGTACCTACCTAGATACGCTTACAAGGTTTTATTTATATCGAGGGGTAGAATCCTACCACACAAGATACATAGAGTGAGGAAGACTCTTATGACCTCACATAGGTATCAACTGTCAAGGCACTTTACAAAGCTTTTTAACTTACAAATATTGACGAAATATCGTCTTCACAAAATAACGAAAAACCATAGACATAAAAAATGTTGTATTATCAGTCAATTAATTTTGTTTAGCATCATCCTGACGGTAACGTTTTATACACTGCTGTAGGTACGATGTTTTAAATTTATTAGCCCTTGAAAAATAGACCGATAATGAAAAAGATTTACAGAAAAGTTTTGATTGTTTTATAACTACAAATTTTATACAATCTTACATAAGCCTCTGACTATTAGACATCTTCAAGGATCTTAGCGCCTGGTGATAAGAGAGGATGCCTACATTGCCTACCGTACTTAGGGATTAGTCGTGATCCTATTTCATTTGTTTCTTATTGTGAATGAAACAGTTGGAGTATGTGCGTATTCAATAACAGGCCATGCAAGCAAATTCGATGGGTGTAAATCATTTTTAGACGGTTGTAACTTACCTTACCCAACTCGCTAAAACGGGAGGCTACTCGTTCCTATTCCACCCACAAAGCTGAGGTGGGCATTCGAGAAAGTTCTGCGTAGATCCCATTTAGGCGTTTATAATGGTACAGGATAAATCATGCATAATATGGCTTTTGCCATGTTTATGAATAAGAATCTGATGTTTTAAGAGAAAAGTTCTCTATTACTAAGCTTTGTTTCAATCAATCTTAATTCGTTTATATTAGAAAACGGTAAATCCGGGTATTGTGATTATCTTTTAGCTGCTAACAAAGCTTGATTGATGATAAAAGATAGCAAATACTTGAATTTCATACACATTAATTAAATGGTTTCTATCGATAGTTTACCGGTAATATTTTAAAAAACTGTCTAGGTAGGTACAAATAATTTTTATCGAGTTTCTATTATCTACGAGTACTTTAGGTACCTACTGTTAATACGCAAATAATTTGGGCGGTGGTTTCTGGTCAGAAGATATTTTATATTTTCATTAACTTTACATTTAATATACCTCTACTAGTTAATGCATGTTAAAGGATGACATTTTCATTTGAATTTGTAAGGGCTACTGAATGGTGTACTCTGCGTTCGTCAAGCTTCAACATAAAGATTTTAATAAGGTACTATACAAAATATCTCCCCAGCAAAATCAATAATCGGTAAAAAAAACTAAGATTTTCTATATCACTAGTCGGGAGCTAACTATGGAATTCACAAGGTAAGTAGCATAATGTACCCTAGTTTATGTGATGTTGCTAATTTTGTTAAAATTATCTTCACCGATTCGTTATCTATGGTTAGGTATTAGGAGGTAAGTTAGAGTACCTAATGTTATTATTTTCAATGAAGCATATTTTGAACGACATTCAAATTCAGAAACCACTCTCACAGATATACTATACATAGGTACCTACTCCCTCGCGTCAAGTAAATGGTTCTACAGTCAATTGAGAATTTATTGTTTAATCTATCAAAACCTGTGGATTCGATTCACTGGACTTTGTGTACCTACACATACACACCTCATGTAGTAAGGTACCTACTGGCATTGCACAATGAAAATAACGCATTGGAGTGTGAGCTTAAAGGTGTTAACTCCAATATTCACCTTCCCATCCCAGGCCATCCATGTCCCACCTCACTGCACCTAACCCCCCCAGTATTATCAGTCTCTACCCCCCAATTTGGGGTGTTTGTGAGCTATCGATAGTTGGAAGGTGACGCGAACCTATATCTATTTTAAGTTTTGGATTGTGAAGCTTTTGCCTGCGACTTTTTTTGCATGCTGTATAGGTAGTGTTGTAAATAATGAGGTAAAAATAAACTATGTATAAGTTTAGTATGCTATTTCTTTGAATCCGGTTTAGTCGAAACTTTTACATTTACAATATTAGTAGGATTGCTTTTTTAGGGTTCCGAACCTCAAGGGTAAAAAAGGGACCCTATTACTAAGACTCCCCTGTCCGTCTATCTGTCACCAGGCTGCATCTCATGAATGCTAGCTAGACAGTTGAAATTTTCAGATGATGTATTTCTGTTGCCGCTATAACAATAAATACTAAAAAATAATTAGGGGGCTCCCATATAACAAACGTGATTTTTTTGCCGATTTTTATAGATAATGGGTACGGAACCGTTCGTGCGGGAGTCCGACTTGCACTTGGCCGGTTTTTTTTGGAATGGCATTGAAAGATCTCGGTGTATTTTCCAAATCGGTGACGTTTTGAATAACGGTCAGTTCAAGAGTACTCTAAACCGATGAGAATGCATGAAGATTCTGATGAGAGTAAATGAAGCAGAGGTATGTCAGGATCGTAACAGGTCGATAGCCGTGTCTCTGCCTACCCCTCTGGGTAATATTTTATGTTAAAAATATAGAAGGGAATAATAAAGAAACTAGTTAACGTCGAATGTACATATTTATTACCTTAAACAACTATGAGGGTTTTTCTGTAAAATAATGTAAAAATCTTAATATATATAAATCTCCTGTCACGATGTTTGCCCGCGATGGACTCTTAAACTACTTAGCCGATTTTAATCAAACTTTGCACACCGTGTGCAGTTTGATCCAACTTGAAATATAGGATATCTAACATCTCAATTTATAGTCGCGATATCTGTTGACACAGCAACGCGTGGCCTGGTCTGCTAGTATTATATAGAATTTCAAAAACCATATTTCTTCATTCAGATAAGAACTATCATAAAAAGCAATTGAACATATATTTAAGGGCTATACCGCCTATTAAGAATAATAAATACATACTATGTTTTCGATCTTTAATCTATTTTTATTTTATAAAAGCTTTTTCTTTATAACTATTCATACAAATTTACATAAAATCTGAGAAACAACGTGTATTATTCTTACTATTTACATTATTATATTATAATTGAATATCTATTTTAGGTTTTCAATTTTTATTCTCAAAAAAGATATTGCAGTCAGATGAGAAACATAAAATTAGGGTAAATAATTCAGAAACATCGTTCAAAACTACATTCAGTGTTCCAAAGTAGATAGCTAGGTATTTGATTTATTATTGTACTGATACAGTTATTGTTTTAAGTACAGGTTTGGGTTATATGTTGAGCAAGTTTTAATTTGAATGCATTGAACGAGCTTAACTTTTTTTATAATTGACGGTTATTAAACAGGTATTTCATTTCAATTATCTTACTAAAGCTAAAGGTAACATTCCGTGCGACGCGAAACTGTGTCGCCGCGTTTGGAGCGTTACCTTTAATTTTGTTACTTAAAATTGCATACTTTTAGGGTTCCGTACCCAAAGGGTAAAAACGGAACCCTATTACTAAGACTTCGCTGTCCGTCTGTCTGTCTGTCTGTCTGTCACAGGGCTGTATCTCATGAACCGTGATAGCTAGACAGTTGAAATTTTCACAGATTATGTATTTCTGTGGCTGCTCTAACAACAAATACTAAAAACAGAATAAAATAAATATTTAAGGGGGGTTCCCATACAACAAACATGATTTTTTTGCCGTTTTTATAGATAATGGTACGGAACCCTTCGTGCGCGAGTCCGACTCGCACTTGGCCGGTTTTTTTAGTATTTATAAATATTCGTAAAAGTCCTTATTCATTAAAGTTGTACCTCCGATGTCTTTGACTGGCCTGACAGCTCAGTTGGTAGTAGCTCTGCCTTTTGCGCTGTAGGTTGTGGGTTCGATCCCCACCCGGCATAAACATTTGTGATTTGAACATGAATGTTTGTTCTGTGTCTGGGTGTTAATATGTTATAACATATAAATATAATAAAACTGTATAAGAGTTCAATTCTGTACATTGGATAAAAACTAAAAAAAATACTCCTATGGGCCTATAAACAAGTAACATAAGCTAAAAAAAATATTTTGAAATTTTTGTCCTTCTGTCTGTCTGTCTGTTGTCCGACTTTCACGCAAAAACTACTGGATGGATTTTGATGAAACTTTTTTTGTTATGTAGCTATTAGTCCTCGGCAACATATAGGCTATAATTTATTTTAAAGATTGGAATACCAGATGTGGAACTATCCGTCGACCAGCGAAGCGGGCACCGGTCAGCTAGTGTTATAATAAGTATGTATTTAACATAAAAAACGTATATATAAGTATTCTATCAGGTATCTGGCCTGCGCAAATTGGCCGACGGGACGGCATAGGATTTAAAATTGATCAATTGAATTTAATAAATGCTCCAAGGTCGATGACCAAGTCTGGAAATATGGGCTCAATTACTACCGGGCGTATAAAAAGGTTACACCACTGAGTGGCACGTATGGTGAGTTTGTATTATCGAACACAGCGTAGACTTATCATGCAAAGCGAACACTGGCAGACAACTTATCCTAATCTATAATCACTACATAGTATAAAGCAAAGTCGCATTCCGCTTCCCGCGTCTGTATGTAATATGTATGTATGTATGTTTGCTTATATCTTTAAAACAACACAACGGATTTTGATGCGGTTTTTTTTTATAAATAGAGTGATTCAAGAGGAAGGTTTATATGTATAATACATGCATAATATAGTAGAGAAACACTGATAATTTTAGAGGTTTCTAATGTGATGTCGTAAATAAACACATTTTTTTGCGCTTACATTGCAAATGCTGGCTGAACCCCACGAGATATATCAAAATAATGTACTACAGTATTGTATACCTTAAAAACGTCTACAAAAAAGTCCACGATGGTATTAGAAATGTCTTACGCACAGCGAAGCGGGCACGGGTCAGCTAGTATAAAAATAAGTCGGGTGTTCCTTCCTGACGCTATAACTCCAGAACGCACGAACCGGATTTCCACGGTTTTGCATTCGTTGGAAAGGTCTCGGGCTCCGTGAGGTTTATAGCAAAGAAAATTCAGGAAAAATTTCAAGAGAAAAGCATGAAAACAGGAACGGGAACGGGAACGATAACGGGAACGGGAACTTAACACAGCATTTGTTAATTCTAAAGCGATACGAAGTTCGCCGGGTCAGCTTGTAATATTATAAATGAGAAAGTTTGTGAGTTTGTATGTATGTTTGTGCCTTAATCAGGCCTAAACGACAAAACGGATTAAGTTGAAATTTGCTGTAGATGTAGATATAACGCACGAATAAAACATAGACTACTATAAAATATGAAAAACATCCCCAGAATGATCAAAAAAACGCAAAAGGTATGATTTTGATATAGATGGCGCTGGTGTGCAACAAATCTGACATCATAGAATTAAAACTATCGTGGTTGTTAATCATTTTAAAAATAGAAATACGGCTAATTACCACGTTTTTCCTTTGTATTGCTGACGTTTCGAGACAATTCAATGCTCTTCATCATGGGCATCGCCCGCGACCGCGATCAACGGCAGATCTGAATTGTCTCGAAACGTCAGCAATACAAAGGAAAAACGTGGTAATTAGCCGTATTTCTATTTAAAATCTGACATCACTGACTAAAACAGCCTTTTCTATTTGATTATTGAAATTTGACAGGACAACGTCTGTCACGGGTTGGCTAGTTAGCTATAGATCCTGTTTAAACCACCGAGCGGGATTCACGACGTGTCCCGCGGCGGGCTGTGACACTGAACCGGCCAATCAGAATGCATTTTTCTCCCCCTGACCCGCATACCTCAACAAAATAAATAAATATTGTTAAACATTACCACACAGCGCCATCTAGCCCCAAACTAAGCAAAGCTTGTACTATGGGAACTAGATAACTGATAGAATACTTATATACTTTTTTTTGTAAATACATACTTATGATACATAATGACACCCAGACACAGAACAAACATCTATGTTTATCACACAAATATTTGTCCTGGGATCGAACCCACAACCTACAGCGTAGAAGGCAGAGCTACTACCAACTGAGCTGTGAGGCCAGTCTTACGTTTTGACAGATTTGTTTGTTTGAAGAAATGAAGCTATTAGGCGTCTATTATGTTATGTGGTCGATGGTTTGTATATACAGTGCTCGCTAGTTAGGATATTGCGGCTTCATCTTATGCCGAGGTGTCTGTAGCTAGTAGCGATGTCGCGACGGATACATGTTTGGATTCGCGACGTTCGGGTTGTTCTGCTGAACCGGGTAACCTTGCGTGATACTGCCGGGTTTTGATGTCTGGAAAAATAATAATAATGTTAGCATTAAATTCATATTGGTGGAAATTTCACACAGTGCCATCTAGCCCCAAATTAAGCAAAGTTTTCACTATGAGAACTAGATGACTGATAGGATACTTATATACTTATTCTTTTTTTTTTGTTAGTACATAATATACATTATAACAACCAGACACAGAACAAATATCTATTTTCGTCACACAAATATTTGTCCCGTGTGGTGATCGAACCCACAACCTACAGTGCAGAAGACAGAGCTACTACCAACTGAGCTGTGAGGCCAGACTATTAGGGTACGGAACCCTAAAAAGAAAGAATGAGCCTTGTTACCTGCATGTTGTTGTGCTGTGGCGGATGTATGGCAATGTGTCGGCTGACAGCAGGCTGCGCATACGCACTGCTCACGGACGGGTGGTGCGCCTCGCTCAATCCGATCAGAACCTGAGGCTACGGACATAAATCATTACTTAACAATATGTTTTGAGGGTTTCAAGTATCTTAAAAATACTTACTCCTTACTTACTCATGTCATCTTTCACACAGTCTATCCATCTTTTCCTTGGTCTATCTATATTTACCATATCCTTGCACATTTTTACCTCCTCATCACATAATATTTTTTTTGGATTTTTTTTTATTTAATACTATAATTGTACACAGAAAACATTAACAATTATGTCATTACAAAGAACACATACATGGTGAACTTAACCCTAAAAGAGTTTTGTACCAGCAAACCTAAACTAAACTTTAATTTTTAATAACACGGCTGGACACCAATTACATTAATTCAAGATTATATATTATTGTATTATAAATTGTAAAAACTCATAACCGACACAATACATACACTGTCATCATTTTCTTCTTCAATAGGTCGGCACAACATGTTGACAAACATGTTTCGAAGAGGATTAGACTTATGTTTTACAACCGGCCGCCTGCCTGACGTCAACCCTCTTTGGGAAATTACAATACATACATTGTACTATATCTAAATGTACAAACCTGCTGGTTATCCTTCTTATTATCCTGATGCTGCCCCTCTCTGTTCTTCAGCATATCAAGGTACAGCTGACTGGGTTGAGGAGCCGGTGCGTACATTAAGTTGCCGTGATGCGGCGAATGCGGTGTGTGCGGTGTATGCGCATGGTGCGCGTACAACAATGGAGGGGGCCGTTCACCCACTACGCCCACGACGCCCGAACTGTTCATGTAGTAGGTGGAGGAACCGCTGACATTCTGCCCGTACTGCGGCTGGGATGGTTGCTCTGAGGAGGAAATTTTGTGAGTTTCATGTTGTGAGAGGAAGGATATGACTGCGTGCAGAGAAGGAAAGAGACAGATATATGTTTGAGAGTTAAAATGATTAAAAGTTCAGATATAACAAAAGAAAAATTAAAGTGCAATAAAGGTGTATAAATAGTGGCTGGAGTGTTATAATAGTATTGTGAGGATCTCAAGCACACTCACTATAGGAGACATATTACATCCACACTACCGTCTTTATCTTTTACAGATGACACAATATTTATTAATAGTGATAGTTTGTTTGGTAGTCACATTGGTGTCGATTTTGTTGGTGACAGACTAAACTAAAAGTCATCTATCTCGTTCTGTTTTGTATTGAGTAAAAGAGACAATAATGTTTAGTTAATGTTGCCATTAGAATCAACACCATTATAACTTAAGTGATGAGATTTTTGACTAATAAATAATCATTTTAAGTTTAAATATTGACTACACAATTGTATTAGGATAATCATATTAAATAGATGTAAGTGGCAATACATAAACTTTAATCGCTTAGCAAAACTTATCTACTAGAGAATGATAGATGTAGGTAATGTAGGTTTTTCATGGTGGTTTCATGTAGGTTTTTTTTTTGATGATGTAGGTAATTCACATAACTGAAATGAAGTAATGAATAGAAATATGTAGAAATGTCTTTTTCAAAACACGAACGCTCATGCGATTAGTAACACACACTTGGGAAATATAAAATGGGTTATGACGAGAAATCAAAAAAGTCTCGACAAACGAAGGTAGGTACGTAACATCGTCAGAACAGTCCCTTATTTGCGGATTTATACCAAGCCGTGTTTCAAGAAAACTCTAGAAGAAAATAAATAAGAATCTAGAGGCTAACAATAGTTTTCCTTTTAACCTTTAACAGTTGGTAGTAACTCTGCCTTCTACGCTGTAGGTTGTGGGTTCAATCCCCACCCAGGGCAAATATTTGTGTGATGAACATAAATGTTTGTTCTGTGTCTGGGTGTTAATATGTATAGTAAGTACTTTTGTAATCACAAAAAAAAGTATATGAGAATTCTATCAGTTATCTGGTTCCCATAATACAAGCTTTGCTTAGTTTGGGGCTAGAAGGCGCTGTGTGTAAAATCCGCCAAAATCGCTATAATACTACTACCGTAAAATTTTCACTCCATAACCAATAGTTTAGCTGGAGGGGGGAACTTTAAAGCTTAATATTTCACAAACGATTCCCTTATCCTTAAAAAGGTCAAGTTTTTGTAGAAATGTTTGTTTTTTTCTACCGCAAATAAGGGGCTGATTGGACGTTGTTTAGTTAAGATGGTGTGAAGGAAAAGCGACAGTGGCGACACCTAGTTTTCAACTCACTGTTCCAAAGCACCGCGCGCATTTGACGACCCATACGCCCATCCTCAACTTCTGCAAAAGTACACTTTCACATTTCATATAGTTACAAAAACATACAATAAAAAAAATAGGATCCCGGCTGTAATCACTAAGTACGGTAGACATACTCTCAGATGTCTATAGGGGGTAGTCAGAGGCACGTCCAAACATCACGTTGGCACAATACCCGCATTTTTCGGTAGTTAGAATTCCATACGTGACAGGTTGCAGCCAGCCCAGCCAACACTAACTGGTTTTCTCACGATGTTTTCCTTCATCCCTAATATCAATAAAAATATATTAGAATAATAGATTTCATGGACAAGGCCCTTACTCTGCAAAACGATTTCGACATTATAGATAACAGTGACTGTGCTTCGATATACATATTCGACCAAATCGCACTATTAGAAATCGTCGTCTGTCGTAGTAGAATGTACGATGTCAATCGTCAAAAGTTATATTAGTCGGAAACGATATATCTATCGTTACCAAGAGTAGACCCCCAGAGTAAGATAAAACTTTCCGTTGATTTTTGAAGCAATGCTTAGAGCACCGAACATAAGGTAATAAATGTTTTTCTTTTATTTGCCAATAAATCGTAATATAATTTGATACAGATAGCGCTAAACATAAATTCAATTGCAGCATATTTCAAAAATTCATACTATAACAAAGAGCGCACAGCTTTTTCGGAGACTACAACACGGTCACTTTCAACTCTGCAATTCGCTGAAATGCGATGTCAGTCGATATGTGAGAAAGAGGAAGAAAGAAAGGGGAGAGAGAGAGGGGGGAGAAGGAGAGAGGGAGAAGGAGGGAGATAAAGAGATAGAGATAGAAAGTGCATCTTCGGCAGATACAAAGTTTTATGTGACCTGTTGTAAGTTAAGTTCACCTTCTTTTTTTAACGTTTGTTCCGCCATATTCTCCTCTGACAGAAGTGAGACATTTTTGAGGATAGGTAATGAATAACTGGTCGGTTCTTTGTATTTATCACGACAAGAGTAATAATCTACTATGCAGATCTAATATGTCAATGTATTACGTATATAATATTTAATTCTTAACATGATGATAGTTATATTATATGGGTGTATTAAGACCTCTCCTGAATACAGAAATTACAGGTAGAGATAGAGCTATAATATAACTACATAAAATAGCTTTATCTGATAATATAATACACTCCAGAAAAGAAAAATATTTAGTTTCATAACGTATTCCATAGGCAATGCATGTGAATAACTGCGTTTACATAAATATATACGCTTTTTTGTCGTATTAAATCAGTTCTCTTTTAAATCTCATTATTTTTAAAATTTTATACAAAACTTACTATGATCCGAGTTGGAGTGATACACGGATTGGTGCTTCATTGGCTGATGCAGTCTGTGCGCATATAACGCGTATGTGGGCGACGGACTGCGTGTCCGCTTCACGCCCGCTTGGATCGGTCCGCGAACTATGGTCTGTTGGGTAAAATATTTTATAAATTACAACTAAACATTAAAAAATAAACAGAAAATAATTGTGGACATTTCACGCAACGCCATGCCTCAAACTAAGAAAAGCTTGTGCTATAAAAACCAGATCACTTCAAGTGTAAGTTTATATCGGTGCTCTAACCTACTGAGCTAACGAGTCTAACCAGATCACTTATTTATTACATGCATAATTATGATGATATAGTCAAATTCATACCAGCCGAGACTACTTTTGAATGCGAAAATCAGTCAAAACTACCTCTTGACGTAAATGTTCGGAGTGGAAGTATTAGGCCGTGTTTGTTGCCTGATTCTTCTTGGTTTGGTTGTTAGGAACATAGGAACAGACATAGTTTCACCTAGCTTATAAGACATTTCAAAGTGATTTTATTAAAAAAAATACATTGAAGAATTTTACTCTGAAGGAAATGTTTTTTTATTTGCTGCTGTAGCACATAGTAGTACCTATCTTTATTTTATACTTATTGAATTTTATTTTGTTGTGTGTGTGCCTAAGTAGTAAATAAATGATTGTCTAGGTCAAAGTCAATTATTACCTTGTTCAGCATGTGAGAAGTGAGTGGGGGTGGCCTGCCTTGGTTTTGTTGGGGTTCGCCCTGCCCCGTGGAGCTCGGCATGGAGAACATTGGGATCTGAATGTTGCCCATGGGCATGCCCTTCTGTTGCTGCATTTCACTGTAAAGATCACTGGTTCAATTTGTGTTATATTAGTGAAAAAAATAATGAAAACAAAACAACACAAAAAAAAATATTACTCAATGAAGGGAAACCAGTTTGTATTCTTATAAACAGCAATGGGTTTGTAACATGTTATCAGTTAAACTTGGGCATGTGTGCCAAATGTAATATTTAGATGTGCCTCTGGTTACCCCTTTTATACATCTGTAAGGATCTAAGTGTCTGGAGATTACAATTGTGATTGTATTTAATTTATTAATGCAATAGCTTCCACCCTTGGCTCTGCATGAGTGGTACCTGGATAAAAAGTATCTTATCCAGGACATAAGCTATTTATATTCCAAGTTTCATCCAAATCCGTTTAGTCTGGGGCGTGGTTGAGGAACAAACATCCAAACATCAAACTTTCACTTTCTTTCTTACGTTAATAATACTTAAAAACATATCCCACACTCACTTAGTCTCCTTTTGTTGCTGTCTCTTTCTAACTTCATCCTCGTTCAACAGTTTCTTCAACTGCATAAACAGTTGCTGCTTCTCCTTCTCAAGCTGTTTCAGTTTTTGTTCCAACTGTTCGATTTGCTCTTTTGTTTCCTCTGAAATGTAAGGTTAATACTAGTTAGTATTATTATGCTAGATTTACACTCTCGCCTCGTGCTTCGTCTCGTGTCTCGGCCCGCACCTCGTGATCGATAGTAAGGGAGAAAAAAGAAACTGTTTAGCTGTTTTTGAAGAGACTTTGGAAAATCTATCGAGTAAAGTTTGGGGTGCGCGGAAGAAACCTCCACGTGGTGCATTCTGGTAACAGCTAGGCCCGGTAACGCAGGGTCTAGGCTGGCTAATTCTTCCGACACAATGATACAATCCCGACTTAAATGATTGTATCACTGACACGCAAGAAGAAGAAGTAAGGGAGAGAGGCGCGAGGCGAGCCACGAGCGTCTATTCACACTCTCGTCTCGTGGTTCGCCTCGCACCTCGTCTCGCGACTCGTACGCGAGTGTAAATCTAGTATTACAAATACCACAGTTTTGCTTGCTGGATAAAATGTAACCTACATGTTTTTTTAGGTCACAATCTATGTCTATTTCAATTATTGTTTTTCAAACTATTATGATTAGTAGACATTACTATAGATTTTTAAACATCACACAAAACATCAGGAAAATAAATTAAATGTAATTACGTGATAAAGACCTGCGTAAAAGTCTATAGATATATCAAATACTGTCCAAATCAGACAAGTTTCAATGTTGTGATTTAACAATTAATAAGATTATTTAAGTTGTTATCTCTAACTGAGCCAAGAAGATTATACAGATGATGTGTGAGCCTACTTTACTTATAGTATAGTAATAGTCACTTTCTACTGAATAAATCATTTATTTAAGACAAGTAATAAATCTATTGCAAGTACTTATCATTATGGTAATACTAACTAACTAACTATTATCTTGAAAACCATCAAACTTAAAAGAAACTGTTTAGCTGTTTTTGAAGAGCAAACTTTGGAAAATCTATCGAGTAAAGTTTTACCACAATTGGTAAAACTTTACTCGATAGATTTTCAATAGATACACACAATAAGAATAAGAATAACACAATTGTTTTTTTTTTTTTTTTTTTTTTTTTTTTTTTTATTTATTTATCATATAAACGTTTTACAAGAATAAATAAAATAATATAGCACAATAAGAAACCACTAAGGTTTGTAAAAAAAAAGTGCTAAATACGAGTCTACACATAATATACATAATATAGTAGCCTTAACAATAATCATAAAAACAAGAACAAAAACAATTGGAGCTAAGCAAGTAAATTTTTAGTATTACATAATATATTGATTGCTTACTTTTTAGCCAATTTACGAGGTGAATTCACCTCGTGAATTAGCCAAAAAGTAAGACTTTAGTTTGAATTTAATGTTCTTTCGTGTAATGCTATCGCGTAAGTCAATAGGTAGTTCATTAATTAGCCGAGGAACCATATGACTACCTGTTCGCTCGCCGTAAGCATTGTTAGCGCGCGGCGTAAACAACCGGTTATGAGCAACTGCCCGCGTGTATATAGGGTGCCGTATTTCTTTTCGTAGATCTTCTCTAAAAAACAGTTCTTTAAGTATCGAATATTTAACTAGTGTATGAACAGGTAAGGTTTTGCAATGCCTAAAAAGGCCAAAGTCGTTGTTTTCAAATTGATGTTTGATTTTAGCTGAAACAAGATTTTTTAATATTTTCAATTGGAGCTTATAAATTTGATTAAGATATGTATAATAAGTACGACCATAGCTACTAAGTCCATATTGGATATAGGATTCAGCCAGCGAGTAGTACAACATTAACTTGACCTTATATGGGATACGATCTTTTAGTATTGAGATATTCGCTAAGAACTGCCTTAATTTATTGCACACGTGTTCAATATGATTTGACCAGTTGAATTTACCATCGATAATTAAACCAAGATACTTAATATTACTAACCACTTCTATAACAGAACAGTTACATTTATTATTTTGTATGGCATGTAAGCAGCTGTGATTGTGAGCAATTATATTTTTTTGAGGTGAGGATTTAATAAAGGGGGATTTAATTACAAGTAGTTTGGTTTTGTTTGTATTGATCACTAGGCCAGCATCGTGACACCATTTTGTTAAGGCGTTTAGATCCAGCTGCAAAAGATCGTATGCCCTTAGTGGGTCTTCATCAACTGATACGAGGCACGTGTCATCAGCGAACTGATAACAAGTGCAGTAGCTAACACAGTTACTCATTTCATTTACATATGAAAGAAAATGAAGAGGGCCTAATACAGATCCTTGGGCTGTACCTTCCGTTGCAATAATAGGTTCACTACAAGAGTTATCTATTTTAACAGTTGATTTTCGGTTTGCCAAATAGTTTTGACACCATTTAAGTAAAGGACCTCGTACTCCACAGTTATCTAGCTTACTAACCAATTGTTCATGGTCCAAGGTATCAAAAGCTCGTGAAAAATCAATGAACAGAACCAATACGTGTTTCCTATTATTTAGGTGTTCGTTGACTTCATCAGTGAAACCTAATAGTAGGTCAGTTGTACCTTTACCCGATTGAAATCCAAATTGGTTCCGGTAAATAACATTATGTTTCCTATAGAACTCATGTATTTGTTCGCAAATATATTTTTCCACAATTTTGTCAATGGAGGAAAGTAATGTAATTGGCCGATAATTTGAATAATCATCACGCTTACCCTTCTTATACACAGGTCTAATGCAACCAGCTTTCAGCTCATCTGGATACACACCAGATTGAATACTACAATTAATTAAATTCGCTATAGCTGTAGGTAGATCACCCCCCGTCATTTGAATATCAGATACTCGAATAGTATCTTGCCCCGGAGCTTTAATCGCGTTTAATTTCTTTATGATTTTAATTATTTTGTCACCAGAAGCTTTTTGAAATAATAAGCTAGAATCAGTTGGCTTAGAATAGATTTTAGGGTCTACCAGTTTTATAGTACAGTTTGGGATAATGTCCTTTACTGCTTTGTCGAACCCGACTGCAAAGTTGTCGGCGATAACTTTGGTGGTGAGGCCTTGTGCATCAAAAGCTTTGAGTATCGCAGCATCGATTGATAATGTCACTCGTCCTAGCATTCGATTGACAATCTGGTAAACTTTTTTCGTATTTTTAAAATTATTGTTTATTTCATTGATATAATATGAGTTTCGTTTAATTTCTAATATTTTATGTATTTTATTGCGAGTTTTATTATATTCCAGTCTTAATTTGTGGTCATTTAAACTGTTTTTCCAAGTACTATATAATTTATCACGTTTTTTACACAGTCGAGTGACATTACCATCAATCCAGGGTAATTTATATGTATTAATCTTATTTTTCACATTTTTATATTTTATAGTAGAAGTAGCTAGCTTTTTTGCGTTATGAAATGAGTTTTGAATAAAGTTATAAATGTCATGAGGGGAGTTCATGTCATTTGTATTTAACCATTTAACATTTTTACACTCTTTGTAGAAAATATCATAATTTATTAACTGTTTAGTGACACCCTGTATACGCACGGGGGCCGCATCGTCAGTGCATGCAAAAATAATGGCTCGATGGTCAGCCAGTACGACGTCTAGCACCGCCGAGTACGGATTATATGAGGGAAAGCGCGTAAATAAGTGATCAATGCAAGATTTCGTGATAACATGTTTATTTGTTTTGTTATTTAGTTTTGGTTCAATTCTCGTGTAATCCGTTATCCCACACATCAATCCGTGCTCGCTAAGTGTTTCTAGATAAATGTCTTTGTATGATGAGATGGATTTTAGATCAATGTTCGTATCACCAATCAGTAGGAGGTTTTGTTTGTGGTCAAAGTTAGAAATGTAATTACCTAGCTCCTTCACAAATATACTTTTATTCGAAGAGGGTGGTCTATAAACAGCACAGACAACTACGTCTTGATTTGAGTCGAGTTTTAAAGTGCCAGTAAGGTTTTCAAACGTTATTGTTTTATGATGAGATACAGTAAACTTTAAATTATTTTTAACGTAAATTATGATACCGCCACCCTTCCTGCTAGAACGTAGTTTTGAGTACATGTTATAGCCAGGTATATTATATAAATCGACGATCCTATCTGATATTCCTACTTCAGTAGTCACTATTAAATCTATGGGTGAATTACAGCAATTTATTACTTGTTCAAGTTTAGTAAAATTTTTAATGTAAGATCTAATATTAATATGCAAACATGATATACTTAGATGACTTTTTGGTTCTAATTGTTGGAAGAAGTCATTAGTAGTGGCACAATTAAAGAGTTCTTTTATTTGTACATCCATATTAATTTAAAACAAAATAAAAACAAAAACACAGCTATGTAAAATGAAAAACAATAACAATGTTTATATGCTTTGCTTATGACGGGGTGGAGAATGTAATAGACGCACCCTTCGATTGTTTTTCAATTTTGCTGATGTCTTGCAAGGAATTTATGTAATGAATTTTGCTATTACTGTTTTTTCTTACACATACTTTCCCATGTTTACACCAGATAAACTGAAAGGACTCCCTTAGCCGAGTTTTAGTAGTATATAGTAGCGTTTTCATATTTTTTGTAAGGGCCTCTCTAATGAAAACGCGGCTATCCGCTTTCTCCTTAGGGACGTCTGGTAGCAGATGACCCAGGGTAAGGCACTTCTCCTTGCCAGCATCAATCCATAGTCGCCGGGCCACTAGCGTCTTCATTTCCACAAGTATCGCTCCCGGTTTTTCTTTAGACCCAGGTAGATTTTGCGAACAAAGTATGTCGTCCCCGTTCATATTTAGTTTGGAAGCCACAGTGCCTAGCATCTTGCCTATATCACTAGGTGGTACAAAAGGTAGACCAGCTACTTCCAAAGAGGTCGATAAAGTTTTTTGTTCAAAGTTGTTCATTCCTTGCTCAAGTACATTCATTCTAAGTTCCAGGTTTTTGTTTTTGTTTTGCAAATCTTGGTTTTTATTCTCCAGAGTTTTGATGATACTATCCTGTTTTTTTATAGATTGTTCCATAGCGGTAATTTGGTCGCTAAGATACTCAAGCGAAGTCTCGAGGTTGCCTAACTCCTCCCGAAAGGTTTTCTTTAGTTCACGGCTGATGTCTTGCACAAGTTTTTTTGTATCAATGGTTTGAGGGTTCCCAGTGATACCTGAGTCAGATTCTTCATCATCATCGTCGCCATCAGGGATCATAAACGATGATCTGCGGGAGACATTCTTTAGGCATTCTTCACAGCTCCACTCAATGCCACTAGAGTTCCGGATTGTATTCAGCTGTTTGTTAGACAGCTTAGAACACGCAGAGTCAGCATGAACCACTTTGTTGCACCGGCTACACTCTAAACCAGGCACTTTTTTTGTAATATTCTTCTTACACTTATCACATTTTTTTAAGACCATTGTGGGTAGGTTAGAATAAATTTATATCAGTGAACGCGCACAACCTATCGCAACAGCGTATTGGTGTAGACTCTGTTATTCTTATTCTTATTGTGTGTATCTATAATTTTTCTAGATTATATCCTAGGTTATATAAAACAAAACTGTATGTTTTGCTGTTATTGAGAAGAAAGGATTCTGCATTCATAAAACACATTTATTACTCATCTTATACAGAAAGTTTAAAAATAAGTGTTAGAAAAAAGACAACAATTTTATTTATGACCTACTGAGCAACTTAGTAAATAATATTACCAATTTTATTATTTCCAAATCCTTACCGAGTGTCATTACATCTTGTCGTTCACGAGCCTCTTTCTCTTTCCGGAGCCTTTCTTCCTCAACTTCAGCTTCATATTCTGAAATTATTTTTATATATAGAGTAACAAATTACATCTAATACTATTAAATTACAGAATATTTACAAAATACACAAGGATCAGTTGAGCTATCTAAAGACGTTGCAAACAGTCTATAGGTTAGCTCAACTTATCAAGATCAATTCCAGTCGGAAGCATTCCCAAGATACTGGCGGCATTGCCACCCTAGACGGTAATGCTGATTAGTGAGTCAATTTTCTCTCTGCTCTGCTCTTTAGTTATTTTTTTTATTGTTGTATGTACTTGAGTAGTAGGTACTTTTAATTATTATTCTTGTTTGAGCCTTAACCTTGTTCAATTGGCACCACACTGGAGCTCTACATAGCAATAAGGAAAGGATCATTAAAAAAAAGGTAGACCCCAAGCCGTGTTTGTTGCCTGATTCTTCTAGGCTTGATCGCGTGGAATCGGCGTAGCTTCGCCTAGTTCCTAAGACGTTTCAAAGTGATCCTTGTGATTTTATTGAAATAAATGATTTTTGAATTTGAATTGAATTTGAATTTCTTGTCTAGTGTAGTCTTTCTACGTCAACAGCGAAAATATTCAAACAATAAGTCAATCGATTACGTCTATCGTTAAAATTACCTTCTTTTTTCTTTTGCCTTTCTCGTATGATGTACCGCTTGAGAGCGCCCCACATCTTCTGTTCTGCCTCATCTTGCTCTTCCGTTGTGGATGTGACTGCTGGCATTTTTGGATGTTTACAAGATACTCGTATTGATGATGGTTGATAGATGTATTTTACACCGTATAAAAAGTGAACTCATTAGCAGAATTAGATATTTTTCAGAACTGTGTGTGTTACCTAGGTCTAAAAAAGATGATTTACTTGTACTTGCGTCTCGTTTTTTCGTAGGTTGTTTTATATAATAAATACCAAAGAGCTTTTTAAATATGTACTATTAAGTTTTTATACTTTATCAATTACAGTCGTAGTGTATTTATTTGTACCATACCAGCGCACTTTTGGGAATTTTGTTTGCTTTTGCTTGTTTGCTTGCTTAGCTAGAGTTGGAGAGTGAGAGACCGCTAGAGGTGGGTCATCATGGGTCATGTGTGGTCAACTAAATAATGTCATGTCAGTCATGTCATGTCCAGGGCTGCCAGATGACAAAAAGGCATGATCGTACGTCAACTACAATAATATCGTATTCCAAGGAAATTTTGAAATAAAATGATCGTACAACTTAGAAGTTCAAAGTTTTTATTTAAAATGACAATAACTTGTTCAGAATTAGAAAAATAATGCAATAAAACTATTTATTAGACTTATACAAATTTTCTGAGGTAATATTTTTTAACATTTCTGTTGTTGGCTTAAACTTGGTGCAATTTCCGTTTCTTCGTATTAAGACGCTGCCAGTCGACGATTATTTTTGTTCGAAACGAAAAAAGAAATACTTGTACCCCATTCCAGTGCAGACTGTGAAAGGGCATTCAGTGAGGTGAATTTAATCAAAACAAAACTTAGAAATAGTTTATCTAATGAAACACTGAAGGGAACATTATTAGCCAAGCAATTAAGAGGCTGCCAGTCGCTGATTGCTCTTTTTCGAAAAGAAAAAAGAAATACTTCTGAACAAGCCACATCTCCTATTTTATAATGTACAGTGTATGTGAATAAAGATGTACCCATCTTTAATCACTTCGATAAATAATCCTACCGACCGCTGCAATGATGACAAACACACGTCCGCGCGTGGTCCGCCTTAGCTTTTCGAATAAATTAATGATATAAATTATGTATAAGACTACTAGATCTACATATTACCTATCTTTAACAATAAATCACAAGTTGATTTTAATAGTAGGTATATAAAATATTTCGATCATAAATTCTAAAACGTATCATTTTGAAATAATATATTTATCGTGAAAAGTTTCTGCTATTATGTTTTCAGCTTAATAGAAATCTAGGTAGGAACCTGAAGTAATATACTTATAAAAATAGGAGATGTGGCTTGTTCAGAAGTATTTCTTTTTTCGAAACGAAAAAGAGCAATCAGCGACTGGCAGCCTCTTAATTGCTTGGCTAATAATGTTCCCTTCAGTGTTTCATTAGATAAACTATTTCTAAGTTTTGTTTTGATTAAATTCACCTCACTGAATGCCCTTTCACAGTCTGCACTGGAATGGGGTAAACATAACACATTTAAAGCAAATTGAGCCAGTGTTTTATTATTTTCAAATTGTTTTTTAATGATGCCCCAAAACTCATCGGTTGTAAAAAGGTCTTCTTTCAAGTAAAAGATCTAGGCATAAGTAACGTTGATAGGGAATTCTCCGAACATAAAGCTGCCGGAGGAACACATTCGTTTCATTACGAAATGTTGCCAGGTGCAGGAAAATCGTACACTTTCCGTACGATCGTCGTCTAGCGATCGTACATGAGTAGAAATGCCAAAAAATCGTAGGAGTACGATTTAAATCGTACATCTGGCAGCCCTGGTCATGTCAGTGATCAGTGTACTAGTGTTTTGTAGTACCATACCAGGTTTGATAAACGGCACCTTCAATAAATACCAGGTTCATAAACCTGGTTTTATAGATGGTAAGGTATTCGAGATTTGAAGAGATTGGGTACCGTCAATATTGCATAAATGTCAACCTGACGTTATGTCGTGCGAATCGACATGACACGTGACAGTAACAGTTGAGGTATCTTGTGTCTCCCTCGCTTGATTGATTGATCAATAGATTAAAATCGCTAGCTAGAATCGCTCCTAACCTAAACTTTCTTTCGGCTAATTTTACTTTACGTAGTTTATTGCTCGATTTCTTTATTTTGTGCTGTGTATAAAAATAAATCCTGTGTCAGAAGGTAAAAGTGAATTAGCGGCTCCTTAATAAAATGGACGAAGAGGATATTGATGGGCCCTCTGTCCCCAAGAAAAAACTGAAGACTGTAAGTAAATCATTATTTTTTTCCTGTTACTAAGACATACTAGGAAACTATTAGATAATTGAGAGAATTATTCAATAACACTTAGTAGCTACAGTACCTACTATGCCTACCGCTTTACTTTTTAGTACTTACAGGCATTAGATTTCCATTCTTATCAAACTAGGACTAGGATGAGCTCTTACACTCGTCTGCACCGAATTTTAAGTTCATGCTTAGATTGTTATGTATGTACCTACTATCGATGTCTGTATGTATAGAAATGTCTTTGCTAAGCCATTGACATCTTCATGCCTTTGACCCACATTATGTGTAAGTAGGCCCTACTTGGCTCAATATTTTAAGTAATTAAGTTTAATTTCCATCTATCACTAACTCTACCTATCCACTCATTCTTACTCATATCATCTTAATCATAATAATCAAATCTTATAGCTAAAAATAACTAAACGGATTGGGATGAAACTTGGAATATACATGGCCTATGCCCTAATATAGCAAATAGTCTACCTTTTATGAAGGTTCCATGCAAAGCCGCGGGTGGAAGCTTGTATTTCATACAATCCATCCATTTTTCTTTTACTTTCATCCATTTAAATGACATGCTCATACCACACTAACCTAATGCCACATATCATATCTTATCTGGTGTCACTTCCAAACTTCTTCTGATATACTTATTTCTGATAAGTATGTCGAAATATTAAGGCATGTGCTTAAAATGATTGGTGCTGATCAGAATAATACCTTCTAAGCAACTTTTACATACATTCATACAAGCTTTAACAACCTATACACAAACGGAGAACTTTCAAAAATACTTTCTTAGCAAGCAATTGCTTTCTTATATCTTATCTGTTGACAAATTTAGAGGTAATATGTATACGGAAATTTTGTGATTTTGAATAGTTACATCTCTTACCATAAATTTCTCTCATTCATAATATTAAATATTTTAAACTAGCTAACCCGGCAAACTTCGTATTGCTTTAGAATGTTAATTTCCCGTTCCCGTTCCCATTAAAAAGTATCCTATGTCAGTCTCCTGGTTCTAAGCTACCTCCCGATCAATTTTCAGCCAAATCGGTTCATGAATTTATAACTCAAGAAGGAGTTATAATTATAGTGCAACTAACACAACTTTCTTTTAATAAACATAAGATGCAAAAGTTTATCTAAAAATGTATGTACCTAGATATGTTTGTTACTCAATCGCACCTATCACTACAATGTACCTTACTGTACTGCCTCCAAGTGGTATAAAAAAAACTAATATTCCATCAAGCAGTTAATATTAACAGATGTGCCAAAGGTACGTTTTCTGATACCCACAATTTTCTTATACCATATTTCTCTTATGTCTAAGTTATTTTTATTTTATTTACATATAGGTATTATGAAAAACATAACTCATGAGCAGCCAGGTAAAAAGTGCGGATAACAAGACTACCTACATATAAGTTCTTGAACATGTTACATTATTTAATGCCTTTTTACATAATTTCTAGTTGATTTATTTATACAGTGTCAGGTAGAGCTTTATAAGGCTGGGTGAACTTGGCGCCGGCCTTTGGAAAATCCTATACCTAAATACCTATTTACAGAACACTCTGTAGTGCCGGGGATGTGATTTAGTTAAATAAAATCTCCTCAGCTTAGTCGGCCTCATCCACAGAAAAGACGTGGCCAATACGTGACTAAGCCACGAGTTTCTTCAAAATTTTGTGCATGTTTCAAAGTGCACATACATCTTTTAAAACAATAAATCCATTAGTGCTCCACCTGGATTCACAAACATCGAATCAAAAGTTGAGGTACCTTTAATAGGCCTCCACGGCATCACTTATGTACTTAGTAAGTGCTACATAAATACCACCTACACAAATAAAAGATTATCAACTGCCATAGAATTCAAAGCATCTAAGCTGCTTGATTTATTACCGCATTGTTATCTATTGACGTAAAACAATTAATCTGATAAAAGGCAAACCTTCGTATTCAAGAACGACACTATGAGAACACGCCCCCACAGGGGACGAAATCTTTTTTCATAAAAATCACTTTTTGTGTTGTGCGACACTGCATAGTGTGACTAGAGGCACATCGTCGTGTGCCTTTAGCCAAAGTTGAGCTCTAAAGGCACACGGTAGCGTGCGCCATAGTGCCGCTCAACACATAAAGTGATGTTTATGAAAAAAGATTTCGTCCCCTGTGGGGGCGTGTTCTCATAGTGTCGTTCTTAAATACGAGGGTTAATGTAAGTCGATAGGTACACTTAGTACATATCACACCTACCTATTATAAATAGGTGTGTGTATTTTAATCAGTGAGCTCAAGCAATAGAGCTGTAATTACTGTTAGATCTTAACTGGTTTCTACAGTTTTATTATTTCTATAGAAAATACATTGTTCTAATATTATGTATAAATTTTATCAAATCTTTAGCTCCTTAATTACGTAAGTTTTATTGTAATCCATTTAAATTTGTTCTTGCGACTAAGCCTAGAAGAATCAGGCAGCACACGGCTTGATGTTTTTAATGTTTTTTCGATGATCCTTTTTGTAAATAATAAAATAATCATGATGCAAATACTAGAAATAAGGATAAACTCGCTGTTCCCACGACTAGGCTCACTAAAACTAAGAAATCATTTCAAGGGCAATGTGTACGTTTCTATAACAAAATCCCAAATGACATGCAAAAGCTATCTATTAGCAAATTTAAAAACTTAATTAAACGTAAACTATGTAAAAAGGCTTACTATAAAATATCTGATTATTTAGACGACAAAAAAGCCTGGGACTGCTCCAACTCGCTGTATCAATAATAATTAAGATTCATTTTGTATTAAAAATAAGTACAAAGACTTAAAAAAAAAATAACAAACAATGTACAAACTTAAACTAAATTAAACTTAACTAAATTTGACGATTCTAAATGATCCAAGTGATTTCAATGAATAAACGCTATTATGATTTTGATTTTGATTTTGTAATTATGCTATGTAGAGCTCCAGTATGAGAGCAGATGTGGGTCTCGACTTTGAAGCTATCAAATAACAACGTCATCTCCAGAGTTGGTCACTAACTCATACAAACTTATGCTCGTATCAAATCATCTTGCGATCAGTCTTTATTTGCCTTTCTCTGACATTTATTAATGACCTGTACATTTATATTATTCTAATTTTAATTTAGATTTATAATAATCTAAATATTTCCAATGCCTCCAACATTTTTAATTGTAAAGAATTCGATGTCGTCTGTGTTACAAAACTTGTTTTTGTTATGGCGAAGGAAATATCCGTTTCAAAGACCTTCTGTTATAATATCTCTAACATCGTTTGTAGGTCAAGTTTTTCTATCGGATCTTTGAAATGTACTTCCATTTACAAGGTGTTTCCGTCATGGTGTTCGATCATTCATAGGACATGGATTGCATAGAGAGTAACTACAGAGCCTGTTAATAAAGTAGGTAGTTTTTTTTTTGTTTTTTTTTATAGCAATGGTCCTTATTTGGACATTTCTGCCAGCGTCACTTCATTATTTAAAAAACATGTGTGATCTCCAAGAAAATTGCATTAATCACTACATAGTATAAAGCAAAGTCGCTTCCCGCTTCCCGCGTCTGTATGTATGCTTATATCTTTAAAACTACACAACGGATTTTGATGCGGTTTGTTTTAATAGATAGAGTGATTCAGGAGGAAGGTTTATATGTATAATAACATGCTTAATATATTAGAGAACCACTGATAATTTTAAAATTTCTAATATGAAGTCGTAAAACTATCTGTCCCCCAGCGAAGCGGGCACGGGTCAGCTAGTCATATATAAAGAAATTCGTGTTAGTTACACTATTTATAACTCAAGAACGGCTGAACCAATTTAGCTGAAAATTGTTGGGGAAGTAGCTTAGATCCGGGAGACGGATATAGGATACTTTTTAACGGGAACTTAACACAGCATTTGTTAATTCTAAAGCGATACGAAGTTCGCCGGGTCAGCTTGTATAACATAAATTTAAATATCATTTATTTCAATAAAATCACAAGGAACACTTTGACTAGGTGAAGCTACGCCGATTCCACGCGACCAAGCCTAGAAGAATCAGGCAACATAAGGTATTAAATATTAGCCTATAATATTTATTAGTACATTCGTGCAAAGCAAAGGCGGAATGCTAGTTTGAAGTAAATCTTAATTGCGGATGAAGTTAAAAGTAAATAAATGAGGCACGTTTCGCTTTTGCACAGCGCGCTCGTGTTTATTTATAATAAACAAAATAACAATGATATTTCATACATTTAAAACGAATTTATAACATTTCCTACCACTTTGTAAATTACAATCACTCAGGTAGTAAAATCAACGAGAACCAAGGTTAGTAAGCTCCCAGACCACAATCACAATATGTTTTGAACCGAAAAA
Source organism: Hydriomena furcata (assembly GCA_912999785.1). Lineage (NCBI taxonomy): Eukaryota > Metazoa > Arthropoda > Insecta > Lepidoptera > Geometridae > Hydriomena > Hydriomena furcata. The sequence continues at coordinate 12,596,230 of OU538825.1, read as the reverse complement.
AGGGAAAAAAGAATCAAATGAATGCAGGACTGAAATGGGCTTGCGACACATTATAAAAAAAAAATACTGGCCTTAGGTTTTTAAAATGTGGTCTTTTTCTGCTCAGTTTCCTGATCCAAACCAGAATTCGGATAATATTATTTTGCGATACCTACCGAATTTTACATTTACTTGTTAAAAGAATCCAATTACTGTGACTATCGTGGTGATAACATAATAATTAAATAATAACCATAATCAACTTTTCGAACAGGAAATACTGAAATAATTAAACTAGTTAGGGTTACTTACCTTTAATTATTTCAGTATAATATCACAAATTTATAATATTAGTAAGATTATTAGAGTTATCTAATCCTACAAATCCTATTAATATTATAAATCCGAAAGTTTGTGAGTTTGTATGTATGTTTGTGCCTCAATCAGGCCTAAACGACAAAATGGATTAAGATGAAATTTGATGTAGAAGTAGATATATTACCCGAATAAAACATAGATTACATTAAAATACGAAAAACATCCCCAAAATTATAAAAAAAACACATAAGGGATAATTTTGGAATAAAAAGCGCTGGTGTGCAAAAAATCTGACATCCGTGTTGACATCAGTCGTCATATCTACGTGCGTTACTCTATGCGATTATCGAAATTTGGACAGGACAACGTCTGTCGCGGGTCTGCTAGTATTATAAATTTGTGAGTTTATGAGGATGTTTGGATGTTCGTGGTTCAATCACGTCCAAACGACCGAACCGATTCGAATAAAACTTAGACATAGCTTATGTCCTGGAATAACAAATAGGCTCTTTTTTATCCAGGTAGTTACTACACGAGCGAAACCTTAGGCAAATTAAGGTAATAATTTAAAGCTGAACATTCATTTTGTTACCAGACACTGACCGTCTCAGTCTATCTATCTCCTGACATTTTCTTCCACCAACTCCTTCACTGAGAATAATCATGATGCTATCAAAACTATTTCATATTTAAAGTGTGAGAATTCAAGACTCGCTTCTACGATAGATCATTTTAATTTGACCATACACGGTATGAACTTTCAAATAGCGACGTAGTATTAAAACCGCTGAAAGATCTCATATAACTAAGTAGATTGTGATTGTCTGGATCATCAGCATAGCAGGTGTCTGTCTGATCTCTAAAGAACGTAAACGTTCAATAAATGCCACTAGTAGTACGCTTCCTCAAAAGTAAATATAGAGTCTTGCTAAAATTTTTATGATTTTCTGGTCTTAGCTTAATTCCAGAATTCTTCAGATCCATATTTATAAACGATAGATTAAACATGGCATCCCATATGTTAACAGTTCAGCCAAAACAAGAGGTGCGGGTTTCCCTGCGCCCCGACGTCGTCTCCCGGCTAGAAAAATGTTTCCATGATTTGAAAATATTTGTTCTGGGTCGTCATCCCGTGCATAAACTTTCGCAACTTTGGAAAGTTTAAATTGTAATAAAACAAAGTTCTAAAGAAAATTCAAATTAAGTCCTGTGAAAACGTTGATTCAAAGGCAGATAACTATTGTTCTGTAAATCTGCCGGCATACAATTTAAAACACAGTATCAGCTCGCAAATTCGTCAGTATTGCGGGGAGCTCCGTGAGTGGCGCACGTACCGCCCAAGCACTTGCCGGTTTCATCCGAACGATAATAATATTCTTTGGCGGGAAAGTTTATCATTCAAAATGAGTTTGGAGCTAAGAAACAAAAAGGTTTCAGAAACCTTCGAAAAGTTTAACATCGCGTCATGGGGCGACAGTAACGGGAATGGTAGAACGGTTTGTATTTACAATTATTTATTCTTCTCTACAAATTTACACCTTACGTAGAGCCCGGCTGTTTTCTTTTTGTTACTGCGGTTTTAACCGACTTGGATGACTGAGAAGGTTCCCTCGTAGTTTCTTAAATTACTGGCAATATTTAGGAAAAAAAAGTATAAAAAAATAAATAAAACAAACACTCGCGCTTTGGCACACTCTTAAAAGAATAGTCGGTACTTTCTTATTCGACCTTATTTTAAGCTATAAAGTGGTCGGGTTTTGAGTTTTAAAACGTCTTAAAAAATTGTTCTAGATTTGTTTCCTTCAAAGGTTTACTTAAAGTACAGACATTCTTCTAGTTCTTATAGCTTCAATATGCATGGTAAAGTTGCATTAATAGTTAAGACTAATTTCAACATGTGACTTTCTCTTCTAAAAGTTTTACTTCCTTGATCCCACTTTCACAGAGGTTACTTCAAAAGTTGTACTACGCTCGCTCATTACAGACAGACATAAAAGTCATTAGGCATACTATTACATATATCTAAACTAATATTGTAAAGTTTTGTAATTTTGTGAGTTTGTTCAAAACCGGTTCAGTAGTTAGGTACGGCGTGATTGAACCACAAATATTTTCTCCACCGACCCGTGACAGACGTTGTCCTGTCAAATTTCAATAATCGAATAGAAAAGACTGAATGTTTTTAGTCTGTGATGTTAGATTTGTTGCACACCAGCGCCATCTATACATAAATCATCCCATTTGAGTTTTTTTATCGTTTTTGGGATGTTTTTCATATTTTAAAGTAGTCTATTATTTATTCGGGCATGTAGATATAAATCTACATCTACAGCAAATTTCAACTTAATCCGTTTTGTCGTTTATGCCTGATTGAGGAACAAACATACATACAAACTCACAAACTTTCGCATTTATAATATTATTAGGATTACTAGTGGGATAACTAGGATAGTATCATCTATTATAAACTCTACAACCCATAACTTCTATATGTTATCCACTTACTCGCGGAAGACCATTCAATGAGGCTCGTCCGCTTTGATAATAAAACAACTGAATGTGGCGTCTACATCCAAATTATTAGTAGGTGTAGTTACTTTGATACTGAGAAAAATAACTAGAAATATAAGAGCTACCACGTCAAAGCTGAAATTTCAAACGAAGGGTCTTTCTTATTCGGTTGCGTTGAGCGAAGATTGTGTACTTTGTGTAGGTTCCTTTCCTTGTTATAACTTCGCAAACAAAACATTCACGTATCCTTTGCAAGCCAGAAATAAATTGTGATATTTGATACGATTGCGATAAGGTAGTAAATGTGGCTACTTGAATTTAAAGTTTTTGTTTATTTACTTGCGCGTGCGGCATCGCTTCGAAGTCGGCTCAGCCGTTATGACGTGATTGAGTCAAACACATACCTATATCCAAACTTTCGAATTTGTAATAATAGTTTTTTTTACAAAAATCTACTACAACAATGGTTTATAATAACTCACAAGTGATATTAATTTAAGTATATAAAAAAAAAACGTTGTTTTAATTTTCTTTTACTATGATGTTGTTTATTTTGAGCATTTTACATGTGTATCTTGGCCGTTTTAATACTAACATGTATTAAATATGGTCCCTAAAATGATCTGAGTTTCATTATCCCAAACCAACAGACCGATAAAGTTTACAGGGAATATGCACATATGGTTTCAATTGCCGTTGACAAATTGCACACGACACTATCTACCTATTTAGCAAGATTAATGATCATGCGATTTTGATGCGAAAAACAATTCTCTATCAATGATCCTGTTTGTGCTTACGTAGTTTTTTATCGTTATGCAGATCCATCCATATCATCAAAAACCACCCGCGAAAATGTTTTGTGTAGGTACACAATTGTTTTTGTTATAGAGTAGGTAATAATATGCGATATATCATATCGCATATCGTTCCCTATCTTAACTTTGCATTTACGTCCGCTGCATTCTACATTAAAATATATATTTTTTCTTTTCCGTAGACCTAGATCCGTTGCACTAGGAAAATATTTGTTACAAAAATTCTAACGAAACCGTCGCTCGACAGCTCATCTATCTAAGACAAAATATTATTTTTTTCTCAATTTGTACAAAAACTTTCATCTTTGATTTTATGCCATAGATAAATTTAGGGTTTTACTAGTCAGAAACACGATTGGTAAAAATGTTCTAAATATTTTTTATTTTTCGAAATGGTTTTTCTCCTTTTAACTCCAAATACAAAATGTTACAACATGTTAATACATAATTTAGAAGACTATTATAAAACCTAGTACCTACGGACCTACTTAAAGTCATTTTATTTGATTGTTTATTAGGTTTTAAGATAATGCATTTTTATCGTTTTGATAGTTTTTACGATAACGCGTTATACCGTCTTATCCAAGCGATAAGAGGAAAATATTGCACAAAAAATTTAAGCATCACCTTCAAATTCCACTGAATGAATGTTGCTAATACAAACTAGTTATACCACCTATCTTTATTATTATGATTGAAGTGCATAATTATCTCATCGGTTACGGCAGGCGTAGTTTTACGTAAACACTACTTTCACCTCCACTCTCGATATCCATGCGAAACGAGTATATTGCATTCATATGAACTGAGTCAAACGAAGCATCAAATTCTTTATTACGTATACCTATACATATAATAAAACTGTAGAAAAGTTCAATTCTATACATTGAATAAAAACTAAAAAAAAATACTCTTAGGGGTCTTCATAAAAGTAACACAAGCAAAAAAAAAAATTTTGAAATTTTTGTCTGTCTGTCTGTCTGTCTGTCTGTCCGTTGTCCGGCTTTCACGCAAAAACTACTGGACGGATTTTGATGAAACTTTTTTTGTTATATAGCTATTAGTCCTTGGCAACTTATAGGCTATAATTTCGGAAGATCAGAAATTTTGAAATGTCTGTCGCCCAGCGAAGCGTGCACGGGTCAGCTAGTACCTATAATAATTATGTTTAAAATAAAACCGACGAAAATGTTAATCGAAAAGTCAAGGGATTATATTCGTTTTTAAAGTTTTATGACGGAACTATTAGTCTACCTACAATCTACATACACACATTTTTAATGGGACCACTAGGTATAAATACATGTACGGTGATACATAAAAAACCGGCCAAGTGCGAGTCGAACTCGCGCACGAAGGGTTCCATACTATTATCAAAACGGCAAAAATATCACGTTTGTTGTACTCAACTCCCGAGTGGGACTCCCCCACTTAAATATTAATTTTATGCTGTTTTTAGAGAAATACATCATCTGTGAAAATTTCAACTGTCTAGCTATCACGGTTCATGAGATACAGCCCTGTGACAGACAGACGGACAACAAAGTCTTAGTAATGGGCTCCCATTTTTACTTTTTGGGTACGGAACCATAAAAAGCTAAAAAATAATGTTGAATTGAGAACCACCTCTTTTTTCGTCGGTTAAAAAACCAACCTTACCAAGGTTACTATTGATACGGTTACGCTTGAAGCATTCTGCTGGATCCCGTATTGTACGATTGTTCGAAACTAGGACAGACATTATTGTGACTTTGAAACAAGTATATTTTGTAAAAAAAATCCTCCCTTCACTTTTAACGCCAGCTTTTAAGTATGTACCTACTTATGAGATTTTTTTATTTATTCTTCTTTTTTCACTGACTATAAAAAACAGATGATCGCTATCTTGTACATGACAACTCCAAGGTAGTTCCATATAAATTAAATTATGGAAATATGCTAATCCAGTAGTTTTTCCATAAAAGTAAATAACGCAATGTATGAAATTATTTATTTCATGTTTTTACAATTTAACATACTTAGTACAAATTATTTTTCTTGTTCTTTTTCTGTTTTCTTTTTCTCGTAGTTCTTTGTTTTGTTTTATTATTAAGATTTATTACAAAAACCCATAAGTACAAAATGATTAATGATAGATAATTCGGTCAGTTAAAAATCAATTCACGCAAAATAAAATAGAATTTTGGAAGGTTTAAAAATAAAAATTTAAATTCGCCGAGAAAGTCTCAAAGATACTCTATCTACTACTATTATATACTCTATTATTGAGCCTTCCTTTTTTCCTTTAACCTTCCGAAATTCAATTTTATTTCACGTGATTTTTTAACTGACCGAATATCTATCATTAATATTTTTGTAAATAAAAATAACGCAATACAATGTTTTGTTATGTTTTATAGTATAATGTTGTTTATCAAAATAAACGTACAAGCACGCAGGTCAATTAACTCGTCCCACTGCAAGGTCCTTTGCCCAACTTCTATTTAATAACAACATTGGACGGAAACATACCGAGGGAACCAGTTGGCATTCTTATAAGCGGCGATGGACTTGCAACCTATCCTTCAAGGATCTGAGCGCCTGGACATCTGAGAGGGTTTTCATCGTACTTGGGAGTTACAGTCGTGATACTATTTCATTTCATTAGACTAAAAGCCTTACGAGAGGTTTCGATGTTTTTGCTGCTTGAAGGCATAACAACCAGATGACATGCAGTATGAGTATGTGGGATGTATCATTAATATCATTATGTACTGTACTGTACAGTAAACAACCTATTCACCTATCGACAGTTATGTTTGAACTAACTTACATACATACTCATACATGCAGACACACAAACGCAAAATTTCGTCGATTAATAATATTTCTTATCGTATTTTGTGGGTTTTCCTATGCACCATGTGAGGTATAATTTAAATTGCCTACTTTTCAGATTTTTTTCTAGATCTTTACTTCGTTTTACTATTTGTCCGAAACTTTTATCGTAAAATTACGTAACAAGGTATCAACCCTCTATTTTTTATGTTATCATCACTACATAGTATAAAGCAAAGTCACTTTCCGCTTCCTGCGTCTGTATGTCTGTATGTATGTTTGCTTATATCTTTAAAACTACACAACGGATTTTGATGCGGTTTTTTTTTATAAATAGAGTGATTCAAGAGGAAGGTTTATATGTATAATACATGCATAATATAGTAGAGAAACACTGATAATTTTAGAGGTTTCTAATGTGATGTCGTAAATAAACACATTTTTTTGCGCTTACATTGCAAATGCTGGCTGAACCCCACGAGATATATCAAAATAATGTACTACAGTATTGTATACCTTAAAAACGTCTACAAAAAAGTCTACGATGGTATTAGAAATGTCTTACGCACAGCGAAGCGGGCACGGGTCAGCTAGTGCTTAATAAAATAAGTCGTGCGCGCGACTCGCACCTACCCGACCGATTAATATTGATTCAATATTAAATTTAAAAAAATATATAATAGGATCGACGATCATGACGATAATCCCCAAGTATGGTAGACATAGATACATCCTCTCAGATCTCTAGACGCTTAGAGCCTTTGAAGATGTCTAGTGGGGGTAGTCAGAGGCACGTCCAAACATTATATTTGGCACATGCCCACATTTTGCAGTAGTTAGCATTCCATACGTGACATGTTGCAAGCCCATCGCAGCTTATAAGAATACTAACGTGTTTTTTGATGCCCATATAAAATTTTCGACGCCACGATAGATTGAAAGTCGAGGTACCTCCCACTCAGCCAACACGGTTTGATTAAAAAGTTTAATAATAGTCGATTAAAAAGTCCAATAACCTAAATTATTATTTGATTTCCTTACAACATAGGAAGAGGAAGGTGATTCACGATTCAATCATTCCAAATCATTGGGGTACCAATAAAACCTACGAGTGTTTTCCAACATGACCTTACTGCAAGGCCAAAGTTGATTGCATTATGAAACTAAACAATTTAAACTCATTATTGACTTTTTTTAAGAACATTGTATTAAACTATTTCCTGGTCCTATTAATTTTCTTGCTACCTCACAAACTACGAGTAACTCTCTGTTTTTAAATTGCAGCCGACATGTTATTTCACCATTTTCTTACGTCTGACTCTACAGCTTTTTTAGAATTCAGTTAAACATTTTTAAATTCTCCAATCAAAATCTATTATCTACTTGACAGACATACAACATAGAACCTAAACCTTTACTCCTAGAAACTTGAACTACTCAAGTGATGCACTAAGAAAGAAAACTCCTAAAATGTAACTTCGTAATAGTTAGTGGTAAACTCTAAAGATGGAGTTCTTTTGGAGTTCATGGCTTAACAACTTTAAAACACGGAAGCACTTAGTTGTAATTACCATTACCCATTCTATTAGTGACTGAAGGTTGCATAAGCTGCGACGGGCTTGCAACCTGTCACGTATTAAATACTGCAAATTGGGGAATGTGCCAAATGCAATGTTTGGACATGCCTCTGACTTCCTTTAAACATCTATAAGGATCTGAGATACCATACTTGGGGATTACAGTCGTGATCCTATTTCATTTATTTTTCTTATACTGTAATATTTTCTACTCATTGTTCCAGTGTGCCCAAGTTGCAACAAATGTTGTGGAGCAGAAGCATCAAGTGTCAAGAGCCAAGAGGAGCCGAGCTCTTGGCAGCAGAGCATTCAGGGGCAGCACAGTATGGTTCACGGGTCTGAGTGGCGCGGGAAAGACCAGCATTGCCTTCGCGTTGGAGGCTTATCTCGTGTCTAAAGGTAGGTGGTAAAGGGGGTCTACTTGCGAGCCGAAAATAAAATATCGTAACAATAATTCGTGCCAAAGTTACATCGTGTCGATTATAGTTTTAACTTTTGACAATGATCGTTGTTCGTAACCCTATTTACAAATTACGAGAACGGGGTAGAGGCATAGTTAAAGGCAACAATATTTCCTTTGAACTATACAGCGTGGGTGGTTAATGGGGAAAATGTACACATTATTTTATTCAAAATCATCATAAACACAGTTCCACTACCTAATCTACTTATGTGTTTTTATATCATACTAGCTGTCCCGACAGACGTTGTCCTGTCAAATTTCATTAAATCCACAGAAATAAGCACTTTCAGTTTTTCCCGCATATTATGATGGATTTTACAAAACGCGTTACGAAGTATACTTTACGACCTATTCTCATACCTACCGAAATTACACAAAAAAAACATGAAAAATGTTCAAGCCATTTCGGAGGAGTTTTGTTAGAAACACTGTGTCACGAGAGTTTTATATATAAGTTTTTTTTAATACAGGCAGACAGCATTGTCCAAACGAAAAAATATCATTAATTACAAACTAAAATTTGATTGTTTAGTTTAGAACAAATAATCTAGAAATCGGCAAAAAAAATCTGTCACACATTGGCCTTTGAGTGATCTTTGCAGATTGTGTCATAAGTTCAACACCCGTTATATACTTGAACATGTGCTTGTTTAGTAAACAAACAATCACGGCGTGTGTCGAGTTGACCTACATAACTATTCGGTTCTTCAGCAATAAATGCCCTGCAATTTGATATCCATAATTCAAACCTCATGGTTACGATAAAATATTCTAGAACACCTAAATATCTATATGCTTTATGCTGTTGCAATAAGACCTATATTGCAACTACTACAGTATTTGCATTAAGTAGTAGTGCGAAATGAATATGTATGTGGTTGCGTTTACGCCGATCCTAATAATCCTAACATGATTGTGTTTGTGAGAACAATCACAAGCACCTGTATGCAAGTATAACTTGTGTTTGTATAAGCGGTAGAACGTTATATTGTATGAATAATTTCGTGCACCACTGATTGCAGTACCCATACCTGGATCCACTTATTACAATTAGATTGTAGCATGGTGATGATACTTATGCAGGTACTTATTGGGCCTAGTTCAGTTAGAGTTGTTCTATCTCACGCTGGCGAGTTATTTGTAGTCTGATTGTGTGTGTAGTGCTCAGTATCGTCCGAGAAAAAGATATCTATATACAACACGCACACAAGAGCGCGAATCTATACACATCTCACATCCCGCCTTCGTGAGATAGAACAACTGTACAGTTCTGGCATTTATTTACGCGGTTACAAGCACCTAAGATTTTAGGAGCCCTCACAAACCACTTTCTACACTAATCCTAATAATATTATAAATGCGAAAGTTTGTGAGTTTGTTTGTATGTTTGTGCCTCAGTCAGGCCTAAACAACAAAACGGATTAAGATGAAATTTGTTGTAGATGTTGATATAATGCCCGAATAAAATATAGGACTACTTTAAAATATGAAAAACAACCCCATAATAATTTAAAAACGCAAAAAACATCCCGATAGATGGCGCTGTTGTGTAAAAAATCTGACATCAGTCATAGCAACGAGCGTTACTTTATGCGGATAATGAAATTTGGGCAGGACGTCTGTCGCGGGTCTGTTAGTATAATATAAGCTTTGTGTACAAACCATAGCATTACAACTGACGCATCTAATTATTTGGGCTCTTCTGAAACGTTTTGTATTATATATTTAAAAAAAACCGTGTTGTTTTATCGCTAATTAAAAATATACAGTTTTCCTGTAATAACTTTCCATATCAACCTAAACTAATGTCTAATTTATTAAATACAGACATTAATCTGTGTTGGCCGATAGGGAAACAATAATCTATTTGGAGATATTTAGGTCATTAGGTCAGGTAAAGTGTAGAAGTACTATTTCTGCGCTTTGTGTACTAATTAGTACTATATCGGGACAGTTTCTTCAAAGGACTAGTTTTTGGCTCGTCCGAGACAGTAATAGATAATAATATAACAGATATAGGTGTGATGGTAACCACACCTATTTCTGCCGCCAAGCAGCATTATGCTTGCCGTTGGAATAACAGGTACATAAAGGCTTAACACGTTGGCAGACACAAGGCAGTACCATTGTGTCTATCTGTACTCTTATCGTGAGGTATATTGTAGGGCGCGATTTGTGTATTTGTATTCTACGAGTTAGTGTTTTGTTAAAGCCGATCTTTGATGTCACGACGAAGGCCTATAGGCTCCCTAAAAACTCCGACTATTTAGCCACTAACTCATAAGAACTTGCTTTTCTCCAGGTATCCCAGCGTACGGCCTCGATGGAGACAACGTCAGAACCGGCCTCAACAAGAACCTCGGCTTCAGCAAGGAAGACCGTGAGGAGAACATCAGGAGGGTGGCAGAAGTGGCCAAACTATTCGCTGACAGTGGAGTCGTCTGTCTTTGCAGTTTTGTCTCGCCTTTCGCTGAGGTACGTTTAATATCCGTAGTTCACTTTGTATGCAAAGTTTCAGCTTAATTAGTTGAGGGAACTGGTTTTTCAGATGCAATATTTTAACCATACATATGTATTGTTAGTAGGTACTAATTAAGAAACTAACTGACAATGCAATAAATAAATGCTTGTAAAAATATACTCAACTTAATCGGAATGCTCGCAAAGTAGTCATAATCTACTTTGATTGGTCGTCGTCGAGTCTAACTTTAGAAATATTTCTGGATTCTATAGACCAAATGTCAAAAGGAAAGTCCAATTGTAAATTTAGTCTAATCTTCCATATAAATAAAAGTTGTCTAGGGTTATTTATTTATTTATTTAAAGAAAGATCAACAGCTTCATTTAGAAATGAACTATGTTAACTTAAAGTAGGTATAATGTAGGATTGGCTTATCCTACATTTCTGGTCCTCACGGTTAAAAAACAATGTAGGTAAATAAACGTTTAGGGTAATTCATGTTTAAGGTGGGTTTCCACTGACGTATTATTCCAATCAGTGCTTGAAATAGCTGACCCCAAAAATTTCAAGGGCTTTGATCGCTCAATTCGACGATCCGCTTCGCACAGCACCGCATCACTGGAAATGTCTCTCTTCCGTGTATCTCTCATCATTTTATTTCTCGGCATAACTCTTTATCGTCGTTATAACACGGTTACCGATGCAAAAGTCCATTGACACTTGATTAACTCTCCCGGAAATAAGAATAAGGACCTTAATAGATAACACTATAATAAGCGAACGGTCTATGAATGATCTCTGAACTAATAAAATATAGTATTACTAAGAAGAATCGCTATGCGAACTAATCAAATTGTCGCCAAATATCAAGCTAGTAACACTTTTGACTTACGCTAGTCTATCACCACCAGAATCCCATAGAAAAAAGCACTTTCTGTTATAACTTTGAAAAATTCTAGCGATAAAAAAAACCTTTTCGTGACTATAATTATTAAAATCTGCTAAATCAAATTCAAAATTTAAAATTTATTTACTTGACATAAAATACAGTGAACATCTATCTCTACTATATAAAAGAAAGTTGTGTTAGTTACACTATTTATAACTCAAGAACGGCTGAACCGATTTGGCTGAAAATTGGTGGGTAACCAATTAGAACCATGAGACGAACATATGATACTTTTTAACGGGAACGGGAGTTCATTCTAAAGCGATACAAAGTTCGTAAAAGATTATATGTATAGATTTTAACTATTACTACCACATACGAGTACATCATTGCATTATGAATAATAACTTTGTACAAGTGTAACTTTGTACATAACAAAAAACTAATTATGAAAGTTCAATTATTTATGCATAATGGCTTGAAACTTGAAAATTAATTAAAAATTATCGTGACGTTTCGCAACCTTCTATGCAACAATGAACAATAAAAATTCGAAATTACAGAATAATAATTATGTCATATAAATGAATGTAATAATGTTTGTATCTCACGAATTAAAAGATCTCTGCATTGTTAAAAAACTTTCACTTTCAAAATTCACACAACATTATCAGTATAATTTTTTTAGGTGTCTTTGTAATAGTCGAGTATTTAATCGGTTCTGTTTCTGAAGTTTATTAAACGATAAAAACATATTGTTTTATTACCAACTACATAGTTTACCAGCACAGTTTAATTAGGTACTTGTCGGCGTGTTAATGAAGGAGATAACTAAACCGTAAATGCTGATTTCACCGACATGCGCTTGGCTGTTTTGGTTTTTACTATAAGTAAATAAATATTAGTGGACATTTTCGACTATGTTCACGGAGACAGGCACAGGTCAGGTAAAAACCGGCCAAGTGCAAGTCGGACTCACGCCGAAGGGTTCCGTACCATTATCTATAAAAACGCCAAAAAAAAAACTGTCTAGCTATCACGGTTTACGAGATACAGCCCTGTGACAGACATCCTTATATTTACTAGGTCATCTATCCTTATATAGATGATACTTATACTAGGCCAGATCGGGATAGTATCGGCTAATAGGTAGTAACAGTTGTTTCGCAGCTCGTCTATTAATATGACAATTTAATTGCAGGACAGGGAAGTGGCCCGCCGGATTCACACCGACTCTGATCTTCCATTTTTCGAAATCTTTATTGACACTCCTCTGGAGGTGTGCGAGCAGAGGGACACGAAAGGACTATACAAGAAAGCCAGGGAAGGCTCCATTAAGGTTTGAATTGACTTTATATTTGTAGGTATCGCCTTATAAGATTTTTTGCGTCTGTATATATATACTAACTAGCGTATGTTTGCGGCTGTTTGGAAGCCGGATAAAAAATAGCCTAGTAGCCTATGTCCATCTAGAATAATGTACTTAGTGAAATATTTTTTTAAATAGATTGATTCTGAGTGCCATGATTCAAAAATTACCCTCCGCGTACTGTACGTGACGCGGAAAATTTGCACTCTCTCTTTTTATAATACTAGTTAGGTTAATATAGTTTTATAGATATGCAGAACTTATTGGCTAAGTGGTCGTCGTAAAGATGTTTATAGACATAAAAGTATCTATTTTGCTCACTACATTTTGTATAACAGGATTGGTCAACAGTTTTATCTATCGAATGACCATTGTGTGAAATGATATGTGAAATGTTTGGTTTTTTGTATGGGCTGAGTCTACCCGGATAAGAGGGAAAAAGTGATAAAGAAATCGTCTATAATTTACTTAGCTAGTATGATTATCTAACGAAAGATATAAAAATGAACTGTTTAGCTATTCATAGTTTTGATTAAAAACGAAAATAGTGTTTTTGACGAGCCATCTTTGGAAAATAAATCAATGAAGAAAAGTTTCACCAATCGTGTTTCTGTCTATAATTTACCTAGATTACTGTATGTTTTGCGGTTATTGAGAAAAAACGATTCTGCATTCATCAAAAACATTTATTTCTCGTTTTAAGGTTGCTGTTAAATTTATGACAGCTCGCATTTTTTGTACTCGGCCGTATTCTGTGGCCGCACACTAAGAATAGTGCAAACGCACACATTGAAGCTACTTCACACTTCATTTACCAAGACTAAATAACTAGTCTTGATACTTGAAAATATTTGGTGCAATAGGTATGTCATATTTGTATAGGTAGGTATGTACTTAATAATTTTATAGGTTGCACTTGACAAAAAGAAAATAAATATAGAAAAAATTAATATATATTATAAGACAGGTTACAAATCGTAAAGTGCTACTACACAGTTACTAATATTTGACTGTGCAAAAAATATTTGTTAGGTACCTACTAATAAAATACATTATGACAAAACGGTAAGTATCGTTTTTTTACAAGCTCTTATTTAACTTGCAGTTTATGTACATATTTATGTATGTATGTTTGATAAGGTGGAATCTTGCAACTTAATTTTAAGCAGTTATCCCCAATCGATTGAGCTGAAATTTTGCATACATAATATGGTGACAGCGAGCTGATCTGATGATGGAGTCAGGAGCTGTTCAACGGAACCCTTCACTAAATAGTCGAATTGAGGCAAAACTTTGCATACCTATCAATCTCAATGACAATGTAAAATTATGGTACTAGCGAGCTGGTCTGATGATGGAGGTCGGATGTAGCCATCGGAACTCCTCAACTACACAACATAACCACGTCGCGTTTGGGCTCGTTATTTTTATCTTGACGAGAACTAGAGCACTAGACATTACAAAAGCTTGATTTAAAAAATATATTTTTAATAAAAAAACTTATTGTCATCTAAAATCGATGACGGCACCGTCAACGTTTCGAGTACCACTCACAGAAAGTTTTGAAAGTGAAATACTGATAAAATATGTAGGTATGCTTTTGAATATTGTGTGCGAGCTATGATCTCGAAGATCCATAGACCGCGCGTAGCGAGGGTCAACAAGTTCTGGAATTAAACATTTATTGTAAAACTTTACTAAATAACCCTCCATAATATTTTCTTTCCAGAAAAATCAAATATGAATTTGTAAAAAGAGATGACCAGCTCTTTTTAAAAATTCATATTTTCCATTGTATTTGTACTAAATGACATCACAAACCTGCAATACTTTTTAAGACCTATCCAAAGACATGGAGAGTATGCGAGAAAAAAAAACATCTGAAAATATGTATTTATTTCTACCACATTGTCGGCGTGACTAATGTATATTCATGCCAAATTACAGCTTTCTAGTACTAAGAGTATCTAAGCTAAGCTGCGGACGAATGGACGAAAATGGCAAAACTATAAGGGTTTTTTGTAAACTACGAAACACTAAAGAGCACTTTCAGTATTTAGAATTAAACAATTTTTCAGGACACTTTATTTTTTTTTAAATATTTAATTATTTGCATCATGTACTTAAACTTAAGTATATGCCATCAAAAACAACTTGTAAAAATAAAAATAAAAAGCCAATTCTCGCAACGCAACTCGGTTTCTTTTTTTTTTCTTTTTTTTGTTGGAACTGCTCGTGTGTAGTAAACTTAACTTGTGAGATATTGTATAAGTAGCCTAAGATGACCAGAGATAATCTGTCGATGTCAGTCTCTCTTCCCTGTTCGCTTGTTACGGCTGGTCGTGTTCTATATCTCTACAATAAAGAATCCATATATATCACCCAGATCGTGTATAAAAGAAAAATTATAAATTTCAATTTAATCCGTTTAGTCGTTTAGGTCTGATTGAGGTACAAACATCCAAACATACTTAACATCCGCACAAACTTTTAGATTTATAATATTAAAGGTAGATAAATAATAATTATAAATTATATTCATAATCTGAAATTTATGTAATTTTTCTAAATCCAATTATAGATAAAGTATCATTTTTTTCCATCCATGTATAAAAACACACGCTTTTTAATATAGGGTAGATTGGGTCTAAACGATACAGGTAAGGATCATGGTACCTTAGAACTTTCATTTCAAAACAGAAATGTATCAAATCAACATTTATATTTATTTAATAGGACTAATTAGGGACACTTCAAAAACCACAGCAAAAGACGTTGTCCAGAAAGTATTATCACTAAAATGGAAATAGGCCGGGCACATACAAAGATTACAAAATGAGAGGTGATCTAAAATAATTATGAATTGGGACCCAATACATAAAAAACGAAGAAGAGGAAGGCCTGCTATGCGATGGGATGATGACATCGTGAAAGTAGCAGGCAAAACATGGAGCAGAGCCGCTAGAGATCGGGAAAAATGGATAGAGCTGGAGGAGGCTTTTACCGCTGAAAGCGGTCCTTACACATAATTTTATATACCTATGCATAGATACATATTTAAGTTAATTTTATATTGTGCAAGGAAATAAAAGCTTTTATTATTTATTATTAATTAGGGACACAACCAAGTTCACATTTTCCTGAAATTTAATATTTTTAGTAAAATAACAATCAAATACGAAACATCGGCTTATTTCGATTTTGCTCCGACGCGACGTATGCAAAAAGGTAAAACCGTATACTATTATCATATTGTTTCGAAACCAAACTCGATGAAACGCATCTTCTACAAAAAAAAACCATCCAACTCTTTCAACAAATCATGCATTGTACCTAACCTTCATCTGTGTGGCTTGCACTAAATTCTTCAAGGCAATATATTATACAAATGTTATCATTAGTTTTGCATGTCCAGTATTTTACCCTGGTATACCATTATGTAAGACCTCCTCTAAATTCGAAGAAAAATGTGACGTGGACGTGCTTCCCCGAGCGCGTCTGAGCGCTAACTGACGTGCCGACTTGAGGTGAATGTGAGTTTTGTATGGAAAAAATGTATGGAGAAGTTTTATTGCATTTTATATTGTTCATAAATGAAAAAGTAAATTATTTGAAAACAAGATAATGCCACGCGGTATAGAGAAATATAAAATCTACAATTTCGTATTATTTTCAAATAAAAATATGCTGTGGGTCTAAAGATATTGGTACCTAACCAGACCCCATTTTTCGACATTTTCAGCGGTTCTTGCGACGGTAAAAACGTATTTTTTTGAAAATATTGTATAGAACTGGCCAGTTTTTATTATCTACTATTAAAGATGAATATATTATCAGTAATTTTGTATCATTATATCCTCACAATTGTGATTCCTGGTTTTTAAATCGGTACCTGAAAATCATTGAAATACGTGTGTGAGTGTGAGCCGGGCCTTAAAAGCCGATTTCGGTTAAAGAACTTATTTATTTGATGATTTGTTGTAGGGGTTCACAGGCATCACCCAAGTGTACGAGAGGCCCGAAGAACCAGAGATGGTAATCCAGACCGTCGGTCATTCTATTGAGGAATCTACCATGCAAGTTGTACGGCTGCTGGAGCTGCAAGTAAGTTAAAAACTTATTTTCATCCCACCATCTCGGAAAGAGTATTTTTGCTCTTCAATATCTGAGTGCAAAAGCCGTTTTTATTCTCTAGAGGATAAAGTAAATTGAATTTAAAACATCGTGTGCACTTGTGAATTAAAAAAATCATTAAACCTATTTACTGCTACCTCTATGGTGCCGAATATATCATACAACTTTTTTTTAATTTGTTAAAAACTCAGACTAGGAACCTTCTTGGTGTTCTTTTTAGGGTTCCGTACCCAAAGGGTAAAAACGGGACCCTATTACTAAGACTTCGCTGTCCGTCTGTCTGTCTGTCTGTCTGTCCGTCTGTCTGTCACAGGGCTGTATCTCATGAACCATGATAGCTAGACAGTTGAAATTTTCACAAATTATGTATTTTGGTTGCTGCTACAACAACAAATACTAAAAACAGAATAAAATAAATATTTAAGGGGGGCTCCAATACAACAAACGTGATTTTTTTGCCGTTTTGTATAGATAATAGTACGGAACCCTTCATGCGCGAGTCCGACTCACACTTGGCCGGTTTTTTTCAATTTGCTTTGTACGCGGTTCTTTACGCGGCATTTTTTCACGTCATCATTAAGATTATTCTCTAATACTTACCTGTCATAATGTAGTAGTTAATACCTAAACTGAAATAAAAGTACCTATCTTGTGATTGTAAACGTTTTTTTTTGCATTTAGTCATTTCCTCGCTGAGGTGGAATGAAAAGTTACGTGTTGCACTCGAGTGCAAAGATTTTTTACCTCGTGCTCTTTTGATTCCCTCGCTAACGCTCAGGATTCTAATTTTGAATCACTCGCTACGCTCGTGATTCAATTGCAGAATCCTTCGCTTGCTCGGTCATCAAAATTGAACACGCGGTTAAAAAGCAACTTTGCACTCTTGTATAACAAATAACTATTATTCTACTAATTTCAATGTCCGTGTTCCGAGTGTGTCCGAGTGGGATGTACCTCGACTTTCAATCTGAAGGTCGTGGGTTCGAATACCGGCGTGCATCAATGGATTTTTCTGTTTGAAAATTTATATGCGCATCAAAAACACTTGCTTACAACGGTGAAGGAAAACATCGTGAGGAAACCAGTTAGTGTTCTTATAAGCGGCGATGGGCTTGCAACCTGTCAAGTATAGAATGCAAAATGTGGGCATGTGCCAAATATCTGTACTAGACCTAGGTGTAATCATTTAAAACGCAATATTTAAATATTATTTCTGTATCTCATTTTAAGTGAACTCTGTGTTTTTATGAGAAATAAAATTCTTTAAACCTATGTTCGCGGGCAGGTTAGACTACCGGTTGCTCCTGATGAGAATCACAGAGATAAGATCTCAAAAGTAGAATTAATTAATTAATGTGATTTTAAACCCATTTCCTCCCTAGATACGAGGAGTGCTAATTAATTTCGCTACCGGTCATAAATTCACAAAAACGACTGGGATATAAAATAAAATAAATATAAATGATGGACGACGATGGCGGACTTTACACACAGCGCTATCTAGCCCCAAACTAAGCAAAGCTTGTACTATGGGAACCAGAAAACTGATACTTAAATACTTTTTTTTTTGTAAATTCATACTTATTAACACCCAGACACAGAACAAACATCTATGTTCATCACACAAATGTTTATCTTGGTTGGGGATCTAACCCACAACCTACAGCGCAGAAGGCAGAGTTACCACCAACTGAGCTGTGAGGCCAGTCGATATAAACAGTTTTTATTATTATTTATTTGAAATATAATATTTTGGTCTCTCCAGGGCATAATACCGTGCTTCGAGAACAAAGGCAAGGGTGTCGATGAGCTTTTCATTTACGGCAACAGACTCACTAGCGCTATCGAAGAGGCATCGAGGCTGCCGCAGATCGAGCTCACTACTCTTGATCTGCAATGGGTTCAGGTGTGTATCATTATAATCCTTATAATATTAGAAATGCGAATGTTAATCTATTTATTTAAAACATAAAATATTTTTAATATTGATATGGTCACTATAAGATGTTGATAGGTTAGCTAATTACGTAATAACTTAAGACAGAAGGACCCTTAATAGGAACTGAATAAATTAACCGACTTGGTATTACATGGCACTCACAACTTTTTACGGAAGATTGAGTTGCGAGACTTGGATTGACAAGTTATGTTTTTGATGGCATTGATACTAATACGGATTTATATCTGAAAAACATCCCCAAAATATGAAAAATACGCAAAAGGGATGATTTGGGTATAGACTGCGTTGGTGGTCGGAAATTCTGACATCAGTTATTACTCCTGCACGTTACGCATTCTACCAAATATGTCTGAAAACTTAGGAAAACTGAAAGTGCTTTTTTTCTATGCGGTTATTGAAATTGGTCAGGACAACGTCTGCGAGAATTGTAAGTTTAACAAGTGCGTCCAATGATCCGCATCGGTTCGATGGTGGCAAATTTTAGGCTAATCTATAGTTTTATCTTTTTCAGGTGCTGTCAGAGGGATGGGCATATCCACTCAAGGGTTTTATGCGCGAGACCGAATATTTGCAAGTAAGTGTTAAGGTGTGACCAGATATAGCGCGGCATTTGAGCGCGGCATTCGCAGGACACAAGTTTGCCGCGTGACTAGTTTAAACATAAAGGTAAATGTACGCGCGGCCGTTGTCCAATCATAGCGCTGCAGCAGCGCGCGGCTGCCGCGCTATGTCTAGTTACACCTTAAATCGGTATAAAGTCAAAGTCAAAGTTGTTTATTACTTTATATCTACTCAATAAGACTTAAATGCTGAAACTGTTTATCATCAGTCAGTCTGTTATCATTTATCTTAGATACAGTTTAGAAATATAGTACATTGATAAATCGCAAATGCGGTGCAATCAGGTGCTATTGTTAAATAACTTTTATCTTTCTCTATTTGTTATTGAGGAAACTACTTTAAAATACGAAAAACATCCCCAGAATGATATAAAAAGCAAAAGGGATGATTTTGGTATAGATGGCGTGTGCAAAAATCTGATATCAGTTTTGTCGACTGAATGATACGCATTCTATCAAAATTCATAATTTATTTTATCAGAACAAGGCGAAAAAATTGTTTCTTAAAAGTGTTTTTTTCTATGCGTTTATTGAAGTTTGGACAGGACAAAGTATGTCGCGGGTCGTCTAGTACCTCATAATTATTATAATCCACAGGCCCTACACTCGAACTGCTTAACTCAACCCGATGGCTCTGTCGTCAACCAATCGGTGCCGATCGTGCTTCCAGTTGATGACGTCACTAAGGACCGTCTTACCGGCACCACGGCCATAGCCCTAACCCACAATGGGAGGCCTATAGCGGTGCTTAGGGCTCCGGAGTTCTACCCGCACAGGAAGGAAGAAAGATGCTGCAGGCAGTTCGGGATATATCACACCGAACATCCTTATATCAAGGTAAACTTGATATTTTTACTAACATAATAAGGGCCAGCGCACAGTGGCTGACGGAGACGGAGAGGATATAAAATTTATCAATTTAATTTAATAGTTATTCAACCGAAATAGCTCCGGAGGCCGATCACCGAGCCTCTGTAAGCCAGCCATAACTGTTTTCTTATGCAACAATGGGTTTGCAAACGAGCACGACTGTATTTTTTTTTATTTTATTTTACTTTATTCGGAACAACAAACAGTTGATACATTAGGATCTTATAAAATAAAGTATAAACTATGAAGAAATAAGTAAATGTACAACCCACTACGTTATCCTCAGATTACTAAAGAAAAATTGTGAGGTTGTTGTGTATAAACTAAACAATTAAGAAAAGGTATGCGTGGCATTAACAAAGTGGGTTTATAATAATTATAATTTAATAAACTTATCGCTATATGGCATGCAATAAATCGCTATCTATCTATCTATCTATCTATCTATCTATCTATCTATCTATCTATCTGTCTATCTATCTATCTATCTATCTATCTATCTATCTATATACCTATCCATTTAATAATGCATTCCCCAGCCCCCTCCTAAATTCAAATTCGGACAGCCCGAATAGGTCAATGTCGATAAATTTTTCATTGTATGTGCAGACAATGCGGCGTAGCGGTGAGCGCACACCGGCATTGGTACGGCAAATGCGTGTGTCAAATAGCCGGTGTACGCGCACTGCACGCCGATGCACAGTACGGGGCACTATGTAACATAGTCTATTTACTAATTGCGGGCAGTCATATTTGTTATGGCTAGTAGTACTGTAATCCACAAGCAAGGAAGACTTCATTAAAAAAACATTTATTTAAGACAAAGTACTCAGGAAACAGATTACAGATTGAACAATGAGAACTGCAAGTTATTAAAAACTGTGTAACCACAACGTCCAATGCAGAATGTGGGCATGTGTCAAATGTAATGTGTGGACGTGCCTCTGACTACCCCCTTTAGGCATCATCATAAAGAGCGCCACGATAAATCCAATAACAACCTTTATTTTTGTTACCTTTGAAGTTGGATTATGTGAGATGTTTGGTAGCATTAAGCTTACCTTATTGTACAACAATTTTGTATATTTTTATGCAATAAAGTATTAAATAAATAAATATTTGTATTACAGATGATAAAAGAAGCCGGGGAATGGTTGGTGGGGGGTAACCTGGAAGTGTTTGAACGCATCCTTTGGCACGACGGACTGGACTCCTACAGGAAGACACCCAACGAACTGAGGGAGACATTTCGAGAGTTGGGAGCTGATGCCGTATTCGCATTCCAGGTGAGGATAATCTTCATTATACTTATTAAAGTAATAATTAAACGGAATAAGAGCGATTTTTTTAAATTGCGAAATTGATAATACTACACGAACTTGTATGGCGTTGTCACTTTTGCGCCGCGAGTATAGCGGGTTTGTTGTATTGTAACCTAAAACTAATTTAAAAAATTCGATCTTATTCCGTTTATGTGAAAGTCTAAATTAGCGTAACCTTTAATTGCCAAGTTCTTGGCTAGTTTTGTAATGTTTTCTATTTATTTATTCGTTTTACTATTTGCTTTTGTTTTCAGCTACGAAACCCAATCCACAACGGGCACGCGCTCCTGATGCAAGACACGCATCGACAACTCACCGAGCGAGGATACAAGAAACCAGTGCTACTGTTACATCCGCTTGGTAAGGCAAGAAAGCGCGTTTGAGCGTATGAATAGCAAGAAATAAATAGGATCACAACTGTAATTATCAAGTACGGTAGACATCGTCTCAGATCTTCAGCCAGTCGGATCCTTGAAGATGCAGCGTGTAGATGTAGAATTGCTTAATAATAGGTGTATTCAGAGACACAACGACCCAACGAACTTGGAATATACATAGCCTATGTCCTGGACTTATATAATCTACTTTTTAGGGTTCCGTACCCAAAGGTTAAAAACGGGATCCTATTACTAAGACTTCGCTGTCCGTCTGTCTGTCACAAGGCTGCATCTCATGAACCGTGATAGCGAGACAGTTGAAATTTTCACAGATTATGTATTTCTGTTGCCGCTATAACAATAAATACTAAAAACAGAATAAAATAAATATTTAAGTGGGGCTCTCCCATACAACAAACGTGTTTTTTTTTTCATTTTCATAGATAATACGGAACCCTTCGTGCGCGAGTCCGACTCGCACTTGGCCGGTTTTAGCTGCAAGCGGAAGCTAGTATTCAAATAATGTGTATTGTCTTTAATATTGTCTTTATCTTACTATAACATTTGCATGCTAATTTTAGTAGAACATAATTGAATCTAAAATATTATTTATTATCATCTGTGTAACCTACATTGTGTTCAAGCAAATAAATGATCTTTATCTTTATCTTTATCTTTATCTTTATCTTTATCTTTATCTTTATCTTTATCTTTATCTTTATCTTTATCTTTATCTTTATCTTTATCTTTATCTTTATCTTTATCTTTATCTTTATCTTTATCTTTATCTTTATCTTTATCTTTATCTTTATCTTTATCTTTATCTTTCTGTTATTTCCAGGTGGTTGGACGAAGGATGATGATGTTCCTCTAGAGACAAGGATGAGACAACATAAAGCAGTTTTGAATGAGCGTGTTTTAGATCCCCAGGCGACAGTGCTAGCGATATTCCCTTCGCCTATGATGTATGCCGGACCAACTGAGGTTTGGATAATATAAAATTTCTAAGTTTTTTTTTTGAATTCTAAATGAAATGAAATGAAATGAAATGAAAATATTTATTTGACACAAACACACACAGAAGACAGAGGGATACAATATATAAAAAGAATACAAAAACATCCAAAACAAAAAATAAAAATAAAGAAAAACAAAAAAATAGGAAGGAGTCTACTGTGCTGCGTGGGCCAAAAGGGTCATGTCTATGCAGCAGCGCTGGTTTTCAGCTTGACTGACTTGACTGACTTCAGACTGACAGACAGACTGAATTCTAGGGCTCTAGTACTCTTCAAGACAAAACGAACGAGCCCAAACACGACGTTGGTATGTTGTTAGGCAATTCCTATGGCTACATTCGAACTCCATCATCAGACCAGCTCGCTAGTACCATAATTTTATATTGTCATTGGAGATTGATAGTTATGCAAAGTTTTATCTCAATCAGACTATTTACTGAGGAGTTCCGTTGAACAGCTCCTGACTTCATCATCAGATCAGCACATTGTCACCATATTATTGCATTGTCACCGAAGTTACTTAAGTATGCCAAATTTCAGCTCATTCGGTTGAAGATATGTAACTGCTTCAAAATTTAGTTGCAAGACTCCACCTTAACAAACATAGTTACATACATACATTGCAAGTTAAATAAAAGCTTTTAAAAAAAAAACCGACAAAAATGTTTCGGCCAATCGAAAGGTCAAGAGGCGATACTAGATTTTAAGGTTTTCGAAGCAACTATTTATTAACCTATACATATAATAAAACTGTAGAAGAGTTCAATTCTGTATATTGAATAAAAACTAAAAAAAAATACTCCTAGGGGTCTCATATACATAAGTAACACAAGCCAAAAAAAAACATTTTAAAATTTTTGTCTGTCTGTCTGTCTGTTGTCTGGCTTTCATGCAAAAACTACTGGACGGATTTTGATGAAACTTTTTTGTTATGTAGCTATTAGTCCTCGACAACATAATATAGGCTATAATTTATTTTGAAGATTAGAATACCAGATGTGAAACTATATGTCCCCCAGCGAAGCGGGCACGGGTCAGCTAGTCCTAAATAAATACAAATAAGAGAGACCATTTTCATCTAACTCCTAAGAAGTTTTAAAGCGATCCTTGTGATTTTATTGAAATAAATACCTTTTGATTTATAGATGTAGGTACGTAGTCGGTTTTTAGGGTTCCGTACCCAAAGGGTAAAAACGGGACCCTATTACTAAGACTTCACTGTCCGTCTGTCTGTCACAGGGCTGTATCTCATGAACCGTGATAGCTAGACAGTTGAAATTTTCACAGATGATGTATTTCTGTTGCTGCTATAACAACAAATACTAAAACAGAATAAAATAAATATTTAAGGGGGGCTCCCATATAACAAACGTGATTTTTTTGCCGTTTATATAGTTAATGGTACAGAACCCTTCGTGCGCGAGTCCGAATCGCACTTGGCCGGTTTTTTTATTCTAAATTTTGTTTTGTTCGTCAGGTGCAATGGCATGCGAAATGTCGGATGAACGCCGGAGCCAACCACTACATCGTGGGCCGTGACCCAGCTGGCTTGCCGCATCCTGCGGGTGGCGGGGACTTGTACGACGCCCGTCATGGCGCCATGCTACTGCGACGAGCGCCCGGACTCACGGACCTAGAGGCAAGACCGTTTAGATAAATTAATATTGGTAGACATTTCACACAGCGCCATCTAGCCCCAAAACTAGCATAGCTTGTGCTAGGGGAACCAGATAGTTGATAGAATACTTACATACAAAAAAAACGGCTAAGTGCGAGTCGGACTCGCGCACGAAGTAGACATAAGTTTTTGGTTCAAATCTATACAATAATATTTTTAAATTACCGAAAAAAATAAAATGACCGTTGCAGCAGAAGCTACATATGATCTGAGCACTGACAGCATGATTTATTATTGCACTATCACAAAGTTATCGAATTTTCTTTTTAACCGAAAACTGGCACTAATTTATAGAATAGAAAATACTACACAAATACTCGTATACTCGTATCTCGTACGCACTCCATTCAAAGACGCTCTTATCTCATTCCATCTCCTTCCTTCCAACTACGGCATCTCCCTGTCTCACTCGTATAACGGATTCAAGAGGTAGTAGATAGGTACCTAGTAATTACCTACCTACCGTAAAGTAAAAAAATATACATTTGTTTTAAAAATAATTTTATTTGTGAATTTTATTTAAGACAACTTAGCTTAGGTCCGAGAAAAAAATGTTCGCATCAGGGTTTTCCAACACCTTAGCTCCCTGGTTTTTCTGTAGTGGTACGGGTGCAATCACCAGAGCGCCTAATCTTGAGTGCATGATTGGCTTACACCGAAGTGACGTGCCGCGTCATGGGTGCTCCTCCGAGGATCTTCTGCGATGTACTCGAGGATTTCATCGTAGAAGTTGCACATGCGGACGGCACGTAACATGTGCCGTGGTCTAATAATCGTTGGTAAATGCTGGACATCTTGGAATGATTTGGTTGTCGACTGTTTGGGTACAAATCGCGATACATTCGTAATGCTGCACTCACATTTTCACACAAACATTTTTAAAAGTACGCGCGTAACATGAACGCATACTCTCTCATCGTGTATTGATATTCCTTCGCAAAAAAGGTAATAACGACAACACTAAATAAATGATAAGACGCGCGCAGTGAACTCACAATGTATACTGGTCTCAGTGTTGCAAAAGTATTTCAATCTACCTACTTTTTTCTCTTTGATTAGTTATTATTGCCTTGTTCTACACATTGAGGGTACTTCATTGTTTCACGATTGTCAATGATCAAATCGGGCGGGTGGTCAACATGAAAGGCTGTTCGCAGCGCATACGGTGCGCGCGAGTGAGACGGCGAGCTATTTATGAATGGATAGAATCGTGAAAATATGAGTAGCTATGTGGTAGGTGCGTATGAATAAACGGTTAACTAAATATTGTGTTTTTTTAAGGATATTCTTTTTAATTATTTAATTTAAGTTTTAACGACTTAAATTTAATTAGTAACAGACACTGACAATACGTTATTATTTTTTTTGGTAATTAAAAACTAGTGTTGTATATATAAAAGAAAGTCGTGTTAGTTACACTATTTATAACTCAAGAACGGCTGAACCAATTTGGCTGAAAATTGGTGGTGGAGAGGTAGCTTAGAACCAGGAGACGGACATAAGACTTTTTATAACGGGAACGGAAACTTAACGCAAAATCTGTTAATTCTAAAGCGATACGAAGTTCACCGGGTTAGCTTGTTAATTATAGAAATAATATTTTTAAAACGCCGATTTGGTTACACTTATATTACGGATGCAATATTGCAGTGAGTGCTTTATGCTTTTATATTCTAAAACCGCTTATAAAACACTGAAATTGCACTATACACATACAACTGAAAAAAAGTAGCTTATGTCCGCCTTAAGGCTTTAAACTACCTCTGTATGAAATTTCATCACAATCGCCCCAGCGGTTTGGCCGTGATAACGTCACAGACAGACTGACACGTTTGTTGTATGGGAGCCCCATTCAATATTTATTTTATTCTGTTTTTAGTATTTGTTGTTATAGCGGCAACAGAAAATGACAACTGTCTATCTATCACGGTTAATGAGATACGGCCTTGTGACAGACAGACGGACAGCGGAGTCTTAGTAATAGTAGAGTTACTTTCGCATTTATAATATTAGTTTAAATAATATCTAGTTTTTTTATACAGATCATACCCTTTCGTGTTGCCGCATACGACACATCACTCGGCAAGATGGCGTTCTTCGATCCTACACGCAAGGAAGACTTTGATTTCATTTCCGGGACGAAGATGAGAGGTAAGATTATTACAATCACTGCATCTGAGAAGTCCCTTTAGTTACCTCTTTAGCTTGGTTAAATATTATCCTTAAAAAACACGAAGATCATATTCGAACTCTGTGAACAGGAAAAAATGTAGATAGCACGTTATTGCACACCACAAAAAACAATAGCATAAGAAAAATAGTAAATAGGATCACGACTGTAATCCCCAAGTACGGTAGACATCCTCTCAGATATCCAGGCGATTAGATTCTTTGAAGATGTCTAGTGGGGGAAGTCAGAAGCACGTCCAAACATTATATTTGGCACATGCCCACATTTTGCTGTAGTTAGCATTCCATACGTGACAGGTTGCAAGCCCATCGCCGCTTATAAGAATACTAACTGGTCTTCCATCGCCGTTTTGAGCATATACATTTTTCGAGCAGAAAAATCCATTGATGCACGCCGGGATTCGAACCCACGACCTTCGAAATTAAAGTCGAGGTACCTCCCACTCGGCCAACACGGCTTTAAGCATAAGAAAAGTATCTAATCAACATAATCAACTATCTATTGGAGTACAACGGAGTACCTAATGAGTTGTATGCAACCATGCGGGCAAATATAAAAATCAGGGCTAAAAAAATAGGATCATCTGTGATTTCCAGGCGCTCAGATCCTTGGTATGTCAGAGTAGTCAAAGGCACGTCCAAACATTATATTTGGTACACGCTCACATTTTGCTGTAACTTAGCATTCTATAAATGACAGATTGCAAGCAAAACCCAGCAACATTTTTATTTTCACTTTCAAAACTTACGCTACATGAGTAATTTCCAGCGGCGATGGGCTTGCAACCTGTCACGTATGGAATGCTAACTACTGCAAAATGTGGGCATTATGTGCCAAATATAATGTTTGAACGTGCCTCTGACTACCTCCACTAGACATCTTTTAAGGATCTAAGCGTCTGGAGATCTGAGAGGATGTCTACCGTACTTGAGGATAGTCGTGATCCTATTTTTTATTTTTTTATATCCAGTTTGTCATAATATCCAGTAACATGATCAAAGAATATATTTTTTATTGATTTTGCAGGTTTGGCTAAATCAGGCAATGAGCCACCGAATGGTTTTATGGCGCCGAGCGCGTGGAAGGTACTGTCCGAATACTATCAGGCTTTGAAATCCAAGATGGATACCAACTAAATGTACAACGTGTTCCCTCTGGACAAATATTATACACGTTCATTAAGAATTATCTGACTCATATGCAAAGTATTATCATTTTCAATTTAAAATTATCGTGGTTGTTAATCATTTTAACAAAAAATCCGGCTAATTACCACGTTTTTTCCTTGTATTGCTGACGTTTCGAAGAGCGTCTGAAATGTCTCGAAACGTCAGAAATAAAATTAAAAAAAACTGGTTATTAGCCGTATTTCTAGTTAAAATCATTTTTACAATTATTAGAACAAGTATTAGAGTTTAAATTAATGTCCAGAGCGCAATATCACGTTGTATATTAATATGTATTGCCAGTATACATGTGCGCTGATATTTTCAACTTGCATCTTCAACTAAAAATAATCTTGCTCTGTTGCAATTTTAAATACCAGAAATGTACAACTTCTACAATGATGGCAATTTTGTTGTGTCCACTATCTAGCTAAACATTTCGTAAAATACGATCGCTCTTATTCCTTTTATGTTAAAGTCTAAATTAGCGTAACCTCAAAATGGAATAACCAAAAACTTCGACACGACAAGTTAAATAGATTCGTTGCACTATCGACGTTCAACTAAAGGTGTGACCAGACATTGCGCGGCAGCTGCGAGCTCAAACAGTGTTATTGTTCGTCCGCACGGCAAACTTGTGTCTTGCGAATGCCGCGCGATGTCTGGTCACACCTTAAGTTTGACGCATGCGCTATGAAGGTTCAAGTTGAAAATTAATGCATAAAAGTAGACGTATCTTATTAAAAATAAACGGCCTTTATATAATGTTGTTCAAAAAACTAGGGCTAAGTCATGTCTGATCAGACAAAATTTGTTGTAAAGCTCCAATAGTTTTAGTCAAAATTATACATTAGAAAAGTTGCAACTAGCCTAATAAATTTATTTAAATTATTATTATTTGTGACATTTTTGAAAGCATATCATTCGTTTCTATCCAAAAAATTGGCAATTTGTTAAAATTCTATTTATTTTATTATTTTACCTTTTATTCATAGGATATGCACACTATATAAACACATTTTATTGACAGGATAATGTTTGAATATAGTGTGTCATGGATTATTTTTTAAGTACTTAAATGTTAGTGCAATAATGAAAAGCTTAAAAGTTTGACATTCCCACAAAACTATGAGATTTTTTTACAAGATATACAAAATACACATTCCAATTGTGTATTTATTTTATGTATACATGCTTTACTGCATATACTGTGGTAGCTTTATCATATATATTAATACTATTTTTAATTTATTAGGGGTATTACAGTTTCCGTCTAGTACTGTGGCACATCGTGAACTATTGTGTTCAGTTCCGTTCGGTTTTTTTTCGGGCAGCTATACAGTTTCATGTATCAGTAATTGCATCAAGTTATATAAATCATGTTCTACTGTAGTAGTCTACGTCTAACTCTGGTATAGTTACTGTTCTCTTCATATTCTTGCCATTCATGATGTCTGCTTCTTAACCATGGTAGGTATTTGTAGTGTTTGAAAATTCCGACCGACCCGGATGTAGGAATTCTGGTGTGAAGCCAGGATTAGATGACTATTGGGTATGTTAAGTTTACGTTGTGCCACAGCAACAGCTAAGACTGTATTTAATTTTTATTTAAGTACATTACGAATGCATATTTTTTGTACCTTATGTAGCGATCGGTATCCAATTATTTATTGTTTTTTGTATCATAAATCTTTATTTAATTTTGAATAATTTATATTTTGGTTTTATATTATAAAATCTATACAAATTAAACTGCAAGCTGCATCGCATAATTTATTATGACAATGAAATTATTTGTATTACTTTTGTATTGTAAGTATTATGTTGTAATGGGACGTACTGTTAATTATTAAGAAATATAATTGATAATGTTATAATTATTATGGTGCTTGTAAAGCTGATAAATTTATTATACAAATAAATATAATATACCTACTTAACATTATTCTTTTTATTATTTTTAACAGTTACTTAATCCATAAACACGTGTTCAAAACAGTGAAGGAAAACATCGTGAGGTAACCAGTTAGTATTCTTATAAGCGGCGATGGGCTTGCAACCTGTCATGTCACGAATGGAATGTTAACTATTGCAAATTGTGGGCATGTGCCAAGTATAATGTTTGGACGTGCCTCTGACTGCCCCTACTAGACATCTTCACAGGATCTGGAGATCTGAGAGGATGTCTACCGTACTTGGGGATTACAGTCTTGATCCGATTTATTTTTTATTTTTAGTTAATCCAAAGCAGAATTCCTTAAAATGTAATTACCTTTTTTTTTGTTATGATGACGCCTTCTTCTGATTTATCGTTAATTTGCGTATTCATCATGGAATTTAATTTACGTCATAACTGAAGTCTAAAATACATTGTTCAGCTTGTTTAAGAGGCTGCCAGTCGCTGATTGCTCTTTTTCGAAACGAAAAAAGAAATACTTCTGAACAAGCCACATCTCCTATTTTTATAAGTATATTACTTCAGGTTCCTACCTAGATTTCTATTAAGCTGAAAACATAATAGCAGAAACTTTTCACGATAAAAATATTATTTCAAAATGATACGTTTTAGAATTTATGATCGAAATATTTTATATACCTACTATTAAAATCAACTTGTGATTTATTGTTAAAGATAGGTAATATGTAGATCTACAATTCTATTAGAATAGATTGTTGATAAGTAATTATACATAATTTATATCATTAATTTATTCGAAAAGCTAAGGCGGACCACGCGCGGACGTGTGTTTGTCATCATTGCAGCGGTCGGTAGGATTATTTATCGAAGTGATTAAAGATGGGTACATCTTTATTCACATATACTATCACTACATAGTATAAAGCAAAGTCGCTTTCCGCTTCCCGCGTCTGTATGTCTGTATGTATGTTTGCTTATATCTTTAAAACTACACAACGGATTTTGATGCGGTTTTTTTTAATAGATAGAGTGATTCAGGAGGAAGGTTTATATGTATTAAACCCGTGCGAAGTCGGGGCGGGTCGCTAGTACATTATAAAATAGGAGATGTGGCTTGTTCACAAGTATTTCTTTTTTCGTTTCGAACAAAAATAATCGTCGACTGGCAGCGTCTTAACAAGTATGTCTAAATGTACACACTTTGTTTAAGCTAAGAAAAAAAAATGTTACCTCGCTGAAGGTTACTTTACTTGGCCGATATTCTGCTAAGAACGACTAGATAACGCATCAATTTAATACTTACATACCTACATACAAATCATTCCTTCCCAGAGGGGTAGGCAGATATCACGGCTTTCCACTTGCTACGATCCTGACCTACTTCTTTTCCATTTTACTCTCATCACATTCCTCATGCATGCTCGTCGGTTTAGAGTTTTTTTTTTTTTTTTTTTCCTTATTCTAATGTTTCACAATTATTTATTTAAAGACACTTATGAGGTTTTGGTTTCACCGTCGGTTTAGAGTAGGTACTCTTGACCTGGCCTTTTTCTAAACTTCACCAATTTGGTCCAGAAAATACGGCGAGGTCTGGGAACGTTGGAAGAGTCCAACGTTCCCATTCACACTCGACTTAATATACCTGTTTTGTCAATCTTTTTTAATTCATTCTTATTACATGCCTACACCATCTAAGCATCCCTTTCTCAACCCTCATCACTACGTCTTCTTTCACTCCACAACGTTCTCATATCACGCTATTTTTCACTCTACCTTTCAAAGTTATCCCAAACATACTTATCAAGGCTCTCATTTCTACTGCATTTATTTTACTCGGATTCTTCTGCCATACCCAACTTTCACTTCCATACATTAAGGTAAGCAATAACACTCCCCGATGCACTGCCAGTCGTGCCTTTTCGGACACTGTGTGACTGCTCATAAAGGCTTGTAGTGTTGTAGTGCCTAGTAGCAATTTAATATCATAAGGATGTAAAAGTATGTCTAAAATAATGCCCGAGTTTGATACCATTGCATAGTAGTAGCTACCTACTACAGCTAGGTACAGCATATCTGTAGGCAACTTACCAACAGCTTAATTTACGACAGCTAATTATAACAAAGAGAAGCACATTTTTTTAAATTTTATTATGGGTATACCTAAACATTTTAATAAGTAATATAATATTTAATAGTACTTACAAATTGAAGGAAAAACATTTTGGAGTAGGTAATACCTAGGAATCAAAATATGTTTCTATTGTAATAATTAGCTGTCTTAATTCGATTTGGATTGATAAGTTAGAATACCAATAGAATAATTACAATTTTAAACCTCTACAACCATTACATCAGCAACTTTCCAAAAACAATTTTGATAGTACTATCTGAATGTGTTATCAGGGGCATAATTATCATAATAATCCATAGGTCTACATCGCAAAATAGTTCTTATAGCTTTAGTAACAAGACACAAATATGTAAATATATAGTTTTGTGATTTGTATTCCTGTTTGCGTCAGTTGTGAATGGGCAGTCACAGTGCAAAGTCATGATGTTGGTTTCGTTGAAGAGAGTTGTACAAAAATCTGTCGGTGTACGGTTTCTTTCCTATTATCCGATAGATGAACACGTTTTTGGATTGAGCGAAGAACAACAGTTGGTAAGTGCATTCTAGAGATTTTAAAGTCTTGAGTTATTCTCCGGCTTCAGATACTATATTTTGTAAGTTACCAAACGATATCTACCTACTTCGAATAAAACTTCAATAGGTTTTTTTAGTAAATATTAGTTTTACGTACCTATTTGCCCGAAAATTAACTTTAATTTAGACGATAAAAGACGATAAGGCTATCAATATTTGTTTTATTTTATTTGTGCTCTCTGCATTTAAGAATAATTTACGATTAGAATTGAACTTTATTCTACCAGCTAGAATCTGACTAATGTTCTTTGCTTGATTGGCTTGATTTGGCAAATTTCGATAAAGTGTGTTTCTTTACCATTTTAAACCAAACATACCACTCGCTTATCTCTATAACTATTTGCTTGTAAACACTTATAAGTAAGGATAGTCGTAATCAGAGGCGTGATTTTTATGGTTCCGTACCCAAAGGGTAAAAACGGGACCCTATTACTAAGACTTCGCTGTCCGTCTGTCCGTCTGTCCGTCTGTCTGTCACAGGGCTGTATATCATAAACCGTGTTAGCTAGACAGTTGAAATTTTCACAGATTATCTAGGTATTTCTATTGCTGCTATAACAACAAATACAAAAAAACAGAATAAAATAAATATTTAAGGGGGGCTCTCGTACAACAAACGTATTTTTTTGCCGTTTTTTATAGATAATGGTACGGAAACCTTCGTGCGCGAGTCCGACTCGCACTTGGCCGGTTTTTAAACGATACCAAGCAAGTCAGTTGAGTTCACTGTTTTTATTTCAGCTTAGAAAGAGTGTTTTTGACTTCGCACAAAAAGAGCTGGCCCCCAAAGCTGCGGAAATTGACAAAGAAAATAACTTCAAGGACGTCAGGAGTTTTTGGAAAAAGCTTGGCGATTTAGGAGTTCTAGGTCAGTAAAAAACACAGTAGCTAATATTATGACGACTAATCTCCTTATTATTACTATAATATTGGTAAAAATGTGGGCATGTGCCAATGTTTGGACGTGCCTCTGACCAACCTTTTAGACATGTTCAAGGATCTGAGCGCCTGGAGATCTGAGAGGATGTCTGCCGTACCTGGGGATTTCAGTCGTAATCCTTTAAAGGCACCATTTTATAAAGAGTACAAATAGATGTTGGTTATGCTCAATTTCATGAAAAACATTAAAATATATGATTTATTTTCAGGAATCACTGCCAATCCAGACTATGGCGGTACCGGGGGCAAATATACTGACCATTGTGTCATTATGGAAGAGCTTTCAAGGTGAGTAGGTAAGTTTGTATGAGGTAGGTACCTACCTACCTAGAGGCTAACTCTGTTGTTGGCTTAGCTTGGTTTTAAAATAATAACATAGAACTTAATAAGCTTTCACTTACTAAGTATAAAATGTAACACTAAATAGCATAAGTTTGTTTCATCATTAGGTATTCGTACCTATTGGTTTTCATATTTTAAGTACCCACTTAGGGTACCTGGATGATCGAACTTTGCTCGGTATTTCATTGCGTTTCCTAAAAATGAAACCTAACTAGATCGATTTATCGCCGAAACCCCTTGCACTTGCATACTAATTTTCATGAAAATCGTTGGAGCCGTTTCCGAGATTCAGATTATTATTATTTACTAGCGACCCGCCCCGGCTTCGCACGGGTTTAATACATATAAACCTTCCTCCTGAATCACTATATCTATTAAAAAAAAACCGCATCAAAATCCGCTGTGTAGTTTTAAAGATATAAGCAAACATACATACATACAACATACATACAGACGCGGGAAGCGGAGAAAGCGACTTTGCTTTATACTATGTATGTAGTGATTACAAGAATTGCTCGTTATATAGGTTAGGTATAGGTTTTAAATAGATAGATAGATTAATTTGATTATTCATACGTTACTGTTACGTTATCCTTATTTTCGCCTGAGCTGAGATACCTACAGGTTCCGGTTCCTAGTTCAGGAATAAGTACCTTGTATAAATTGTTACCTAAAATACTTAGGTATTCTGTAATTTTAATTAAAAATACGGCTAATAACGTTTTTTGTATGTATTGCTGACGTTTATTATTTACGTATTATTCTGTTATGATAATCATTGCACTAAGTTTATAAATAAAGATTTGTTTGGACGTTCCTCTAACACCTTTAGACATCTCCAAGGATCTGAGCGCCTGGAGATCTGAGAGGAAGTCTACCGTACTTAGGGATGACACTCGTGACCCTATTTCTTCTTCTTCTAACTTAAGAGCTGTGCTCTTGTCGGTGTAATTGATGCAGCTCTCTCCATCTATTTCTCTCCAGTGCCGTCTCTTTAACTTCCTTATACGACACGACAGCTATTTTCTCCTTTATCTGGCTCATGTAGCTTATTCGTGGCCTTCCTCTTCCTCTCTTTCCTTCAATCTTCCCTTCCATTATAGTCTTTATAAAACTGTCGTGCCGTATAAGGTGGCCAACCATCTTCCCTCTTCTGTTCTCTCCCTCTTCTGTTCTATATATAATTATTTCTTTAATAATTTCAGAGCCGCAGGTGGTATTGCTTTGTCTTACGGTGCACATTCAAACCTCTGCGTAAATCAGATCAACAGAAACGGAACTGAAGAACAGAAGATCAAGTATTTACCGAAAGTAAGCTCATTTTATTTACCACGATAGTTTTAATTCTATAAGTGCATATTTTAAAAGGATGGTCTTAAATATAGGCTTTAATATTTTGAATTTGATGTCTGTTTGTCGTAGGTATGATGGTGCTTTCTCGATCCCTATTTTCAGATCAATAGACAAGTTTTGAGTGCCTATAAAAATTTCAACTGTCTTGCTATCACGGTTCATGAGATACAGCCTTGTGACAGACAGACGGACAGACAGACAGACGGACAGCGAAGTCTTAGTAATAGGGTCCCAAGTACGGTAGACATCCTCTCTGATCTCCAGACGCTTAGATCCTTTAAAGATGTCTAGTGGGTGTAGTCAGAGGCACGTCCAAACATTATATTTGGCACATGCCCACATCTTGCATTCATCTTAGCATTCCTTACGTGACAGGTTGCAAGCCCGCTTATAAGAATACTAACTTTAATAGTTTGAATTTGATGTCTGTTTGTCGTAGGTTTGAATGGTGCTTTCTCGATTCCTATTTTAAGATCAATAGACAAGTTTTAAGTGCTTAAAATAAAAATGTTTATCATTAAAATTTACATTTTTTTGTAAACAAATTACTGTTGTGAAAAGACACACAAGCGTCTCAAAGGTTTTCTAGGTGATGAGATTCAGACAAAAAAACCTAAAACACATTGTGTCTACTTCCAGCTATGCTCAGGAGAACACATAGGAGCCCTAGCGATGTCCGAAACCGGAGCAGGCAGCGACGTCGTCTCCATGAAACTGAAAGCTGAAAAAAAAGGGGATTATTACGTGCTCAATGGAAATAAGTTCTGGATCACGAATGGACCTATTGCTGATGTTTTAGTGGTATGTCATAATATGAGTTACCTACATGATGCTTTAAAAATGCATAGAGCTAATAATTATTTTAACTATAAATACGGCTAATTACCACCTTTCTTCTTGTATTTCTGACGTTTCGAAACCACCATGGAAACCCTTACTTCATTCCACCACCCCTTCTGAAAGTGTAGTCTCTTTTCCGGAAAGTGATACAGTGAGTGCAGTGTGTACGTGGCCACATTATATCCACGATTGTGCTAGAAATGCGGGTAGCGCGACAGAAGTTTTGAGTAGTTCCGATGACCCACAGGATACACCGGCTCTGCTTTCGGCTCGGGCGGAGCGGGCTATGAACCGTAGTATTCACCGATCTGCTGTTGATCGCGGTCGCGGGCGATGCTCATGATGAAGTGCATCTGAATTGTCTCGAAACGTCAGCAATACAAGAAGAAACGTGGTAATTCGCCGTGGTAACAACCACGATAGTTTTAATTCTAATAATTATTATTCAGCGAAAACCTTTGTCTGAACTCACGACTCAGTTGGTAGTAACTCTGCCTTCTACGCTGTCGATTCCCATCAAGGATGAATATTTGTGATGAACATAAATGTTTGTTCTGTGTCTGCTGTTATAATGTAGAAGTAACTGGATGACCGAGCTTAGCTCGGTATTTCAATGCCTGAAAACACGGATCAAGCGACATTTTCCAGCTAGATGTATCGCCCCCGAAACAAAATATAATGAAAATCCTTGGAGCCGTTTCCGAGATTCAGATTATATAATGTAGGTACATGTATACAAGAATGGCTCGATAAAGGTATGAGATATATATGTCTTTTCTAACGCCATAAATGTAATCATCTATATCCAGGTTTACGCAAAAACGGACCAATCAAGCAAGCCGCAGCATGGGATCACAGCCTTCCTCATCGAGAAAGACTTCCCTGGATTCTCCACAGCACAGAAACTGGATAAACTGGGCATGCGAGGGTCAGACACCGGCGAGTTGGTGTTCGAGGATTGCAAGGTAAATTTCATTTTCCACCAACCAAAAAAGGAGTTTCTGTATATACTTTTTTATACATGACCGGTGACCTCGCATATCATCTTATTTGGTGATTCGATTTTGATGATTTTTCTATTGTATAGGTGCCTAGAGAATAGTCCCAAATTGGTCTCATTTAAATTGTATTTACATAGGAGTAGGTACATTATTTACATTTATTAGTATTTACATTACAATAGTTCCTTTATAAAACATATTTTCATCGGTTGAAAATGACGAAAAGCCCTATTGATTTCAGGTCCCAGCTAAGAACATCCTAGGCCAAGAGAACAAAGGAGTCTATGTACTAATGTCGGGGTTGGACCTGGAGAGACTGGTGCTAGCTGCTGGTCCAGTGGGTTTGATGCAAGCCGCGGTAGATGTCGCCTTCGAATACGCACACACTAGGAAACAGTTTGGAAAGAATATTGGAGAGTTCCAGTTGATACAGGTAAGTAAATATTGCTAGGTACTGTTGGAATGTTAATAAACGGTACGGCATTTCTTTTTTTGACTTAAAGTTAGGTATAGCTAACCCAGTTTTTTTATTGTGTGCATCTGCCAAATGTAGGTAATGTTTGGAAGTGCCTCTGACTACCCCTTTCAGATATCTTCAAGGATCAGAGCGCCTGGAGATCTGAGAGGATGTCTACCGTACTTGGGGATTACGGTCGTAATCCTATTTATTTATTTTGTATTTATTCTGTTATCTTCCTGAAGATGATCAACGCAAGGGAAACAAACATTTGAAATTAACAAAATGAAATGAAATAGAATTTAATTTTGTTCTTCTCTAACGCCACTCCTAATTATGAAGGTACTTACTATAACTTAATATTCAAACTTCCTAGTGTAGTAGGTCCTTACAACCTGTGAACCTTTTAGGCGCTACGAAACCATAAATGCTCACCGGTCCCGGCTAAACAAAAACACATAGGTACCTACACAAAATACACATACACATGTCACACTATGTAGGTATTTATTATCGCGCTCACACGAGCTAAGCTGCGGACAGAAGTTAGTAGGTACTTACTTATTATCAATCCGATATAGATAGAAGATCACAAACAACAGCTAAATTAATCTGGATAAAGAAATACAAATGTTAACGTAATACAATTTTCCATACTCCAGGGTAAAATGGCCGATATGTACACAACGCTCAGCGCTTGCCGAAGCTACTTGTACAACGTCGCGAAAGCTTGCGACGAAGGACACGTCAGCAGCAAAGATTGCGCAGGCGTCATCCTTTATTGCGCGGAAAAGACTACGCAAGTCGCGCTAGATGCCATCCAAATACTAGGTAAGGTATTACCAGTCTTTAAAGATATTCATACAGATGTGTACCATAGTATTTATTTATACTGTGTTATTACACCGAACACCCAGTAGGCACGATTGTTAGGGTGGGTTTCCACTGACGCGGGTCTGTGCGTAACGGACCGTGAATTGATTAATCACAGTGCCACAAAAATTTTAAGTTAAGACATGTAGTAGCATATGTACTGCTATGCTTAAACCTGGATTTCAGGCAGAACCAATGTTGTAGATGCAAGTTCTAAAGTCAACAGAGCTTGAAATATTGATTTTTTCATAAACCAGTTCGTTTCACATCAACTTCAGTAGCGCTAATGCAAGTCACATACCCATACGTGACTTGCATTAGCGCAACATTTATGTTTTTTTGTTGTAAAAAATGATATGGTCGAAAGAACTGGTAAATTTACATCGAATTACCGGTGCTTACCGCTACAGTTAGGCTGCGTTCCCACTACGCCGGACCGGCAAATCTGCCGGAAACCGGACACCGGACAGAGTGTTCACATTACATCGGATGCCGGAAGAAATTCAGACAGTCAAGTACTGAGTGACAACACGTAGTGACAAAACGCTCGGTAAAAATGCCGGGCTCGGCAAAAATGCCGGACCCGGGATAATGTGAACAGATTCATATAAATTCATATAAATTGTACAGCCACTAGCCCTTCCGGCAGATTTACCGGCGCGGCAGATTTGCCGGTCCGGCGTAGTGGGAACGCAGCCTTATAGTAACCGGTATTTTTCATCACAGATCAACATTTTCTGACATTATATTTTCACAGGGGGAAATGGCTACATCAATGACTACCCAACAGGCAGAATACTTCGCGACGCGAAGCTTTACGAAATAGGCGCCGGAACTTCCGAAGTCAGACGAATGCTTATAGGCAGATCAATAAACAAAGAGTACGAGTGATAAATTAATTTATTAAAAAAACATTATTTACAATTTTTACTTAATGTAACCGTTTTATTTGTCATTCCCACCAAAAACTGACAGAGAAGCTTATAGATAGCGATTCAATAAAATGCCACCATTTGGGCGGGATGAATAACATCTGGCCGGGTCTTAGCACACAATAATGTGCATTAGCATGTTTGTATTTAGGATACTTTTCCATGTCTGGCTGTCTTGGATCAACTTGGGCTGTGTTGTTCAGTAACTCATGTTCATGGGCATATAGGAACTCTGAATCTGATGGCGAGAACAGAAACACTTGTTTTTCCCCGACCACTTGAGCGAGTAAGTTTCTTTTTGGATCATGGTGTAGTGGGGACACTGTCCCTTTAGGACCATACCATGCATTTATGTCTACAGGCTCATTGCTCTCTGAAAAACAGCAATATTCCGGCTCTGATATATCATCTCTAAGCTCTGGTATCTGATCAAACAGTTGATACTGCGCTAGGTACCCAGTAGGTCCTTCTGATTGGTAGATGTGACTTTTTATAAACTCTCCGATAGTCATAAGCTTTTGGGTCCAATCCTGGTCTGTGTATTTGCTGCCAAGTTCAACTGAGACAGTTCTGAAGCCTGCTAGATTTATAAAGTAGTTCTGATCTATCCATTTGGATAGTGCTGGCCAGTGATCAATACAATTATCTAAAATTACTGGTGTTTCTGTTGTTATAAAGTTTTTGTAAAAAAATTCCATACTTGGACAATCAACAGTTTGTACTGGAACAGCGTTAAATTTAATGGCATTTTCAGTTAATTCACTATGTATTGTACTAATTTCAGGCACATGAATCTTCACAGTAGGTACAACTTTTGAGTTTATTTCTGAGGCACATATTTTTAATAGTTTGGGTTCAGCTTCCAAAGGGCAGCCGAATAGTAGTCCGATGTCAATTATTTTGAATGATTCCTTTATAACGTCATCAGTAAAAGCCTTTGAACACTTTATGTGGGCTAAAAGTTTCAAGTATGAAGTGATTGTTATTGTTTTTCTGAGTAATAGTTTTACCTCCTTCCAGTTTCCAATGTTGACTTGCTCGTACATGTAGTCCAAAACAGCTTGAATTTTGACCACAGCAGAGGCATTAATAAGTTCTGTATTACTGAGATATCGATGGAGTAATGACTTGCAGGTAATATCGAGATCCTTGACTTCTTGCAATGATATTAAAACTTTAGGTCGATGCTGGTCTAGTTTCTCGAACACCTCGACATTGACTGCCATTTGAAATTCTATAACAGAGAAAAGCTAAGTTATTAGGAATACAATTTTATATATTTTCGACTTTTGTTTATATTTTTCTAACCTCCCCTCACTTAGCAAACATATGATTTTGACATTTACGTTTCATTTTACGCAAATCCAGTTGCCAAAATCCGTGCCAAACAATTTTTGACAACATGAGCCCTTGTGTCCGAATGGTTTGTCTATGGAAGTATCATTATTTATTTTTAACTAGCGACCCGCCCCGTCTTCGCACGAGTCTAATACGTATAAACCTTCCTCCTGAATCACTCTATCTATTAAAAAAAACCGCATCAAAATCCGTTGTGTAGTTTTAATGATATATGCATACATACAGACGCGGGAAGCGGGAAGCGACTTTGCTTTATACTATGTAGTGATATTTCTATGGGCGGTTCGATGTTGATTTTTTATGGTTTTAAATTCAATTGATCATCTCATCTTATAATTTTACCACTTGTTTAAAAGCTTAGAATTATCAACGAGACATTGTAAAAAGCTTTCTCTCGACCTTGACCTTTTATTAAGCAAAAAATCTTGTCTATGGATGGGAAATCATATGACTTGCGCACGTGATCTGTCAAATAGATTATTTACATCGAAAGTGTTTCAAAAATTCTTCAACCCAACTAATAAAACTACTCACTCCCCATACAAAAACATGCAACACAAATTACCATGAAAATACCGTGAAATGTTACGTGTGACGCTATGGCGTTGTTTGACAAATTATTCTCTCTAAAGAGAAGGCTTGATTCAGAGAATTGCGAACCAAGAAGAGACCGGGGCAGGTACGTCATAAAGCGGATACTTTTCATTATTCTATTTTGGAGTGATGTGGCATGTTATCGAAGGGTTGACGCACGGATCAGCGCCTCGTGCCGTGCACTGGGAGTCCCGCTGGGCACTGGGTGGGCCTTAGCGTTGGAGTGTTGACGCACGAATGTCTGGCTCGCTGGCGACTGGACCATGTGACGAGTGCGGCGCGGGGCACGGGTAGCGGGCGTAGGCGCGATCACGTCACTAGAGGGGCGGGTCGCACTCAATGTTTACTTGTTAATAACAAGCTATCTAAGTTAGTACACTAGCACATTCCATCGAAACCGGACGATACAGTTCGCCGCCGTCACTCGCCTATCGATCTGCATTTAGTGTGAATCCTTTCTGTTATTGTTGCATTTGTTGTGAAGTGAGTGTTTGTGACACAGATTTCTTCTTTCAACCTCAACTCCTTTGACACTTGTTTAACAGCTGTGAGCACAGCTGATGCGAGCATGAATTAAGATGAAATTTAGGTAATATTGATTACATAGTTTATGTTTTTAGTTAAATAAATGCGCTGGTGAAACGAGTGTCTATAATGTGACATCTATTTGAATCACTTGTTGGCTTATTTAATGCAATTGTCAGGTGTACCTACTTGTAGCAAACTGGTTCTACTTCTGTGATTACAATTAAGTAGGTACTATTATGTTGTGTTGAATTATGACTACAATCATTAGGTTAAAGATAAATAAATAAAAATATTAGATTTGATGATATTTGCGACTGGTTTGTTTTACTTAACAAACTAGGATGTGATACAGAATTAAAAAAGAGAAAGTTAATAAATGCATAATTTTCACTACATTGTAATGTTGATGTTGTAAACTGTACATATCAACACACCGAGTGCAACATTGAAAAAAACTCTGTTTGATAATGTAACCCTGAAAAATAATGAAACCAAACTTATAGAGATAACTTTATATTGTCATACAATTATAACATTAATTTGTTTGATTTAGAAGTATGTACTCTATTTGCCTAATTAGTTGCATAGTGTTCCACTCTAATTAGTTTACTTATCTTTATATATATATATTTAATTAATTAATTTAGTACACAAGTATATTCGTTTTATGATGATAAAACCTCAAATGCTGACTAAATTCTCAATTCTAATAAGAATAATTAGTAATGCAAAACCTTCACCAGATGAATTACCTACCTACTCGTAAATCCTGTATTTGATTAGTGCAAATATGAACTCTAAAATGAGGGTATCAAGATTAATTACCTTTTGACATCACCAGGTCCTGCCAAATAAATCCGGAGCAAGTGCGTCTGCTTCTATACAAAGAGTGCGATTGGAGGGGCAGGAAGCTTCTCTTTGATTCATCTGCCATTCACAAAGTACCTGCAGGCAAAAATGAAAAGCCCACCAAACGAAAGACTGATGAGACCCCCTGCATTGTGGAGGTTTCAAATGGATACGCTTATGTGGTAAGAATTATTATTTACCTGCTATTTTAGGTGAAAATTCAGCAATTGACTAAATGGTAATCTACCACTGCAATCTCCATGAAAAACCTCCCCTTTAGGGGAAAAATGATATGAAATAGGATTGCGACTGTAATCCCCAAGTCCAAATGCGGGAATAGTCCTAAAGGGGTAGTCAGAGGCACATCCAAACGTTAAATTTGGTGCATGCTCACATTTTATAGTTATGGATAGCCACTAATGGCATGTTAAGTTACACATGTCTACATTCTGATATACCTTGGTTCAATTAAAAAA
The DNA here is from genome assembly GCA_912999785.1 of Hydriomena furcata. Classification (NCBI taxonomy): domain Eukaryota; kingdom Metazoa; phylum Arthropoda; class Insecta; order Lepidoptera; family Geometridae; genus Hydriomena; species Hydriomena furcata. Next base: position 12,552,529 of record OU538825.1, on the reverse strand, counting down.
AATTGTATATCATTCTAATTTAATTATATATTCAAGCAACCTAAGATCATAATTAGCAATACCAGTGATTGTAAAAGGAGGATAATAAACTCATAAATTTTGATTTATTAATTGATTAATTATTTTATTATTTTAGTTATTCCTTCGTTTTCTTTGTCAACCTTTGCATGAGCAAGGGTTTATTGGCCTTTTGAACTGTATTTCTTGACTTTCAATCCGAAAGTCTTGGGATACTGACCAAACGTCAATGGATTTTATACTCTAACAATTTATATGCGCAATAACACGTGATACGGTGAAGGAAAACATCGTAAGGACACCAGTTAGTATACTTATAAGCGGCGATGGGCTTGCAATCTGTCATTTATGTAAGTATTTATGGAACAATAACTTCTTTAAAATGTGGGCATGTGTCAAATGTAATGTTTGGACGTGCCTTTCCTTTAACTACCTCAAAATATCTTCACAGTCGTGGGTCTACATATATTTAGACTGCCTTGTATTTACTCGTATAATACATAATATATATAGGTACATCATAATAATCACGTGACCAATCGTTTCTTCGGAATTTTGGATAATATTTATATGTTATTCTTTCGAGCGCCTTTGCTATCTGAAATGCGTAAGACTTGAAATCCTACTCGTAGATTAGCTCTTGCCCAGTTTCACTTCTATTAGACGTTCAAGTAATTTGATCAAACAGGCTGGTTATAACAGTTTTAACAAATTGGCATGAATATTGATGAAATTTACATAGCATTAAGGAAAAGATCATTGAAATAAAGTGGCGCCAACTGCCAGCGCAATCGTAAACATCTTTCATTGGTTTTCAAACTAGTAGCTAAGTACCTAATCAAATTAAACTAGATGTCGCTAGAAATTCAACCAAACAAAAATCAAACTGTCTAGCTATCACGGTTCATGAGATACAGCCCTGTGACAGACAGACGGACAGCGAAGTCTTAGTAATACGGTGCCGTTTTTACCCTTTGGGTACAGAACCCTAAATATAGTGATAGTCCTAAGCCGTGTTTATTGCCTGATTCTTCTAGGCTCGGTCGACGCGAGGAACAGGCGTAGCTTCACCTAGCTCGTAAGACGTTTCAAAGAAATCCTTGTGATTTTATTAAAATAAATGCCTTAGATTTGATAAAAAAAAACCGGCCAAGTGCGAGTCGGACTCGCGCACGATGGGTTCCGTACTATAAAAAAAGGCAGTGTATAGTGTTACTGTTATGTGTTGAGTGAAAAAAACAAGATTTTGTCCACTGTGGGTCGGAGCCTACTGTGCGTTCTCTTAGTGTCGTTCATGAATACGGGTGTAAGTTATTATTTAAAAACTTTCATTTAGTCGTTTGTCATTCAACGCAATGTCGCACGTATTCACGTTTAGCATATGTTGTACCTACGTACGTATGTACCTGCAAGTAATTAGTGAAATACGTATTGTTGTTCTCAGTATGCAATATTAGTAAGATCATACGCTAAAAATATAATTAATGAGTAGGTCGTTATAGTTGAGGTCGTCACAGTGGCGGATCACACTTTTTTATTTTAGCCTTTATCGTCCCACTGCAGGGCAGATGCCTCCCTCCCTTCCTTCCTTCTTGGCCAAATCACTTGATTTTGCCAAATGTCTTACAGGAATCACCACTTTTAAGTGGGGGGGTGCAATTCATTAGCCCACAGGCGGCACTGGGTCGTTATAGATTAGCTGCAGTGATCATCGGTTCTCTAATTATCTGTGCACTAATTCTCTTCTTGAGTAGCCACACAAGCTTACCAAAAGGTAGGTACTAATAAGTATTGTAAATCCGAAAGTTTTTAAGGATATTTGTAGATTTGTGGCTCAATCACGCTTGAACGTATCCTTTAAAAATGTGAGGCATACATAACATAGCCCTGGAATAGCATATAAGCAAGGTAATTTAATCTTTTGTACTTTTAATACCACGTAAGCGATAACTCGAAAAATAATCTAAGATTATGCTTCGAGAAATAAAAAAACTTGATATTATGATTTGAGATAATAAAATAAAGGCAGGAACAAACTACAAAGAAGGTTTATCTGTTCAACCTCTTCTTTCTTGCTTTTAAAATCCTTAGTATCTAATTTATTTACTGCACTAATCTGTTTTGTTACAAACTCTTCTTTTTACGAGTTAACACCAAAATACATGTATGTTACCAACTACTTATTAAAACGATACGTACAGAATGCTAACAACAGCAAAATGTAGGTATTGCAAACATAATTTTTGAATGTGCCCCTGACTACCCCCTTTAGACATCTTCGAGGATCTAAGCGCCTTGAAATCTAAGAGTATGTCTACCGCGCATGGTGATTACACAGTCGTGATCTTATTCACATTCGTTTATTCCTTTGGTAAGACTTTAGTCTTGACATCGGAATCCTATTATCCTACTTACAATATAAACTTTCTCCCGCGGATTCACGTGCGTTATAACCTGATTATAAAACCCCATAAAGTACTCCAGGCAACGAACTATAACTACCTATTTCTTGTTTGATCTTTCACTTATGCATAGCTTTATTAACTTTATCACAAGACAAGATAGGTGAATACCTAAATGCTTTTAAAAATAAACCTCTCAATTAAACAGATGCGGTCACAAGACTTTCAATTCGAGTTTTATTCTCACTCGCCCTGTCTATTTATAAACCACTTTAGTTCTTAGCCTCTTTGATTAGGACGCGCGGCAGTGGCACCGATGATGGAACTGTTCAGCTACTGGACGACAAATTGAGTCTGGTGAATTATGAAATAGAAATAAAAAAATAGGATCACGACTGTAATCTCCATGCGCGGTAGATATACTCTTAGATTTCAAGGCGCTTAGGTCCTCGTAGATGTCTAAAGGTCAGATGCACGTCCAACAATACCTACGTGTTGTAGTTAACATTCTATACGTAACATGTTGCAAGCCCATCACCGCTTATAAGAATACTAACTGGTTTCCTCACGATGTTTTCCATCACCGTTTTGAATTATGAAGGCAATGCTATAATTATGTACCAGATTCCGTCTGTGTTAACGCTCGTGTGATCCGGATAAAAAGTACCTTATAATGTAATTCTAGGACGTACGTGCGAACTATATTTGTTTCATGTTGCCATTCAAGTCGATTCAGCTAAACTAAACTATAGTCTCTCGAAGCTGGCTTCTTAATTTTGTAATGCGGAGGTTCAATAATAGAGGGGTTACTGTGTTGCAATGAAAATAGTGTTTTTTTGTTTGGAAAACATAGCAAGACCAATCTACTCGTAATTATCATTATTTTCATGGCCTGCTTCTAAAATAACGAATCAATATTGCGTCCACAAGAATACATTGTTCTAGGAGTAGACCATACACCCGTGGGACTGTAATTTTAGCTTGATTCTAATTAATTACCACGACATAGCCGTTAATGGACGTGGCAATTGTATTTTTCTATATTTATCACGAGGATAATTAAGGCTATGTTAGTTCGTTATTATATATTTGCTAAGTGGTATGATAAATTGAACTGAAGTGTTATTTTTATGATATTCGTAGCATGATTCAGCACGAAGAAATACTTTCATAGAAAAAACAGCTAGATAGATAAGACAACATCTATACTTATAATAAATCTGTAGAGTGGTCAATTCTGTACATGAAATATATTTCCAAAATAACTATCAGGGGGTGATTAGGGATCGATACTGATGCCAAAAATGCAATCAGTAAAATTTTTGTCTGTCTGTCTGTCTGTCTGTCTGTCTGTCTGTCTGTCTGTCTGTCTGTATAACCGTTATAGAAACAAAAACTACTCGGCGGATTTTAACGAAACTTGGTACAACTATTTTTCATACTCCTGAGCTGGTTATAGTATACTTTTCATCACGCTAAAATCAATAGGAGCAGAGCAGTGAAGGAAAATGTTGGGAAAACGGGAGAATTTACTCCATTTTTTGAGCTTCCGTCGCGTGTGCAACCTTAATGGTTAAAGATACACAGAAATCATGTATGACGGAAATGTTCTCCTTAAAATTATATAAAAAATATCCCACGACAGTATATGTCTATCTTTTATGGTTGACTCACAATAACACGTGTAACTCCCGATAGCTTAGCAGTTCGAAGCTTTCTGATTATATTTGTCTACGCTTAAGTTTATAACACTCTCAGTCATCCCTAATTAAAAACGCGAACGCACAGGCAGGCGTCTTGCTTGGTATCTAGAGGCTAGCGAGTCACCTAGCGAGTAGCTTCGTAAAACGAACATTCTCGAACGTTCGCGACCGGCCTAACAGCTAGGCGTCAAACGCGCAGTTCGGCCGGTCGCCGAACGTTCGAGAAAAAAAGAAATCATCAATAATTGTCTAATGACAAAAAAGCTGTAAAAAAAAAACGTTTTATATAAAGACATTCTGTAGTATATTTAGTATCAGCATTGCACCCGTGCGAAGCCCGGGCAGGTCGCTAGTGGTAAATAAATGTTTTGATTGGGAAACTTTATAATAAAGCATAGACAGTAAAATACTTTTTTATATTATCAATTAATTTATCTATCTATATATATATAAATCAATTGCTGTTTGTTAGTCTCGCTAAAACTCGAGAACGGCTGAACGGATTTATCTTATCTTGGTCTTGAAATGGTCGTGGAGGTCTAGGGAAGGTTTAAAAGGTGAGAAAAATTCGAATAATTGCCGGGAAAACCCTAAAAACAGCCCTTTTCTTTATCCCATACAAAAGTTTTCTAACTAAAACGTAGAGTCAATTTGAGCTTTATTAGGTTTGATAATACGGTAACGGGAACGGGAACGGAAACATTTGTTAATTCTAAAGCGATACGAAGTTCGCGGGGTCAGCTTGTATAATAATAAATAAAATAAAAAAAATAGAAATAAAAAAGCCTTTATTTGACCCTGCTACAATTAATCTTAGTTACTAGTTTGTTTATTTGCTAAATTCTAGTTGAATGTTTATCTAATGAATATTACTAAATACTCGTAACTTATTTCTAGTTCTTTAAGTAAAAAATATGTGTTAATCGAGGTCCCCAGGTTGGGTAAAGGCCTCCTCCAAGGATGCCCACTTCTCTCTATCCTGTGCACCAATTCCACCAATTTGAGCCAGCAACTTTTTTGATCTCATCGTCCCAACGAGTAGAGGGTCTTCCCTTCTTTATTTTTCCTGGAGGCCCTCTCCATATGCTGGTCCCCCAAGATATGTATTACCTTACTAAAAATAGTTTTTTTCTACCGACCTTAAGAAGAACTGTCGAAGCTCTATGTAAAATTTATTCAGTTTCGGACTTTCTTAAAAAATCCCTTGATGCTACTCACGTTTACAAAGTGTTCTTTCGTATAGAATAATCCTATCTTGGTAGATAAATAATAAATACCATCTCTAGCGACTCGCCCGCTTATATAGACAAACCACTAACCCTACGATCCTATTCGAGAATTGTCAAGTGTTTCCGTACACATAACACATCGCTTAAGACCAACATAAATATTATAAGTCAGTAGGTATAAAAAACATCATGTTGCGGGGGCAGCCTAAGAATACATAATTATTTATAGCTGAGTCACGTGAAATATATCTTAGTTACGAGTTCTGTCATAATTTATGATATGTCCTCGGAGATCACATTTTCATCGTGCGATATTATAATAAAATGTCTTCCTACACAAAAAGAGCGCATGAACTTTTGAATACCTAATTAATCTGTAAATAAATCCAATAATTGTGACAGTTGTAAATGGCTCACGCTCCGCAGCCGTGGCGCTTATGAAGAGGTCAAAATTTGCAAAAAAGAAACATTTAGATACCACAAAACAGCTGACATTAAAAAAAAGTTATTATAATTTAATTTCGAAATACCATCGAAGGGTACTTTTGGGATAATTGAATTTTCCAAAGGTTGGTTTTGCATTAAGTTATATCTCTGAGTATCACATGATCAATATTTTAGCAACATACGTTGAGTTGAGTACGAGTAAAAACATTTGAGGAAACTCTCTTGCGTCTTATACCCCTTTGAGTCTGCACATTGAATGAGTCAGCCAACAATAAAACATGTACCTACTTACTTATGCGTTAGACGTTTATATGGCTGAAATCAATATTTATGGTGGTCCTACTGTTGCATTTAATTACAATCTTCAATCTTCCCCACAAAAGTAACGAAAAGTCGTAAAATCGTCGATCACCGTCAAACCGGTGACCATGAGATCATCTACATAATTAGAATGTTCATTTCGAATCAAAACGCTAAATCACTACCAATTTTCGCCGGACAAAGCCGATTCTAATCAAAAAAGAGCTTCAAAGAAATCGAGGCTGTTCCTTAGCTATGATGCATATACGGCCGAACCGTGGTTTAAAAATATCATGGGAAGGCCATACTACTACGATTGAAATAGGGCATTGTTCTACAAGCCCGCGACAAATTGGAATTTCATTCAAGATGACGCATTGCATAGATACTTTACTGTAGGTACATTTGTACTACATTAGATTTATATCGAGTCGTGCGATTTGAATTCGTTGTCTAAAGTTATTTAACATAAAAATGTCCACGCCTAGTCCGACGTTATCGAAGTTCCTAACAGTTTGATTGATATGCGAGGAATGATATTGCCGTTTTTCACTGTTTTGCGATAAGAATAGATCTGGAAAAATGAAATGAAATGAAATAGGATCAGGATTGTGATCCCCAAGTAGACATCTACTCAGATCCTTGTAGATGACAAAAGGGAATATTCAGGCGCACGTCCAAACTTATAAGAATACTAACTGGTGAAATCTCGTACAATTTTCAAAAATATACCAGTGACTGACAATATCAACTTGATAATTGGGTAATTGGAGTTGATAATGGAATAATTGGACATCGTGAATCTGCACGCAACTGTAGAAAAATTTGTCTAAAAAGACAATTAACATTTCGAAAGCTTGAGATATTGTCTATTCAATGTGTTAAGTTATTCCACATTGAGCAACGTTTTCGATGTATGCTCCTTGTAACTGTCTATTTCTTGTCCTTTATTTTTATCCACTACAAAATATACAGGAGCTTTAGGCAGTGAAGTAAAACTCAAGTATATCGTCGCTTCGAAGCGTTTTTTTTCCAGGTAACCTTTGGAATAATTACATTATTATTTTACAGTACAAAGGGCCGGAGGCGGACGCGAGTGTTCTCGGTGAGATGATATTCGGCGCGGTCGCCATGAACTGCAAAAGCGTCTCATTGAAAATACATATCATGGATGAACCTAGAAGGTAATTAAATTAATTACGACCACACTTGTGTGGACGCAAGATGTGTGTGTGTTTGATGAAACTGACACACACGACTCAGGGAATTCCAAGGTGGAGTCAGGGATGTTTTACAGTTGTAAAGGTGCAATCTGTTGTCTCGACAAACTGGCTAAAATATCTTAAAATACGATCGATCTTATTCCTTTTATGTTGAAGTCTAAATTAGCGTAACCTCAAAATTATAGTTTTAAAACTAAGGATATTTAAATCATTAAAACTATCGTATTGTTAATTATTTTAAATAGAAGTACTTACGGCTAATCGATCGCTAATTTTATTTTGTAAATTTCAATGTGGTTTTTAAATCAAAAACAAACTAAAGACTACGTCACGAATTTTTTTTTCCAAAATTTTGTCGCTGGACTAATGCGCATTAAAATTCAATTCAAAGCGGTTAGACGGGTCGGTGACTTTTTACATTTGATCGATTTTATCTGGTTAACGGCGATTGAATGATTTAATTATATATGTACTTATCTTTGATTAATTATATTTGTTACATTTTTGCACAAATATAAGATGTTTGCATTACTTAGCAAAGTTTTATTAAAGAAACAAATAACATCTAATACTAATTTAATACAGAATAATTACAAAATACACAAGAACCAGTTAAGCCATCTAAAGACCGTTGCAAACAGTCTAACCCTCGTATTCAAGAACGACACTATGAGAACACTCACCCACAGTGGATGAAATCTTTTTTCATAAAAATCACTTTATGTGTTGTGCGACACTGCATTGTGCGACTAGAGACCGTCCGACCGACCGACTAGAGACCGATTGTCGTGTGCCTCTAGCCAAAGTTGAGCTCTAAAGGCACACGGTAGCGTGCGCCCTAGTGCCGCTCAACACATAAAGTGATGTTTATGAAAAAAACCGGCCAAGTGCGAGTCGGACTCGCGCACGAAGGGTTCCGTACTATTATCAAAACGGCAAAAAAATCACGTTTGTTGTACGGGAGTCTCACTTAAATATTTATTTTATGCTGATTTTAGAGAAATACATCATCTTTTACTTTCAAAACTTTCGTGAGTTGTACTACACATTATTACAACAACGGGAAATTACTCACGTAAATGATAAATTGTCAATGAGGACACCGACAATGTTTCGATTCATCTAGATTGACAATTTATCATTTACGTGAGTAATTTCCCGTTGTTGTAATAATGTGAAATACATCATCTGTGAAAATTTCAACTGTCTAGCTATCACGGTTCACGAGATACAGCCTGGTAACAGACAGACGGACAGCGGTGTCTTAGTAGTCCCGTTTTTTACCCTTTAGATACGGAACCCTAGAAACATAAAAAATAATTCATAATATCTCGTAACCTACCTATTTACCTAACTACGTAGTTAGCATTCCACACGTGACAGGTTGCAATCCCGTCGCCGCTTTCAAGAATACTAACAGGTTTCCTCACGATGTTTTCCTTCACTGTTATAAACACGTGTAACGCGCATATAGGTACATTTTTCGAACAGAAATATCCATTCATGCACGGCCAGGATTCGAACTCGAAATTAATTGGAAATTAATAATATCTACCTAGGTACCTATTTACCTAACTACATGAATTCAATAATTCAATTTCAAACTTTTTATTCGATCATGTGAAGTACCACCTATTTACCGACTTACTTTACCGATAGTGGTAAAATAGCGCCACCTGCCAGCGGAATCGCAAACCTCTTTCATCTTACCTCTCAAACGGTCAAAAGCGGTCGCATGAGACCGCGAAAAGTACATATAATACGTAGTAACATCAAATGAAACTAGATGGCGCTGGAATGCAAAAATCAAGTTTGTTGTATGGGAGCCCCCCTTAAATATTTATTTTATTCTGTTTTTAGTATTTGTTGTTCGAGCAGCAATAGAAATACATAATCTGTGAAAATTTCAACTGTCTAGCTATCATGGTTCATGAGATACAGCCCTGTGACAGACAGACAGACGGACAGACAGACGGACAGCGAAGTCTTAGTAATAGGGTTCCGATTTTACCCTTTGGGTACGGAACCCTAAAAAGATATCGTCCACTGTGGGTGCGTGTTCTCATAGTGTCGTTCTGGAATACGAGGGTTAGTAGCTCAACTTATCCAGATCTTAGCAAAGTTGTATAGTTTTATGTGTTTTGCGCAGATTGATGTGTACAAAAGTTTTCTGCGTGCCGGTATCGCGTCGCGTGAGCAGAGCTGAGGGTAAAACAAGCGATCGCATGAACGCAAGCGTTCGAAGCGCGTCCAAACCATTGAACGTACCGTCATTGAGGGAAGAAGGCGTCTCGCTTAGCTTCTCGCTTGATAGAGGGGATTCTGGTAAGCTATGTTTGGTAAAGCAAGATGTGCGATCGTACGCAAAATATGTACAGTTGCAGAATTTTTTAAACTATTTAATGCAGGAGCTGATACACAACACTGCTGCTGATTGGTAACGAAAAACAATAGTTATCACATTTCCATTCAAAAATCTCTTTTTAAATCATTTGCTTTTGAGGTTTAATGTACAGTCTATACGTTTTTTTAATATTTACTTGTTTATAGGCTTCTGCGGGGATCATTCGCCCTACAGCAGCGTCAGTTCGACCTATGACTACTTCTCTATGTTTGAGACTTGGGACGGGAGCGTTTCGCAAGATGATTTCTCTTCCTTTCATTGTAAGTACACCTATTAAGTACCTTTCTATTATTATTATTATTATTTAGCCCTTTGAACTGAGTGAGAGATTTAAATTATTGTAGGTATTTAAATTATTAAGTTGTGTTATAAAATATCTCTCAGCTCAGTGTGCCTGTTGGCAAAGGCCTCCTCCAGTAGCTTCCATTGTTTGCGGTCCTGAGCAACTCTTCTCCTTTCTATTAGTATGTCCCTAAAAAGAGATAATAAAAACCGATCAGCAAAAAAGAATAAAGGTTCTGGAAAAGCGACGATTCATATTTTTAATATTTGCTACTGCCGAACCGATCTTACGGCCTAACTGATTTCGATGAAATTTGGTATGTATACTCCGCTTGCGGAGCAGAAAGAATTTCGTACAATGACCCGTCATTACTCGCACGGGCACTCGCGAGCGCGATGGGAATATTATTTGTGCGCGAGTAACAGAGACAAGTAATTAAGGGTCATTGTACAAAATTCTTCCTGTTCCGCGAGCGGACTCTAAGACTAAAATACTTTTTATCCGAGTATCACGCGGTCGGAAGCTAGTAAAATATAATGTAACGTGTATGCTCTGTTTAGCTTTGCCCGGACGCAAGCTAAGTACGTCAAGCAATGGCAGTTGGCAGCGACGAACCTTCCAGAACATCGCGACTCGCTTCGACCTCGGTCAGTCTTCGCAGCTGCTCAATTTGCCAGCGGGCACCGCTACAGGCAGTGATTCACAGGTAAGAAACTAACACTTAGCCGTCCTGAATATCCTACACAACCGTGAACTGAAACAGAAACACTCCAGGTACATTTGTGGGAGGTTCTCGATTCGACGTGTATATATGTTTTTTTTTAATTTAGATATATATGTAGAGAATAGTCTCAAGTTGGTCCCATTGAAATTGTGTTTATGTAGGACTAATAGTTCCTTCATAAAACTTAATATAAACTATATAATCTCTTCACTTTTCGATTAGTTTTGACTTACATTTACGGTTTTTTTTAGTTCTTAAAACGTAATTATTAATCTTCACTATAGGTACCTACATCAGAATTGAAAAATCTTATTCGTTGTTCGTATTTAATAAAAAAAAAGTATTGTTTAAATTACGAGTATCACCAGACAAAACTAGCACTTTATGATTGAAAAACAAAGCTGAATCATATTTTATTTTCGAAGTATGTAGTTCTTCCTTGATATATTAACTCCTTGTGATCTTTTAGTGCTCAAACACTAAATCAATTTTACGCAGAACATTCGCTCGTCAACTCTTTAGTTTATGATAGACATAAAATTTGTCCGGGATTATAATAAGCTGTAATAGAAATATGATATGGAAATCTTTCATTCTGCTGCTTTTTAGGGTTCCGTACCCAAAGGGTCAAAACGGGACCCTATTACTAAGACTTCGCTGTCCGTCTGCCCGTCTGTCTGTCACAGGGCTGTATCTCATAAACAATAATAGTTAGACAGTTAAAATATTTTCACAGAGATGATGTATTTCTGTTGCCGCTATAACAACAAATACTAAAAACAGAATAAAATAAATATTTAAGTGGGTTCCCATGAAACAAACGTGTTTTTTTTTTGCCGTTTTTTATAGATATTTTATAGAAGCGGGCACGGGTCAGCTAGTAGACCATAAATGACACGTTAAATTTAGCTTAGAATCTAAATAAAAGACCGGTCAAGTGCGATCGACACGCGAACCGATGGTTCCGTACCGAAATATTATTCCGATAAGGTTTAATATTTTTTTATTACATAAAGAACATGGTTCACTTAAAATCAGCTTAAGAACTACGATTATAACCCTTTATTGACCCAGTCCTTTAAAAATTCACCACCTTTTGTTAAGTGAAAATAATCGTTACATAACGTTTACGTACGTGTATTATATACCCTTCCCCCTTCCGCCTTTGCAGGGGGATGTTATTTTTTGTATTAATTTTAACCCTTGCGCAATGACAATATTTTGTATAACTACTTGCAATGTGAATGAGAGAGTATGATGTAAATAATTAGTCTATAAGTCGCTTTAATCAACTATGACAGACAGAAGGACTGACGATTTCGCACGTTTTTGGTTTAAACCCCCAAAAATTAGCACCGTGTGACTCTTACAACCATAACAGGTGACTGTTATCACGAGTTTTCTAAAAATAACTTACATTTCATCACATATATATACAAATGATGCTAAGAACTGTAAATATCAGGGCTTTTATATTATTTACACTAGCACTTATCATACAGGGTGAAATCGTAAACACACGTCAAATTGATATGGGTGGTTCAGTATACGTAATAGTTTGGTTTCATGAAAAAATAATACACATTTAAAAAAAAACAACAACTGATGTAATCAATTTAAACGATGCAGACAAAGTCAATGTATTCAGATAAGTTCATAATATCAGTGTTTTTTTTTGTTAAAATATTTAAAAAATAATATTCGGATAAAAAAACATTTAAAGTATCAAGTTAATTTAGTTGAACTAAGTACACAAAACTTTGCGAGTGTAATAAGATGCCTTTGCAGTTGTTGTTTTTTTTTTTTTTTTTAATGTGTTTTATTTTTTCATGAAACCAAACTATTACGTATACTGAACCACCCATATCAATTTGACGTGTGTTTACGATTTCACCCTGTATAAAGCTGGTCTATAAACACGTATTTTATTAGCACGTACTGTATTTGTACCATAGTATTTATAAACAAATTTTATCATCACTATCGGGCGCGTGATTCGTCACATGAATGACCAGTGTCATGTGAGCTCTTATCGGCTCTTTAATAAGCTTGCTCTTGGACAACTTAAGGCGAAATAAAGAAAAAAACCGGCCAAGTGCGAGTCGAACTCGTGCACGAAGAGTCCGTATCATTATTCTGTTTTTAGTAATTGTTGTTATAGCGGCAACAGAAATACATCATCTGTGAAAATTTCAACTGTCTAGCTATCACGGTTCATTAGTCGAAGTCTTAGGTTAATAATTAATAGGGTCCCGTTTTTACCCTTTGTGTACGGGAGCCTAAAAAGACTAAAATTTAACTAGGAATAATTCGTTTGTTTACAGATAAATAGCAACAGTTCCGCTAGTGGTACTAGTGATAGCTTAGCGAGTGGTGTGTCGATGCCTCAAAGGAAGAACAAGCTGGGTCTTGCTGTTCTGATCACAGTCACCGATTCGGCTGAGATGTGAGTAAACTCATTGGTATTAAACGTGAAAAAGAACATACATTGCTCATTACAATGTTTTTAACGTTGAAAAGAACATACATCGTAATATAGCGACTATGTCAAGTTCAATAGAAATAATAGATTTTAATAGAATAGAATAGAATAGAGAAATCTTTATTTGTGTCTGCAAACCCTTCTTCTTGTTTTCGTGTCGATGCTTCATTTTATTTTTTATTGTTTTTAAATATACAAAAAAAACTGCAATTCCTGAACGTGGTACGTGGACATCTTCTAAGTTCTCCAGGCGCTTAGCGTATTTGAAGATGTCTAAGAGGGTAGACTTGGCGTTTTTTTTTATTCAGAATGTATTATGATGACTCCCGAAAACAATATTAAACAATTTGTTTATCTTAATTTATCTTGAAGGGTGTTTTACAGTTATTATTTTTGTATCGGATCGAAAAGACGTAAAAAATATTTTTCAGAAGTCCTATGATAATGACAATGCTACAGGCAATAATGACCGCTAATGAACTGAATCTTAAGTGAAACATTACTATTTTCATGGCGATCTGATCTTGGAAAAGTGCCATCTTTTGTTATAGATAATGGTAAGGAATCCTTCGTGCGCGAGTCCGACTTGCACTTGGCCGGTTTTTTTGTTTTTGTTTGTTTTTGGACGAAATTTTATCAATATGTTTTAATTTTCGGGAGTGGTTTACTTTTAATGTATTAGCAGTTTATATATAACACTAGCGACCCGCCCCGGCTTCGCACGGGTTTAATACATATAAACCGTAAGGAAAACGTCGTGAGGAAACAAGTAAGTAAAAACGGCGATGGGCTTGCTACCTGTCACGTATGGAATGCCTTACTACTGCAAAATGTGGGCATGTGCCAAATATAATGTTTGGACGTGCCTCTGACTACCCCCACTAGACAACCTCAAAGGATCTAAGCGTCTGGAGATCTGAGAGGATGTCTACCGTACTTGGGGATTACAGTCGTGATCCTATTTTTGTTTTTTTTTTGATGGCAGGTGTTATTTTAAAAACTATCTTATATCATCTTATCAAATTGATTAACGTATTTTCGCCAGATAGTAACTGGTTTATCATGGATATAAGAAAAAAATATTATCCAATTATGGCCGCTTTTGAGATAAGCTAACAATATATCTGTTATTTTTGACAAAGAATTTGATTAGGTTTCATGTTTTAAAAGTATTTGAACTTATCTTCTATCTATATCAATTATTGCTTATTCCAAAACATCGTATGTGTGATATATTGAACAGCTTAATAGCCACATGTTTTCTTGGTGTCTCGACATTCGATAGTCGTAGGCCAATTAATTTTTCTATTCTATAATGTAGGTGCGCATTAACGGTGCAAGAACTAGTTCTTATGGAGTTCACTGGACTTGCAACCTGTCACTATGCTAACTACAAAAGCGGGTTTTTGCGAAAATTATACCTATTTGAACGTGCCTCTAACTACTCTCCACAGACATCTTTAAGGTTCTGAGAGCTCCTGCACGCCTAGCTTGAAGACCCGAGAAGAAGTTATTTTACAGAAATATACACAATAACATATTTTTTGTGTTAAAACTATTTTTATACTTTTTTACCAACAAAAAACGAAGAAGGTTCACAAGTCGAAGCGTTTTTTTTTATATATGCATATCTTTTTACCTGGTGATCCGATTTGAATATTTTTTTTGATTGTGTAGTGTAGAGAATAGTCCCAAGTTGGTCCCTTTTAAATTATATTAATGTAAGACTAATAGTTACTTCATAAAACATAAAAATACCGGCCAAGTGCGAGTCGGCCTCGCACACAAAGGGTTCCGTACCATTATCTATGAAAAACGGCAAAAAAATCACGTTTGTTGTATGGGAAACCCCACTTAAGGCCCGGCTCACACTCACACACGTATTTCAATGATTTTCAGGTACCGATTTAAAAACCAGGAATCACAATTGTGAGGATATAATAATACAAAATTACTGATAATATATTCATCTTTAATAGTATATAATAAAAAATGGCCAGTTCTATACAACATTTTCAAAAAAATACGTTTTTACCGTCGCAAGAACCGCTGAAAATGTCGAAAAATGGGGTCTGGTTAGGTACCAATATTTTTAGACCCACAGCATATTTTTATTTGAAAATAATACGAAATTGTAGATTTTATATTTCTCTATACCGCGTGGCATTATCTTGTTTTCAAATAATTTGGGGGCACGGCAGTGCCCCCGCCAAGTCGAGCGCGAAGCAAACACTGCCGTACCATCCTTTACTGGAACCATTTCGCCGCATTTTCAGGCCCCTATTTGAGAACCTCTGGATAAGACCAGAACGCTGAAATTTTCGTCATCCAGTAAGCCATAATCACATACTTAAAATCCAAAATTTCAAGTCTGTAGGTCATTTAGTTACGAAGTTAAGCGAAAGCAAAGTTTCGAATTTTAGACAGACACTCACTCACTCACTCACTCACTCACTCACTCACTCACTCACTCATGATCATCAGAATAGAACTAGTACTTCCCATAAACTCAGAGAGCTGAAATTTGGTACAGAGTTAGGGTTTAATGGCCACATAAAGGGAAAACCATAAAAACTAGGATAATCGAAGATCTGGAGTACCTGGTGACCCTGATAAGAAAACACAAAAGCCTAACCAAACTATTAGAGATCGACATACCGCCTTTACAAAAAATATTCAACTACTGGACCGAATTGAAAAATTCTTTCACCATTAGAATCCGACATTATCCCTGATGAACATAGGCTATAGTATATTTTCAAAAATATTAGGGATCCGTATGAAAACATCGATAACGTAATCCAAAGTGTGAAAAAATTAAAAAAAATCCTTATATTGCGTTTGCTGCGGTAATTATTGACAATAGAGCAAAGTAATGTACTACAGTTTTAAATAGGACATCAATATCTACAAAAAAGTATGCAATACTATATGTCTAACTATTAGGGATCCGTATGAAAACTTCGATAATGTAACCCAACGTGTAAAAAAAACAAAATAATCCATAGATCGCGTACACTGCTGAAATTGTTGACAATAGAGCAAAGTGATGTACTACAGTTTTAAAGAGGACATCAATATCTACAAAAAAGTATGCAATACCATATGTCTCACTATTAGGGATCCGTATGAAAACTTCGATAATGTAACCCAACGTGTGAAAAAAATCCAAAAAAATCCTTATATCGCGTACTCTGCGGAAATTGTTGACAATAGAGCAAAGTGATGTACTACAGTTTTAAAGAGGACATCAATATCTACAAAAAAAGTCTGCGATACTAAAAGTTTTATTAGGGATCCTTATGAAAAATTCGATAATGTAACCCAAGGTCTAAAAAAAAATAACCTATAATATCATTATTACATCCGTGCGACGCCGACGCCGGGGCGGACTGCTAGTACGCAATAAAATTAAAGGAAAACTCTGGATAAGACTGGACTAGCTTTTATACTTACAAGTTTACAAGAAGAAATAGTCGAACGATTAACTTTATTCTACTCGAACATTACATAAATTGAATAAACAAATTAACAAATTAAATAAACTAAAATATTAATTTCGCTCAAAATTTGATCAAAATATAATGCATTGGATTAAGAGTGGCGGTGATACCCGCACACGTCGCTAGATGGCGCTGACTGTATTTTAAACGCGCTTACGATTTGTTTTTATAATAAAAAACTACTCATAAAAAGAAAAAAAACTGTGTCAAATAAGAAAATCTAATAAAATAAATCAATAAGCCCACGTTTCTACAAAAAGAAGTGAAATCCCACCAAAAACATTCTGTAAAAAACTAGCCAAGTCTCGATGGAGCTGCTTGTTTATCTCTAAAAAGTAATGAAATCTAGACAAAGTCGTGTCAAGTCTGAGGTTCTTTACTGCGATTTCTTTATTATTATAGAATGTTATGTGACTTGGCCGTTGAAGAGTACACAAGGGTACAAAACCAGGTGCTCCATGACACCATTGCACCAATCTGTCGCCAGAACCGCTACCCATTAACGATGGAAAATTGCCACTTAGAAAACGTTGATTCAATAACCAGTCAATTGTAGGCTTGACAAAGCTGCGTATTTCAATAATACTTATGTAACGGCGAGCCTGAAACAAACAGTATAAAAAATACGTCTATTTTATGTTAGATCGGTGGTCGATTTGACGCTCCAAAAAGAAGACAGCAGAAGTCAGCATTGTCAATGCTGAATGCATGTGTTGCAAGATCAACAACAGCCTAAAATAAGACACTAGCGTCCAATTACCAATACCTGTATTGGCTATTATCTGTAGTTACAACGGATATAACATTACGTGTAAACAAAATTGACTTGTACCCACTAACGTATAAAAAATGTTCAACGGCCAAGTCACACAACATTCTATAATAATAAAGAAATCGCAGTAAAGAACCTCAGACTTGACACGACTTTGTCTAGATTTCATTACTTTTTAGAGATAAACAAGCAGCTCCATCGAGACTTGGCTAGTTTTTTACAGAATGTTTTTGGTGGGATTTACTTTTTCATTTATGAACAATATAAAATGCAATAAAACTTCTCCATACATTTTTTCCATACAAAACTCACATTCACCTCAAGTCGGCACGTCAGTTAGCGCTCAGACGCGCTCGGGGAAGCACGTCCACGTCACATTTTTCTTCGAATTTAGGGGAGGTCTTACATAATGGTATACCAGGGTAAAATACTGGACATGCAAAATTAATGATAACATTTGTATAATATATTGCCTTGAAGAATTTAGTGCAAGCCACACAGATGAAGGTTAGGTACAATGCATGATTTGTTGAAAGAGTTGGATGATTTTTTTTTGTAGAAGATGCGTTTCATCGAGTTTGGTTTCGAAACAATATGATAATAGTATACGGTTTTACCTTTTTGCATACGTCGCGTCGGAGCAAAATCGAAATAAGCCGATGTTTCGTATTTGTTTGTTATTTTAATAAAAATATTAAATTTCAGGAAAATGTGAACCTGGTTGTGTCCCTAATTAGTCCTATTAAATAAATATAAATGTTGATTTGATACATTTCTGTTTTGAAATGAAAGTTCTAAGGTACCATGATCCTTACCTGTATCGTTTAGACCCGAGCTACCCTATATTACCAAGCGTTTTTTTTTATACATGGATGGAAAAAAATGATACTTTATCTTTAATTGGATTTAGAAAAATTACATAAATTTCAGATTATGAATATAATTTATAATTATTATTTATCTACCTTTAATATTATAAATCTAAAAGTTTGTGCGGATGTTAAGTATGTTTGGATGAAATTGATGAAATTGAAATTTGCTGTCGATGTAAATATACCTCTAGCTTATAAATAGGCTATTTTTAATTAAAAAACATCCTCAAAACTATAAAAAGACTCCGAGTGCTGGTGTGCAACAAATCTAGCATTAATCAATTTTGACGACTGATGAATGACTGACGAATGATACGATACGCATTGAACCAAAAATGTTGAACCTTCTAAAAAGGTCGGTATTTGTTATTATCAAAGCAAGGTTTATCTGGGGGCACGGTAGTGCCCCCGCCAAGTCAAGCAAAAAAGCGGCACAGTCGTACCATCCTTTTCTCGAAGCAGTTCAGGCCATTTTTTAGACAGACAGACAGACATTGAAATCTCACAACTTTTTACGATAGAAGAACTGATGGGTTTTTGGTTAAATTATACACGATCTGGGTGATATATATGGATTCTTTATTGTAGAGATATAGAACACGACCAGCCGTAACAAGCGAACAGGGAAGAGAGACTGACATCGACAGATTATCTCTGGTCATCTTAGGCTACTTATACAATATCTCATAGATTCATCATCTCATAGTTCCAACAAAAAAAAGACAAAAAAAGAAACTGAGTTGCGTTGCGAGAATTGGCTTTTTATTTTTATTTTTACAAGTTGTTTTTGATGGCATATACTTAAGTTTAAGTACATGATGCAAATAATTAAATATTTAAAAAAAAAATAAAGTGTCCTGAAAAAATGTTTAATTCGAAATACTGAAAGTGCTCTTTAGTGTTTCGTAGTTTACAAAAAACCCTTATAGTTTTGCCATTTTCGTCCATTCGTCCGCAGCTTAGCTCAGATACTCTTAGTACTAGAAAGCTGTAATTTGGCATGAATATACATTAGTCACGCCGACAATGTGGTAGAAATAAATACATATTTTCAGATGTTTTTTTTTCTCGCATACTCTCCATGTCTTTGGATAGGTCTTAAAAAGTATTGCAGGTTTGTGATGTCATTTAGTACAAATACAATGGAAAATATGAATTTTTAAAAAGAGCTGGTCATCTCTTTTTACAAATTCATATTTGATTTTTCTGGAAAGAAAATATTATGGAGGGTTATTTAGTAAAGTTTTACAATAACTGTTTAATTCCAGAACTTGTTGACCCTCGCTACGCGCGGTCTATGGATCTTCGAGATCATAGCTCGCACACAATATTCAAAAGCATACCTACATATTTTATCAGTATTTCACTTTCAAAACTTTCTGTGAGTGGTACTCGAAACGTTGACGGTGCCGTCATCGATTTTAGATGACAATAAGTTTTTTTATTAAAAATATATTTTTTATATCAAGCTTTTGTAATGTCTAGTGCTCTAGTTCTCGTCAAGATAAAAATAACGAGCCCAAACGCGACGTGGTTATGTTGTGTAGTTGAGGAGTTCCGATGGCTACATCCGACCTCCATCATCAGACCAGCTCGCTAGTACCATAATTTTACATTGTCATTGAGATTGATAGGTATGCAAAGTTTTGCCTCAATTCGACTATTTAGTGAAGAGTTCCGTTGAACAGCTCCTGACTCCATCATCAGATCAGCTCGCTGTCACCATATTATGTATGCAAAATTTCAGCTCAATCGATTATGGATAACTGCTTAAAATTAAGTTGCAAGATTCCACCTTATCAAATATACATACATAAATATGTACATAAACTGCAAGTTAAATAAGAGCTTGTAAAAAAACGATACTTACCGTTTTATCATAATGTATTTTATTAGTAGGTACCTAACAAATATTTTTTGCACAGTCAAATATTAGTAACTGTGTAGTAGCACTTTACGATTTGTAACCTGTCTTATAATATATATTATTTTTTTCTATATTTATTTTCTTTTTGTCAAGTGCAACCTATAAAATTATTAAGTACATACCTACCTATACAAATATGACATACCTATTGCACCAAATATTTTCAAGTATCAAGACTAGTTATTTAGTCTTGGTAAATGAAGTGTGAAGTAGCTTCAATGTGTGCGTTTGCACTATTCGTAGTGTGCGGCCACAGAATACGACCGAGTACAAATGCGAGCTGTCATAAATTTAATAGTCACCTTAAATATTTATTTTATTCTGTTTTTAGTATTTGTTGTTATAGCGGCAACAGTATTTCAACTGTCTAGCTATCAAGGTTCATGAGATACAGCCCTGTGACAGACGGACAGACGGACAGCGAAGTCTTAGTAATAGGGTCCCGTTTTTACCCTTTGGGTACGGAACCCTAAAAACTAATATTGTCCCTTGACTTTTCGATTGCTCGAAACATTTTCGTCGGTTTTCTTTTTTAGTTTTTTGAAACGTAATTATTAAGCATGGCAATCGTAAGAATTAACGTAAAAATATATTTATAAACTTACCTCGACCAAAATTTCGCGTCTACTGCGCTATATTCTACGTCTATTCTTGTCTATTCTTACGTAGACAAATCAATTTCTCGGGTCAATATGCTAGGCCTGCTAGAGAGCTGAGTGGATATCTATGTATAATGTATGGAGATTACTGTCGTTAGACTTTTTTTTTACATGACTATAATTTGTAGGGATCTAGTCCGCGCGTGCGTGGAGCATTCCCCTCAGATCCAAGCATTGGTCTGTAGGCTCCGCTTGGCCGCACTGTCGGCCGGCGGCGGCGCTTTCGTATCTACACTGCATACCGCTGGGGAAGACGCCGCCAGGTGGTAAGTCATTTCTGTGTTATTTTTAGGTCAAAGACAAATTCTGTTCATCCATTGAATTTTACTTTTTACTTTATTTGGTGATTATGTGATCCGATTACGATGATATTTTTCTATTGTGTAGAGAATAGTCCCAAGGTGGTCCCATGTAAATCTTGCTATGTAGGAATAGTTCCATAATGACTTTACGATCGGTCGAAACAAATCTCGGTTTTTCTTTAGTTTTTGAAACATGATTATCGAAAAGAGAAATACGTTAATGCGCGGCCGGGATTAAGTTGTTGTACCTCCAACTCGGCTATACAATGAAAGGTTGTTTTTACTACAGGTTATCAGATTTAATATACGGACCTCGCCTCCAGCCGATGTGGCTCAGCCTAGTGACGCAGGAGCCTCGCGCGTCACACAAGCTGGCCGACTCGCTGCTCGCTGATCTATGCTCTGTGCTGGCCGTCGGAGACACCAAGACCACTCATTTGTAAGTACTAACCTTTATCATCATCAGAATCCTGAATTTTCGTAGCACACACACAGTTCATTTGTATAAAAAATATAAAAGAATAAAAATCTTAAGGTTAAATGGGTTGGGATCGGCTGTATCCTGTTTTACAGAAGTCCCCTCTATATTTTGTGAAAGGGATTGCAAATATTGGTGGACATTTTACACAGTGCCATCTAGCTCCAAACTAAACAAAGCTATGGGAACAATGATACTACTAGCATCCGCCTGCGGCTCCGCTCGCATGGTACCAAAAGTATCCTATTTACTATTCCAGGGCATAGACTAATTTTCTAAGTTGATCCAATTTCGTTTGGGCGTGATAGAGGCACGTGATGATCCAATCATCCTCACTAACTTTCGGATTTATAATATTTGTAGAATGGGAACCAGATAACTGATAAATAATTTTACAGCTACTTTATATCGTAAATACATACTTATAATACTTTATAACACCCCAAAATAGAAACTACAGCGTAAAATATTGAGCTACTACCAGCTGAGCTGTGAAGTTTCATACAAATTATTAGCTTACATAAAATATTATGACAATTAAATAAGAAATACGTGAGGCAAAGACTAAGTGAACAAAGCAATTAAGATGATTAAAAACAAATATTCCATTTCATAATTACACATAGTAAATACAAAACCGGATTATCACATGATCATGCGTACTAAGCATCACATGACTATGTAATTGTAATTTACATTCAAAATCACAAGACCTGCGCGATCCATGTGATTTTGCGATAATATTTTTTTATTACGTGTTTACGAGTTTGCAATCTGGTAGGATATTAAGGCGATACTTGACATTTTTGACTTTTTGTATGGGCTGAGTCTACCGTATGGGCGGATAAGACGGAAAAAGTGATACAACTGCATTATTTTGAAAACCATCAACTTTAAAAAGAAACCGTCTATAATTTACTTAGCTAGTATGATTATCTAACGAATTATATAAAAATGAACTGTTTAGCTATTCATAGTTTTAATTTAAAACGAAACTAGAGTTTTTGAAGAGCCAACTTTGGAAAATAAATCTATCGAGAAAAGTTTCACCAATCGTGTTTCTGTCTGTAATTTATCTAGATTAAATCCTTAAGTTATCTTTGTCGTAAAAAACAAAACTGTATGTTTTGCGGTTAAAAAGCAATTTCAGGCAACTTTAAATTTTTTCCCTACAAATCTTGTACTGATAAAATAAACAAATTTTGGTAGAATGCGTATCACTCATTAGTCAAAACTGCGTTGCTATGACGACTAAATGTTTTTTGTCTGTGATGTCAGATTTGTTGCACGCCACCGCCACCTATACCAAAATCATCCTTTTTGCGTTTTTATATCATTTAAGGGTGGTTTTTCGGATTATAAGTTCCCCCTTTATTTATTCTGTATGCAAATTTCATCTTAATCCGTTTTGTCGTTTATTTTTGATTAGGGAACAAAGATAGCAGCCTTATCACAAACTTTCGCATTTATAATATTATTATTAGGATAGTAGAGTTAGTATATTTTCAGGAATCATTCTTTTATTAATCCGTAGGCCTTGATGCGAAACAAAGCGACTGTATAGCTATTAAACACGCTGATTTATTATAGCTTAGTTTTCATGTTGTACGATAAAATCCCACGCACATTTTTATATAACATCAATCTATGATGCCATTGTTACTGGGAGGTCTCAATTAGTAAAAGTATAATTATCATTATTATCAAAACTGCGTAGGGATACCTTGACTTCATCTTTAAGTGGTATCTTATATATATAAAAGAAAGTCTTGTTAGTTACACTATTTATAACTCAATAATGGCTGAACCGATTTGGCTGAAAATTGGTGGTGAGGTAGCTTAGAACCAAGAGACGGACATATGATACTTTTTAACGGGAACGGGAGTGGGAACGGGAACGGGAAATTAACATTCTAAAGCGATACGAAGGCCGCCGGGTTAGCTAGTATAATATAAATCTACACTAATATTACAAAGAGTAAACATTGCATTATTGTATTTTTGTTTGTCATAGATTAACTAAAAAAAAACGGGACCATTTTAAAAATATATTTCACTTATCATAAGCTACATTATTAATTAGCGAGTAACATAAGCCATATTTTATTTTTCAAATAAGTTAGAAATCCCTACGAAAATTCAATGATGTAACCAAAGGTATCAAAAAATTGCCTATATTCTTCATCAGTACACCTACGCGAAGCCGGAGCAGGCAGTCTGTTCAGACATAAATTCCAAATATTATTCACATTTGGCAAATAAAAAGTCCGAATGACAGTTGAATAACATCTGTGAATGAAAACTCCCGTTTTATAACAAGTACGTACCAAGCTATTTGCGTACGCTCTGTTTACGTGATACTCACGTGATGCGAATGGTTTTTTAATGGTTTGACGTAAACAAATTAGTTCGACATTGTTGTGCAACCGTGGGCGGTGGAGTTTAGTTTTCTTTAATGAGCCGGATTTATTAATTGGTTTGTTTTTAGCGCTTATTTATCACCTTACGGTAAAAATCGTGCGGATAACATCGCCAGGATCCGTCTAATTCATATTCATACAATGTAACGGTTATTCAACGACTACGGATTACGATTACTCACTGCTCTATCTTAATCCTAATAATATTATAAATGTGAAAGTTTGTGAGTTTGTATGTATGTTTGTGCCTCAATCTGGCCTAAACGACAAAACGGATTAAGTTGAAATTTGCTGTAAATTTAGATATAATGCCCGATTAAAACATAAACTACTTTAAAATATGAAAAACATCCCCAAAACGATAAAAAAACGCAAAGAGATGATTTATGTATAGATGGCGCCGGTGTGCAACAAATCTGAAATCACAACAAAATAAAAACATTCAGTCTTTTCTATTCGATTATTGAAATTTAACAGGTCAACGTCTGTCACGGAGTCACGGTTCGGTTAGTTTCACATATTTTCTTCATGACCTTGACTTCTTGGCATCTTGATCTTGAACCGTATTTTGTCTAAATAACTCGAACTAAGTACTAATCCGAAAGTTCGAGAAGATGTTTGTATGTTTGGATTTGGATAAAATTTGGAACATATAATATAGCCTATGTTCTGGATATCGGATACTTTTTTATTCAGGTACCACGCGAGCTAAACTGCTGGCTCAACTCAATATAGCATTATTCGAGAACTGTCAAGAGCTTGAGCTATGTTATATGCTATGCTTGAGCTATGTTATATTTACTGGTTGGTCTCCCTTGTTACAGCTTCATAAGCACTCTTCTTACCCACGTACTAACCTACCACCTCGGTTGGGTGACCACTGTTAGTCCGTACGATACCGTCGAGCATCCACCACCGTCCGAAGCTAGACCTTATAACGCATTGTGGGCTCAACTCAGCGATCTCTGCGGCAGCATAGGGTTCCCACGTAGAGTCGCAAGAACCATACTCACAGGGGAAAAGAACCACCAGTTCATCAATAGACTACTTCTAGTTCTCACATACTTTATACGTTGCGGTGACGTCACCAGAAATCTCTTTCAGTACCAAGACTGTGTGATAAAGGAAGTGAAAACTGTCTCTGTGAACGGACCAGCGTGTGCTCGGAATCTTGACGTGTGTAATACTCAAAACAGTGATAGTAGTGGAAGTACTTTAATCGCTAGCGATGTTAGCTTGAAGCGAACGGCGACGCTCGCGAATCTTAGTCAAAAGCTCTCTAGCTCGGAAGTCGGAAGCTCCACGGGAGGACAATCAGCCGGTCTTCTGCGCAGGAACCCCACGATGCTGCATTCTATGAAATCTTCGTCGGATTCTAGTCTCAACTCCAACAATTCCGACGAATCAATGCCAGAGCAGGTCCTGTTTGTGTTAGGAGACGACGAGAAACTCGTCGGTTTGAAGAACAAATCCAACGGAGGGAAGATGGTCAAGAAATCCTCCAAAACCCAAGAGCCCGTAATCGCAAATCGGACGGAGTGCGTCGAAGCTAGCTGCGACAAAACCACCCGCAAAAACCCCGACAGTCCGTCAAAATGCTGCGGGCAAACACTTCAACATTCCAAGCCAATCAAACATTCCGGTTTTAAGTTCGAGTTCGATAAATACCCACAGATAGTCACTAATTATATGAAGAGCAAAAACTTAGAGATATTAGATAGGCACTACATCGGCAAACCGGGGAATTTGAAGCTGGATAACTTCCAGTTCGATCCGACGATCGTTCCGGCTATCCAGGAGGAGAGATGCGAGACTTGTGTGAAGTGTCAGATGGAGTCGATGCTTCAGACACCTACTAACGCTTCGGAAATGGAGTATATGAACGATATGCCGCGCGCGTTGGAGCCACAATACGCGCAACAAAAGATCGTCACCGAACTCGACACCAAACGAGAGATGTCCCCAAAAACGTTTGTTAGGAAACGAAAAAATAACACAGTTGTCGTAAACCTAGGAAGTTTAAAATCTGTCTCGGACGGAGATGTTAACCGTAGTGAGTATCTGGAAAATGATAGAGTATGCGCGAACCTTATGTGTGGATTACCAACGATTCCTATCATAAGAACTCCACCAAACTCTACAGAAGATCCAATGAGCTCAGCAGATAATGCTACAGTCAGATTGATGCCGAACAGAAATACTTTTCAAAAAAGCAAATTAAAAGCAACCAAGTCCTTAGGAAATTTGAATTTATTGATACCCGATACAGAAGAACTAGACACAACTCCAATTTCCACAAGCGATTGGAGGATTTCGTCAAACGAAGCCCTTCATATTCCATCAAATGATGTTCAACCCATATCTTCTGAAGTACAACTTAGAATTTCAGCTGATTCCGCGTTGACAGCTGTCTCATCAAATGAGTCTACAATTTCTGAAATAAACTCATCAGAATCTGTATCTCCCGTTTCGAACGAGCCAATATCATCAAACGAAGAGTTATCCCAAGACTTATTGACTACGATATCATTGGTAGAAAAACTACAAAAATCTTCACCAAAGCCTGTAAAGCCTACGCTTTTAGAGTTGAAAATGCCTCAGCCGCGTCGCACCAGCCGAGAAAACAGCAAAACGGTGGAAGTTAAACGTGTTATAGAATTCCCTTTGCCGAAGATATGTCCTGCTGATAATGCGACGCAAAGATCCGGGTTCGACGGATCACTATTGGGCGGAGTCACCGACCACTATGTACCTGATTTAATTCTACAAGGTAAGTTTTTCATACATATTTAATGTATTTTATATATACAATGCAGTACCCACTGAATGTCACATGCCTCACATTCATACATACACAAACTCATACACACACACACACACACACACACACACACTCATACACACACATACACACATACACACGCATGCACACACTCTCTCACTCACACATTTAATTTACTACTGCTATCTATATTATGATTTAATTAATCCAAAAGGAAAGAGATACCTAATAAATACTATTTTATGCTTCCAGGAACTCTTGCTAAACCAATAATCTGGGAATCTGAGCTAAGACGCGACTTAGACCTGACGACTTATCTAAATAAAACAATGGACGCGCCGATACAAGCCGTCGCTATCATCGGTGATACGAATACATGGTAAATACTTTAATAATTTACTAGATACTTAGAGATTTTTAGTTTAGAAAACTGACGGCCGTTAAGGCAGAAAGGTTATACAGTAGTAGCATACCTAGAATAGATATTATAAGATAATAGATATTATGTGTCTGGGTCTAGGTGACCCAGACACAGAACAAACATCATCTCTCAAAATTTCCATCTGAAACTATAGTGAATCCTCTAAAAAAAAATTTAAAGAAATAGGATCACGACTGTAATCCCCAAGTACGGTAGACATCCTCTCAGATCTTTAGACGCTTAGATCCTTTGAAGATGTCTAGTGGGGGTAGTCAGAGGCAAGTCCAAATATTATATTAGACACATGCCCACATTGAATGAATGAATGAATGAATGAATGACTGAATGAATACTAACTGGTTTCCTCACGATGTTTTCCTTCACCGTTTTGAGCACGTGTTTCGATGCGCATATAAATTTTTCGAACGGAAAAATCCATTGATGCACGCCGGCGCCGGGATTCCAACCCACGACCTTCAGATTGAAAGTCGAGGTACCTCCCACAGTGGGAGCCGTGCTGGCCGAGTGGGACTCCCACTCGGCTTTTTAATAAATACATATTGATGGACATTTCATACAGCGCCATCTGGCGCCAAACTAGCAAACATTGCACCATGGGATCCAGTGAACTTATACAATACTAATAACTAAACTTTTTTCTATACATCTTATCATACACTTATCTTCTAGGGAGGTGCGAGTGGTGGGGAGAGACTGCGGGACTGGCGGAATGTCGTCGCTAGTAGGCGCTATGCTAGACGCGCTACCTGCTATGTGGAAGGCGAAAATTCCTGCTCATCAGGTAGGTATCTTTTATTACTACTGCTGTTAATAGTCATCGATGTATTACATATTTATACATTCATATAAGAATATCGAAATATTAAGCTTTAAAGTGCAAATTTTTGTTAGAGTTAAGCGTCCCCCCCCCTACCAGCTAAAGTACTGGTTTTAGAGGTGTGAAATAAAAGTCGACCAACTTAAAAAAACCGGCCAAGTGCGAGTCGGACATTATCTATGAAAAATCGGCAAAAAAACACGTTAGTTGTATGGGAGCTCCACTTAAATAATTAATTTTATTCTTTTTAAAGTATTTGTTATTATAGCAGCAACAGAAATACATAATCTGTAAAAAATTCAACTGTCTAGCTATCACGGTTCATGAGATACAGCCCTGTGACGGACAGACGGTCAGCGAAGTCTTAGTAATAGGGTCCCGTATTTACCCTTTGGTTACGGAACCCTAAAAAGTAATTGGAAAAGTAATTATAAAAATTTAACACAAATATATACTTGTATAGAGACCCTACATTGCGCGTGGCGACACGCACTTGGCAATACCCCCAAACTTTGGTCACTGCTAATTTAGTAATTCGTTAATGTAATTTTCACCTTATCTTCCAGTGCCTCTCGTTCCTCGAAAGCAAACTCCGTGAATTCTGCGTGCTATCGAAAACTCTCGCGGACATGTTGATGTCCACAGACTTCTGCGACATAGCCACTCTCACCAAATCACTGAACATCGATGTCAATGACGTACCATTGCTTCTAGCGGTGGCTACCACGCACACGCCGCAAGTTGCAACGCGATACGGTCTTAGCTACAGGTAGTTTTTAACCTTATTCTCTGGTGTTTAAAGTTCATATTGCCTTAATTGTTGAGCAGTTGTTTGGCAGGTATTCATACCTTTGCTTCGAGCGTGGCTACCACGCACACGCCGCAAGTGGTTACGTTACGGTCTTAGCTACAGGAAGTTTTTAACCTTATTCTCTGGTGTTTAAAGTTCATATTGCCTTAATTGTTGAGCAGTTGTTTGGCAGGTATTCATACCTTTGCTTCGAGCGTGGCTACCACGCACACGCCGCAAGTGGTTACGTTACGGTCTTAGCTACAGGAAGTTTTTAACCTTATTCTCTGGTGTTTAAAGTTCATATTGCCTTAATTGTTGAGCAGTTGTTTGGCAGGTATTCATACCTTTGCTTCTAGCGTGGCTAGCACGCACACAACGCAAGTGGCAACTACTAGCTACATGAAGTTTTGAACCTTATTATATGATGTATAAAGTTCATATTGCTTTAATAATTGAGCTGTTGTTTGGCAGTTAATATGGATGATATCGTAGGCTGTAAGTAGATATCTGTTTTTAGCTATATAGTTATAAATAGTTTTGAAATGTATATCTTGAAGTATAAAGTTGGTATTGCCATACTTATTTGGGCATTATATATTAATCTTGGCGGGTATTATTAACTCTATATCATAAAATGTCTACAAGTAGCAGTAAACTCTACTGCATGCGATCTAAAGATCTTATTGGCTTGCTTTCTGTTAGTAATAGAATATTAAAGTCACGTCTTAGAATCTTAAAAAGAAAAAAGAAACACACGGCTGTAGGCGCTTAGATCATTGAAAATGTCTAAATGAGGTAGTCAGAGGCACGTCCAAACATTACATGTGGGACATGCCCACATTTTGCAGTAGCATTCCATACGGACAGGTTGCAAGCCCATCAAATCTTATAAATATTTGATATAACTGCTTGGTAGTGATTATAAGACACTTTCCTGCCTTATATTTATATACTAGTGACTGGTGTGGTGTCCCAAGTTGAAGGCTGGATTTAAATTTCGCAACATTTTTTTGTTTAATAGTTGTTATTATTCAAAATGGAACGCTATATTAAAAAGCATCGTATTATTATTATTGTTAAAACTTACAGAGACAATAAAAGTTATACTGAGTCAGTTCGCAAATTGGTTAAAGTTTTTAGATGCCTAAATTTTTTGTTTGTTCAATTTAGGTAAGACTTCACCATTTAATATTTTATTAATATTTTATATCAATTAAAAATTGTTATTTTAATAAATTATTTTTGGTGTTCAATTTGGGAAACCTTTAATATGTTATAAACTAGCGAAAATTACCTTGTTAGAACCAAACTTATAAGTATTATATACCTTATTATGTCGACAATATAAATAGCGATTAATCGGGGCTTCAACATTTTCTTCACATGTACCTAAATCTCTATATATAACTAAAATGTGGATAATAAAAAATATAATATTATTGTCTATATATATATAAAAATCAATGCCACTTTTCGTTGTAATTTTATAACTCAAGAACGGGCTCACCTATCCAAACCAAATGTTTAGGCTTTGTTCGGACTATTTAGTTGATGGTTTATATGAGGTTTGCACAAAATCGGTAGACTTTTTGTCCAGGTACCACCCGTGCGAAGCCGGGGCGAGCAGCTAGTTTATTATAAATATGCATGCAATGAAGGCCGGTTTACGATTTATTATGTGAAGTATTGTCTTCCGTTTGAAATACCTGTAATTTAATTCTGTGATTTTTTTCATGGTATAATAATTTATTATAATATATTGTCAAAATAATAATAATTTTTAATTACGTTGTATTATATTATTATCCGTGTTAGTATGAAATGTGATTATGAGATTAAAATGGTTTTTTAAAGGCCTTTTTTGTTATTGTGATAATCAACAAATAAAATATTAATATATTTATTATTTATTTATGAACTTGTAAACAACTTATAAAATATTATTTGTACGATTGTAACAAACTGTCCTGTCTACAAGAAAACGATATTGTTATATCAATACAATTTTGTATTAAAAGTAACTTTAAAATACAGATAATACATTAAATATGTTTTAAATTATTACAAAATGCGTAACTATTTTGAATTATTTACGAATAAATCAAACAGTCAAAAAGAAAAATAATAAAATCATGTCATTGCATAAAACAGACAATTCTATTTATTTTGAAACCTCAGAAATCCCTGGTCTTTTGCTCTCCATGGAGGTGATATGTAAAGCTATTTCTAAGTTATAATTTTAAACTTTTTTATGGCTTATTACAATAATAAATTATTTTTTCATATTGAATAAATGTGTTTTGCTAAAGCCCCGTATAATCTAACTTACTCAACCCCGACCGAAGTTGGAAATAGGTACATTACAATTTATTAATTACGGTACGTTAAATTCTATTAAAAAATCTAAGATTTATTCTCTCTAGAAATCTATAGGCTAAGAATACAGATTACCAAATATTCCGTGAACTTTTGAGATGTTTCATCAACGTTCAGATTTTTTTTACAGTAGATACAAATAAATAAATAAATATTGGTGGAAATTTCACACAGCGTCTATCCCTGAACTAAACTAAGCTTGTACTATGTGAATTAGATAACTAATAGGTAATACAGTTGTTTTTGTATATACAATCACAAGATACATTATAACACTCTGATATCGTTATCGCTTAGTTTTCGTTCATCATCGAAGCGAAAACGAATATATAGACAGAAGCACTCCGTAGCGAATACCGTTCAGCTTGTCCCTTTAGTGCCCACACAATATTTGGATATAAAGAAGTGTTCAATATCAAAGCCAAACACGAAGCTGACTTCCGGAGAAGCGTAACAAAAGGTAATTAGGAAAGTTTCAAACTTACTACGTCATATTGAAATTGTTTATCGTGCGGAAAACTGCTGGGAAATCCGAAGTTCGCGACTGCTATGAACATAGTTTACCTACTGTTGGCTTGTAACATGACATGTTGTAACTAGGTATTAGGTGCAGTAAAATCCACACATCATAAATGGGAAAGTATGGATGTTTGTGACTCTATTACGACATAACGGCGGAATAAAATTGAAAAGAAGAAGAAAAGAAATTGGGTTTATTCTAACTACGGTAAAGTGTGGGCATGTGCCACATTTAAAGTTTGGACGTGCATCTGGCTACCCCCTTTATGCATATTCAAGGGACCACTTGGTTTACCTACTGACGGACTTGGGGATTACAGTCGTGATTCTACTTCATTTCAGTATCTACCTATCTTGATCAACCTAATAGACCATACACGATAAATAAAGGCACATGTAGGTATATAGGTAGAGTACATAGATACCTACGTATATGTACCTACATACATTAAGTCCCTTGCTATTTGGAATAAGGGAAAGCACGAAACGGCGGGCGGCGAGAGTCAATTTCATTAATGTACAGACCCCCTGGAGGCAGCTAATTAGTGAAATGTTTTGATGCGCTAACTTACTTGTTTGTGTTAGTTTTACTATCAAAGCGAGGTCCATAGAGATGCTAAAAACAAAGTTAAAACTTGCGAATTTGTTTGTTAAAATTGTATAATTGGTTTTATCTACACTACTACATATTTATCTACATATATCTATACTAATATTATAAAGAGGAAAGATTTGATTGTTTGTTTGTTTGTTTGCATCGAATAGACACCGAAACTACAGGACCGATTTGAAAAATTATTTTACCATTAGAATCCTACATTATTTATGATGAACATAGGCTATAGATTATTTTCAAAAACATTAGGGATCCGCATGAAAACTTTGATAATGTAATCCAAGGTGTAAAAAAATTACCCATAAAATCATTATTACACTCGTGCTACGCCGCTACTGTAAAATAACTGCTAGTGTAAAATAAAACAAAATAGCGTCGGTTTAGAGGTAAAATTCATTAAATGCGAAAAACTAGTATGGAGTTATAAGCGATAATAATTATTTTTTGCAAAAGATTGCATTTTGCTCATAGTTTTAAATGCAATCCTATTGAGTTTGATTTTGTTTTTAGATTATTAGGTTGCTTTTGTAACTGCTTTGTTTTGTAGATATTGCCCTGGTGAGACCGTTTCACGAATTTAATGAATTTGATCAATTATGTCACTTAATGAATTTTACCTTTAAACCGACGATATGATCACTACTGCAATCCTCGAGTATTAGAGATATCTTAGGCGCTAAAGTCCTTAAAAATGTCTGCCGTAAGTATTTGAGTATTACAGTAAACAAAATGAAAACTAGGTACCTTATATAAAGTCAAGTAGATAAGTAAACTTACAAATATCTTTCAGTTCCTACTAATTAATTGGTTCTGCCAACAGTTTTCCGCTTCAGTAACAACAGCTGGAAATATAAAGTTGGCAGATCAAATGAGGGCGAAAACTTTTCAACAAGCTTTTGTTCCTTTTGGCTTTTGTTTTTGAATTACACATCCAACAACTACGAAGTAGCGAAATTATGAACAACTAGCGACCCGCCCCGGCTTCGCACGGGTAGCATGTTATTATACATGTAAACCTTCCTCCTGAATCACTCTATCTATTTAAAAAAACCGCATCAAAATCCGTTGTGTAGTTTTAAAGATATAAGCAAACATACATACATACATACATACATACAGACGCGGGAAGCGGAAAGCGACTTTGCTTTATTTTAGTTGTTCCCTTTCAAAAAGTTCCCTTTCATTTCGTCATTAAGGGGCTGCCAGTCGACGATTGCTCTTTTTCGGAACGAAAAAAGTAATACTTCTGAACAAGCCACATCTCCTATTTTTATAAGTATATTACTTCAGGTTCCTACCTACATTTCTATTAAGCTGAAAACATAATAGCAGAAACTTTTCACGATAAAAATATTATTTCTAAATGATACGTTTTAGAATTTATGATCGAAATATTTTATATACCTACTATTAAAATCAACTTGTGATTTATTGTTAAAGTTATGTAATATGTAGATCTACAATTCTATTAGAATAGATTTTTGATAAGTAATTATACATAATTTATATCATTAATTTATTCGAAAAGCTAAGGCGGAGCACGCATCGCCCATGGCTTAGTCAGTAGTCAGTACCCCTGTGACTACTGTCAGAGACAGACGTGTGTTTGACGTCATTGCAGCGGTCGGAAAGAATATTTACGAATTGAAAAAAGATGGGTAATATTTCAAAAAAAAAAAACAAAAAGAGAAAATGGTTACGTACCCTAAGAAAACATGTTAAAAATATAAGAGAAATAAAACAGTAAGTAAACCTTCCTATTTTATCAATTTTACCTATCTACGTTATCTTTGATAATCTTGTGAAAAATATTAGGCAAAGAAAACAGTAAGTACTTACATAGCTACATACTTTATCATACATACATACATTTATACATAAAATCACGCCTGTTTCCCAGAGGGGTAGGCAGAGATCACGGCTTTTCACTTGCTACGATACGAGGAAAATACGACGAGGTCCTCCTCTTCCAACGCTCCTCTTCGCTTTCACACTCGCCTTATATACCTGTTTTGTCAATATCTTTCTTCATTCATTCTCTCCACATTCCCAAACCATCTAAGCATCCCTTTCTCAATCCTCTTTCACTCCACAACGTTTTCATCACGCTATTTTTCACTCTATCTTTCAAAGTTATCCTACACATACTTCTCAAGGCTCTCATTTCTACTGCATTTATAAATCACCTACTTCTCATATTATCCATAAAAATACTGGTCGTATCAACTCTTTATAGTAGGTAGGTGTGTGGCATTCTGCTGACTTATTTTGTAGGTAATAAGTTTTTTTTATGGATAAATTGTAGGGAAAAATTCTGGAAAAAATCTGGAACGACCAGTCGGATTTGCGTATCTAACATAACAATACGCTTATTTTCAGAACTTTCTCGAAGGATGATAGTTCAGCATCATCACTAACACTTCTAACCATAGCAAAACCCGCAGTTGAACAAAATAGGTACGTATGAATAATAATATATTCAGCGGGATATATAAATTCCAAGATTTTAGTAAGAATCGGTTCAATGATCCTGTCATTTTTGTTACATAATGTTCAAAGAACATGGCGCATACATAACAGACTACGTTTTGGTGGCTGATTGTGTTCTAATAGGTATATTACATATTATTTTCCATAACCCGCCACTCTGTGACACAGAGCAGAGTCCCGCCAAACACGCAAGTTTTTTAAAAAAATTACTTTGACAGACAAAGAGTTTTTACTTTCTATTCTACCAAGGAGTATTAATGCCACCTGCTTTATTACGTAGGGATAGTTTATCACTACATAGTTTAAAACAAAGTCGCTTTCTCTGTCCCTATATCCCTATGTATGCTTAAATCTTTAAAACTACGCAACGGATTTTGATGCGGTTTTTTTTATTGATAGAGTGATTCATGAGGAAGGTTTTTATGTATAATACATGCATAATATAGTAGATAAATACTGATAATTTTAGAGGTTTCTAATGTGATGTCGTAAATAAACACATTTTTTTGCGCTTACATTGCAAACGCTGGCTGAACCCCACGAGATATATCAAAATAATTTACCTACACCTGTACTACAGTAATTGTAAACGACTACAAAAAAGTCCGCGATGGTATTTTACACATAGCGAAGCGGGCACGGGTCAGCTAGTTGATTTATATAGCGCGAGTTTTACTAAGAGATTATTGTATACCTTACCTACTAATACAAATAAGAAATGCTTAGGTACTCCTGCTCCTCGTTCGCCTTGCGTCAAACAAGGTGGAATGTAAATAATGACATTAGCCTACAGATGGCACAGAAAATATTTATTTTTTTATGATATTTCAGACCTGAGGAGATACCAACACTGACACCCATAGAGCAACACTCCGGTCCGCCGGACGGCTCTATGCTGACACCTCTTCAAACTACAGTGGAACACGACCTTCAAAACCAGTACGAATTATATCTTTTTTCGCCGTGTGGCAACACCAGCGGTCTGACGTAAAAGTCAGCTGTTTATTTAGTAGTCAAATCAATTATTATCTATTTATGTTTTACTGTAATTTATCTATAAATTAATAAGTGTATCGGTCAGAAATAGTATAAATAGACCGTACCAGTGTTTGTGATTCTTAAAAATTAGTAAAATTACCTAAAAAGTGTTTCAAAGTTTTGGACTTTGCAACGAACTTGACAAATAGTGAATCTACACCGAAGTTACATTGTTTGAAGTGGATTTATGCCTGTATACTGATATACAACTACTGATTGGAGTTCGTCGATAAACCTGGGGAGTATTTGTGTTCTTTTTTAGTATAATATCTTGCTCAACGGATTCGTTGAGTCACGTCACATTTCAAATCACCAAGGCTAATTATTGTAATCCATATTTAGAAAGTGATAAATTAATTTTTCTTTTCATTTTTAATTTCATACTATAGTTCTGGTCGCTTTCTTCTATCCTATTTCTTTGTATATTATATCATTCCCTAGCTATTATTAACTTATTTCATTTCTTTTCACCATTTCCCATACATACTCTGTGTTTCAGATTACATCACAATGACAATGACTCATGCAACTTGGAAGAAAAACTCAAATGAGATTCGAAGGCAGCTTCTAAAAGAACGAGAGGAGCGTGAGGCTGAGATGCTGGGGATTTTAGCCAAAAATCAATCTCTCAAAAAAGAGCTTTCCGAGCTCCATGCTCAATATGAAGACATTCTCGAACAATTGCAGCGGTTGCAGTCAATGTTGCAATCTGTGGATCAGTGCCATGAAACATATGATTTGGCTCTGCAGCACAATAAGGACCTGCAGCAAGAGTTATCTGAGTGTAAAATCATAATGGACCAATTAGAGTTAAAACAAGTGCCCATACCTGATAATTTTTGTAGTCTGGATTTACAAACAGAACTTTTAAACAGTGAGCCTAACTTCTCATTAATAGATCTCACTACACCGAATTGTAAAAATGCATGCCCACTGATTAGAGGGAGTAATAAAATCAAAAAAATTATGTAAAATTGAGTAATTTTATAAAAAAATCTGAGAAAAAACAGAAAAAGCATAAAAATTTCTTTGACCATGCAAAGCTTAGTAAAGAAAAATGTAATTTAAATGAGGAATTAAAATCTTGTTACAATTTAATATGTCGCTTCGAATTGAACTACATGTCAGAAAAAATTGTAGAATTAGAGAGATAACTTCATGATCTGTCATGTCAATATCATAAAGCAGTACAGGATGTCTCTGATAAAGAACAAAAAATTAATAATATGGTAGAATTAGTAAGTAATGATAGCATATATGTGCAAGTATGTAATAGTAGCTCGCAGACGATCCTCATATGTCAGACATACGCGATATAAAGATATTTTTGGATTTTTTATCACACGTTGGGTTACATTATCGAAGTTTTCATACGGATCCCTAATAGTTAGACTTATCTATACTAATATTATAAAGAGGAAAGATTTGATTGTTTGTTTGTTTGTTTGTTTGTTTGTATCGAATAGGCTCCGAAACTACTGAACCGATTCAAAAAAATATTTTACCATTAGAATCCTACATTATCCCTGATGGACATAGGCTATATAGTATTTTCAAAAACGTTAGGGATCCGTATGAAAACTTCGAAAATGTAACCCAAAGTGTGAAAAAAAATCCTAAAAAAATCTTTATATCGCGTTTGCTGCGAAAATTATTGACAATAGAGCAAAGTAATGTACTACAGTTTTAAAGAGGACATCAATATTTACAAATAAGTCAACAATACCATTTGTCTAACTATTAGGGATCCGTATGAAAACTTCAATAATGTAACCCAAATGTGATAAAAAATCCAAAAAAATCTTTATATCGCGTATGCTGCGGAAATTATTGACAATAGAGCAAAGTAATGTACAGTTTTAAAGAGGACATCAATATCTACAAATAAGTCAACAATACCATTTGTCTAACTATTAGGGATCCGTATGAAAACTTCAATAATGTAACCCAAATGTGATAAAAAATCCAAAAAAATCTTTATATCGCGTATGCTGCGGAAATTATTGACAATAGAGCAAAGTAATGTACTACAGTTTTAAAGAGGACATCAATATCTACAAATAAGTCAACAATACCATTTGTCTAACTATTAGGGATCCGTATGAAAACTTCAATAATGTAACCCAAATGTGATAAAAAATCCTAAAAAATCTTTATATCGCGTATGCTGCGGAAATTATTGACAATAGAGCAAAGTAATGTACTACAGTTTTAAAGAGGACATCAATATTTACAAATAAGTCAACAATACCATATGTCTAACTATTAGGGATCCGTATGAAAACTTCGATAATGTAACCCAACGTGTGATAAAAAATCACTTCATTTTCAAGGCCATATCAGTACCTGTAAATTACTTTTTTAATTATACCATTCCCAAATTCCATACCATTCAAAAGTTATTACGAGTGTAATAAACTATAGGTACTAATATTATTACGAGGAAAGATGTTTTGTATATTTGTATGGAATAAATACAAAAACTACTGGATATATTTCAAAAAATCGTTTACTTTTAGAATGCTACATTATCTCTGAGTATCATAGGCAATATTTATTGTTTGAAAAAAATAGGGATTCCTATTAAAACTTCGATAATGTAACCTGGGTAAAAAAATACCCATAAAATCGTTATAATACGTTACTCCCGTGCGGAGCCGGGGCGGACTGCTAGTAGTATTATATTTTTTTTGTAGATATTGATGTTTTCTATAAAACTATAGTAGGTACATTACTTTGCTCTATTGTCAATAATTTTCGCAGCAAACGCGATATAAATATTTTTTTAGGATTTTTTTTCACACTTTGGGTTACATTTTCGAAGTTTTCATACGGATCCCTAACGTTTTTGAAAATACTATATAGCCTATGTCCATCAGGGATAATGTAGGATTCTAATGGTAAAAGAATTTTTTGAATCGGTTCAGTAGTTTCGGAGCCTATTCGATACAAACAAACAAACAAACAATCAAATCTTTCCTCTTTATAATATTAGTATAGAAGTATAGATTATTCAAACGCTACGCTAGAGCTTGGGCTGCGACACAGATTGGAAAATAGTTATTACGAGCGGTGGACTACATGTTTCAAAGCGGCGTTGCCGCTCTGTGCTTTATTTCTGGATACCATATGCAATTGTCGTAAAATTGACTTCCCTTGACTTTTCAATTGGTCGATACATTTTTGTCAGTTTTTTTTTTAGTTTTTAACGTAGGGTGAGAGCGATGGTTGTGGGCACTATAACAACATTTTGAATTTCAAATAACGGGAAATATTTAGTTGTGATCAATCAAATCAGTCAACCTAAGGGCACCACCCACAACTCCAACACACCAGTACGTGGTCCTACAGCCTCCACAGTCCCGAAAAAAGCAGCACCGCCAGTGAGTCGCGCCGCGCCGCTTCGCGGTGCGCCTACCCGGGCTGCGAGCGCCCGCACTGCGCCTGCGACAGTTACAGCCGCACCTTCAGCACCTGCATTTTTTCGCATGGACATTGGCCAAGGATACGATAACGTCACGCAACGCGCGAAGCCCCGAAGCCAATGCCACTGCCTCTCTGCTGACATTATCCGTGAAATTATAAGGGAGGAACTAGACAGGAAATTCACTTCACAAGTCAAAGACATTCAATCTAAATTGTCTAATATAGAAGTTTATCTTTCCTTCTATAGCTCTGAGCTTAAAGATATTGTTGCGTAAAGATATTGAAAATCTTACGATTGAGAGGTCTATTGAGCTGTCGTATGTTGAACTGGGGTTTCAAAGTGATCCTTGTGATTTTATTGAAATAAATGATTTGGAGAACACAAACGTTTTTTTTTAACATGGCAAATCAATCTACAAAAATTTCGAGAAAAACTGTGTTTTTAGTTTTTTCATATCTTAAAATATGCCGGAAATACGCACTTTGATCGTAAATCAAAGTGCGTATTTCCAGCCGAAGGTTTATAAAAACGCGGGCGGGCGCTCTCTAGCCGATGACGTCACACCCCGTCACGACCGCGATCGCAACGCTCAGTTTTGTTTCGATCGTAATATCTTCTGAATGGAATGTCTGATTAATAAAAAAGCTGACCAATATCAGACCATGATAACCATATCTTCGTATTAATCCTTATCCAAATAAATCATTTCATATTGAAAACTGTTTCAATACCAATATATAACTTTTTGAATTAGGTACTCAAATCGGACATTCCATTCAGAAGATATTACGATCGACACAAAACTTCCGGTGTAAAAACATGAAGATATGGTTTTGTTTAGGAAACAATCTAAAATAAATTTAAAACCAATATAGCATTGAATATGTACTGACCATTAATTATAAATTTTTAGGAGTGACTACAATATTCACTTCATTCTGGGATGTTCCCAAGGATTCTCCGGAGAAAGCTGTGTTACTTATAAGGAAAACTGAAACTATTCAATGAAAACAAGCCTGGTGGAACAGCTGGATAATAGAAATTAGTTTGTAAACATGAAAATAAACCAGAATATCGATTATTAACACTTTATTACTTCATTTCCTTTCCAATCACATAAAGTTATCATCGCTTCTCATGGTTTTTTACAGCCAGCTAAGTAGGTAGGTATACCGGATTGAGACAATGTAGGTTGTCGAGTTTTTGTTATCCAATCTAAGTTATGTTTCAGAGTATAATAGAAGCACAATAATATAACAATATCATACATATTATAAAAACACAAAAAGTCAGAGCTCTTTCTACTTGGTGCTTCCCTATGTAGACTATTTTTGTTCAAAAGCCCGATGAATACATCCATAAACTTTCTATAGACACGGAGCACATAAATGACTTGAAGTTTGTATGATTATGTTGCTATTTGATGATGCTTCTCCCGGTACTGTTTGGGTCCAGGCGCGTCAAGTATATCGCAATAAAGTAAATTCCACTGCCTGCAAATTGAACCCAGAAGACGGTGGAGCAGTGCCACGCTGATTACGAGTTTCTTCTCCGCGACAGTGAATCCTTCGTCGACCTTCTGCGAGCCACGGGCTGCCGGTCGAGTGTGACAGTTGAGACTGGCGGAACACCCAGCGCGTAACTCTTCTTCTGCTCGCTTGGCTTGTGAAACGGTCTCAATATTCGCGTCATTTATTTATGCTGACCGGTGTTATATGTATGGCATTGGTTGACTCCGCCGCGCCAAGGATTTGCGTTTTGCACTGAGTTTGACATAGGTACATATAAAATGCCGGCTCTGTTTACATAAACATTTGTTCTACTTTTTTTTTATGGAGTCTGTAGTCAGTGTTACTACATATTTTTTTTGTTTGACGTTAACGTTGACACTTATTTTTTTTAATAAAATTAATAAACTATGTAGGTCCTTACCACGGGGTAGGTACCGTACCTACCCAGTAACCTGAGTATATACCTTGTATACAAACTACCTGATATTCTACATTGGTGTTGTATTGCAATTTAAATAATACATTGGAATACTTATGTTCCATAGATAGACATACCTACCTAATGCTAATCTACCACCTTTCGAACGAAGTCGCGCACGGGTCAGCTAGTAGGTTATAAACTTATTTATCACTAAAAGAATCAACTCGGTACCTAGTTATCTCACTGCTGAAAATGCATAATATTATGTAGATAAGGCGTAGGTTTGTATTTGTACCTACATACGTAGCAATACCCAGTTTAACATTTTTGTTGGGATAAGTTGCGAAACCAAACTCACAAAAATCATGTCATATCAAGGACAAAAAACTTGTTTTGCATTTTTACAGCAACAACAGGTAGGTAAAATCATTCGACATGCATGTTTCCGTGGGTGTTCCGACTTGGCAAATAGAAAATAGAGTTGGACGAGATGCCCAGACAACATTAATTATTTGCTGTATTTATTTGGTTATTTCATTGATTGCATGTACAACAAGTTTTTGTCTTTGAAAACCCATAAAAAAACATCCTGATTTGCCGCGGCGCGCACCTGATTAACTGACATTGACATAACACATACCAAGTTTTTATAGTTCATCTGTCAAATCGGCATGTACCTAGCGCACTGACCTCTATTGTATAATAGAGGTCAGTGACCTAGCGAGTTGAAGGTAAAATGGCTACTCATGCTAAAAACAACAACGAGATAATGCATCAGCACGATAATTTCAAAAAAATATTTATTTTTTTCCCATACTTGATAGTACTCCCCCACCAGATAGTAAAGCCTATTACCAGCCTACGCAGGTACCAGAAACGCGATCTCATAAAAACTGTCGATAATATTTACGATATGCATACGCCATCTAGAGCTTGCCGTTGTCAACTGTCAGTGTCGTTTCGGCCGCGGTTTTCAGAGCTTACCGCGCCTTAATTTAAAACAATGGCGCATAAATTCAACCCGAAAGAACGACTTAGTATCTTTCATCGCGCATAACATTTTACCCGCCAGTAGTATGAACAGTAGTGCACTAAGGAAAGGGGGCAAGATTGGGCAATACCGAGTCTGAGATTAGATTTTTGTACAATAATAAAAACAAAAACTACATATTGGTGACAAATCATTACCCCGTTATTATGATCATGAACTCTAAAATAATATAGGAATACTGTAAAATATTCTTTGTTCTTAGTGAAGAGAGAGTCCAGTAGAGAAAATAGTTTTAGATGTAGAATGGCGTAGATGTTAATTTTAGGTCGAGAGAAGTGTAATACGTATGTTTTGGAAATTTCCCGCACCTAAATACGATCCCATCGACCAATGAAAATACATCTTTAGGGTGAGTTTTGATCTACGCGTGACTATGCAGAGCGGACCAATGACAACGCTCAAATATTCGAGTTTGATATTGTCGAGCGCAGTCATCGCTCCGATCCGCATTGCTTCGCACAGGTCCGCGTAGGTGGAAACTCGCCCTAAGAGAAGTTATGATCTTTGCCCCCACCATGACTACGTCCACCAGGCGTACCATGATTTATATTCGTTCGCACCTGGCGGAACAGTAAATCAGCTTAGCTCAAAGACGTCTGAAGCATTCCCCAGGATTACCGGGATTCTTCTCTGGTTAAAGGGTGTTATGCAACGTGAAGTTAAACTATGCAAGCATACATTTTAGTTTGCACCAGTCATGTATATTTCTTCTAGGGTTCTCAAAATTTTAACC
Organism: Hydriomena furcata; assembly: GCA_912999785.1. Lineage (NCBI taxonomy): Eukaryota > Metazoa > Arthropoda > Insecta > Lepidoptera > Geometridae > Hydriomena > Hydriomena furcata. The sequence goes on along the minus strand of OU538825.1, from coordinate 12,509,365 downwards.
AATCTTTACCACAACTTTTGCAGTATCGTGATTTATTCCGTGACCGGCTTGCTACCTGTCACGTATGGAATGCTTTATGTTTGGTCGTGTCTCTATTACTACCTCTTTAAGCATCTTCAAGGAACTGAGCGCCTAGAGATTTAAGTAAATGTCGACCGTACTTGGGGATTACAGACGTGATCCTATTTCTATTTTATTTTTTATAGTAGAATTATTATCAAAGTGTAGAGCATCTACGGTTCGCAAGATGTAGATGCCGCTACGCCGTAGATCCTCTACGCCTATTACTATACGCTCGGCTACGTGAAGTTAGCTGTGTGACCGTAAAAATGCTTTTGTGTCACTGCATAAGGTCGAAAATTGTCTGCCGCAACTTCAAGTAAGGCAAGATCCGCAGACCATACTGTACAGTATCCTTGTATGACAAAAATAGATTTTATTACGAGTGCTGAGCTCTGTATTGTTTTGCATTGTACAATTTTAAGCAGTAATGAGCTTATGCAGGCCCTGTTTGGCTTCACCCGGCAAAGAGCGGGACTAATTGGCAACCCTAGGTAAATTAGGCTTTTAGTTTATTTTATTTGTTACTCCTTTTTTTTGTTAGGTACCTTCAGTCTTCATGTTTGTAGTGTTATTTTGTGTAAGTCAAACTAGCTGCTGACCTTAGGTTACATTATTGTGATTTTCGTGGCGATTTAAAATATAATATTGTTTAAATCGCTAATTAAATTGGACTTGTAATTATCCATTACAAAGAAAAATATAAAATTTGAAATTTTACCTTCTTATAATAGTAGTTGTAGGTAAACATTTGCCTTTCTATCAGGCAGCCTGAAATCTTCTTGAAATATGATTTTCAACGTCTGACTGAAGAAGTTTGACTGTTGAACTTACAAGAATTATAAAAGTTCCTGATCACGAATGCCGCAAACTGTAGCTATATAGGTAGGTAGGAAGGTGTATACTTATATAGGTGAATACTTGCCAGGATTATTTTCTGGTAAAAAACTTTGCGGAACACATTTTTGAACTCTCGTTAAAACTTGGTTATTTTATGCGGTTGTAACGCTAACCGATAAAGTTTTATATCAGGGTATCCGTCGTAAAAGAAAATAATATTGCCAGCTAGGTAAACATGAGCCGTGTTAGCCTAGTGGTGGGTTTATCTACTTTTGACCCGAAGGTCGTAAAGGTTTTTCTATCAGGAAAAATAAACGGCAAAGAAAAAGATAGGTAGGAAGCCAGTAAGTATTCTTGTAAGCGGCGAAGGACTTGCAACCTGTCGTTTGGTATGCTAACAACAGAAAAACTTAGGCATGTCCCAAACGAGAGGATTTCTACCGTACTCGGGAATTCCAGAAGGGTCTATATATAGCCTATTGTCTTTATAATATATCATAATTACTGATGGAGGAGAAAATCACTTCTTTTATTACAAGCTTTTATTTAACTTGCAATGTATGTAACGATGTAACTATGTAACTATGTTTATTAGGGTGGAATCTTGCAACTAAATTTTGAAGCAGTTATCCCCAACCAATTGAGATGAGATTTCGCATACTTATGTAATTTCTGTTAATAATATCTGACAGTGAGCTGATCTGATGATGGAGTCAGGAGCTATTCAACAGACACTCTTGAACTTTGCATACTTTTCAAGTTCCGATGACAATGTAATATGATGTGAGGCACTGGTGCTCGATGGTTTAAATGATTTTACAAAAGCTTGTCATTGAAAAATATATTCAACAGAAAACTTATTTCAATTGTTTCTCTGTGTCCAAGTCAAACACGTGTTTATGCTTTCCATGCCAGTTCATTTCATTACCTTTAATGAAAATCTTACCTATGTACTCTCTAATCTTAGATACTCAACAGTCAAGTTTTCTAGGCACTATTTGCAATCCCCACGCTGATTAAACTACTCTGTACGCTACCTGAGAATTGAAAACGAGCTGTAAAGTGTTCTATTTCGAATCGATTGGATGCCGATGCTGTAACGAATGCCTGCAGAGGCATCTCTTACCCTCGTATTCAAGAACGACACTATGAGAACACGCACCAACAGTAGACGAAATCTTTTTTCATAAAAATCACTTTATGTGTTGTGCGACACTGCATAGTGTGACTTGAGGCACATTGTCGTGTGCCTCTAGCCAAAGTTGAGCTAAAGGCACACGGTAGCGTGCGCCATAGTGCCGCTCAACACATAAAGTGATGTTTATGAAAAAAGATTTCGTCCTCTGTGTTCGTGTTCTCATAGTGTCGTTCTTGAATACGAGGGTAAGTCACAGTCGAGAGCAAGTTTTAATGTGAGCTAGTGTAACTTATAGATGAACTAAATGAACGAACCTAATGTTATGAAAATATTGAAATGTTACGAAATATAGGTACTAATAAAATTGCATAAGTGGTCTGAGTTATCAGAATGAAAACTTTGAGAAAGATGTATAAAAGCATAAAGTATCAAAATCTTTATTTGCTTACAAAATGATGTGTGGTGTTATTTTAAAAGGTAGAGTGAGAAAGAAAATAGTGTGGAGTGAATGATGTAGTGAAGAGAGTTGAGAAAGGTACGAGTATGTTATGAAGTTTGTTTAGGCATGTAGAGAGGATGGATGAAAGCCAGCAGAATATGTTTTAAAGTTTAAAATTATGCATCGAATTCAAATCTAGCCAAACTACAAGTGAAGTCTGGAAGTTGATTAGTTTGTGTGCAGCTCGTACATTATTCACCTGTGAGAGAGCGCACTTTAAGGTGATACTTGAAATTTTTGCTGTTTTGTATGGGCCGAGTCTACCAGGATAAGACAGAAAAAGTGATAAACCCGCTTTATTTTGAAAAAAATCATACTTAAAAAGAAACTGTCTGTAATTTACTTAGCTAGTATGATTATCTAACGAATTATATAAAAATGAACTGTTTAGCTACTCATAGTTTTGATTAAAAACGAAACTAGTGTTTTTCAAGAGCCAACTTTGGAAAATAAATATATCGAGAAAAGTTTCACCAATCGTGTTTCCGTCTGTAATGTATCTAGATTAAATACTGAAGTTATCTTTGTCATAAAAAACAAAACTATATGTTATGCGATTATTGAGAAAAACGATTCTGCATTCATCAAAAACATTTATAACTCGTCTTAAGCACGGATTCTAGTTTGAAAAAGCTTATGCTCGTCCGCAATCAGGTTAACCTGATCCCAAGCACTGTGCAACTTTTGGTTATACCTACTATTAGAACTACTATAGAATTTGTGCTGAAGCTCTTTAGGTATTTTTTTTTATTGTCGTTCGTACTTGGTTAACTTTACTTTTAATTAAGTATTATTATTGTTTGAGCCTTCACCTTGTTCGCTCGGCACCACACTGAAGCTCTACATAGCTTTAAGGAAAGGATCTCTGAAAAAAAAAATGATAGATAGATAGCCTTGTTTGTTGCCTGATTCTTTTAGGCTTGGTAGCGAGGAACAGGCGTAGTTTCACCTAGCTCCTAAGACGTTTCAAAGTGATCCTTGTGATTTATTGAAATAAATGTTTTTTGAATTTGAATTACTATTTACTACAGTTACTACAATGTAGTTTCTATATTATTTTTTTCTCACAGCTTTCCTTTATCTTCGCAAGGTAAGTTTGGTGTCTACAACAATATCGAGCAATTACATATTTTATAGCGGCGATAGGCTTGTAACCTGTCATGTATGCTAACTTTGCAAAATGTGGGCCTGATGCCAAATATAATGTTTGGACATGCCCCCCCTATTAGACATGTTCAAAGTATCTAAGCGCCTGGAGATCTGAGAGGATGTCTACTTCGGAATTACAGTCGTGATCCTATTTATTTATTTTATAGCCGTTTACTTTGCCGACGTGATTTGAATCATAAACGTTCAAATATTTCAACATGCAAGCTTTCAACCTCGTAATTTAATGTAATTATATCATGCTGATTATGGAGTTTTGCTTTTGTCTTATAGGTTAGTACCAACACTGCTTTTATACTTATTTGTATTGCATTACCTACTACTGTTATCTGTAATTTTATGAATAAATCCGTGTAGCCTAAATCTTCTAAAAAAAGGGATATTCTGCCGGGACAGCTAGTAAATAAATAAAAAAAACCGGCCAAGTGCGAGTCGGACTCGCGCACGAACAGTTCCGTACCATTATCTATATAAAATTGCAAAAAAACATGTTTATATTCTGTTTTAGTATTTGTTGTTATAGCGGCAACATACATAAATCATCTGTGAAAATTTCAACTGTCTGTAGCTATCACGGTTCATGAGATACGCCTTGTGACAGACAGACGGATAGCAAAGTCTTAGTAATACGGTCCAGTTTTTACCCTTTGGGTACGGAACCCTAATAAATGATGGCCATGTTAATAAAATTTAGATATCAAGAGCTCAGTTTATAAAAACTTGGCACTAACAACTACTAATATTCAGCATAGAAGGTATTCAATTCACGCTTTTGTGAAACCCCACGCCGGCGAAATGAAAAAGTCTGTACGTGTCAAAGGAATTCATCGCATCGCGAAGAAAGTAAACTCTAGTTTGAGCGTCTCAATTTCCACTGCTTTGTACTCAAAAGCCCTCAACAGGTAGTACTGATATCATCTCAGGATTGTAAGCTGATAGGTTTATAAAGAGCTTAGAAACGGTAATTTTTATTTAAATGAGCATTTGAGCATTCCATTCATACCTATAACCAAACGTTCCTATCACAATAAAGTAGGTACCTGATTCCACACATAAAAGCCAAAACCTAAAATTGGTATTTTATATTATGACACAGTATTTACTATCTAACCCTTTTGCTATATAAGTAAAACTCCAATGTCTATCAAATTGTATTATTTCTTACAAATTGATGAACTCACCATTCGATTTGACTTACCATAACCAGTACACAGCGCCGGATTTAGACTTCGGCGGCCCATAGATAGTCAGAGCATGTGGTGGAGGCACTCGAATCGTTGATATTGTTCTTAAAAAATTGTGCTCATATTTCGTGCGGCTTGATCTCGAAGACTTTTAAGGGCGGCTTGCACAGCAATACCAAAATGTATTTAGCACGCTAAACACATTTAGGAAGATGTCAAGTCATACAAATACGTCAAATTTTAATAAAATTAACAGCTAAACACTTTTAGTGATTGCAAGCCAGTCATAAAGTTAAATTTTCCGCTCAAAGAAAAAAAAGTTTTTCGTCTATTTGTAACAAAACTGTATTTTTTTTATTTCTACTGAGCTTTTATCTTTTTTTTTTGTTGGCGGTCCATAGGCATATGTTGCCTATGCTTAAATCCGGCACTGACTATGACTACACAACTTACCATCTTGAAATAATTCCGCAGCTTTATAAAATCTATAAAACATCAAGTAGGTACAATTCCTTTCAAAAATGGGTCAGATCTCTTTATGCAGGGCACATTGTGAAGTCACAAAGTATGTTAAGGACTTGAATGGGTTTCAGGATCCTAAAGAGGCCGAAAGTACTTAGAAGTAGGTACGAAAGTATCAAGTTGAATGTTTAAAAATGTAGCTAAAAAGCCCTTTTGTGAATACAAAATATTTTTAAATATAACTTTCAATGGTGTGACTATTTGTTTCACTTTGTTTGATTGTCTTGTTTTTAGGGTTCCGTACCCAAAGGTTACAAATGGTACCATATTACTAAGACTTCGCTGTCCGTCTGTCTGTCTGTCTGTCACAGGGCTGAATCTCATGAACCGTGATCACATATTATGTATTTCTGTTGCTACTATAACAATAAATACTAAAAACCGGCCAAGTGCGAGTCGGACTCGCGCACGAAGGGTTCCGTACTATTATCAAAACGGCAAAAAAATCACGTTTGTTGTACGGGAGTCCCACTTAAATATTTATTTTATGCTCTTTTTAAAGAAATACATCATCTGTGAAAATTTCAACTGTCTAGCTACCACGGTTCACGAGATACAGCCTGGTAACAGACAGACGGACAGCGGTGTCTTAGTAGTCCCGTTTTTTACCCTTTAGGTACGGAACCCTAGAAACATAAAAAATAATTCATAATATCTCATAACCTACACATTATTACAACAACGGGCTACAAGCTCAAAGAGCCAACTCTTTGAGCTTGTAGCCCTTTTACCTGATGAGCTATATGGCAGGATACAACCTGCTAACCCGACGGTACCTAAGATCTATGGTTTACCGAAAATCCACAAAGATAATTGGCCCCTACGTCCTATTGTGAGTCAGATCGACTCACCTACATATAAGGTAGCGCGTTATATGTCGGACGTATTAATGCCTCTCACAGGAAAATCTGCAAGCTACATAAAAGACTCAACGCATTTTGTTCAGCTTCTCAAAGAGGTGGTAGTAGACAAAAATGAGCTGATGGTGAGTTTTGATGTGACCTCTCTTTTTACTAATGTGCCGATAGCAGACACCATTCCTATTATTCAGGATTTGCTACGTACTACAAGCTTACCTATCGAGTACATGAAAGTAATAGAGTTTGTTCTGAAAAGTGGCTATCTTTCCTGGCGAGGTGAATATTACCTACAGTTGGAAGGGGTAGCGATGGGATCACCTATAGCGCCTGTCGTAGCCAATATATTTATGGAGTGGTTTGAGTCTACCGCGCTAGAAGATGTATCATACAGGCCAAAACACTGGTGGCGTTATGTGGATGACGTGTTTGCAATCATACAGGAGGACCAAATAGACGTGTTTTTGAGACACCTAAACGCTAAGCACCCTAAGATTGCATTCACAGTCGAGCGAGAACAAAATGGGGAGTTACCTTTTCTGGACGTGTTGGTCAAACGAGAACACACGGGTCGCTTGTCTCACTCCATATACCGTAAACCAACACATACGGATAGGTACCTAAGAGCCGACTCTCATCACCATCCATCTCATCTTGCTTCAGTACCTAGAACTCTCATTAATAGGGCATTGAGAATATGCGACCCTCAATATATTGATGCAGAGTTGTGAGAGATGTGCTAGAGAAGAATGGTTATGGGTGGAAACAGAGTTTTCGTATAGCTAATCCATCCACAAGAAAACGTCAGGTGTCAGTAGAGAGAGCTGTAGCATACCTACCTTTTGTGAAAGGGGTGACGGATAAAATTGGACACTTGATGCGCAGAAAATATGGCATCAAGACAATATTTCGTCCCCTAACTAAACTTAGATAGTTTATACGCTCTCCTAAGGATAGAGACCCTTTAAGTGTACCGGGTGTTTACAAGATTCCGTGTGATTGTGGAAGTTCATATGTGGGTGAAACTAAGAGGAATATCTCTACCAGGTTAACTGAACATATCCGGGCCATGAAGAATGCGGATGTAGAAAAATCAGCTATTGCGGAACATGCATTAACTTCCGGTCCTGCACACTACATTCGATTTGATAAGGCTCAGGTGTTATCAAGGGAAAATTTCTTTGTACCCCGTAAAATTCGTGAAGCCATCGAAATTAGTCGGGTGCCGAATTTTAATAAAGACAACGGCTGGGTGTTACCATCTGCCTGGAAGCCTTGTCTACGTGATACTAGATGTCGTATTGGTGCATTAAAGCCTGGTAGAGATATTGTCAGTGCTGTGTGTTTGACTATTCCGGACGTGGAGGAGAGTTATATTAGTGACGAGGAACCAGCGCTGATTCTTCCATCACCGCGGCCAACCATTGCGTCGGACCCCCTGCCCCCCCTGCCGCGACCATTGACCCGCGCGGAACGATTTGCGGCCCGCAGTGCGAGACGGCAATGCGAGCAGGGTAGCGCGCGCGTTATGGTCCACTCACCCTGAAGAAGATTCTCTAGATGAATCGAAACATTGTCGGTGTCCTCATTGACAATTTATCATTTACGTGAGTAATTTCCCGTTGTTGTAATAATGTGTAGTACAACTCACGAAAGTTTTGAAAGTGAAATCTCATAACCTACCTATTTACCTAACTACGTAGTTAGCATTCCACACGTAACAGGTTGCAAAGCCGTCGCCGCTTTCAAGAATACTAACAGGTTTCCTCACGATGTTTTCCTTCACCGTTATAAACACGTGTAACACGCATGTACATTTTTCGAACAGAAATATCCATTGATGCACGGCCAGGATTCAAACTCGAAATTAATTTGAAATTAATAATATCTACCTAGGTACCTATTTACCTAACTACATGAATTCAATAATTCAATTTCAAACTTTTTAGTCGATCATGTGAAGTACCATCTATTTACCGACTAACTTTACCGATAATGGTATTATACTATATTATATTATACTTTATATGAAGTTCGCCGGGTTAGCTTGTTAATAAATAAAGGTCACATCAAAGGTAGGCGACATTCCATGACAATTTTGCTTTTGCGACAAAGATTAATTATCGTTAAACTCAATTATGACTGTTGACAGGATCTTCCTTACGGAAGTGAGCTAAGACTTTCCCTTTAGTCCCGCTCCAAGAACAGCTAAAGGGAAGGCCAGACGGAAGAGACATAAGACGAAGACACGTCGTAAAAGACGTAGACGCGATTACGTCTTTTTTATGTAAATATTGGTGGACATTTCACCATCGCCATCTAGCCCCAAACTGAACAAAGCTTGTATTATGGGAACCAGATGACTGATATAATACTTACATACTTATACATAACACGTTGAGAACATTGGAAGAGGAAGACCTCGGCGTAATTTCCTGGACCAAAATTTTGACGTTTTGAAAAAAGACCAGGTCAAGAGTACCGAAGAGCATGCATGAGGAATGTGAAGAGAGTAAATAAAGCGGAAGAAGTATGTCAGGATCGTAGCAAGTGGAAAGCCGTGATCTCTGCATACCCATCTGGGAAACAGGCGTGATTTCATGTATGTATGTATGTATACATAACACCCAGACTAAGAACAAACATCTATGTTCATCACACAAATGTTTGTCCTAGGTAGGAATCGAACCCATAACCTAAATCACAGAAGGCATAGCTACCACCAACCGACCTGTAAGGTCAGTCAGTCTCTTCTGTATGTTTTGCGATGCGATATTTCCATACGTTTTAAGAGACTACGAAGCCCTAAGAAAGACAAGAAACCCTTAGGCCAGCGTCACACTTGACAGAAGATCCGACGCTGAACTTCCGCGACGGAACGCCAATACAATACAATGTTAATCTTCTTCTTATCTATAAATTACGCTTCACGTTGTTTGTCCGATGGACACCTAATAATGAACCGATTATAATCAAACTTTGCACACCGTGTGCAGTTTGATCCAACTTTTAAGATAGGATAGCTTACATCTCAATTTATAGTAGCGATATTATTTTATTGCAAATGATTTGTTTATTATCTGACAGTCACAATTATCTGTTAGCTCCAAAAGATTCTAACATATGGTAATATCTGTTGACACAGCAACGCTTGGCCGGGTCTGCTAGTTGCATATAAATTACAAATAGCGGGCATACTATGACGGAGTTTCCGTCAAGAGTGGAGTTTCGCCATGTCCGTCCGTCCGTCCGTCCGCAGCTTATTTATAAATGTACATCAAAGTCCGAGACGCGTAGATACTTGTCGTACGTCCCTACTGTCTAGCTCGACCTTAAGAGGAAAAATTATAGAATTAGTTAGTTACGCTAGCAGGATTTCCTTTGCAGTTTTGTTTTATTTGCCCTGTTGTAACAAGCAATCACTTATAGAAAAATGAGTTTATCCTCATATCTGTCGGGAGAGATTGCGATGAACTATAATAATTGTGGAGAAGAAATATATTGCTTAGGTTTCGTAGAAATGATTAGAGCAATTGTTTAATTTCTTATTATAAACGCTTTTAGTTTTTAGAGCTCCGTACCCAAAGGGTAATTAACGGGACCCTATTACTAAGACTTTGCTGTCCGTCTGTCTGTCACAGGGCTGTATCTCGTGAACCGTGATAGCTAGACAGTTGAAATTTTCACAGATTATGTATTTCTGTTGCTGCTATAACAACAAATACAATATAAAAACAGAATAAAACAAATATTTAAGTGGGGCTCCCATCCAACAAACGTGTTTTTTTGCCGTTTTTAATAGATGATGGTACGGAACCCTTCGTGCGCGAGTCCTACTCGAAACCTACCTACCTACTAAAAAGAAGTACCAGAAGCCATTAGCCAGAAGGAAGTACCTTAACTTTAAATTAGATCGTCGAGGGTTCGTATCTAGGTCGTGCAAAAATAAATCTTTCAATTCGCAAATTATCATCGTGAGGAAACCAATTAGTATTCTTATGAATACTGCAAAATCGTGGGCTTGTGCCAAATGTAATGTTTGGCCGTTCCCTTGACTAACCCCTTTAGGCTTCTTCAAGGAGGAATTCTCTGAGAGAATGTCTGTTTATGTGTTTAAACTTTTATGTGCCCTATGACTAATTAAACTAATTAACTAATTAAACTAACCCTTAGACATCTTCAAGAAATTATGCGCTTGAAGATCTGAGAGAATGTCTCAAATTCAAATATTTTTATTCAGAACAAAGTACAAAGGAAACAGGTTACTAATGGAACGATGAGAACCGAAGAATTTAGAAAAACTGTGTAGCAGCCTCAACGCCTATCTCCTAGACACAGAATTGTTTTTAAAATGAGATTAAAATAAAATCTACCTAATGAGTGTGTATGTATGAGTGTGTGAATGTGTATGTTTAGTCTGTGTGCAATAGGAGAAAATCTGAGTCTACTGAGCTTGAAGATTACAGCCGTTAGTATATTTTTGATGACGGCCATTTCATTGAAATTGAATAACATAAAACACCTAAAATTCTTACCCACCTGACACTGATTGCGAATTTACGAAATTTATTCGATCCGCTTAGTGATTTAATTGGTTAATTCTGGTATAATCGGCTACTAAATTCGGTTTATTTCATTACAATTTCATTTCAAGTCCGAAGTTCCGACTGTGTACCATCTTTATATAATACTAGTATATAATATATATAATAATAGTTCTTTTATCTTTAGGTTTTATTTCTAAATCAAGTGTAGCGTGTGCTGAAGCTCTTTAGTTATTTTTTTGTATTGTTGTACGTACTTGAGTAGTAGGTACTTTTAATTATTATTCTTGTTTGAGCCTTCACCTTGTTCGATTGGAACCACACTGGAGCTCTACATAGCATGAAGGAAAGGATCATTAAAAAAAAGGTAGACCCCAAGCCGTGTTTGTTGCCTGATTCTTCTAGGTTTGGTCGCGTGGAATCGGCGTAGCTTCACCTAGTTCCTAAGACGTTTCAAAGTGATCCTTGTGATTTTATTGAAATAAATGATTTTTGAATTTGAATTTGAATTACCACCAGCCTTATGAAGAGATATACCAACACAAACTATAATTCTATAAAAAAAACATATTGAAAAACAACGCTTACCTAATAAAGGAAGAAATAGGCAGAGGTTTTAAACATCACTTTATGAAAAAAGATTTCGTCCACTGTGGGTGTTTGTTCTCATAGTGTCGTTCTTGAATACGAGGGTAAATGTTTTTAGTCTGTGATGTCAGATTTGTTGCACACCAGCGCCATCTATACAGAAATCATCCCTTTTGCGTTTTTTATCGTTTTGGGGATGTTTTTCATTTTTTAAAGTAGTGTATTATTTATTCGGGCATTTCAACTTAATCCGTTTTGTTGTTGAGGTCTGATTGAGGAACAAACATACATATAAACTCACAAATTTTCGCATTTATAATATTATTAGGATTAGGATTAGGATTCCTGCTTCTACTGTCGTCGTTGACTGTACCTTTTCATCAATTGTGTAGTAGGGGCAAGGTAAGACAAGTTAATTAGACATTTCAAGTAAAAGGGTCATTTGAGAACATTTGCGGTTGATTGATTATCAACTTATTACAACATCACATAACTAGATACCCACATAACCTTAGTCATATATTATTCATTTCTTACTCGTAGTAAATATTGTTTGTAAATTGTGTTATGTTTTAGGACCAATTTAATAAAATATTTCACATATCAAGAGCTACGTTATTAGTGAGTAACTAAGGCTATATTTTAAGTTATAAATAAAAACGGCCGAGTGCGAGGGCGCACGAAGGGTTCCGTTCCATTATCTAAAAAAATTGCAGAAAAATCATGGTTGTTGTATGGGAGCCCCACTTAAATATTTATTTTATTCAGTTTTTATTTGTTAGCGACAACAAAAATACATCATTTGTGAAATTTTCAACTGTCTAGCTATCACGCTTCATGAGATTCAGCCTTGTGACAGGACAGGCTGACAGCGAAGTCTTAGTAATAGGGTCCCGTATTTACTCATTGGGTACGGAAACCTAAAAAGGAGGAAGAAAATATATTATACAAAACATGAGATCAGCAGTTATATAACTTTCCCTTGCTTCGCCACTACTCAGTGAAGGATCAGCTCCACCCTAAATTAGTCTGAAGAAATTAACAGTCCGTAACTTGGCACGAGCTTATCCCACGGCTTGACTTTCAATCGGTACTCGGCTTCAGAGCTTACTGAACTTTCACTTTGATCAAAGTGGAAGTAACGCAGTGCACACGAACTTTCTGCTGAAGTTCTGGTTCGCTAAAGCCCTGGTTTAAGATAAGTGTTCGAGATGGCAAGTGTCTGTAACCGTTAGCTAGTTATCAACATCATTTTTTTCATCCAAAATTGTTTTGCAACCAGAAAAAATAAAGAGGTTCTCAATTCGATGCTTAAATCTTTTTTATGTATGATAGCGCATATCTTTTTAGCTAACCCTCGTATTCAGGAACGATACTGTGAGAACACGCACCCACAGTGGACGAAATCTTTTTTCATAAACATCACTTTATGTGTTGTGCGACACTATGGCGCACACTATCGTGTGCCTCTAGAGCTCAACTTTGGTTATAGGCACACAATAGTGTGCCTCTAGTCACACTATGCAGTGTCGCACAACACATAAAGCGATGTTTATGAAAAAAGATTTCGTCCACAGTGTCGTTCCTGAATACGGGGGTGAGGCCATACCAGAAGGTCCTAAAATATACCTAATCAAAACGTATTGCATTGTCACTTTTGCACCGTGAGCAATATTGTTTTGATATTACTTTTGAGCTTACGGCCCCAGGTCATCCGATTTTAAAGAAAATATTTTTTCTATTTTAATTACCTAATCTAATTTAGTATTTGAGAGTAAAATAAAAATGAACACCGACAAAATGGCTTCCTAATCTGTTTTTTTTTAAATAGAACGTATTTGGTGTAAGAATAAAAGTTGAGTACGAAAACGAGCCCCCAGCACGAAATAACTTTTCTCATTTCCTCGCGCTAGTCACGAGTTCATATTGTGAGAGACGGAAAGGTTGACAGAAGCAAAGTTCGAGCTTCCGAATCACGACATATTTAACCTACAGTTCTTTTTTTTACGATACTTTAATTACATTGAGCATAAAACTTGTTAAATTGACAGAAAACTAGGTTTGACATACCTAGACCTGTATGTCAAACCTAGAAGGGTAAAAGGAGGCGTTTGACATTCCTTTTTGGGTATAGGATATTCGAAAATGTTCAAATTGACACTATGCCAGTCTCCATTAGATACAGTACTATGATTAAAGTTAGGCACCTCGGCATTAGGTATATCTATGTTGCTGATCCGATATAGAACCTAAAGATGTTACATTCCCTGAGCCAGTTAGTGACTGTCGATACATGGGATAACCGGAAATTGGTTGCATATTCGTACTAGTTCGGAAACACGAAAATTGACGAGGCATATATCGCCGGCGCACAGAAGCGGACGGAAGGGCAAAGGATTTAAAATTTCAAAGTTATCGAATTAAGGATAATATTTCAATGCTCGGTGAGAATCTTCGAAGCATGGCAGCGCAGTTTTGCGAGGATATTTTGATGGGATAACTATTAAATTAAATTAATCCATTTTAAATTCTCTGCGCTCCCGTCCGCGACTGTGCGCCGGCCTTAATTAGAACATACCTGTATTATGTGGTCTTTGCCTGTACACAATACCATTGGCAATTTCGGGTTTTTGTGCGTGCATTAGGCTGCAGGTCATTAAGTGCCAATTATTTTCCAAACGACCGCCATCGCCATTTGCAAATATTAATCTTGCTGTAATTTCCGCTCGCTATAAAGAATCAAGAATTTCATTTCCCAAATGGCTAGGCCATCAAACGCGTCGTGACTGCACTAAAACTGGGTTATTCAGCTATTTGCAGTTTATATGCATTAAACATTGACCACTGCGTTTAAAGTATACTGTCCACTGTATCGCAACGCGGCAACATTTTAGATAGTGCGGTTCCTAAGTGCGATAGTTATTTGGTACAATTTTCAAAATGTCCAAAAGCATTATTTAAAATCTAATTAGGGTCCTATCCTCTCAATCTCCTGCCAAGTTAAAGCCACGACAGTAAACCCACCTCAAGCCCGACTGGCATACGTTATGCAAAACCATTGCACCTTACAAACGAGCAAACTGTATTTCAATGTACATCAAGAGACTCCAAAGTTTTACACTACTTATTTACGTGTTGGAAGATCATCGCCAAAATCTCGTGAAAGTTATAGAATTAAAACTACCGTGGTTGTTAATCATTTTAAATAGAAATACGGCTAATTACTACTTTTCTTCTTGTATTGCTGACGTTTCGAGACAATTCAGATGTCTTTATCTTGAGCATCACCCACGAGCGCGATCAACTGTATACCGACGAATACTCATGAGTATTTGAGTAAAAACGTGGTAATTAGCCGTTTTTCTATTTAAAATCGTAGAGTAATTAATTTATGTAGTTTAATGTCCAAGAAAAACATAAAGTTTATAGGTATTAGTAAGAAATTCAATACATAACAACAAGGACTCTAAGGCACAAGTGACACGGAAATATGGCGTCTAATTATTTTTTTCATTATCGTGGTGGAGAGCGCGCTATCTGTCTGGGGTAGGGATGTCGGGATAACAAACAAACTGGCAAAGTTCTGAAACAAGTACGTACAATTTTATGGCTGTCGGATGCAGTATAATGTCTCAGTGTAAATAATACAAAATTATATATTGAATCAATAAAACTGATAAAAAATATGAATAAAACAATGTTTTGTTTAGGAAATGAAGCAATCAATTACCCGCAAATTTATCAAGCTTTGCATTTACAGAACGAATCCATTTCAAGGAAAATACAATTTATTCTTTTATCTCTTCAAAAAGCTATATTTCATGTCGGATTACGTAAAAAGGCTAAGTTATTTCGTTGACTAACGGCGGTACCGTTTGTTATCTGTCAACTCACACTTAGTTGACGGTCGTTCATTGACGGCCGTCTAGGAAATTACCACCCACCACTTGTAGACAACCCTAGCAATACTTATGACGTTGAAAAATATTGTGAGCTAAGACGGATGGGAACGGTTGATTTTATTAATAGCACGACAAACGAAAAAAGAAATAATAAGTTTATTTCTTTTTTCGTAAGAAAAACAAAAAATGTTCAATAGGAAACATCCTATTTATGCTGAAGTAAAAATCATAAACCTATTTACAAGAAAAGCTTGCAAAAGCTTCTGCTCTTTCCATGAATTTTGAAACATAATATGATAAAATAATAGGAAAATTGTATGTTTTGCACACATAATGGGTACTTTAAAAATACTTACAAGGGCTTAGACTAACCCCCGTATTCAGGAACGACACTATGAGAACACGCACCCACAGTGGACGAAATCTTTTTTCATAAACATCACTTTATGTGTTGAACGACACTATGGCGCACTTCGTCTTCTTTGAACATAAATTACGTACAAGACTTGATGCAAACCATTTAAAAGTTTAAACGGGTGTCTGAGGCACTCAAAGTTTGTATTGGAATAACGATCGTTGTTTGTTTTCGACGTAGATTGATTGCATTAATTCTACTAGTAAATTATGTACATACCGACGAAAAAATACAATAGCAATGTATTTTTTTGCTTATTGTTAATGAAAACTTTTTTAATAGGAACTCAAGTAACTTCTAAGCTTCTTTGTTCTTTTCACACTCTTAGTACCTAGAATTCAATAATTCTAACTTATAGGTCAGGTTAAGGTAAGTACTATGAGTTTGTATATAATACCTAATTGAGACAGAATAATACTAAATAAAAAAACAAAGTGTTGGCCGAGTGGGAGGTACCTCGACTTTCAAACTGAAGGTCGTGGGTTCGAATCCCGGCGTGCATCAAAGGACTTTTCTGTTTGAAAAATTTATACGCGCATCAAAAACACGTGCTTAAAACGGTGAAGAAAAACATTGTGAGGAAACCAGTTAGTATTCTTATAAGCGGCGATGGGCTTGCAACCTGTCACGTATGGAATGCTAACTACTGCAAAATGTTGGCATGTGCCAAATATAATGTTTGGACATGCCTCTGACTACCCCCACTACACATCTTCAAAGGATCTAAGCGTCTGGAGATCTGAGAGGATGTCTACCGTACTTGGGGATTACAGTCGTGATCCTATTTATTTTATTTTAATAAAAAAAAAAAAAAACGGAATAGGATAGTGCGTACCAAACATTTTTACACCGAAAAAAGCCGCGTCTCTATAATAATGCTTTGCAAACTTTATCTATTAAAGTGGTAATTTCAGCTAAATGGAATGGTAAATTATATTTCTTTGTAATTAGGAAGTTAGTTTCGGGCTCTAGAGAATAATTTAGTTTTTAGGGTGGTAATTGCAAAAGTTGGGGCTGGAATATATACGAGTATCTAGAGAAATGGGAGTGGACAAACGAGAAGATAAAAAAAATATATAAAATAAATTATAAAAAAAGAAAAGCAATAGAGAAGCGTAGATTTTTGGGAGTTTATTAGGCAATGCTACTTCCAAATCAATTACCTACAAATTGATGATAGAAAAATACCAGGAAAGCAGAATCAACAAAGAAATGACTGTCAAAAAATATTGCTCGAGCAGGTTGGCTAGTAGTTATTACTGTTATTTATTTTAAATCACACCATACTAATCCTAATAATATTATAAATGTGATGTTTGTGAGTTTGTATGTATGTTTGTTCCTTAATCAGGCCTAAACGACAAAAGTTAAAACGACGATTAAGTTGAAATTTGCTGTAGATGATAAATAATACCCGAATAAAAAATAGACTACTTGAAAATAAGAAAAACACCCCAAAAACGATTAAAAAACGCAAAAGGGATGATTTCTGTATAGATGGCGCTGGTGTGCAACAAATCTGACATCACAGACTAAAAACATTCAGTCTTTTCTATTCGATTATTGAAATTTGACAGGAAAACGTCTGTCACTAGTTAATAATATATCTCAGCAACGTCCCGTATTAAGTTTAATTGAACGTCACTTCAGCCGTCAATTGATATTCACTACGGCACAAGCACTCAGAAATAGAGAGATCGAAAGGATGGATTACTAATCGAATGAAATCTCTCTCCACCGGTTCCTTTCCGACTAATATACGAGAATTTATTAAAGGGTTTGTAAGGCTAAGACTGAAACAAGAGTCGAGGAAATTTTCGAAAACGAGAAATCGATCTCGTCTATTTTTAACCGACTTTAAAAAGGAGGATTCGCCTGTATGTTTTTTATTTTGTGTATTTTACGCGATTACTCCGGCGTTTGTGGACGGATTTACAAAAATATTGTTTTATTTGAAAGCCTAAACTTCCGCGGTGGTCCCATTAACCACCAAGTAAGCATCTAATGATGGGATTCCAGGGAAATCGAGAGAAACCTTAAAATTTATGGGCATTGATAGTGGTTTTCAACTATAGACCTTGCCCTTCTTTAATTGGCATACACAGAGTGGAGGGCTAGCCGGGGGTAGGGGCCCCTAGATCTCGCGGAGGGGGCAGCCCCCCCACTACAATTTTTATTTATAAACATGAAGTCAGTTTTGTTTTTAGTTTTTTATCTGTTATTATAAACTGCTTAGCTTTTAGTTATAGTCACTCCGAAAAAACCTACCTTGTACAGACAAATAGTCATTAAAACCTAAACAGCGGGTTACGGGTTTTTGTAAGCTCACAAAAATAGACTACTAAGAACTTTTTCTCATACAACTTTTCCTCCGAAAAACTCACCCAAAAGATCTGTGTAAGTGAAGTGACATACAATTTAAAGACGCGCGAAGATACAGTTAAAGTGAATAAAAGGAAAACAGTATTTTAGCGTTTCGGTAAATACGTTACTGGTTTACATTAAGGTGATAAGTGAAATTTTTGACTTTTTGTATGGGCTGAGTCTACACGGATAAGACGGAAAAAGTGATAAAACTGCATTATCTTGAAAACTATCAAACTTAAAAAGAAACTGTCTATTTACTTAGCTAGTACGATTATCTAACGAATTATATAAAAATGACAGGTTGCAAGCCCATCGCTTATAAGAATACTAACTGGTTTCCTGACATTTTTCTTCACCGTTTAGAGTATGAGCATGTGTTGCATTGAATGCCCATCGCCGCTTATAAGAATACTATCTAGTTCCTCAGAATGTTTTCGTTCACTGTTTAGAGTACGTATTTATGCATATTAATGAAGACATCCTCTCAAATCGTAATTCGTTTAAACCCTTGAAGATTTATTGAAAATCAATTGAAAAAACAAATACTTTGGTGTACTTTGAAGAATTACAAGTAGCCAAGTTTGTGTCCATTTTAATGGCGGATATTGCAATTTCCGAGCGTTCAGGGCTTCTGGATATTGACAGTTTTAATTATTGGAGCCTGATCGAGTGCTCATTCGGGCCTTCAAAGCGAACTGAAGAGAGTGTAAATTGAATATTACTTCCGAAACTAAAACGACCTACATTTTGTAGTGTTTTGACCTTCAACCTTAGAGTGGTGAACTTTTTGTCTCTTTAATTCGATTTTGGTATGTTCTAACTTCTGAAAGAAAAGTAAGCAAATATATTTTTTCTGATAAAGATCATTATTTTTCATCTAAACTTGATTTGTTCTAAGAGAACATTGCTACATAAAATGCGATTTAACTAAGGTACCAACTGTTACAGAAAAAAAATAACAAAATATGCTCACGACTTTAATCCCCACAAGTACGGTAAATATCCTCTCTAATATCCTAGTACACAGATCCTTAAAGGGCGTAGTCAAGGGCACGTCCAACATTACATTAAGCATGCCCACGTTTTGAATAAATAGGTGTAGGAGTTAGCGTTATGACAGGTTCCTAATCTTTTTACCCCTGTATGTAATAATGCACTCTTTTTTATTGATCTCTATAACAACAAACTAGAAATACTCATAACAAAACGGCTGGGAAGCATTGACTTAGAGCAGCGACAAACAGGGATACCTGGAATAGATTGGAGGAGGCTTTCACCGCTATAAGCGGTCCATGCACTACATATTAATTAGCTAGCATTATTATTAGCAATAAGTTTTTTATTTTTATTAGACACTTAAGTTATTATTTTATGTTATGTTATAGTGCATAGGAATAATAAAGCTCTTTTTATTTTATTTATTTACTCGTAACAAGCACAAACTGTGATTGATCTAACCGCTTCAATCAGGAGAAACTGATTGAGTGGCCGTCAGGGAGTTTAATTAGGTAATCAATATAGAAGGTCTCCATTCAGCCATTTTCAAAGTCTCGATAAATATCACACAGTAAAGTTGTTCTATCTCACGAAGGCGGGCTGGTCTTATTTATGCGTGCGCTTAATATAGCCGCAGTCACGCACACAAAAGCGCGCGTCTAGGTACATCACAACTATTTATTTAACTAAAGCTATATAATTGTATGTATGTATTCATTCTATATAATATCTATTAAACTTAAATATTTATTATAGCGCTGAACATCGTCCGTGACCCCTTACCCACACTCAACTGACTCTGTCTGAAAACCAGCGCCGCTCCACGTCATGGTACATGCATGTGGAGCAGCATAATGCTGAGATGGGGCCTGTTTGACCCATGCAGTAGGTAGTCTGAATTTTTATGTACCTTTCTTTCTACTTGTTATGTGTACCTATTTATCTGTGTGTGTGTCAAATAAATGTATTTCATTCAAGTACTGCTCACCCGCCATCGTAAGATAGAACAACATTACAGTACCTACGCTTCAATCATACGGCTAAATTAGCCATTACGTTGGTTGGGTATATCTTAATTACGGAAAACGTTTCCCAAGTCCGATGATTCTGTGCCAGAGTCAAAGCAATCTAGCACACATGGTTGTCATTACCCTCTTTCCGCTCGGTTAGTCGGTCAAAGGACCACACTTTGTTCAGATAGATCGACTGCAAATGACGTAGGTACTATACCTAATTTATTATCTTTGACTACATCATGTAGGTACTTTGCTTTATCATATTTTAAACCAACAAAAAAACAGGTCTGAGGCATTACTGAGTCTATCTTCTTTCTATCTGAGTTTGTAGATTAAGTATTTGCTAAATACTGCTACTGTATAAAACATATAAAACATACGACTGGATCGATTTTTTTATGATTTTTGATTTATATGAAATGAAATTATTTATTTGACACAAACACACACAGAAGACAGAGGGATACAATATATAAAAAGAATACAAAAAACATCCAAAAACAAAAAATAAAATAAAGTAAAACAAAAAAAATAGGAAGGAGTCTACTGTGCTCCGTGGGCCAAAAGGGTTCATTCACATTCACACATTTCATTTCATTTCATTTACAGGAATAACTACTTGCTACTTAATCTTTGGAAAGAAAAATCTCTACACTCTACATACTATAGATTTTGACACGGGTCTTTATCACGACTGATAGAGCAGACTGCCCGTCTGCCTGCGACCATGACTATTGTAACATAGTAGAAACGTCGGTAAAGTAAAGATAAAAATCCGTGTCAGAATCTATAGTTATGTCTACTAATCACGATAGTTTGAAAAATTACTCTGCATATCGTAGCAAAGTTCTACGAATGTTTTCATCAGTGAAATTTAAACTTGTTTTTTTCAACAAGACCATTAAAAAAAATATATGTTTTTCCATACTTATCTGATTTAGAACGTCTCTGTATTCCCATAGGTCATATTATAAAACCTCAGGACATATACCTCTAAGTTTGTACCTTTATACTTACACTGACACTATTTTTAGAACATATAGTACATAACATAGAGTATATATATATATACGTACCTATGTTGTGTAGTGGTCGGTACAGGCACTTAGGAGCCATTTCTAGCAGAAGGTTATTAGGGACCAATTACCAACTAATTAGTTAGAGATACGAGTAGTTCGGTCCTGCACGAGTATGTTTCGTGTAGATTGTACACATATTTATGCTTTCTGTTGAAGAAAATATTCATTGTTCATCAGTAGAGGATTTTAATTATCTAATCACAGCAAAAAAATTATAATGCAATAAAATGTATAATTTGTATATTAATGTACAGTTCAGTTCAGTGTTTTCAATTCTAGATACTTGTACGATTATTTGATTCAGTAATATAACCTGAAGAATTCTTTTTAGTACAAAAGCATCGCTTTCTCCATAGTTTTCTCGTATCAGCGTTTCCTAGAACCCAGAAAGTAATGGAAAAGGCGCAATGGTACATTGTGATAATATTATATGTTAACAATAAAATCGGTCTCAGATTAAAAATAATATACAGCAATTTATAAATATCAACAAACAATTGCTGGAAGCAGAAACTCCATAACAAAATGTTCATTACTATCATTAATCGCCTTTTGCTCTTATTATTGCCAACTTTACTTACAGTTTTCTTGGTAATAGACTTGAGAATAATAATTAATAACATAACATTTGTGATCAACACCGGCCATTTGAATAAAGCCAAATATACAAAGAAAAATATAAAGTCATTACTGTCTTGCCATTGGTATACTATAAAAGATATAATAGAAATTGTAAATGGTGTGAACCACGTTGCTATAGACACTTTCAACAAGTTTGGTTTCGTCAAACTAAACACAGTCACTAAGCTATTGTACATGTATTTGGTGAAAACGAACATCCACGCAATAAGAGCGGCTTCTGAATATATCATAGATAATTCATTTAAGTGGATAACGCAATCAGATCTTATACAGAACTCGTAGACGGACATCATGTCTAAGGAGTATCTTATGAATGTATAAAAGATTCTGCTCAGCATGAACTGAATGAGAAGTTGGTTCTTGAAGTTTTTCCGCCATTCCGAGAAGAGGCAGGCTGTCGAAATTAGAAGTAACAGTGCACATATAGAGAGTGCAAGTCCGAATGTGCTCAAAGCCATTGTGATTTCTGTTAAGAAATATGTGTCGTTGCGTGCGTGGATGACAGTGCCTTGCTCCAGTTCAAGCACATTCATTGTTGCAGATTATTATGCACTTTTAAAAAAAGACAGTACTGATGTATGTACACTTTCAGAGTTGTTTTATCAGCTTTAGAGAGATTAAGATTTGTCACTGCATTCCAGTTTTTTGATATGTTTCTGCTGATCATTTTGTTTGCTTCTAAAAAAGGCCATCTTCACAAATTTCCTCTTGCTTATCCTGGCTTGACGATCTTTTATATTTTTTCTGGCGTTAGTTTTCGCACTGTTTATAGTGTATATAAAATTCATTTAATACACACAACCTCACTGTTTTAATGTTATGATAATACTTGTAATTTATTGATTAGATTGTGTTTTTAATATCATTTTTTATTATCGGCTTATGTACTTGCAGCTACGCCGAGTCCGATAGCCGATTTGAAACAACAACTACTGGTATAGGTTTGGGTAGATAGATATTCATGATGGTATTTAATCTTATCATTAACAGCCAAATAAACAAGAGTTAAATCTTTCTATATTTTCCTCCTCGTTCTGACATTATTGAAAATCCGAAACTAAATGACTATTACATAATATTATGAAAAGATTTTCCTTAGTAACGGGTTGGATTTTTAAAAAAACATTCTATGTTGCTTTTCGAAAAAAGATATCGGTATTTTTATGCATGTATAAACCGATTCTTACCATTTTTTCCAATATAATATGACTTCCTATTATGTTCGTCATCTTATGATAAGAAATGTGATATAAATATAAAAATGATAACTAGGAGTCTAATATGGTTAGATCACATAGAAAATTACTTGGATTAGTTGGATCAGTAGACGATAAAAACGTTATAATAAAACGGTATTTTGGGTAGTCTCCAACGGTGTCTTGTGAATTTTGTTGTTATTTTTATACTATTTTTTTTAACAATTTAAAAGAAAATAAAATGGAACTCTAACCATTTCGATTTTACTTACATTGCTTCCACAGTTGAAAGACACACAGACACTTTGTCGATAGACTACAAATATTGACGACTCGCTTCCGCCCGCTGCCTGCACTCGCATGGTACCCGGATATAAATGTTTCAATCAAGGTCATAAAAAATATAGACATATATAGACAGGGTTATTGGTTATTCGACCTATTCCTGCAAGGAGATTGTAGGGGAGGTTATTTCCGTGAAATGAGACCATAATTTTCTGGTGCGAGAGTAAACCATTACTAAGAACAAAAAATATTTTTCAATAAATCTAGATTAGATAGGAAGATTAGGGGGTTAAAATTATAATAGTAATAATGATTTCAACCCCGTAATCTCATAATCATTTATACACTAATTAATATAATAACATTTTTATTTTTGTTTTAATATGAGGATGGAGCATTCTTCAACAAAACAAAAACTACAAATGTATATCCCCATTAGGAAATTCTAGATGAAAACATCATGAATTTTCAATATTTTTTTAATGAGGTCCAATATAATGAAAATAAACTAAAAATGTAACACATTTGGCGTGCAGATTTTTTTAAAAACATCAGGTGTTTATGTCTTTATAACGAGGTATTTCGTACATATTTTATTTATTTGTACTAAACGTGTTTAAAAATTATCAAAACCTGTTTGAAATATAAAATTAATGTGTTTTTATACTTCTTTATTTCTTTGGATAGTCTACTCGTAACTACTACCTTAACATGTACGTTCGTGTTAAGGGATACAAGACAATTATTATTGATAAAAAAAACAACAGTTATGAAACACAGATAGTATATTTCAGATATAATTCCACGACAGGTCAAAAATAAAACTCACGACAGTGAGGGATAGAAAGGATAAATATTACAAAACTCTATACATATAGTTAACAAGGTGGTAGTGATACATACAACATATTCGAACATGGTTATAGGCTTAGGATTAAAATAACAATGAATGAAAACCATAGTGCCCTTCTGCATATAAACCTAAAGTGTAGTGTGGTGTATCCAAGTACAATTATTATATCTCACGAAGTCGGGTGTTCAGTTTATCTGTAGTTGTGGTGTGTTTACACGCGCTTTTGTGTGCGTGACTGAGTGGAAGATACTGAGCGCTACACACACATTAATACCAACCCACTTCCGTGAGATAGAATAACTGTATCTATGTAAAAGCAGCGAGTTGGGTGCTTTTAAATATTGTAGGTATTCAATCAAGCTTTTATATAACATGGCTTGTAAGTAAGTTTGTTAGTATGTGCCAAATCTTGCGATTGAATTTTAAACCAGTTTCCCCTAACTGATTAAGCTGAAATACAGCATACCTGCATAACTTCGGTGACAATACAATAATATGACGACAGCGAGATTGATCTGTTGATGGATAGAAGCTGTTCAACGGAACACCTTAGTAGATGATTCGATTGATTTAAATCTTTGCATGCCTCTAAAGTTTCGATGCTAATATAATATTATGTAGCAGGTGACAGCGCGTTATTTTGATCTCTAGCTCGAAGGTTAGAAGGATTTTACAAAAGCTTGTTTTGAAAACATATTTTCAATAGAAAAAATATTCATACTCATGAGTACATAGCGGTAGGTACTTTAATAAAAAAGGGGAAGGGAGAAGAAGTTTTTGAATACAAATCTGTTTTATCTACGAGAAAGTGCATTCTACTTAAGAAATATTATTGCATCCCCTAAAATTTTAACACCTAAATGCCACAAGAACCAGCTACATACTGCGTTTAATATGATTTAATATTTTCTCAAACAAATTTAATTAATATTATGATTATGTAATTAAATTTTAAAAACACTATTTTATATTTTTTTAACTATGGGATGCTACTCTTTTAGCGTTAGGGTGTGTTTATTTAGAGACGTTTATTAAGGATGCTACACTGAAACCTATTTTAGTTTTAGGGTGTGATTATTTAGAGACGATTAATTATACAGGGTGCTTAGTAACAACATTATTCTAATTATTATAAAGACGACATACAGTTTCGATTAATGTGTACTTATATAGAAGTCTTTATTAGGGATCACAGTTTGGAAAACACTAAGTCGATATAATATTTATGATTATACAGGTTATATTTAGACTACTCTCGAAAAGTGAAGTCATTAGATACAGCTACCAATTTCTTCATCATGGACTTCAACTTATGACTGTTTTTGTATCGAATCAAAACACAGTAATAAAAATCTGAAATTATTTGATAATGATAATGGACGCTTAAAACCATAGAGGAGGCAATGACTACAATTTAACTAAAGCCTTAGAAAATATTATTGACTTCAGGCATCGGATTTTCGATAAGATCTTTATTATGAAGTTGAATATTTATTACAATTTACATTTAATTTTCAACGGTAATCATTATTATTATGTTTGGATATGCCACTGACTACCCCCACTAGCATCTTCAAAGGATCTAAGCGTCCGATGATCTGAAAGAATGTCTACCGTACTTGGGGATTACAGTCGTGATCTTATTTTTTTATTTTATATTTATTAACATGCGCATTTTCAACCGGTAATTTTCAGAAGTGGTCTAATTATACCCTGTATTGTATCGGGGAAAACTACAAGTAGATCTAATTTTATTTTAATTTTACAACTAAATGCAACCAAACATTAATCAATTACACCGAAAGATATTTCCAACAATTACTTAAGTACATATGGCATAATAAAAAAACAAAAAGTTTAACAAAATTTAACAAGTTTTTTTATCAACGAAAATAAAAAGATTTTGTACTAAAAAAAAGTATTCAGAATACTGCTAATAAAGCAAACTACACTATCTTTGGTAATTTAATATTGCACATTCAGATATAAAAGTTAAAAGTAGCAATTCTATTTTAAACACCTATTCTCTACTTGTTTTACCGACAGAATTACTTATTCAATTATTAAATATTATAAAAAAAGCGTGCCAGAATAATAGCCAAATCACATAGTTCTTCGCTAAGTAGAAACTTTATTACTGATACCAGCTGATTTAGCAAAACTACGTGTACATCCGGAGCACAGACATACCGCAAAGTTTTAATACACGAAGAGCTAGTTTTTCTTTATCTTTGTTAGTCTTTGTTGTTTGTTCTTTGCTGCGTGCATTGCAGTGTATCGTACGTGCAACTGACACACGTAGAATAAATAATATCTGTATACATGTACCATAATTTTATTGTGTATGAACATTGCGAATGTGGTATCAGCTAGCGTTTAAGCTGATTGCTCAGTTTTGTAAGACACCGACCTCAGCCCTTCGCACGTAAGTTTTGTTAGAATCAAACATATTTGTTTCTACTGCAGTTGCTAACAATGCTTGATTGCAACTAGAACTATTACGAGTACTTCAGACATATTGATTTCGATAGTTTACTTACCAGTTTCAAGTAGAAACTGATTGGTTGCAATATAGTCGTAACGTTATCGAAGGGCTGAAGGAAAGCTGGCGTTATATTCTGTGTTGTACAGCCTAAATTGTTTTATTTAATAACTGGAGAATATTGACCAATGTTTCTAATGTACAAAAAAGCGTTTACAACCATTTCCTACACACACAAATTCAGTTACTCATAAGTATTGCTTTTGTTAATAGCACAATATCATTTTTATAGGAAAGCTAAAGATTTTTTCAAAATATTGTTGAATAATACACAAAAAAATGTATAATCAAAGTTTTCTTTTGGGTTGTTCAATAACCAGTTATAACTATCGTAAAATGGCCAAATAAGATTCGATGTTTCATCATATGTTTAAAAAAAAATTTGCTCGAACTTTCACAATGTTTCTTCATAAGTTTTACCCGCAAAAACGACAGAAGCTACATCTAGAAGATCACATTGCATAGAGGCTATATTTCTAATTCTAGTTCTAGTCCTTACGAATCTTATAACTATACTAACTAAATTTATTAAAACAATTGTCGCAATCACGAACAAAGTAAGTTGCGCATTTCTACAATGTCAGCTTCAGAAATTTTCTAGGTTTTATGTAGTACCTATTACATTTTAGCTAGAGTATTTACTTCCATATCATAAGTAATTTGTAACAGAAAATTATATAAGTCTAGGAACATACAAATTATAAAATTCTGACGTAATAATTTCGCAAATTATACTGGCTCGTATAATACCTACAAGTCTGACATTGAAAACAATTTATACAAATAAAGTTTCATACAATATTACTAAAAGGGAGAAAGGCTCATTCCCGTGAAATAACTGCAATTAAAATAATGAGGTAAGCCGAAACAGCTTCAAGGAATCCGCTATTCGACCATGTGCTCTGCGGAGATAAACAAATTTAATTGGAATATGATTGAGTGACATCAACATTTTACGAGAGAGATTTGGATGGCATGATGATTTTATACTTTGCAATGCTGTCAGACTGACCCCGATTCATCCAAGCCTTGTGAAGTTTATTGAAATTACTTTAGCATTAAAGATGAAACACACTATTCGGCACAACACTGGTACTACATAGCATTTACGAAAAGGATCATCGAACAAAATGATAGACACGCGCGCTGCGTTTGATGCCTGATTCTTCTAGGCTTGGTCGCGAGGAACTCTAACTAACCCTCTTCACTAGCTCTAAGACGTTTCAAAGGAATCTTTGTGATTTTACAAAAAAAAAATGACATGAAATACTAACACACTCATCCTATTTAGATACCCATTATTAAGGCGCTCCCAGTCGATGATTGTTTTTGTTCGAAACGAAAAAAGAAATACTTCTGAACAAGCCACATCTCTATTTTATAATGTATAGTATATGTGAATAAAGATGTACCCATCTTTAATCACTTCGATAAATAATCCTACCGACCGCTGCAATGACGACCAACACACGTCGGCGCGTGGTCCGCTTTTGCTTTTCGAATAAATTAATGACTTATCAAAAATCTATTCTAATACAAATCTAGATCTACATATTACCTATCTTTAACAATAAATCACAAGTTGATTTTAATAGTAGGTATATAAAATATTTCGATCATAAATTCTAAAACGTATCATTTTGAAATAATATCTTTATCGTGAAAAGTTTCTGCTATTATGTTTTCAGCTTAATAGAAATCTAGGTAGGAACCTGAAGTAATATACTTATAAAAATAGGAGATGTGGCTTGTTCAGAAGTATTTCTTTTTTCGTTTCGAAACAGAGCAATCGTCGACTGGGAGCCCCTTAACACCCAACACATAAAAGTAACCATTGATGACTCTATTATTGTCTATGAGAGACCTAATAATCTAAAACGCGCTGTATTTACTACATAGCGAGTTCGATTCAATTCAATTTAGTTCAGTTTAGTACTTATGTCTTCCAGTCTATTTGCTCCACTTACCTTGTTCCTCCACTGGTGTGTGCTCTTCGTCTGACGAGTCGTAACGGCTTTCTATCAGCGAGCTTTGCTTTGTAAGGGTCTATAACAAATTATGGCATTATTTACCTTTGCTGTCTTGTAAATAAACAGTACCTAACCGTACTTAAAAATATATAAATAAATATTGGTGGACATTTACACATTGTCATCTAACTCCAAACTAACTAAACTGAATAGAAAACATATAATACTTTTTTTGTATAATACTTAATGCCACCCAGACACTGACTAAACATCTGTGTTCATCACACGAATATTTGGCTCAAGCAGGAATTAAGCATATAACTCACAGTGCAGCTGGCGGAGTTACTACCAACTGAGCGGTGAGGCTAGTCGTAACATACGTCTATATTGCGATCACGTACATTGTGAAGAATTCCGATTCCTAGTGTGTACTACAAGGCCCTATTCATGAGGTAGTAAAGATTCCATATGAAGGATGTAACTTACCTTGTTAGAGCGACGCCGCGGCGGCGATACTTTGTTCCAAAGAGATTCAAGTTCGTCAAAGTGTTGAGATTGAGCTATAGCAGCTTGTTCTGGCCCCAAGCTCACCTGGGGATATAAATAAACTTTGCTCCTATTCTGAAATTGTGTCTAAACCGACTTCAATAGAGAAGGTTATCTGTTTGGCAAGTACACTGACTGATATAATTTATCGAAGCATTTTTGGTACATTATTTTTTTCGAACATTTGTTTTTAATAATTTGAAAATAAAAACATCATAAGGAATGTTTTTAAGTAGGTAAATATGTATTTTATTAAAGATTTAGAGTTCTTTTAAAAACAGATTTTCAAAACGTTATAAATATTTTGAGTTACCTGTGAGCCCAGATCTTTGTTTTTCGCTTCTTGTATTTTTGAGATTTCTTCCATCGAAGCAGATACCGAGAATCTAAAAGATGTGATCGAGTTAGTTTTTAAATAATGAGCAATTAGCTTTGAACCTTCGAGTGTAAGCGCTTTTTAAAGTTCATCATAAATTATTATATATAAGAGAAATGAATAAGAAATTTTAATTAAAAAAAAAAAAAACTAGCCAAGTGCGAGTCGGACTCGAGCACGAAGGGTTCCGTACCGTTATCTATAAAAAACATCAAAATAACACTTTTGTTGTATGGGTGCCCCACTTAAATATTTATTTTATTGGTTTTAGTATTTGTTGTTATAGCGTAACATAAATACATCATCTGTGAAAATTTCAACTGTCTAGCTATCACGGTTCATGAGATACAGCCTTGTGACAGACAGACAGACAGACGTACAGCGGAGTCTAAGGGTCAGGGTATAAATAGGGTCAGGGTTTTACCCTTTGAGTACGAAACCCTAAAAATAGGTTTGTAGATAGGTTATGTGGTTATGCAACATAAAGTAGGTTTCAAAAAATCCCTTAGTGTCATACCTTCGTTTGAGCCGCTCATCCACTTGCGCCATCATGGCTGCAGAAGTAAGATGCCCATATTTCTTCTGCCAAGTGTACGTGTCCAAGGATACTTCCTTCTTCAGCAACCTTCTCATAGGCCTCTTTGGCGCCAAGGGACGAAGTTCTAAGAATAATAAATACATCTTCATTTCGACGATTTGTTTCGACAAAATGATTTGATTATGATTCAACCTATCTTCAATTTAATTAATCTTGGTTTGATATAGTTGACAAAATAATAACATAATTGCGTAATTTGTATGATAAATGGATAATAAATAATATATTAAGGCGCTCCCAGTCGACGATTGTTTTCGTTCGAAACGAAAAAAGAAATACTTGTGAACAAGCCACATCTCCTATTTTATAATGTATAGTATATGTGAATAAAGATGTACCCATCTTTAATCACTTCGATAAATAATCGTACCGACCGCTGCAATGACGACAAACACACGTCGGCGCGTGGTCCGCCTTAGCTTTTCGAATAAATTAATGATATAAATTATGTATAATTACTTATCAAAAATCTATTGTAATAAAAATCTAGATTTACATATTACCTATCTTTAACAATAAATCACAAGTTGATTTTAATAGTAGGTATATAAAATATTTCGATCATAAATTCTAAAACGTATCATTTTGAAATAATATCTTTATCGTGAAAAGTTTCTGCTATTATGTTTTCAGCTTAATAGAAATCTGGGTAGGAACCTGAAGTAATATACTTATAAAAATAGGAGATGTGGCTTGTTCAGAAGTATTTCTTTTTTCGTTTCGAAAAAGAGCAATCGTCGACATACAGCCCCTTAAGTAAGTAAATAATGCACAACAGGTAATAATTTACAACAGGTAGTAATTTATATTTTTTGTAGGAATTGTTTTGTATAGTTAAACTTTTGTACACCCCGTCTTTTCTTGTTTTTGTTATAACATCCATCCAAAGATTGCCTGGAAGAGATCGCTTTTAGCGATAAGACCGCCCATTGTACATTTAAGTTTGTTGTTATTTACCATTTGTTTTCTTTGTGTGCAATAAAGAGTTCATCTATCTATCTATCTATAATATATTGTGACGACACAACGATTTCATTCGTGAGGATCAGAAACTACCAAGCATTACCTAACCACTGCGGGAATTAAACTTGCACCTGTTGCATCTCATCCAGGCACACGTCTGCCACATGACCAGGGTCACCACTTACCATCTTTCTCCTTAGTAGGGGCAGCATACGTTGGCATCTTGACGTATGTGGCCGGAGTGTTGTGTAGACAGATTATTGGAAGGCATCCTATCACAAAGAAGCCGATATAATTTACATTTTACGATAATATACGATACAAAATACGATAGTTTACGTTGGTTTGGCCACAATCATTGGTGTAGTCCGTTTTCGACCCACGTTTTCTCACCACAAATAATAAATTCCAGATTCAACCCAAAATGTAGGCCGGTTTCAACCCACGAAAAAATAAAATAATATTTAGTTCGTGTTCTACCCAAAATCTATCAATCATTGAGAGTCATCAAATAACGCATTATTTTAATTTCTATCTCACTCAAACACACTAACACATGCACTCAGACATATTCTAGCACACTTACACAGTTATTACTTAAGCTTACTCGTACTGTAATAAAAAACATCCATCTTGAAAATTATTATGTTGTAGTTTATAGTTCATTTGTATTCAGTTAGGAACAAACTGCACTTGTTCAGGGAGTGGGCGTTGGTAGCTGCTACACAGTTATCAACATTATTTCTTTAAATATTGTTCCTTATAACTTGTTCCGAAGTAAACGATTATTATTATTGTCTTACCTCTATCCATAAGACCAACTACGATTCTGGCGCAGTCACTAGTAATCTGAAAGTCGAGTATCGCGACATGTAGCGACAGTGACGTCAGGGCCAACCCTCGTTTCGTCTCCCATACGATAAGAGTTTTGTCCTCGGCACCTATGAACATAATACGTCTCATTTATCTAGCCAAAGTTAGAACGTAAAGAATACTCTATTCTACTATAAAATTGTATTTTTGTTATTTAATGCCGTAAACGGAGATTTGGATTAAAATTGGAATTGATTCCACGATAGCTAAACCTCTATATGATACAGATATGACGCTGGCATAATAATAAAGACTTTTTTTGTAAAAATATATCTCTACATAGTAATAACAAAGTCATTTTACGCGTCGATAATTATTCATCAAAAAGGCGGTATCTTCACATTTTTACTACTACTACTCCTACCTAATCTTCGCTGTCTGTCTGTCTGTCACAAGGCTGTATCTCATGAACCGTGTTAGCTAGACAGACAAATTTTCACAGATTATGTATTTCTGTTGCTGCTATAACAACAAATACTCAAAACAGAATAAAATAAATATTAAAGGGTGGCTCCCATCCAACAAACGTGTTTTTGCCGTTTTTTATAGATAATGGTATGGAACTCTTCGTTCGCGAGTCCGACTCTCACTTGGCCGGTTTTTTATAAAGCGTCGGTCGAAAATACTACTCAGTAAAGAACGCTTTTACTACGTCATATAAAAAAAAGACTGAACTTTATCTCGAAGTAAACTATCGGGTGAGTTGTTTTTTTTAATCAATTCTTCAGAAAAGTAAAAATAAATTTCACAAGAACTAGTTGGCTAACTCTGGTGGCGGAGTTTTGAAATCGTGAAGAAATCGATCGAATAATACCTAAATAATTAATTTCTGAAAATTTCAATATTGTTAGTTGAGGTATCAAAAATGTGCCTACAATCCGTGCGACGGATTGCCACTTTTGTACCCCTATGAGATTTTGAAAATACGGTCGCTATCGATTATCGTTAGCTATTTGTATGGAAGATTTTAGTTTAGTGTAGTTATCGCTAGAGGCACTGTGCTGGATAGCGACTGTGGTTTGGAAGTCTCATAGCCCTGACTGATATAAAGTTGAAGCAACTTACCAGACACTGCAATGGTGCCATCACCAGTGACTTTTACACATGTGACCTTTCCCAGATGTCCCGATAGCAGGTGCAGATCAGATCCAGTGTTGATGTCCCAAACAATAAGGTTGCAGTCCCACGACCCGGAGACAACTTGGGTTTTGTTTGTAATGGAAACTGCTACGCATGTGACTATGTCCGAATGGCCTACTAGTACCTGTTTGAGAGATAAGTTATATCGTTCAAAAT
The DNA here is from genome assembly GCA_912999785.1 of Hydriomena furcata. Lineage (NCBI taxonomy): Eukaryota > Metazoa > Arthropoda > Insecta > Lepidoptera > Geometridae > Hydriomena > Hydriomena furcata. The sequence continues at coordinate 12,476,051 of OU538825.1, read as the reverse complement.
AGTCGATCAAAGTTGACCCAAATACTGTTAGCTTACAGCAGGGGTCACCAAATGGCGGACCGCATACCGGATGCGGACCGCGCGCCAACCTTTTTTGTGTGGACCGTCAGGTCAGGTATTTGTGCTACTCCCGAAAACTACAAAAAAAAATACTAAAACACAAGTAACTACTAAGACACCCCACCGATGCCTCGGGTAAAAACAAAATCGCTTTATCCAAAAGGATATTTTGTATCGTTCAGATTTAGAGTAAATCCTCTTTTGTTTTCTTTTTTGTGATAACCGATAAAGATTATGGAAGGTAAGCATATCCAGTTTCAATTTTCGATTGCTGTTTAAAACTTTTTTTTTTCGAAGAATCATTTTCTTTTTATTTTTATAAACGTGCACAAGATAATGATTTTTCTGAGCGGCAGTTTATTTTTTTGCTGCTTGTACATAAATTGGTTGTCAAACACAACTTAGCGTGCCGGAAAGATCACTTATCCTAGTTTGCTAACTTTTCAGGGTTCCGTACCCAAAGGGTAAAAATGGGACCCTATTACTAAGACTTCGCTGTCCATCTGTCTGTCACAGGGCTCGTGATAGCTAGACAGTTGAAATTTTCACAGATGATGTATTTCTGTTGCCGCTCTAACAACAAATATTATAACAAAATAAAATTAATATTTAAGTTCAAGTAAGTAGTATCGGAATACAGCAAACGTGATTTTTTTTGCCGTTTTTTATAGATAATGGTACGGAACCCTTCGTGCGCGAGTCTGACTCGCACTTGGCCGGTTTTTTTTAATGAAACCACTAAACGATAAATGTCATTTTTATAAAGAAGAAATTTGGCCTAGATTTGCCCTGCGGCTATTTTGCTTTCGTAAATGCTTTTAAAACTTTTCTATGTAGATGAAAGTTCAGCGTACAAAATGCTAATTCTTTTTAGAGGTATAACTTTGTATTTTTCGCAAACTGTTAAAATGCTTAAAACCGTTTTGAATTAAACCAGTATATACCGGTCATTAATTTATGACAAACTTTGTCTAGAAGTAATTAATACCTTTGAAAGAACTTGTAATATAAAACCATCACTGCAGGCAATGCAATTAGTTTTCTGAGAAATGGGAATATTTTTAAATTGCACAATAGTTTTCAGTTTATTATGTTTTTCTGTAGATACCTATTTATATTCTTTTATATATTTTTTATCAAAAATGCTTCAGGAGATACTAACTTGAGACAGTTTCCCTCCATCCAGTTTCCAGACCTTGAGTGACATGTCCATTGAACCAGTGACTACATGTTGCGAATCAGCTGTGAGTGCAAAGCATGTGATCCGCTCTGCGTGTGAGACTTGACGCTTCTCTTCGCCACTATCTCCGCCAGCTAGAGTCCAGATTCTGACTGAGTTTTCACCATCAGACATCACCTGTTGTAGTATTGTTACTCAGTTTATTTTTAAGTAAAACCTTTGGATATGATTAAAAGACGCACATCTTAAAGACGAGTAAAAATGTACAGGATATTTTAATGTATTTGAGTGTACAGTTGTTCAAACCAAAACAGCTTTATCTCAGTACTGCCATTTAGTAAACTTTGGCATAATGGCGCTAGTATTAGACAGATTAACCATAGTCCAGATAACATCGACCTCATAGCCCTGTCGATGCCAGATAAGGAGGCTGTTTAGAAGCTGCATGTTGGAAAATATGAAGTGATAACTGCGGGTCAATGTAAATTTAAAACTAAATAGTGCTGTACTTCACGTACGCAATTATGCAATCATAGTTGGGGGGGGGGCTGATGGTAGAAAATACTATTTATCATGGTGTAGTTTTTGATTACGTAGAAAAGATCAGGAAAAGAAGTGTTGGCTGAAACAAGACTAAGATGAAAATGATAAGTGACAATCGAATGTCTTTAAATGTCTAAAAGCTACAAGAACTTACCGCAAACTTCATGTTCAATGTGACCTCCAAGCTATGCGTGGGAGCAGAAGTCAGCGAATGCAACACGATGCCAGAATCCACGAGCCAGACGTGAACGTTCCGGGATCTGTCTCCGGACATCGCACGACGTCCGTCAGACATCATCAGGAGAGATTGTATCGTAGCTTTGTGACCCTAGATGGAAAACCCGCATTGTTGTATGAATAGTTAAGGTATGCTCAAACATCAAAGTGCGTGACCTTTGACCATCTACATAAAACAAGAAATGTATGCTTATAGAAGTATTTTTAAAAAGCCCTTAGGGAAGTCATTTGTATGGAAACATTGTCTAGAAAATTTACCATGAACGATGCAGACGCGTGAGTGAATTTATACCACTCTTGAGCACGTAATTTGCCTCTGAGAATTCAATCAATTTATCTATTAGACTTCTTCTACCATTATGCCTTACAAAATAAAAATCCATAAAGCGTTGCTACAAGCATCTGGTGTGACCAACCTTGTAAATCAAAGACGAGGAATTATCAGCGAGTTGCCACACAATCACCCTCTTATCCTCCGATCCGCTGAGCACCAGCAGGTTATTCGGAGAGAAGGTGACACATATCACGTGACCCGTGTGGCCAGAGTTGACAGCTTGAAGCTTGTGGGTGGATAGTTGCCACACGCGAACTTGGCCCCTGGCGCAACCGCTGGCCGCGAGCTGGCCATCACGGGATACTTCGAGACAGCTTATCGGGATCAGCTCGTTTTGTTCTGCCTGATGTAGTAAAAATAGGACTTTATTATGCTCAAAATAAAATCTAAAATATTAAACTTTTTGGTTTCTGACTGACTGATCTATCAACTGGTCATAGAAGCTTAGCATTTGAAGGTTGTATTTCTATTTGTGTGTAGGGGTGCACTAAAAAAGGAATTTCCGTAATTCAAACCCTAAAATGTGCAACGGGGGTTGAAGTCTGTTTGAAAATAATTTTAAGTGAACGAAGTCGTAAAGGATATAGTAAGTAACTTCCGTCATGGCTTGGCGACTTACGGACACGCTAGATTATCGTAGATAATACTGGTTAACCACCATATCAACAGTTGGGAATAATCTTTTTAATATAAAACGCTATAAAGTTAGAACGCATAAAGTTGCCATAAAATTGAACAAAAGCTTTTCACAATCTATTCATAGGAAAAGGGATAAGATGCTACGAAACATCTTAACGTGAAAGGTTTACCTGTAAGATACTGATGTTGGTTTTCGATTTGGTCTGCCGCCTCTTGAGCTGTTTAGTGGGTCGGAAATTCGTCAATTGATCCTCATTGTGGAATGAATAGATCGTCACTCGATGCCCTCCTGTAAATACCCTTTGTGATTTAAACGTCTATAGAAATCGTCTGGTAGGTATTCATACAAAATTTCACACGGTTTTGAATCATCTGTTAGTTTGTCCGTATTCTTACGATATACGCGAAAGTTACGTTAAAAATATATTTTTAATAAATCTGTCAGATTTTTAAAGATATAAAGAAACAAAAGATTCGAACTGAATTCAATTCAAATATATATGTATATTTTTCATCAACTATGATAGACAATTTGAGAGATAAGTAAAGTCTAGTAAATACATAACAAACAATTCGAACTGAATTTAAATTCAATTTTTATCAAAACTATGATAGATAAGTAAAATCTAGTAAATACAATAATACTGAAAATAGATATATTATTCAGTAGATGTCGAGCGAGTTTTCAAAATACAAAAAAGATGTCTGAGAGTAATAAACAGGTCTTGGTTTCATGATTGTTGTAATGTATATTAGGGAAATTTGTATATTTGTAAAATCACATCCAACCTACTTTAAAAAACGTAGCGATGTGATTACTCGGCAAAAAAGGCCTAAATTTAAAAAATTGCTCTACAACCATCAGTGCCATAAAGATATTTATAAGAGAAATATTTATAACATGTGCATCACAATCTACAATAAATTACCGGAAGAATTAAAAGAACTGAATGAAAATATATTTAGGAAAAAGTTAAGTGGTTGGCTAATTGAAGAATGTTTTTACAGTGTGAAAGAGTTTTTGGAAAATTGAATTGTAACATAATACCTAATGACTAATACTTAATTCTAATTATATGACTCATAAAACATTTGCACGCCTGCGTGCAGGCTGAATATGAATACACAATCTACCATAATAGTTTTTAGATCTGACATGTAAAATAATGTTGTATTCTTGCAAATAAATGATTTGATTAGATTTGATTTGATTTGATCAATAATACGAGTACATCTTAAACTTACCGGAAGCCAAAAGGAAATGGTCCTTGTCCGCAATAGCTATGGCTGCTAGATCGTGAGCGACTCCAATAGTCTTTATCAGCTGGGCGCTGTGCAGGCTGTATAGGTAAATACGCTGGTCGGAGCAGCCTACAGCGATGCGAGAGGAATCGTGCGCCGCGCAGAAGCATTTCACCTGTAGATATAAATTTTGTAAATACATGCTTCTTTACGACACAAATTTAATTTTTTTTAAGTAGTAGGTACCTATAGTTATTTGTAAAGAGGTTCGTACGGGAAAGTGTTTCTGCCATGAAGCAGCATTCATGTGTTTCAATGTGTTTCAACCTATGGTTTGATAAATCACATTACAGGAACACGAGACATTCAAGTTGACGGACACAAAGTCCTCCATTGTAGTATGCAATTTGTGTAACCGTGATCTGCGAGTTAGTGTATTAAAGGCAATGGTACATGCTACAATTATGATATCTACTACTACATATTTGCAGTTTTTATAGCCGCCAATATCGTAAAGGCTCTCGTTGTCTATAAAGTTCGATATTGATCGCAGGTAACTGAAGTCTAAAGTGTAATGTAGGCTCCATAAAACGAGATAACTATGATTCACGTTCACATTGCTTTGTTCTACGGTCATACTACATTGTTCTACGCTGAATACTGCATTACTATTGATCTATAGTAGCTGAAAAATTGAGCGGAAGTTAATTTAATTGTTTTTATTGCAGTTATGAAACTTTTTAAACCAGGTCGGCAAAAATTAATACATTTCGCAGGGAACTTTTGTTTTAAAATTGGTACAGTTTTAATATAATTTTCCCAGTTTCAGCAGTGAATGTAGTCAAGTATTTTTAATATTATCTGAATAATGTTTGATGCAGAGAAATATGGAAATATGGACATAGATATGTCAGAAAGGCTTGTACCATCAACTTTTTGGCGGTGACGTTAGCCTATAGTCACAAAGACTTTGCGATCGTGTAAAAAATTGGTGATCTTGCAAGTTATTATTTACTAAACGAATATTTAAATGTCATGGTAGAAACTAAAAGTTATATTGTCCCGATGATACGTACAAAAGCTATCTTTATTAAATTTACTGGTTATGCGAGCTGTCATCGAGTAATGTAATAAGAAAGGGACTGATCCAAGGGCACTTACTGGAAATCGTCAGTAATCTATTTCCTCTTGTAACGAATAAACGAGAACTTAACCAATTTAGCGATCCTCAATTACGTGAGAGTGGGTCGAGAAACCAAGGAACGTATCCGAGCCTGTTAAGGACGAGACAGACGCGCTACTGCGGAGCCGAAACGTAAATAAAGACGAACTAAAGTATGTTTGTGGTTTGCTTAGGTGAGTAATTAGTGGTCGAGTGCTGTACGAGTCGGTGGTAACCGACAGAATAAAGCATACTACAACGGTCGCTTCAAATAATCATGCTAAGAACGAGCGTAGAAAGAACGCGAGAACTATTGTCATTTAGATTACAAATTTAGAAGTCAGTTTAAAGAAACCATCAGTGGTAAAAATTGTTCAATGAAAATTAAATGTGCCTAAAAATCAGCAGCTCTGCCAACTACGCTGTAGGTTGTGAATTCAGTTCCCAATGTTATAGATGTCTATATCTGGATGTTATAATAATAATTATTAAAACGGTGAAAGAAAACATCGTGAAGAAACCTGTTAGTATCTTATAAGCGGCGATGGGCTTGAAACCTGTCACGTATGGAATGCTAACTACAGCAAAATGTGGGCATGTGTCAAATATAATGTTTGGACATGCCTCTGACTACCACTAGACATCTTCAAAGGATCTAAGCGCCTGGAGATCTGAGAGGATGTCTACCGTACTTGGGGATTACAGTCGTGAACCAATTTTTTTTTTAATAAATATAGGTATATGTCTCTATCAGTTATCTGATTCCAATAGTTCAGCTAAATGGGCTAAATGGCTCTGAAATGTCCACCAATATCTTTGTTCGCGATCATAAGTCATGTGATATAGTGTATCACGTCTAATGGTCCAATAAAATAGCTCGGTTTGAGTAGCCCCTTGTAACTATGTACGTATTCAGTACCCTTTTAGAGTGCACGTCTGCCCGTTTTAGAGTTGATTGATGTACTTTTTGCACAGGAGTTTTCCGTTTTTCGTTGGCTATTTTTATTTTCTAAGGTTGTTGTTTGTAGTTGGCTCCAAACTGGTAATCCAATTAGGTGGGTTAGAGTTTGTGTGGTAAGTTGAATGAAATTTTGAAAAGCTAGAAAAACTTCATGCAAAAATAGATTCCTGGACTATTATTTGATAGACCTCTACTGTCTTATCCAACTGCGAAGAGAAATATGGAAAACTATTGAAGTTTTGCGAGAAATCTTTGAAAGCAAAGATGGTTGAGTGAATTTCGAAGAGCGATCCCAGGAAAATGAAATGGTATTGTTCTGGTGCTAAGTTTCAAGACAAAGTAAGTAGGACATAGTGGGGCTTCGTTATAATAGAAACTGGCCAAGTGCGAGTCGGAGTTGCGAACAAAAGGTTCCGTTCTATTATCAAAACGGCAAAAAAAATTACGTTTGTTGTATGGGAGCTACCCATATATATTTATTTTATTCTGTTTTTAGTATTTGTTGTTATAGCTGCAACAGAAATACATATTCTGTGAAAATTTTAACTGTCGCGTCGGTTCATGAGATACAGCCCTGTGACAGACAGACGAACAGACAGACAGACAGAAATTTTAACTGTCGGTTCATGAGATACGGCCCTGTGACAGACAGACGGACAGACAGACAGACAGACAGACAGACAGACAGACATACAGACAGAAAGACAGACAGACAGCGAAGTCTTAGTAATAGGGTCCCGTTTTTACCCTTTGGGTACGGAACCTTAAAAACTTTATTGTCAACGCGGTCTTTTGTTCTGATGTTAAAAGTGTATCATTTCATTTTCCACATTTTTGTTAATAATGGAGTCGTTATGACCTAGCGGGAGATGCCATGCATGAAATTCGAAGTTTGCGTAAAAAAATTATGTGCGCAATGGCGAAGGAATATCTACATGACTACATCGTGGGGAACTGATATTTTATTTTTTATTTTATTTATTAAGGTCTACCAACAATTATTACAACGATACATGAAAAGAAAAACCTTACAAATTAGGTACAATAGTACTGTCTTACGCTAATTGCACAATCACTTATAGGTAAACACTGCATGCTTTTAATATCTTAATGAAGAAGTAACAAATTACAGAAAGAGAAAAAATAATAATAGCGTTTATACATTATAATATATTATGAACTAAGAAGGAAATAAAACTAGAGAGGCATGTAATAGTAACATGCCTATCTAATCCTACTTTAATTTTAAATTTTAAAACATTACTTAGTTAGATAAGTTCTCGGCCAAGTGCCGGCGGAACTTACTTAAGTTTGTAGAAAAAATATCAATGTTCTTGCAATTATCGTTTAGGGACCTGCATAACCTGGGGACTGGAGAGTTTGTACCAAGTACAGTGGTGCGATGTGGAGGGACAAGCAAAGAGATAGGGTAACGGGGTTTTCTGCGGGGGATATAATACTCATATGCCTATTTTAGTTCGATATAACACTCAGACAAGAACAAACATCTTATGTCTATAGAAATCTAACCCACAACAGTGCAAAAGCAGAGTAGTTGGTAGTACTAACTAAGCTGCGAGGTAAAATAAAAATAAATAAATAGGATCACGACTGTAATCCCCAAGTACGGTAGACATCCTCTCAGATCTCCTGACGCTTAGATCCTTTGAAGATGTCTAGTGGGGGTAGTCAGAGGCACGTCCAAACATTGTAGGCACATGCCCAATGCCCATATTTTGCAGTAGTTATCATTTCATACGTGACAGGTTGCAAGTTCATCGCCGCTTGTAAGAATACAAACAGGTTTACTCACGATGTTTTCCTTCACCGTTTTGAGCACGTGTTTTTGATGCGCATATAAATTTTTCGAACAGAAAAATCTATTGATGCACGAACCCGAACCCACGACCTTCGATTGAAAGTAGAGGTACCTCCCACTCAGCCAACACGGCTGTGATCAAATATAATATAATAATAAGCTGTGAGGTCAATTAATATAATTAACAACAAAAATAAAAACCTGAAAAAAAAACTCATACAAAACCCAGTACCTAAATTAAGTATGAAAGTTCACAAGATTAAAACGGTTTGCTGTGCCAATGGGCTATTTGACAAGATTTTAAAAACCATTTTAGATTAATCAGTAGTGACTATGAAATTCTGATAAGTATTGGTCCTAAAAATTTAAATTAAATATCGTCAATTTAAATAACCCGTTAAAACGCTTCTTTATGCAAATGGCGTCGCACTAGTTTCTGTGACGTCACAATGTTTGTCAACAAGTAAATAAACGTCAAGTTTTTCAAGGCAGGCGAAGACATATTGACAAGCACGCTACGTCATCGTCGATTCGACCACCGTTTACCACCATCCTGACCGTTTTGTGTCACGTGAATTTTAATTATGGGTTTTTTAATAAATCATTGTTTATTTTCAAGTTATTTTACTCCATAACGCTTTATGAAGGCCTAATTTACATAGATTACTATCAACAACTCTTTTTTTTTCATACTGTCAAATAGCCTATTGCAACGTAAGACCGTTCTTAGAACATCGTTAGTCCAGGTTTATGTCTCGCAATCTATCTTGTCTTTGCGTTCATTACAATATATAGCAACGATCTAACAAGGCAGGTGTCAATGTTTGAGCTCCGAGCGGTGCATTTTACAATCTATATTGAAAACAAAACTGCTATTTGAGACATATTCATGAAACTGCTTTTGGCAATAGTTTCTAGAGTTAAATTGTAATTTATATCGACTTTACTTGAATTTGGAAACTTTTTAGTTATTTATCGGTGACATTTTGAAAAAAATCCAGGTCAAACCGACCGTAAAGTATTCATAAAGAATGTGATGAGAGTGAATATAACAAAAGAGGTATGTCAGGATCGTAGCAATGAAAAGCCTACCTTTCTTGGAAACAGGTGTGTAATTTAAAAAAAGTATACTTGAGAAATGCTAATGCATGTAAATTGTACAAGGTTTAGTGGACGCATTCACGTGCTGTTTAGTACTCCTTACCTTGCCTTTATGCCTTCTCAGGACATGCAAATGTGTGCCGGTAATGAACGTTCGTACATGCAGCTCATTCTCAGTCTGCAGGGTCACTAGGAACACATTGTCGTCTGTTATTTGCATAGCTTGTACCTGTTGGAAGAAAAAAAACTATGAGTATTTTGTAAATCAAATCGTACGGGTCAACCCTGGCAGAGTTCATTGACCGCTACGTGTATTCAGCACCCTGCTAGAAATGGTATCACATCAATAACATACATACATACCGACAAAAAAAATATAGTCAGTAATCATAAGTCGTGAGAAAATGAAGAATTTTAAGTTTTATGAAAAATGTGAATAGAAACCCTGTGTGATAATTCTCTGCACTTTTCCCTGATTGAAATCGGACCTGTAATTGGAAAGTCGTTGAGTGATCCCACAATAAGTGAGAGTGATCCCATATTAAGTGGGATAAGGGCAAGAAGTTGAAGGTAAATAATACATAATGTATTGGTTAAAAAAAATCTGGTTTCCTAAAAAAGATGGTGTCGCACCTTTGTTCTAATAAAATGAGTTGAAGTATTTACGTACCGGAACACCAACAGTGATAGTGCTCAGCAAAGTAAAGTTCTCCACATTCCAAGTGCAAACAGTGCCGTCTTGCGAGCAAGTGACCATGATGTCACCGTCCTGGATCACCTTCACACCCGTCACTGGACCGCGGTGGTGATCAATCTTTGTAATCTGTTTGAAAAATTAAAAAAAGATCACGATTATCTCCAAGTGTGTCTATCCTCTCAGATCTCCAGGCACTGGATGGGTCTGATCCATGAAAATCTTCATGGATAAAAAATGTGGGCAAGTCCATAATTTTTGAACATCCAAACGTTACAATTTGGCACAAGTCTGTCTATATTTTGAATTGCGTACGTGATAGGCCCATCGCCGCTTATAAGAATAATGATCAGTTTTCTTACAATGTTTCCGCTTGCCGTTTTGAGCACGTTTTAATAGAAAAATCCATACCCGATATATAATACGAAGCTCGAGTTCAGGAAAAATGTTTGCAATTACTTACTACGTTATGGAAGTATTTATTGAAAAGAGCACCGCGGGGTAGGAACCATGGGTGGTGGACAGACGCTTCCGTTCTATAGCTAATGTACCATGCAAAATGTACATTCCATATGTTAAAAGATCCAACACCAGACAGACAGACATGCCAACACTTAGCAGAACCTTTGTTACATTATTGCGCAACCAAATCTCATCTTTGGACCCTTTTAATACCTTCAAAGATCTAAACGCTTGAATATCTAAAATGATGTCTACCGTACTGGAGATATTTATAAAATAAAAATGAAAGTTGTTCGAAATTCTCTTTAACATGACAAATGTGATGTCTATCCAACAATTTGCTTTGGGGTTGGGCAAAGAGTTTGTTTATTCAAAATCTTCGGGGCAACTCCCCTTTGTTCTATTATACTCGTGCAACGACAACTTCTCAACAAGAAACTTCCAAGCAGGTTTCAACTCTCAAAACATCTTTCAAAGAATTAGCATTCAGATTATCTTAAGCAACTTTCTGCTGATCTCATCTGTAATCTCCTTATTATGTAGCTCGAGATGGGGTTATCTTAAACTTTCACGTTACGAAACTTTTTTTCAGAGGAGGCGGGGGACAAAACTTTAAATGGTTAGGTACGCAGTTTTTACTGAAGTGCGGTTAAAACTCCTCAATAATTATGGCCAGGGGAGTATTGAGTTGTATTACGTAGACATAGCTGAAAACGTGCATTTTGTGAACGAAATTATTTAGAGTTGAATGGAACTACTATTCAATGTTCAGATGGAAAACGGTGTAGGTCATTTTGACACGCTCCTACAAAATAGAAGAAAAGTGTATTGGTTGTTTAGATATTGGTTGATATAAAAAAAGGCAAAAGTGCTCCTTGGTAATATGAAATTGCTTCATTGAGAGCAATTTAAATAAGTTTTCTAAGATATTTTTTGATGTGATCATAACGATATAAATTTCATAGAGATATAAGTAACCAAACAACTCACAACCCTTAAACAATTTTATTAAATGCGTCTACAACCTCAGAGTGCTCTTATTATTATGATTAATAATGCAATTAGCAATTAGGTATTTGCTTAAAAGCAAAATCATGTCAGTTTCCTATAATTTGATAAGTTTACTATCTCTCTCTGTATTACACTAATATTACAAAGAGGTAACGCTTTTGTTATTTTGTAAGTTTGGCTGTTTCGGGTATTAACCCGAAACTTCTGATCCGATTCCTATAATTCTTTCACTGATATGAAGCTACATTATTCCTGTAGATTATTTTTATTCTTATATAGTTATTGTTTGTAAAACCGCGGGACACAGCTAGTTAAAGCTATAGAAGATATTGTACATACCAGAGCGCCGTCAACGAGTGATGTTACAATGACAGCAGAGTCATCGCCACCACTAATCACCAGAGATCGATTCACGATCGCAGCCACACACAGGACGGGGGCTATGTGTTCCCTGTGGAGCAAATATCTTTTTTCTAGATCGAATGATATAAAATTCTACATCGCACAAGACAAAAATGTACATAGGCAACATAATGCTAGTTAGCGTGTTCTTTTAGTAAATCTATATGTAATTTGGGAAAGGAATTGTAGTGCTTTGTTAGAGAAAGATGATGACTGTTCGACAGGATATTAAACTCGAAAAACCTACATTTTAGACGGTAGATATCTCTTTATTTGTAGTTTGGTGGTGCATAAAAAATAAATTCTATACTCCGTCAAAGTGCAGAAAGATCTCTCTTATTGTTTTTCAGATCAATGTAGAAATAAGGGTCAATTGACATCGTTTGCGGAAAAAAATATTCTGTTAAAACCCAGTTTACGTTAATTACGAAATTTTTGTGGAAGCGCGTTTTGATTTCATAATTTTTTAACGATGTTATGAGCAAATAATGAAAATATATCTTGGCGTCGAGATTGGAGAATGTATTAATACAACCTGGAACTCAGCCCTCAAGGTATTTGAAACGCAAACCTCATTCGGAAACCTCTCTCGAGTGCATCTCACTCGGCATAAGCTCGCCTTTGTAGGATTTAGATGCAATATTATATTCCCTTTGAGAGTTTGCGTTGGAAATGGTAGCTAAATTGATGAAGCTCTCTATATTCTGCAACTTTTTAAGCTATGGTGTATTTATATTATGGTTATGTAGCTCAAAAAACTGATCAATCATTATTTAATGTTGAGCACCCTACTAATTATTTTTTAATTACGGTGTTGTGTGTATTTTAAACTGACAAAATATTTGTGAAATACGAACTGTCTTATTCTGTTCACGTTAAAGTCTAAATAAGCGTAAATTTTAGAGTGACAGTTCAAATTGGATTGGATCACATTACGATCGTAAATAGTTAATAGTAAGTAATTAGTAGTAAAGTTAATAGTAGTTTCTATAAACGTAAATTTTGAATAAAATAAAATTGGTGTTGGTGAATGTGAATGGGCTAGGTTACTGCATGAATTTATTAATACTTACAATATTTTTGTCTTGATAGCCAAAGTGTGCAAATCCCATACGATGACGGCGGTGTCTTCGGAGCCGGTGAGCAGGTATTGAGACTCCCTTGTTACGCACATGCACAGTATCACACCCGAATGACCTAATGTAAAAGAAAAGAAAAAAAAATTAATAAAAAAACATTTTTATTTTTATTTCTAACACAAATTTTGTCAATAAGCGACAATGGGCTGATTTTAAGTAAATTTTGTTAAAAATATTCATCAGATCTTCACATAGCGTTAGTTTAGGAAGACAGTGTTTACAGACCTCTACTACTATTCTTTTAAAAACAAGAATGTAGCGCACATTGCGCTCGTAGAAAGAAGTTAGTTAAAGAATATGAAAATAAAAGGAGAGATAAAAACTGCAAGATAAAACCGGGACCAAGCAAGGTACAATAAAGCTAATTATATTTACGGGTCCCAAACAAAGATAAACATGACGTCCCAGGCGCACAATAAGTAATTCTGACTGAGTAGGTAATAATGTGTGTGTGTAACGCGTAGGAGCGTAGGTTTTCTTTATGGAGAGCAATATTTTATGCTTAGAAACTGCATAACGCGAACGTCGAGCATACTATTTATGTTGTTGCCAGCTCCAGCGTTGAAAAGAGTTTTTTTTAAATAAAAAGCATGAAATGTTTTCTCGTGGCGTTGTCGGTAAACGGTCGTCAGATGGAATTTGTAGTTGGCTAGTTTGGCGGTATGGTTTGCTTTTCTATAGAATACTAGCTGACCCGGCAAACTTCGTATCGCTTTAGAATGAATAAATGTTAGATTAAGTCCCTGTCACCGCCATCAACGTCGTCAACTCAAAGATTGAGTTTTTTCTTTAATTTTTAGAGTTTTAATTATTCTGCTGACAATGATGAAGACAAATCGAAAAATCAAAAATTATGAAAATTGGCCCAGCTCGTTCTTGAGTTATAAATGGTGTAACACAACTTTGTTTAACAATATAGAAGAATAGATTTTTCGTGCACGGCTGCAGACAACCACAGACTACATACTGTTGAACGTACTGGCACAGGCATAATGAATCCTAACATAGTATGAAAAAACTCAATTTACATTGGAATCTGATTTGAAATAAGTGTGTTTGGGTGTTAGATACTTAAGCTTTTGAAGCACTTAGGTGACAGCTTTTAGACGTCTGTCAACGGCATTATTCACTTAGAAAAACATGGAGTTTTAGTATTTATTACATAAGTACTAACATGTGTACGGTGATAATTTATTTATGGTATTCAAAATCGTAGAGATGTAGTGATGAAAAAATCGACGTAAACCGTGCATGCTACGAGTATGTGAACAATAAAGATGTATGTGACAGAGTTCAAGATCAGATATATCAGATCAGATGTATATCCGATTCAATCGATCAGATAAACATCTTCTACTTAGTTTATCCAATGATAAAACTTAATGCGTATACTATATTATTCAATCACCATGTTCATAACCATGTGTAAATAATGACTGTGTTATGACGTGTTCAGCTAATAAACCCTTGTTGTTTCGTCTCTCATGTTGCGAGAGAAACCTTTTTAAGGATGAAAATAAACAGAAACTTGTCAAGTAATGGAACTGGATGTTGGCGTTAGGGAATGGTGAGGTCGGGCTTTTGAAAGCGAACTTGTTTAGTTGGTTCGTTATTTCGTGATAAATGAGTGGATTAGGACTTGTGATATTGTTGTTATTCAAGCGTTTTCAGAAGCTCTGATATGGGTAAAGCTTTGTAACGACTACATGACGGCCATTATGAATGATTTGAGCAAGCTGTTACAGTTGTTTTATCTCGCGAAGACGGGTGAGCAGTATGTACCTACTTGTGGTTGTGATGTGTATAGACACGCGCTTTTGTGTGCGTGACTGCGGTTTCGACGATACTGAGCGCTACACAACCCCATTCGTGAAATAGAACAACTGTACAACACATTGTTTTCATTTTAGGTTTAACCTGTGGGATAAACAAACAAATACGTATAAAAAAATTACAATGTTCAATATACTGACCTTTGAAAGTGTGTACTTTAGAGTTGGACATAACATGCCACAGCTGAGGGTCTCCGGACTTTGGGGCCAGCACCAGATGCTGGCCTGATGGAGCCAACTGCAGTAACTTCACGCCTAAATTATTGGTATTTGACGAACTCGATACGGAGACCACACGGACCGTTGATGCTATTGGTGGTAGGAGCCTGTGTCGATAAACAAAACAAATTATAATAGAGTTAGAGCGCTGGTTGTTGGCATTTTAACATTTTAATTTTCAAATGAACGGTTTAAATTGAAAATATGATTAAAACAACATAGACTAAAGTGTTTATCTATCTCTTAGGTTAAGCAAAGGTTTTGTAACAGGCGACATTTATTTATTAATTATTCATATTTAAAAAGACATTAGATTTAAAACATTAGTTGAGGTCAATCAAATCTATAGTTATAACGCATCACAACTGTCACTAATCAAAACGGACCATAGACAAAGAATTGTATTAACTATAGATTTTAAACAAGTTGGTTTGCTATGCTTAGTTATTGACTCCCAAAATGTAAATTCACCACAACCGAGTCTATGACCCTATATGCAAATGATTTTACAACAATTCCAGACTTATGTGATCATTATAACTTACGTAGAAAAGCTTCGTAAAGATGCCTAAGGCTAGAATAACATTTTAATGATGCTAAGAACATTATAAGACACTTGACACTTCCAAGAGATAAAGTTCTCTGTATTAATTGTACGCCATTTTTAATGTCTGAAACTTGTAACTATTCTATGAATAAAATTAAACGCAAAATGGTGTCGATGACTTTGAAAATACATTATGCTCAGTTTCACCTTATAATGAGTAAAAAATGTATTTATAGTTTTTAACCCTCGGTTAGTCGCGTGGGGTCTTTAACGGTGCTATTAATAAAAATTTACTTATCCAAAGATCATCTGAGGTTACACCAAGACTTGTTAATACCAGCTTTATGTAAGCAACTCCATTTCTAATCCTCGTTTATTAATATTGAATTCGACTAGTCCAAACGTAAGCGTTGGACTAAATTTAATCCTGCGCTAGTCTACGTTTATTAATGAGACGGTAAAAGACTAGGTTCTCAAAATATGTAAAATTTAAGTAATTAAAATTAGCCCAGCGATTCAATATTTTATGTAACCTCCGAAGTTGGATTATAGTTGTCACGTATCGCTGTTTACATCAGTGTGTGTGCAAAGGCAGTGAAATATAAATGTAATTTCCGCGTGCGGGCTTTTAACTGTAGTTTACCTAATATGCAGTCATAGATAAACCGATCTTTTCGAAAGCAACTTCGAGTTAAAATTGATGAAAACATATTACACAGTAATCATTCGTTTATGTTCATTCCGTTTATAAACAGAGCAGCCCCAGAGGCTTTGTAGCTTAAAAACCTTCGTCAGTAATCATTGAATACCAAATTAGGTGAAAGCTAAAAATATTTAATCCCAGATCTCATTAAAGATAACACAGCCAAGTTCTTCAGACGTTTTAAATAATTAAGACTACGCGGAAAGCTTAATGGAATAGATAAATAGAACGATTAGACAGTTAATTAATGGACTGTTGAGTTTGTGTCAGCTTTTAAGTTACATGTTCTTTAAATAGCTCAACAGATTCTTGTGTAAATGAATGAAATGATTGTAAATTAATAGTATAATATATGGTAGTTAGTGTGACCGTGTGCGCTGACGGAGGAGACTAAAAGGAAGAACCAAGAGAATTATGTTTAAAAAAATTAAAAATAAATCCGACGGAAAGTTTCGAAGAATCGAAAAAGCAAAGGACGATATTTGATTTTAAGTTTTTTTTAAGGAACTTTTAATATATTTATAAATATACATGTCGGATTGATAACCTCCTCTTTTTTCATTGGTTAAAAACAGCGTACTCGCTAGAAAGGTAAGCGCCCATGAGTGTATGTGTGAGTATGTAAACAGTTTCTGTTACTAGACTCAACAGTGACAAACAACCTGTCATTAACGTGGAAATAGATCTTCGCATTGGCAATGCCTCGCCCGTGTTTGGAAGACTGCGTACAAATGAATTCTACTAATATTATTAATGCGATAGTTTGTGAGTGAGTGGGTGTGTGTGTTGTGTGTGTGTTTGTTATTATTTCGCGTAAAAACTACTTAACAGATTAAAGTGAAACTTTACAGTAATATAGCTTATACATAAGAATAACACATAGGCTACTTTTTATCCAGGTGTGAAGCCGGGGCGAGCAGCTAGTGGGACAATAAACACCTAACAATAAGGACTAAGATACTTCACTATCAAGTTTGAGTTAGCATACTGTAGTAGTAGTAGTAATAATGATAACTGTAAAAAAGCGGTGTTGGCCGAGTGGTAGGTACCTCGACTTTCAATCTGAAGGTCGTCAATGGATTTTTCTGTTCGAAAAATTTATATGCGCATCAAAAACACGTGACAATAACAAAACTTTATATAGACCACCGTAAATAAAGAGGGGACTTCTCTAATACAGGTTATTGCAACTTAACAGAGGAGATCCCCATGTTACCAACCCACAATTTTGTAAGCAGATAAGCGGCGATGGGCTTGCAACCTGGCACTAACTACTGCAAAATGTGGGCATGCGCCAAATATAATGTTAGGACGTGATTCTGACATTTTCGAAGGATCCAAACTTCTGGAGATCTGAGAGGATGTCTACCGTACTTGGGGATTACAGTCGTGATCCTATTGATATTTATATTTTATTTACTCTTGCTACTAAACTTATATGACTCTTGTACTCGTATTTAGAAAATAAGGTTGTGCATAATGCAGTCCTGTAGGTACCTACACTTTCGCGTTTTCTTTCGGCTGCGATACAATTTTCGTGCCTTATTTTCCCTCAATTCGAATTTTAGTAAGATGACGACGATGACTTTCATTACGATTCCAAGAAAATATTCTCGGCGCCGTTGAGGTAATAAAGTGTGACTTCCGAAATAAACCGAAAAGCAATTCGAAACAATGTAATAACATTTTATCCGAGGCTTGTTACTTTCGTACAAAATAAAAATAAACGTGTAGTTGGAAGCAATTCACACAATTGGCTAACCTGTTTGCTGGGAGAATGGTGTCGATTCTGTTGTCACCGAGCTAATCCTAAAATTTCCTAAAATAAAATTAAAACAATTTCGCTCATATTCCTTTTCGTTAAAGTGTAATTAGAGTAACCTATAAATATGTAAGAATTCATAATATTAGAATATTTTTGAAATTCTCTTTTATTTTGTATATTTCGGTTGTACTAAAAAAATAAGAAAGTATAAATTTCACTTTAGTCAGCATCTTTTTACATGCTGACTAAATTTACGTAAAAAACCGTTAAATTCTTAAAAGTAGCCTACGTTTTAAAACTGTTATTCTGAGGTTACTCGAATTTAGACTCTAACGTACAACGTACGTTGCCGGGGTCCCACGGCGCGTGAAACGACGGGCCGCGCCGGATGCCGCTCCGCCTGTGTGCGTCCGGCGCGGCGCGTACAGAGTGTTCCCACGGCGCGTGTCCGTCTGGTCACAGATTACTAATAAGTTACTACGCAACATATCTATCGCTTCCCCGAAGAACGACAAATACTAGCTGTCAAGCAACGCGAGGAAATATGAGCTTAACTACTTTGACTCAACGCATTGTTTCAAGTGCACAGCGGGCAATGACGTCGGCCTTAGGAGAATACCTTAGGGTTGACCAAATGAAGTATAACAAAAATCTTTTATAAATGATTTAATTTTATAAAATGGTCAATTTGTTTTTTACCATCCCTAAATTTTACATTTTTAGGGTTCCGTACCCAAAGGGTAAAAACGGAACCCTATTACTGAGACTTCGCTTTCCGTCTGTCTGTCCATCTGTCTGTCCGTCTGTCTGTCTGTCACAGGGCTGTAACTCATGAACCGTGATAGCTAGACAGTTGAAATTTTCACAGATTATGTATTTCTAAAAACAGAATAAAATCAATATTTAAGGAGGGCTCCCATACAACAAACGCCCTTTTTTAAAGATCATGGTACGGAACCCTTCGTGCGCGAGTCCGACTCGCACTTGGCCGGTTTATTATATTTGTGTTGTGGCAACGAGCTGTTCCAAATCACCGCCTCATTTTCGTACAGAGTTAAAAACTAAATCATTCGTCCACTCCATCTCGTGCGTGTACTGTACATCCACCCGCAGCCGCAGATGAAAAGTGAATGAGACGCAAATTCGCCCGTACGGGCCGGCAGGCACTGTCGCCCCGCACCATTCCCCGCGCCCCGCACCGCGCCCCTCGCCGCGCTCCGCAATCCTCGCTGCGCCCCTCGCCGCCCGTTTGAATTTATCGGCTCTCGATGGATCGACCGGGTGAGCACAGGCCACCACGGATGCGTCGGTTCCCACGGCGCGTCCGTCTGGCTTGGCGCGGTCTGGCGCGTGAAAACGCGGGCCGTGGGACCCCAAGCACAGACGGACACGCGCCACGGCGCGTGTCCGTCTGTGGCCTGAGCACATACCACTATAGTATCGACAACGTATCGTTCAAATGTCAAAACAGATACTTTTTATACAGAAAAAGTGTCAGTTTTGGCGTTTGGATATTTCGGATACGTTATCGATACGATAGTGGTTCGTGCTAACCCCACTGGTGCTGCCCGTTGACCGACATTAAAAAAAGACAGATGATATGTTATTTTAAAAATTAGAGATCCTTACGTAAAATTGCAATATTGTAACCTAAGGTATCAAAAATTTGCCGTGTTAGCCGAGTGGGAGGTACTTCGATTTTCATTTCGAAGGTCGTGGGTTCATATGTCGGCTTGCATCAATGAATTTTTTTGTTAGAAAAATTAACATGCGTATCAAAACACGCGCTCAAAACGGTGAAGGAAAACATAGTGAGGAAACCTAGTTAGTATTCTTATAAGCGGCGATGGGCTTGCAACCTGTCACGTATGGAATGCTATCTATACAAAATGTGGGCATGTGCTAAATATAATGTTTGGACGTGCCTCTGACTACCCCCACTAGGTACATTCAAAGGATCTAAGCGCCTGGAGATGAGAGGATGTCTACCGTACTTGGGGATTACAATCATGACCCTTTTCATCTTTTTTTATTTATCAAAATTTTGCTAGTGAAAATAATAATACATTTTGAATTGATAACCTCCTCTGTTTTCGTTGGTTAATTACGAAATTAATGAGTTGGTACGGACGCAGACGCCCCGTGGGAACGCTCTGTAAGGGCCGCGCCGCGCCGCGCCTCGGACGTATCCACTACAGATGTAACGGGCGGGCGAGCACAGGCCACCACGGATGCATCGTTCCCACGGCGCGTCCGTCCGCCTTGGCGCGGTCTGGCGCGTGAAAAAACGCGCCGTAAGACCGCGCCTTCTTTCCAAAATTTAAATGGTCACAACATAATCGCCACCTTCTCTAATTTAAGCTTTAACGTAAAGGAATAGGAGCGAAATTGTTTTATTTTATTATAGTCAATTTTAGCATTAGCACGGTGCCAACAGAATCGACACCAATGTAAGCTTTGGATGTGAAAATAACTTGAAATGTACTATGTTATATTGAGGCTGCATATAAAATGGAATGGAATCCAATCGATGATATCCCAATGGATTGATAACTGCTATGCAAAAAGTAGTCACACGCCAATGCAATTTAGGATTATAGATTACTACCTGTCTCGACAGATATTGTCCTGTCTAATTTCAATAACCCCACAGAAAAAAGCTTTTTCAGTTTTTCCCGAATCTTTCCCGGATTTAAAAAAAAAACAGTATGAATACTTTATGACCTATTCTCATAGAAATCGGTCATGCCGTTTTGGAGGAGTGCGACCTCATGTAATCGCCTGTAAACATCTTGCCTGGTGATATAAGGATGATTATAACTCCGAAAGTTTGTGAGTTCGTTTGGAGGTTAGTGCCTCAAATACGTCCAAACGGATATGGATAAAACTTGGAATAGATATTATACTAGAAAACCCGTTTTTGTCCTGTCAAATTTTATTAATAGAATAGAAAAAACTGAATGCCATCAAAAACATAACTTGTAAAAAAAGCCAAGTCTCGCAACGCAACTCAGTTCTTCTACTTCATCCTTTTTGCGTTTTTTATCGTTTTGAGGATGTTTTTCTTATTTTAAAATAGTCTATTATTTATAAAGGCATTATATCTACATCTACAGCAAATTTCGACTTAATCCGCTTTGTCGTTTAGGCCTGATTGAGGAACAAACATACATACAAACTCACAAACTTTCACATAGGTAGCACATATAGCCCATTCTCTGGAATAGTAAATTGACCACATTTAATTTTAATCCAGGAATGCTAACTACTGCAAAATGTTGGCATGTGCCAAATATAATGATTGGACGTATCTCTGACTACCCCAACTAGATATATTCAAAGGATCTAAGCGTCTGGAGATCAGAGAGGATGTGTCTATCGTACTTGGGGATTAAAGTCCTGATCATGTTTATTCATTTTTTATTTTATTTAATCGAGCGAGCTAAGCCGCGTGCAAAAGCTAGTATTCGCAGTTACTATATTAGTTTCAGTCATAATATAGTACTTAGCCAATGTGTTTTGTCTATACTATAGATTCCATAGTTCAAAGTTTCATAAGCTTTCTATGGATTCTAATATCCACTAACTTTCTACACATACTTTTACATCAGTAAAAAACATATCACAAACTGACTGTGCAGTGTGCACATTCTCGAAACAATTAATCATTTCCGCACCCTAAATAAGAATATTAAGATCACGCCTAACTTACTTATGATTTACGAGCTACCTTCGTCTAAATGTCGAATTCGATTAACTATCCGGGCTCTGAGTTCCTTTCAAATTATCACATCTTCCTATTGAAACGACTACGGCGGTGCCAATAGAGGGTACAGAAGTGTAGGTAATGGTTTGGCATAACAGCGGGTCTATAAACTTGGACTTAACACTAGCTGAACAATCATACGTGACCTCGTGAAATGAAGAGATTAAATCTCATAATATCTTTTATTAATCCAAATAAGATAAGATAAGATATTTATTTCTCAACAAACGTCCTTATTATGCATAGATAAATAGAGGTATTTCTTATATAATTGACATTTCAAAGAGGTATACGGCATACCTAAGTTCTTAACCAGATAGTGGTTCGGATGAAATCACATTTTAAGATTGGTAGTGTCTACAGTCTATAATTAGATAAAAGTATTATGAAATAACAAACAAAGTAAAACAAGATTAAGTAAATGTAAAAACAAAAATAGAGAAAAATTAACTAAAATAAGTAAAAATGTATGTATGCGTAAATAACACAATAAATGTAATTTCTCGAAACATTAGAAGCGTGAACTGTAGACTGGGTATTCACTAGCGAACCGTAACTGTTACCAAACAAACGAGTTCTAGTGTGTACACAAGACACGGTCTTCGCTCTCGAAGTCTCAACGAGTAGTTTAGCATACATCCTATATGGACTGGCACGCTATAGTTCTTAGAGTGCTGGCTTCCTACAGCTAAGACTATCTTAGCGGCTACAGTCACAACCAGACATGGAACCTAAAATGAAGTATTGTCATTTCCTACAAAAATAATTTTAGAGTAATAATTGAGGAACCTCATATTTATATTTACACATTTACATCATAGGTAGTAACCGCCCCATAAATGAACCAGGCACAGAAAATATGGCTAAATTAATCGATCTACTACATTCTATTGTGTAATCCAAGTCTCTCCGACCAGATACACGTATCTTAGTAGCCTAAAAAATCTAACCCATTGTGGGGGCATAAATGTACCGAATACCTACCTAGTGTAGGTAGTGTTTATTATAGACGCATAAATTGAATCACGACTGTAATCCCCAATTAGCGTAAACATCGTAACTAACCTAGCTTCACAGCTAATAATCCTAGAAGAATCAGACAACAAACACGGCTAGGTGTTTATAATATTTTATGATGATCCTATTCGTAAATACTGCATAGAGCTCCAGCGAAGTGCACTTTTATTTTAGATGATTGTTATCAATAGCTATTACTTCAACTATTTATTCTTAATCTCAGTCTTAAGCCTGGATTTTTATAAGACATTATTTTTATTGTTATTACACAAAAGTTATCAGAAGAAAATGGTAATTTTGTGTCCCGACCCAAAGCTTAATTCTGTAGCCTGAAGGGCATTTCTCTAATTGTATAATAGAAGTACAAGTACGCAGCAATTACCCGTAACTATTGATCTTTCATACGGTCGAAAGATCAATAGTTACAGCTAATGCTCCGGATTAATTGGTAAATTCCTTGTGATAGAAATAGGTACGGTTTATTTTTTGGCTACAACCGCGATATTGCTCCGTATGCGGGAATAGGAGTTTTGTGTTTTGTTTGTTTGGCGACGCTGGTCGCAATATGTTTTTGAAAATGTATTGCTTTTATAAAATGTTTTTTGTAGGTTCGGAGTCAGAGTTCGTTTGATGTAGTATATCGAAAACTTAAATTGATAGTGATCCGTAGCAGTGCTACGAAAGTGCTACGGGGTGATCAATTAATATAATTCTGACAATATTGATTGAGTTGATTGTATTGATTACTTTGACAACTTATTAACATAAGTTTAGACACAAAACAGCGATCCTTGCAGCGATTTTCTACAACCTTTATATAATTATTATTTTACCGAATTATTGTTAAGAGGAATGTCAATGAGATGACTTACCATCCATTCAACGGTACAAGAAGTGGCTTGTCGTAGCCATCACACCACGCCATAGCAGCTGTGACCAAATTGGCGAGAACCCCTCGACGGGCTACGGAAGGACGAAGCCATGCTATTATCTGTATGGAAAAAAGGAATTTCATCAGAAAAATACTAAACTCAATGCTGAATACTTGAATTTGTTAGTTTATCTTATCACTGTTTTTTCTTGATCATCCCGCATTAGCTCAGAAAGATGATAAAATATATAGCGTACACCGTGTTTTATTTTAAATATATATGTATATAGCATAAAGCAAGCCGTAGTATTCGCAGCTTAGATACTCGTACTCGACATACAAAAAATCATCCTTCAATGTATAAACAAAATAATCAAATGTCGGAACTCGAAGCTATAAAACCCAACTGTAAGTCCCAAGCTCAATTCCACCGCATGTTATCCAATACGAATACCCAAAGTTCGGGACAGACCACAGAATAAGCTGATAGGAATACCCGGCCAAACGGGGGTTTATCGAAACTCGTTAAAGGGTTTATGTCCTGCTGACAATGGACCTCAGATTGATGGACGTTGAACAAGGAAAGTCTAATAAAAGTGGTTCGATCAATAATGTGGCCCAATTCTGGCCGATACGGAATAACCTCCGACGTAATCCTTTTTATCCTACTATTAATAATTTGTTTGTTATTCTTTATCGTCTGTACTTGTCTTCAATTTCACTCTATCTGTCACAATAGGCTCTCTCGGAAAATTGACTCGCACCCATTATAATGAATGACTTACCCTCGTATTCAAGAACGACACTATGAGAAAAAGCACCCGCAGTGGACAAAATATTTTTTCATAAACATCACTTTAGGTGTTGAGCGGCACTATGGCGCACGCTACCGTGTGCCTTTAGAGCTCAACTTTGGCTTGAGGCACACGACAATGTGCCTCTAGTCACAATATGCAGAGTCGCACAACACATAAAGTGATTTTTATGAAAAAAGATTTCGTCCACTGGGTGCGTGATCTCACAGTGTCGTTCTTGAATACGAGGGTTAGAGCATTTTGTACTGTAACTCATAAGTAAGTTTATAATATAATTTATAGTTCGTGTGTGTTGCTGTTACAAATAAATGTATTATCATTTCATTACTGGCGACGAAAAGAAAGTCATCGTTTTCTTTGTATAGGCAGAGTGTACTTACGTTTGTATAATCTCAAGGAAGCAATAATATTTGGGCACCTTTTGTGGTGCGTATCGACTTGTTTTTCGAGTGGAGGAGCATCATGGTAATGTTTGTTTAGTGTTTTAAATCGAATAGTTTTGTTATGAAGGAGTTCAGAGTAATCTTATTATGAATCTAAATTCTACAAGGTCGAAGTATTAAAAAAATATTATCCATATAGTAGCTGCCTTTAGGTTCCTGGATATACACTTACACACACATGTGTGATGAACATAATTATGTAGATGTTTGTTCTGTATCTGGGTGTTATAATGTACTAAATATTATGTATGTATAAAAAACCGGCAAAGTACCACTATCTATAAAAAACGGCAAAAAAACACGTTTGTTTTGGAGCCACCCTTAAATATTAATTTTATTTTGATTTTAGTATTTGTAGTTATAGCAGCAATAGAAATACATAATCTGTGAAAATTTTAACTGTCTAGCTTACACGGTTCATGAGATACAGCCCTGTGACAGACAGACAGATAGACAGAGAAGTCTTAGTAACAGGGTCCCCTTTTTAACCTTTGGGTACAGAACCCTAAAAAAGAAGGTATGTAAACATTTTATGAGTTATCTGGTTTTAAAAGTACGAGCTTTTCTTGATTTAGAGATGGACTGCGCTTTGTGACATATCCATCAACATTTATTTAATTTAAAATATCTATGGCATCTATGTAATAAACTTACTCGTATGTTATACTAAAGAGATTGTAAATAACTAAACCCATTTGCAACATATTTTTCTACATTTTGTGCCGACCCCATATGAAGTGGGATAAGGATAAGATGATGGTGTTGTCCTAAAGATAAAAGTTACATTGAAAGCTTACCTGAGCTCCCAATTGCATAGGGTCTCTTGTGAGTATATCACTGGACTTCTTTACGGCTCCGTACACCAGCTCCACGTCGCGGTCCAGGATGTAGCATCGTACGTGCTCGAGGATGCAGCGTAGGTACGATATGGTTACTGTTTGTACCTGATAACAAAATGATTATGAAAATAACAGAAAAAAAAGCAACAAAAAAATATATAAATACATGTCGAAATAAAATCAATACAAAAAATAGAACTACGACTGTAATCCCCAAGTACGGTAGACATCCTCTCAGATCTCCAGGCGCTTAGAGCCTTTGAAGATGTCTAGTGGGCTACGTCCAAACATTATATTTGGCACATGCACACATTTTGCAGTAGTTAGCTTAGTTGTTTAAATATTACATTTAATTTAGATAGACAGATAGAAAGTTAATACTTTGATTTCGTACAAAATACCTACTTCAGCGTTCGGTAAGGGAAAAGATCAAGATCATATTATGAATCCTTATCCTAATAATATTATAAATTCGAAAGTTTGTGATAAGGCTGCTATGTTTGTTCCCTAATCAAAAATAAACGACAAAACGGATTAAGATGAAATTTGTTGTAGTATGTAGATAAAAAATCAGAATAAATAAAGAGGGAACTTATAATCCGAAAAACTACCCCTAAATGATAAAAAACGCTAAAAGGATAATTTTGGTATGCAACAAATCTGACATCACAGACTAAAAACAGTTAGTCGTCATAGCAACGCAGTTTTGACTAATGAATGATACGCATTCTACCAAAATTCGTAATTTATTTTATCAGTACAA
Organism: Hydriomena furcata; assembly: GCA_912999785.1. Taxonomy (NCBI): domain Eukaryota; kingdom Metazoa; phylum Arthropoda; class Insecta; order Lepidoptera; family Geometridae; genus Hydriomena; species Hydriomena furcata. Next base: position 12,449,485 of record OU538825.1, on the reverse strand, counting down.
GGTTTGTAGGGAAAATATTGAAAGCCGCCTGAAATTGCTTTATCCTATGTGATTATTACAAAAAAATAATTGACAGAACAACGTTTGTCACGGGTCAGCTAGTAGATACTATGTTGTGAAATATTGGATATTTAGTTTGTTTCTGCATCACACCGTTTCGGATAAAACTTGCAATGCTTTAACTTCTACGAGCGACTTTACTTATGGCAGCTGGATATGTCACGAGCAAAACCGCAGACATGAGCCAACCATATAAAGTTTGACTGCTAAAGCGGCGTTTTATTATTCCGATCCCATGAATACTGATAAGTATTTATTCACACAGGATAATCCAAGAGCACCCTATGGTGAAGTTTTGTACAAACACGGATTTGAATAGGTATTGAGGACTTGAGGTTCTTATCGACTTTGAAAGAGCAATAAGAGAAATTCACAAAGATTTTTCGATTGCGGTCGTTTTAAGATGCGAGAACGCGGCTTTGATAAAAATTGCATTTTTTTGTAAAAAGTCTTATTGGTAACTAGTGGACTCCTTACTTCGTTTCATTAAGTTATTCTTAAACAAGAAAGAAAAAAAAATTATTTGCTCTATAGGCACAACACAATTATTAAATAAAAGAGAACAAAAACAATCAACAGCAGATTGTGCCATGTGGGGGCAAATAGGTCCCCGTCTCAGCATTGAGCCGCTCAGCACCGAACCTAGGAGACCTAGGGAGTAGGCGAAGCGCGGTGCGACGCTGGTTTTCAGTCGGGGCCTGGACGCGATGTGGCGCGATGTGGTATGAAAGACTTTGATCCTCGCTGTACTGGTTCATTTTTGAGAATTCTTTAGTGCTCTTCAGCACACCAATAGGAATACACCCTCCAGTAGTTTCTAGGACAGTCAGTCATTCAGACAGTAATAATGGGAGAGTTTTTATATATTTAGTTCTTATCTAAATACATAAAAACTCTTCCATTATTACTGTCTAGGTAGCCTAATTTGGACGAGCATGATTTTGATTTTGAGAAATCTGGTCTAAAACGTCATCATTGGACGTAAATTTAATAACAGAAACGTTATTATCACATCTCTCACATCATACGCTTTCAGCGATTAACCGTAGGTGATGATATAAAAGATAATTATATCGAAACAAACAAGATAAATAAACTTTAATTTCCGCCAAACACGCCAGATTCAGACGTCCAGATTTCAATCGTGTGGATAATCATTACGTCACTGTCCAAAGTCATTGTTCATCAATGCATAAACAAAAACAAACGTTTAAACAAATAAAACAATTTTTTAAAAAAAAATTACCGGTCTGGATAAACAGCCGAATAACAAGGCGGTGAACACTAGTTTAATTAAACTGAGTTACATAAATACTTGTACATTAACAGGATTTAAAATTAAATAAAGGGATACTAAAATAAATAAGCCCTATTTCATGAAAGCCGCAGTCTGGGTTTGGTCTCATTATAATTTCCAATTTATTTTTAGAATTCTGCATATCCAACGCTTTTTATGTGATGTTCAGTCCAATATGACTTAAAAAGAATCTTTCCTTTATGTATGTAGCTAGTACGATTATTATCTAACGAATTAAATAAAAATTAACTGTTTAGCTATTCATAGTTTCGAGCTAAAAGAAAATTAGTGTTTTGGAAGAGCCAACTTACAAAAAATAGTATATTATGCAACTAGTGAATAAAGGACTGATTTAAAGCGAGGGCCGTAGATGAGTCACGAGCAAGTGAAGGATTCTAATGATCTCGAGAATTTATTTGCACCAAAGAGTTTTGAATTTCGAATCTCAGCGCAAGAAGTTTGTGTAAGCATTGAAATAGAGACCGGATATATTTTGTGTTCCAAATTCAAACACCAAAATAGTGAATAAAAACAAAACAGTGAATAAAAGGCCTTTTTATTCACTGTTTTGCGTGAATAAAATAAGCTTTTTAAAGTAGGTATGGTATAAAAATTATTACTCGTCTCAAACGAGTTACTTCCTATCAAAGACTATAAAAATATTGGCTCATGATCAGGAATATTTCGGATAAGATTAATAACCGTTATAAATCTGTTAAACCGTTCGGATAAGGGTTAACATAAACTATCGGTTACCGAATCATTACAGTTTAACAAAAATAAAAGGTTTATATAAGGTGAAGGTTCATAATTAAGGAGATCAAAATGGTACCGACGATAACGCATTAGATAACTATGCTAATATGGTTTTATCCGAGGTAAGCGCCAGGCTTTTGTTCATAAGATTCATCAAAGCCTTCTAGAAATTACATAATGTTTTATTACAAAGACTCGGTTGTGGTGCCTACTCCGGTTCTGGCCATTTTCAATTTTGGCAGTCAATTGGCATAGCAAATAAACTTGTTTAAAATCTATAGTTAATACAATTCTTTGTTTATAGTCCGTTTTGATTAGTGTGTTGCGTTATACCTCTAGATATGATTGACTACAACTAAACTTCCCGTTATGTCTATTTAAACAGGAAATTAATAAACAAATATCACCTGTTACAAAACTTTTGCTTAACCTAAGAGATAGATAAATGTTGTCTAAAATCGTAGTTTTAATAAATTATTTCATTAAAAATCTTTTATTTCAATATTAAAATGTTTTAAAAGTACCCACAATAACCAACGCTCTCATCCTATAGCGAATTTCAATATTCTGAAAGATGACGTGAATCGGATAGTTTGAATCAGTTCAGAGACGCCTTCCTTCCTTCGCTAGTAAATTTAAACATTGATGGGTTTTCATCAAAACGCTCGTATATTTACACTACACAAAGCCGCATAGCTTGCATTTCCCGTATGTTTACACGAGAAGCTTACCTAGTCTTCACAGCAAGGTTCTGCATAATATCGGATTACTTAATCTAGGATCACGAATCAATTTCGATTTTGCATGTTGTGTTAGATGATATTCTTGTGTCTTAAAGGGGCCAGTAGATAGATTACCACACTTACAGAACAATTTTGGTAATGCAATGTATGACCTATATATCTGCCAGCTAACCTTAGAACATATTTATCTATTGATCAATGAAGTAAGTAAGTGCTTAGTCTACAAAAAAACATGCTCGATGCATTTATTTACAAAACTAGCGACCCGCCCCGGCTTCGCACGGGTAGCATGTTATTATACATATAAACCATCCTCCTGAATCACTCTATCTATTAAAAAAAACCGCATCAAAATCCGTTGTGTAGTTTTAAAGATATAAGCAAACATACATACATACAGACGCGGGAAGCGGAAAGCGACTTTGCTTTATACTATGTAGTGATAATACCGATAACATCGCGTAACTTTAAAAATACTAAAAATTACTAACTTTTTCTCTAAAGTGTAACCATCTAAATCCTGAAGAAGCTAAATCCATTTCCAAGAATCAAAGAGCCATAAGTCACGTATACAACGCAATAGAACCGATATTCATAAATCCATAACACAAACAGGATTACATACGCGTGTGTGCTGCCACACACCCAGTTGTTTTGTTCACTAATAGCGAAACTTTGGCATTTTGGGAGGAATTAACGTTCTTATAGTTCTACAGTTTATGAGGTCATTGTAGCTCTGGTGGAAACTACTAGCCAGTTCACTTATCAAAGCTCAAAGAAAACAGGAACTGGCAACGTAGCGTCGTGTGAAATATTATAACTAGTTACATAACAGACGTCCTACCCAGTTTAGACGAACAATGTGATATAAATACATTATTTTTAAAACGATCAAACCTAGAAACATTTTTTATTAGGTTTATTATATAATAGTAGTAGTAGTATACTAAATTTTATTAAGTACTTTATAGAAAAACAAACTGTTTAACATTTTTGCGGAAAATGTGGTTTTTAGAAGTCATTTTTGAATAATAAACCTATTACGAAAAGTGTTTCGTGTTTCTGTCTATAATTGGATAAAAAATTCTAAACCTTGGCATAAAATCAAAGCTGTATCTTTTGTAAATATTGAGGAAAACATAATCAAAATGACAAAAAAAACTTCCGCAAAGTTAGGTGCTGACAAGCAAAGTCTCTGAACTAAAGAAAAGTAAGGCTCTCTTCAGACCGTGTAAATCGAATATCTTATTTGGTTTAGATGTTTTGATTTGACACTGGATCAAAAGCAAATCACAAAGGATTTAGACCCTATTATAAGAAAATTCGATGCGTGATCGTTTGAATAACATGATCTGGCTATCCTACACCACCTTTGTCATCAATTAACGAAGCAAGTTGCTAAACTACGAGCTACTATATCGGCACTTAATGGCAGGTAATCTGTTTGATTACGACATTAGGCACCATGCTGGCTAGTGTGGACTTTTTAAGGTTATTATGTGAAATGTTTGGTGTTTGTGTGAGCTGAGTCTACCCGGATAAGACGGAAAAAGTGATAAAACTGCATTATCTTGAAAAACATCTATCTTAAAAAACTGTCTATAAATAATTTACTTAGCTAGTATGATTATCTAACGAATGATATAAAAATGAACTGTTTAGATATAGTGTTTCTGAAGAGCCAACTTTGGAAAAAAATCTATCGAGAAATGAATCTATCGAATTTCACCAATCGTGTTTCTGTCTATAATATACATTCCGAAAAAAACATCGATTGGCGAAACTTTTCTCGATAGATTTATTTTCCAAAGTTGGCTCTTTAAAAACACTAGTTTCATTTTTAATCAAAACTATGAATAGCTAAAAAGTTGATTTTCATATAATTCGTTAGATAATCATACTAGATAAATAAATTACATACAGTTTCTTTTTAAATTTGATGATTTTCGAGATAATGCAGTTTTATCACTTTTTCCGTTTTATCCGGGTAGACTCAGCCCATACAAAATGTCAAAAAATTCACTTACCGCCTTAAGTTACCTTTGTCATAAAAAACAAAACTATATGTTTTGCGGTTATTGAGAAAAAACGTTTCTGCATTCATCAAAAACTTTTATTAATCGTCATAAAGGCGCTCGTATTATGCGATGCCAAGAACTAGTTTTAAATTGGCAGCTTGAACTTTTTCGTTTAAATTATTCAGTTATAATTGGTTTTTGATGTGGAACTATTGCCAAATAAACGCTACAAGCAACTGTGAAGATGGAGTGTGCAGATGCTAGCAAATAGGTATCCAAAGAAATATAAAAAAATATACCGACCTAAATCCTAATCCTATAATATTATAAATGCGAAAGTTTGTGAGTTTGTATGTATGTTTGTTCCTCAATCAGGCCTAAACGATAAATCGGATTAAGTGGAAATTTGATGTAGATGTAGATATAATGCCCGAATAAATAATAGACTACTTTAAAAAAATAAAAACATCCCGATCAAAAAACTCAAAAGGGATGATTTATGTATAGATGGCGCTGGTGTGCAACAAATCTGACATCACAGACTAAAAACATTAATTATTCTCTATTCGATTATTGAAGTTTGACAGGACAACGTCTGTTACGGGTCGGCTAGTGGTAAATAAAGTTAAAAGTACTTACAGCGGCCAGTAAAAAATCAAAGTTGCAGACAGTAAGATCTTTCAGCTTAGCAAAATCCCCAGCCAACAACAGATGCAGCCAGGATTCCTCCACGTGTCTCTGTGTGAAGGCTGCGGCTGTCCTACTGGCCGAGTGGAATGGTTTGGAGTCCAGAAGTGCATCGTCATCGTCTACAGCGCCTGGAAACAGTTGCTATTTAAACATCCCGTTTACCTAAGGATGATCAGCTTTTACTATCATTCATAGTCAACTTAGACACAAAGGAAGATAACCAACTTCATGAGTATCGTGTCACTTGCTTTGGTACATATTGTCATCTCACTCTCACACCATGTCACCTATGTCTTTCGTCCAGATATCACCAAACGTAATCAGCGACTGAGCGACAAGACAGAGAAGGAAGAGTACTTACCAAGTTCTTGAGCGTCTGAGTTGTCCGTATCATCCCCATCGTTCAGAAAAGACGCGAAGTGCAACGCAGCTAAGTCCGAGTGGGTATCTCTCAAAGCTGCTTGAACTCGCACATAGCGCCGTCTCGCTCTGGCACCAGCTCCGGCCACCCGCCAGACCCATGTGCTCCGGCCTGATACTACGACGACTGTTATAAGTGGCTCTGGATAACAAAAAAAAAAGCCCAGAATAAATGAATAAATAAACGCCCAATACACCTGTGACTCTCTGTTACGTGAGTAAAACACCACAACATCCAGACCCAGAATAAATGTTTTATGATCACGCAAATATTTGTGACGAAGTGAAAATTTTACGCGAAAATACGTCATCTCGCATCTCAACTGACTCATCTCATGCCGTACCAAGAATCGTCACCAAAAACAATAATATGAACGATTATTCATAAACGCAAAGACTTATTATAGAAGTTGAAGATGTTTTTTTCGGAATGTAGAAACTATTTATTTCAGAGTATTATAAAAACATTTTTTTTTTAGATGATGATATAGTTTTTCATTCAATATTATTGCTAATCTATCAAAGTATTCTCATAAAAATGATTAGTAGTCAGCAGAAAGCAGAAAGATATTTAAACTTCTTATATTTTCATTCTTACTTCAGCCCAAGAGAAGACATAGAGTTACTATCATATTAGTGACGTATAACAATCATGAAAAAGACTGATATATCTGCGTCAGAAAACGTGTCTATCGCCTACTTTATAACATACAACAGTCTTAGAAAACAAATGTTGTGTCCTCACCCTAGTTTCTATAGTTAAAGTTCTTCGTACTTACTACGAATAAAACTACAACTATCACTTACTCATCATGTATTTGGCGACACACAGAGTTGAGAAGTTGAAGTTGGCATCCTTCAAAGTTATTACCGCGTCGCTGTTGCTCGTCGGCATCAAAAGTTCCAATAGTTCTAGCTCAGTCAGACCGAATTCCGAACAAGTTATGTAACCTACAAATAGAGTACAATTGAACGAACGTAGGATAAAAAGTATTAGTGCTGTAGCTTATAAAATTTGCAAACATCCAATTGATGTATGTGAGATTGATGATCCAACGACACTTTTGGAGTATCGGTCAAAACGGGCGAGTAATTACAACTCGTAATTTAAATATAAAGATTTTGATTAATATTATGATCGCGTGACTAAAAGCATGAACATTTTTTAAGTCTTTTGTACGATACTTTTCTTGTATCAATGTCTATCGTGAGTGACTCAGTAGTTAGATGTGTTCCATGGTGTATTTACTCCGAAGATACTTTTAGAAGTTACAAAAAAGTTATAATTGGGGAGTTTCCCCCTAAATCTATAATACTTTTGTTGACTAGCCCTAATTCTTTGAACTCTAAGATGTATTTCGAACAGTACTTGTAGTTTTTATGTGTATAGACACGCGATTTTGTGTGCGTGACTGCGGCCACACACACACAATTAAGTAGGGAAAAAACTAGTGTAAATATGAGTCGTTCGATGACAGTAACTTACTTGCTAATTTACTGAATGCTTTAGTGCCAAAGGCAACTTCCAGTTTGTCGAAGGCACTGTCAATAGAATCTCCATGACTCTTATTCTCCACATTATTAGGAATAGCGTCTAAGATATAGTAGCAGTTCTGAGTTTTGAACTTCTCTTTCTGTGATGGAGTCAACTGAAGCTGTTCTAAGGAGACAGCCGAGGTGCAGAATAGGAATACGTTTCTTGGCAGCGACATGGGCAGCCACGACAGCCCCGTCACTATATCACATTCCAACGGGTTCACTCGATGAACATTATCGATGAATATCAGCAGAACCTCATTCGCCATCTCCTCGCATCTCTTCAGCAGACTTTGGAACCAGTTGTTTATATATAGGGGATCGAAACTCGCGTCTTTCGGCAAGTAACCTTCGGGAATGTTTAGTATTATAGATATCTGTTGGCACAACACTCTCAATAGCTCCAAGTTGTAGGCCGATCTAGGCGTTGCTGCCGAGAACCTTATTACCCTAAGAACAGGTTTCGGGAAAATTTTCTCGCAGTTGAAGTATAGGTGCGTCAATAAAGTGCTTTTTCCCGAAGCATCAGGCCCGTACATTAGCACTGGAGGGTGCCGTGCTCGGTTTTGGTAATTTTCTCTAGTGCTATTTAAAATAAGTTCGGCGGCTGCTTCAATTTGCTTAACATTTACCTTATACAAATGATTATGTTCTATACATATCCTAAGATGAGTGATGTGTTCCAGAAATACTTCCTGAAAACATTACAAAGATAAAGCAAAGTACTATAAAAACTAAATCATTTCTACTCAAAAATATATTATATATCCTCGTGTGCTGATACGCAATGCAATGTAAGACAGCCTATCATATAGACTGATGATATAAACAGTTTTATATATTACCTGTACAGTCTTTTTCCTTCCCTTGCCCTGATCAGGCTCCTTGCTCAGGCTGTCATCGACCAAAGCGCTTACTACAGATTGCACTTTCTCTCTGAATGGAGCTAACTGTTCCTCATTATCCGATGCCCCATCGGTCCTTGAAGATTCCGCTGATGTCGCTCTATGAGAAAAACACGGAACTTTTCAAAATCAAAGTTACAGAGCTATAAATTGAAAGAGAAAAAAAATACATTAAATAGATGTGATCAGAGGCCGTACTACAATCACTAAAGTAAGACTAAATCAGTATTACTTTAAGAGCGAAAGTGACAACGCTACACCAACACGTATGGCGTTGTCACTTTGGCACTGCGAGTAATACTGCTTTAGTCTTACATTAGAGATTGTAGTATGGCCCCTTGACGTGACTTTAGCATTTATAATATTATTAAGATTTGGTAGGTAATGCTAAAGTTTATGAGAATGTTTGTATGTTTGTGCCTCTAACACGAAACAGCCAATCAGAAACTTAGAATATCCTCATACCCTGAAATAACAAACAGGCTATTTTTGAAGTACAACGCGTACGAAGCTGTGGGCGGAAGCTAGTTGATATCATAAATCAAAAACAACTGTGTAACTTTCAGAAAAGTTTGTTGTACCATATTGCGTGCTTTAGCGGCAATATATAAGAAATATATATCTAGTATATGAACTTTCTATCACCTATAACGGTTAAATAAATACCTACAGGTACAGTAGGTATTTATTTATCCCATAGTACAAGCTTCGCTTAGTTTAATGCTAGATGGCACTGTGTGTAAAAGTCCACTAATATTTACTTATTACTTGCCGGTAGAGTTCAATCTGATTCAATCAGCACGCACCGTAAAGTATAATATCGAATAGATTATAGGTAAACAATATTAAAACGCAAATTGACAAAGCTCTTTCACGTGTTCAATTTCGCCGATAATGAATAGCTGTTTACTCAGTAATCAGTATATATTATTTTCCATTTTATTTTTATATAATTAAAACCAACTGATTGTTTTGAGGGATACCATTTTGATGCCAGTGATTTTATACTTTTCCACCTTTTTTTTATCTACAACGAGGTTAAGTTTGCAAGTTCGTTTGTACGTTAATCTCAGCATTTATATAATCAATTCTAAAATATATCTTTGTAAGAAGCTACCTAATCCTTGCTATTGGTTAAATTTTATTCCCAATATGACACTCGATTTTTAGGGTACCATTCCGAGCGAAACCGCGAGAGCTTTTCGTTTTAAAAGTGACTAAGCTCTCATTTTAATATGCGTGAGAGCCGTGGCATTGTCTGGTACTCATACAACCCAGTTATCCAAACAACTTAGAATCGAAACCGGGTAACAGACTTTCACAAAAGGGGCTTATTGTTTACTAGTCCGCCTGCGGATCTGTTGCATGTTTAATCCAAACAGTTCAGTCAGTTACACATTGATTTACACACAACACAACATCCAAATATACAATCTCTCGAATATAAAGTCAATATTATATGCAAAAAAAAGTTATACTGTTTACAGCGCGTAAACTGTAAATATATAGCTCGTACGTTCTTGTATAAGCTCTAGTAATACCCTATACACACTCACGTAAAAAGTCTCGGCAAAACTTCTCACATGAACACGACTACAAGCTCAAAAGTAATAAGATTTTAAATAAAAATCTTTTACTTTTACTTCTCTAAAACCTCTACTAAAATCAAGCTTTTAAAAATTCTAGGGTTCTAGCAATTGTCAAGACAAATCCAACGAGCCCAAACACGACGTTCATTATGTTGTGTAGTTGAGGAGTTCCTATGGCTACATTCGAGCTCCATTATCAGACCAGCTCGCTAGTATCATAATTTTACATTGTCATTGGAGATTGATAGGTCATTTTCAATGTTTTATCTCAATCCGACTATTTACTGAGGAGTTCCGTTTCCGAATTAATTCTAGTCTAGAATGTCTCCGACATTCCTATTCTGCTGCTCGGATAACCAATTAATACCAAATGATTTGTGTTAAACCGCACTAACCTCCGCTGACCCAAATTTACACTGTATTGAATGAATTCGATTATTAGTTAGCAATTATGTTTGAATTGATCTAATTGTGTCATTTATACTAATGAATTAGGCTATAATTCAGATAATTTTACTACCATTGTATATATTGTATTTTTCTGTAATCAACATTTGAAATGAATCGTTACAAAATGACTGCCGTTGGCGTATCAAAAGAAACAAGTTATTTTAATCGTATGATGTGGCTTCTTAAAGACGATGATTCTTATCAAACCAGACTTACAGACTTACACTTACACAAGGGACCGATAAAATCAGTGGTGTAAAAGTCGGAGGATGGAAGCCAAAGAATTCTAGGCATCTTATGTCAAAGACATACGAGTATAATTACTTATCAAAAATCTATTCTAATAGAAATCTAGATCTACATAATTATTACCTATCTTTAACAATAAATCACAAGTTGATTTTAATAGTAGGTATATAAAATATTTCGATCATAAATTCTAAAACGTATCATTTTGAAATAATATCTTTATCGTGAAAAGTTTCTGCTATTATGTTTTCAGCTTAGATTATAGAAATCGAAATCTAGATTAATAGAAATCTAGGTAGGAACCTGAAGTAATATACTTATAAAAATAGGAGATGTGGCTTGTTCAGAAGTATTTCTTTTTTCGTTTCGAATAAGATCAATCGTCGACTGGGAGCCCCTTAACACCTACCTATACTCAAAATTGGAAGTTTCTAGGAGGATAGTCAATAACGCACGAGTTTTATATATGTAATGTAGTTAGAAGATAGAGAGAAAGTCATCTCCAAGCTTACTTATAACGATATTGCTAGTTAAATAAGGAATCACTCACTCAAGCCGAATGATATGGTTGCTCGGCAGTGTCTCCTCCAGTTTCTTCCTCAGCTCCAGTAACCTAGTTTGCGAAAACACAGCCAGCCTTGATTCATCTGGTTCGAGGTCCGGGACGTCCCGGATAACAGCTATCATTCCCTTTGGATGGCTACCGTTTGAAAGGAGCTCTGTAACAAAAATGCTTAGATTGACACTTGTATCTTTAGTACTAAATAAGTTTTTTTTTTAAATATCTTTTCAAAATCAAGCTTTTATAAGTTCTAGGGCTCTAGTACTCGTCAAAACAAACCAAACCAGGCCAAACACGACGTGATTATGTTGTGTAGTTAGGCAGTTTCTATGGCTACATTCGAGCTCCACCATCAGACCAGCTCGCTAGTACCATAATTTTATATTGTCATTGGAGATTGATAGGTATGAAAAGTTTTATCTCAATCGTACTAATTACTGAGGAGTTCCGTTAAACAGCTCCTGACTCCCTCATCAGATCAGCTCACTGTCACCATATTATTGCATTGTCACCGAAGTTACTTAAGTATGCCAAATTCAGCCAAATCAGCTCAATCGGTTGAAGATAACTGCTTCAAAATTGAGTTGCAAGATTCCACCTTAACAAACATAGTTACATACATACTCGTACATACATTGCAAGTTAAATAAAAGCTTGTGAATTTGGCTCACATTTTGCAGTAGTTAGCATTCCATACGTGACAGGTTGCAAGCCCATCGCCGCTTATAAGAATACTATCTGGTTTCATCACGATGTTTTCCTTCACCGAAAACAGCAGCACGTGTTTTTGATGCGCATATAAATTAGAAAAATTCATTGATGCACACCGGGATTCTAAACCACGACCTAAAGATTGAAAGTCGAGGTACCTCTCACTCGGCCAACACTACTTATGGTATACATGTGTTTAGTCCTAATGTGCCTGTATTTTCACCGGCAACCGTACCCTTCTAACCGGAACACAGCTATGCTGCTTGGCGGCAGATATAGGTATAATGGTGGTACTACTCCGAAAAACCCCTTAAGGCGCTCCATGTCGACGATTGTTTTTTTTCGAAACGAAAAAAGAAATACTTCTGAACAAGCCACATCTCCTATTTTATAATGTACTAGCTGACCCGTGCCCGCTTCGCTGGGGGACAGATAGTTTCACATCTGGTACCGATCTTCCAAAATTATAGCCCATAAGTTGCCGAGGACTAATAGCTATATAACAAAAAGTTTCATCAAAATCCGTCCAGTAGTTTTTGCGTGAAAGCCAGACAACAGACAGACAGACAGACAGACAGACAGACAGACAGACAGACAGACAGACAAAAATTTCAAAATGTTTTTTTTTGGCTTGTGTTACTTGTATCCTAGGAGTATTTTTTTTGTTTTTTATTCAATGTACAGAATTGAACTCTTCTACAGTTTTATTATATGTATAGATTAGTATATGTGAATAAAGATGTACCCATCTTTAATCACTTCGATAAATAATCCTACCGACCGCTGCAATGACGACAAATACACGTCGGCGCGTGGTCCGCCTTTGCTTTTCTAATAAATTAATGATATAAATTATGTTTAATGACTTATCAAAAATCTATTCTAATAGAAATCTAGATCTACATATTACCTATCTTTAACAATAAATCACAAGTTGATTTGAATAGTAGGTATCAAAATAATTCGATCATAAATTCTAAAACGTATCATTTTGAAATAATATCTTTATCGTGAAAAGTTTCTGCTATTATGTTTTCAGCTTAATAGAAATCTAGGTAGGAACCTGAAGTAATATACTTATAAAAATAGGAGATGTGGCTTGTTCAGAAGTATTACTTTTTTCGTTTCGAAAAAGAGCAATCGTCGACATACAGCCCCTTAATAAGGAGCTCTACACTTTTAAAGATGATTTATTAAAGTACCTACCTACATGTGTTTATTTTTGCCCATAGCGTAAATTTCAGAGCATATTCTAACAAACAAAATATGAAGGTGACGAATGAGGGTAGCTTAGACAACGACGTGTATAAATGAAGGTAACAAACACAGGAACCTTTACCCTTGTGGTAAATACTTATATATGCATAATATTTTGTTGTCATCACGCTCTATGAGATGAAACTGGCGTTGTAGGTAGGTATGTACTCATAGTAAGGGTCAATGCTTAGCCTTTTGATAGAAAAGGGAGGATTCTTATTCGCTCTATACATCACGATTATGAGAATCCAGCACAGCACCTCTAGCGGTAATTACACTGAACTAAAATCCTTCATACAAGTAACTAGCTGTCCCAACAGAACGTTGTCTTATCAAATTTCAATAATTCGACAGAAAAAGCACTTTCAGTTTTCCCAAACTTTAAAAATACCCTACGACATAATATTCTGAAACCTACTGAATATACATTTTTTTATAAAAATCGTCAAGCCGTTTCGGAAGAGTTTACAAACACGAATTTTATATTTTAGAAGACTAGTTAACGATACTTGATAGCGACTGTAGTTTGGAATTCTCATAATAGCGCCAAAAGTGGACATTAACTCGTTAATCCGTTAATCGTTAATTACCAAAGTTAACAATCTGCTGAATGGATTAGCTTTTATGTTAACTTCAAATAATGTTAACTTCCGTTAACTTTAGTCCGTTACATTAGATTTTTTTCACTTAACTTTTTGTAAATGGTTAACTTCTGTTAAATTTTGGGGAATTGAACTCCCTCCCTATTATCAAAATTAACTTTTTAAGTAACGAATTAACAATTAACAAAGTTAACTTTTGGAATAACTGTGCTCACCTATGAATATGGCTACTGAGTAAACGGCCTTAGCGCCTTTGATATAATTTGCGTTATCCATACAATGGCATAAGAAACTCGTGCTATAGGTTCAGCTTGTGGCTTGCGAGTGTATGGAAGTTTATCCCTGTGGTCTCTTTGCCGGTGAATACTATGTGTACCTACCCGACACATTTGTACTCATAGTAACAGAGATGATATCATCTTGTGTCTAACATGGCATAGGGGCGATAACATTTAGTAATTAGTTGACCTTTATACCTTTCAGGATATAGGGTCGCAGACAACCAAATGTAATCGAGAATAACGAGTAGGTACTCAATTTCAAAATTAAAAAATCGACAAAAACTTGTGTCGTTGAAGACATGAAAACGCTAAATAAAACCACGATTGTGATCGCCAATACCTACGGTAGACTTCAGGTCTTCAGGCGCTCAGATTCTTGAAGATGTCAAATGGCATTCCAATTCCAACAAATAGCACATGAACAAATACTAATAAATAAGCTTAACAAATACTACACTTGTTTTTTTATGATTCACAACAAACTACAGTTTTATTATTTTTCAAACTATCGTGATAAGTAGACGTAACTATAGATTTTGACGCGGGTCTTTGTCACGTAATTACCTTTAATTTACTTTTAAACTACAGTTTATTTTACTACAATCACAATCAAATAGATTTTTCCTTCTCACCTTCCTAGTATAAATAAGAAATAAACGAGAAGAATCGGTCCTGTGTCAAAAACCTTTACAAAAGCAATGTAGTTCTTGAAACAACAAATGAAACATAGCCCGATGGAAATCAGCACGTCTCATTCAACTATCGAGCAGCCAAGTACCTCTTCTTAGTAATTGCCTTGTATGGAACAAACAGGGCTCTGAACACCGGTTTGGACGTTATTAACTTGGTAGTGAGCATGTCGATGGCGATGGGATTGCAACCTGTCACGTATGGAATACTAACTACTACAAAATGTAGGCGTGTGCCAAATATAATGTTTGGAAAAATAACTTAAATTAAATTAAATTAAATTTGGACGTGCCCCTGACTACTGCCACTAGACATCTTTAAAGGATCTGAGCGTTTGGAGATCTGAGAGGATGTCTACCGACCGTACTTGAGGATTAGAGTCGTGATTTTTATTTGAGCAAAGCTCATGTAGCTCGGTGTATAATTATCTTCATATCTTTACGGGTTTAAGGTTCTCAAGTAGAGACAATGCACAAGAAAATGCGGCAAAGGACGGCCCCCAAAATAGACGAGAAAACTACCTACAAAAGTTTTAAAAAACTGATTTTTTATACCTCTAACTAAATTATAAAAATGTTTTTATAAGTTTGTTCAATAAACTGTTCTATTCTAAACCTACTAAAGGTTTCCAGGAGCTGTCAGGTGCAGACAACAAAAGGTCAATGACGATAAAAATCAATGGGAAGGTCTTTAAGGCGAGTAATAAATGTTATTGATGAATGCAGAATCGTTTTTTCTCAATAACTGAAAAACATACAGTTTTGTTTTTCATGACAAAGATAACTTAAGGATATAATCTAGATAAATTACAGACAGAAAACACGATTGGTGAAACTTTTCTCGATAGATTTAATTTCCAAAATTGGCTCTTCAAAAACACTAGTTTCGTTTTTAATCAAAACTATAAATAGCTAAACAGTTAATTTTTATATAATTCGTTAGATAATCACACTAGCAAAGTAAATTACAGACAGTTTCTTTTTAAATTTGATGGTTTTCAAGATAATGCAGTTTTATCACTTTTTCCGTCTTATCCGGGTAGACTCAGCCCATACAAAAAGTCAAAAATTTTACTTATCACCTTAAGTAGGATGTTGAGAAGCTTGTAATTAAGAGCTCTGATTGGTGGATGGAATCGGATGTAGAAGTAGAGGCAGACCAAAGAAAAGATGGAGTGTGGTGTGAAAGATGACATAGGTAAGAAAGTAGTGATGAGTTGACGGCTGATAGAGGGTGAAAGAAAAATACATGCCATCAAAAACATAACTTGTAAAAAAAGCCAAGTCTCGCAACGCAACTAAGTTCTTCTACCGTAAAAAGTAGTGAGATCCATGTAATACCAAGTCGGTTAATTTATTCTAAATATATCTTTATACTAAAAACAGAATAAAATAAATATTTAAGTGGGGCTCCCATACAACAAACGTGATTTATAGATAATGGTACGGAACTCGACGTGCGCGAGTCCGACTCGCACTTGGCAGGTTTTTTTAGGATTTTTACACTAAATACTAATTGTGTTTCAAATTTGAAGCTTCTATGTCTGCTAGAAGTGCCTTAAACTTTTGATGATCGGTCAGTCAGTCAGTCAGTGAGTGAGTGAGTGAGTGACAAAATAGGAAACTTTGACTAGTTATAATTCTTAAACTACTGGTTCAAATTGAATGAAATTTGAAATATACCGTGTTTATATAGTGACTGCTTGGTTACTGAAAATTCAGGCTTCTAGTTTTATCCACAACGAAGTTATAGGGGGTCGAAAATGGCCTGAACTGCTTCGAGAAAAGGATGGTACAGCCGTGCCGCTTTATTGCTTGACTTGGCGGGGGCACTGCCGTGCCCCCAGATGTTGTGCTGACCCGACTTAAGTGGAATGAGGACTGGAAGATGATAATGAGCTCTAATGAGGTTTTACTCTATTGCACTCTAGACCAACTACATAGATAGAGACTCGTCCAGAGGCACGTCCAATTTACATTTGCCATATACCCCCATTTTGCAGTATATATGAATTTCCACTGGTTTCCTAACAATGTTTTCCTTCACAAGAAAAGGGAAGATACATAAAAATTAACATAAATAATAAATATTAGTGGACTTTTTACACAACGCTATCTAGCCCCAAACTAAGCAAAGCTAGATATATAGCGATATATAGGGGAGGTTTTACTCTATTGCACTCCAGAACAAACTTTATAGTAACTCAATAACGCCAAAGGCAAGTGCTAACGCTCCATTACACGTAGATATTTCACCGTTCAGTTGTTTCCGTGTAATTGGATCCGGTAACGATTGGACTTTTTTTTATTGGTTCTGCAAAAAGGAATGCATGCCTTTGTAGTTGCGCAGTCTGTATTTTACCTATGGTTATGAGGAACAGACGTAAACATGGGCGCTAGATTTTTAGCAGAGTGCATTTACGTTACACCTTTATAAAAAAACAGGCCAAGTGCGAGGCGGACTCGCGCATGAAGGGTTCCGTAAAGATTTATAAAAAACGCCCAAAAAACACGTATGTTGTATGGGAGCCCCACTTTAATATTTATTTTATTCTGTTTTTAGTATTTTGTTGCTATAGCGGCAACAGTAATACATAATCTGTGAAATTTTCAAGTGTCTAGCTATCACGGTTCATGAGATACAGCCCTGTGACAGTCAGACGGACAGACCGACGGACAGTGAAATCTTAGTAATAGGGTCCCGTTTTTACCCTTTGGGTACGGAACCCTAATTATATTTGATTATCTGTAGATGCATAATAATAATAATTTATTATTTACTTTTTGCAGAAAAATAAAAAAGTACTGTTATTACCGGATCAAATTACACGGAAACAACTGAACGGTGAAATATCTACGTACAATGGAGCGTTAGCACTTGCTTTTAGCGTTATCGAGTTACTATCAAGCTGATCTGGAGTGCAATAGAGTAAAGCTTTGCTTAGTTTGGGGTTAGATAGCGTTTTGTAAAAGTCCACTAATATCTATAATTTATGTTATTTTTTATGTATCTTCCTTTTTCTTGTGAGGTAAAAACATTGTTAGGAAACCAGTTGCTATTATTTTAAGCGGAAATTCTTATATACTGCAAAATGTGGATATATTATGCCATATATCCACATTTTGCAGTATGTAAATTTGGACGTGCCTCTGGCTACAAGCCATTTTCAAGGATCAGAGTGCCTAGATACTCTTATTTGAGAGGATGTGTACTTGGGGATTACAGTCGTGATCCTATTTTTTAAATGAAAATATACTCTCAAATACTCAGTTTAAGGATCTCGAATCTCAATATCTGATAAATCTTTACAAGACAAAACTAGACATAGGTATTAGGTATACATGGCGATAGAGCCAAAGGCCCCCAAAGAATTCTATCCAAACTCGGATTGTATTCTTCTTACAAGCATAATATATAACTACCTGCCCAAACGCCGTAAATCAGTAGCTATTGTCTAAATAATAGCTCCATAAAAATATCCTTTGTTTGTATTGACAATACGGTTTAAACCTGATGAACAAATAAACGCTACTTCGGCATTATTTCTATCGAGATTTTATAGCACAATAACGGAGTTATGTAAAATCAGTTTAACGGATTACTCTCGTGAAAGGTTGGATTAAAAATTAATTAATTTTCTAGAACGGCGTGGCAGCCGTGAGTTTTGTTTATTAAGGGAATATTGAAGACACAATTTCTGCATAGCTCTCACAGTCTCACCTAATAAGTAGTTTAGCGCTCAAAACAGGCATTTCTATTTCATTAAAGTTTAATTCTCGTCGCTGGGTGATTGCGGCGATGGTCTTGCTACCTGTCACGTATGGAATGTGCTACTGCAAAATGTGGGCGTGTGCCAAATATAATGTTTGGACGTCTGACTACCCCCACTAGACATCTTCAAAGGATCTAAGCGTCTGGAGATCTGAGAGGATGTCTATCGTACTTGGGGATTACAGTCGTGATCCTATTTTTTTTAAGTAATATAAATTGTCTAAGTAGTAAAATAAATTGTTCAAAAAAATATATTTTTAGGTATTTTTAGGGTTCCGTACCCAAGGGGTAAAAACGGGACCCTATTACTAAGACTTCGCTGTCCGTCTGTCTGTCTGTCTGTCTGTCACAGGGCTGTATCTCATGAACCGTGATAGCTAGACAGTTGAAATTTTCACAGATTATGTATTTCTGTTGCTGCTATAACAACAAATACTAAAAACAGAATAAAATAATTATTTAAGTGGGGCTCCTATACAACAACCGTAATTTTTTTTGCCGTTTTTCATAGAATGGTACGGAACCCTTCGTGCGCGAGTCCGACTCGCCCCTGGCCGGTTTTTTTTTATTTCTCTCGACTGATATCATAGCTCTTAATAAACTCTGCTAATATGAATATAATGAAGTTATTACCATCGCCACTGTTCTCAAATTTAGCGGTTATTTACCCTAATATGCAGACAAATTAAATTTATTGGCAATTATTGAAAATAGCGTTATAACCAGCTTTTGTGTCGCGTGCAGATGGCATACATGAGTTGATAAATTAGTGGTTACAGTTTCAGTCCATATAATCAGAACTGATTAAAACCAACCTATCCATTTTAGATAATGTGTCCCCAAAAGGCTCACTAGTCACCCAGAAAGACAAAGTAGTGGAGCAGCTATAAATTATTATATTACTGTTGATAAAGAGTAAGAGACAAGCCTAAATCATTCAGTTTTTGCTCTGTTCAATAATCTATACATCCTAATAATATTATAAATTTGAAAGTTTGCGAGTTTGTATGTATGTTTGTTCCTCAATCAGGCCTCAACGACAAAACGGGTTAAGTTGAAATTTGCTGTAGATGTAGATATAATGCCCGAATAAATAATAGGCTACTTTAAAATTTAAAAACATCCCCAAAACGATAAAAAAACGCAAAAAGGATGATTTCTGTATAGATGGCGCTGGTGTGCAACAAATCTGACATCGAAGACTAAAAACATTCAGTCTTTTCTATTCGATTATTGAAATTTGACAGGACAACGTCTGTCACGGGTCGGCTAGTATATAATAAAACTGTAGAAGAGTTCAATTCTGTACATTGAATAAAAACTAAAAAAAATATTCCTATTCCTATACAAGTAACACAACCAAAAAAAAACATTTTAAATTTTTTGTCTGTCTGTCTGTCTGTTGTCCGGCTTTCACGCAAAAAACTACTGGACGGATTTTGATGAAACTTTTTTTGTAATTAGTCCTCGGCAACATATAGGCTATAATTTATTTGAAGATTGGAATACCAGATGTGAAACTATTTGTCCCCCAGCGTAGCGGGCACGGGTCAGCTAGTATACTCGTAATATATGGCAGTGACGGGCTTGCAACTTGTCACGTATGAAATAACTAACTGCAAAATGTGGGCATGTGTCAAATGTAATGTTTGAACATACCTCTGAATAAACGCTTTAGACATCTTCAAAGATCTGTGTGCCTGGAGATCTAGTAGATGTCTACCGTACTATGCGATTACTATCGTAATTCCATTTCATTTTCGGAATATATTTTACAAATTTTAAACCGCATTTACATCATTTACGAAATTTGCATTAGAGAATACGTTGAGTTGTCTAAGTAGGTAATTCATACTACTTGCACGAAACAGACATGACCATTCAGAATATGATATAGAACTTCAACATCAGACACTAATGCGAGGTCAAGTCCTGCTAGATAACAAACTTCAGCCATAATGAAATAGTATTGTGCCAAACATGTTTCGACGTACCTCTGACTACCCCCTTAGACATATTTAAGGATCTGAGCGCCTTGAGATCTATGAGTATGTCTACCGTACTTGGAAATAGGCTATTTGACAGTATGAAAAATAAAGTGATGTTGATAGTAATCTATGTAAATTATGCCTTCATAAAGCGTTATGGAGTAAAATAACTTGAAATTAAACTATGATTTATTAAAAAACCCATAATTAAAATTATCTATTTTTAAACGCCAGTCACGTGACACATAACGGTCCAGATTGGTCGAATCGACGATGACGTAACATGCTTGTCAATATGTCATGTCCTGCTTTGAAAAACTTGACGTTTGTTTATTTGTTGACAAGCATATAACGACACAGAAACTAGTGCGACGCCATTTGCTTAAAGAAGCGTTTTTGCGAGTTATTTAAATTGTCAATATTTAATTTACATTTTTAGGGCCAATACTTAACAGAAATATTGATAACTAGCGACCCGCCCCGGCTTCGCACGGGTAGCATGTTATTATACATATAAACCTTCCTCCTGAATCACTCTATCTATTAAAAAAAACCGCATCAAAATCCGTTGTGTAGTTTTAAAGATATAAGCAAACATACATACAGACATACAGACGCGGGAAGCGGAAAGCGACTTTGTTTTATACTATGTAGTGATAATATTTTTTTATGGGTTCCACAGTCACTACTGAATAATCTAGAATGGTTTTCAAAATCTTGTCAAATTGCCCATTACAGTCGTGCTCTTATTTCATTACACTTACCTAAGGCCAGTTCACATTGGATCTCTACAGAGCTCTTCAGTAGATCGGAGACTTCCACTCCTCTACCATGTGCCTCCAGAACAATGGCATTGAACGCTTTCTGGACTTCGGCTAGGCGGTTCCGTTGTTTCTCACGGTCTGTGAGATCGCTGAACCTAGATAATGAATAAATAGATAAATACACAAAAGAAAATACATAGCATCATAGCATTGATTTAGGATACTAAATCAATGCATCATAGTGAATAAAAGTCAAGTTTTACAATCACTGCTGGAATCGGACCCACTTTGCGTCTCAACTAAGGCAGACGTCCTCTAAGCCATATTTTCTTATATATAAAACAAAGTGGTGTTAGTTACGTACACCATTTGTTAGTTTTAGTTACCTACTCAAGAACAGCTGGACCGATTTTAATAATTATTAATTTATTGGATTTGTCTTCGCAACAACTATAAACATTTCATTTAGAAAAATAAGGAAAAAAATTGCCTATGCCTGTAATGAAGATACACCCGGTGCGAAGCCGGGGCAGACAGATAGTAATGTATATTACTAGGAATAACCTTTTAGGATTATGTTTGTACGGTTCATATAACGTACAGATTTGAAACCACTGCATTTTCGTGGAATCCAGGAGGACGCCATCAGTCCGCATACAAACCAGCGATCCATAAGTACTTTCTAAATTTTGTACAATAAATCGTGTATCAAATTAAGGAGTAATAAATGTTTTTGATGAATGCAGAATAGTTTTTTCCCAATAACCGCAAAACATACAGTTTTGTTTTTTATGACAAAGATAGCTTAAGGATATAATCTAGATAAATTACAGACAGAAACACGATTGGTGAAACTTTTCTCGATAGATTTATTTTCCAAAGTTGGCTTTCAAAAACACTAGTTTCGTTTTTAATCAAAACGATGAATAAGTAAACAATAACATTTTTATATAATTCGTTAGGTAATCATACTAGCTAAATAATTAATTAATGATAGTTTTTTTTTTAATTTGATGGTTTTCAAGATAATGCAGTTTTATCACTTTTTCCGTATTATCCGGGTAGACTCAGCCCATACAAAAAGTCAAAAATGTCTTTTATAACCTTAACTAAAATCTTTATATTTGATGTCCATCCCATACAAAGTTTAAACCTAAATAGCAAAATTTTGTCATTTGAAAGGTTGAAAAATCTAAAACAAGTCTCTTTCTGACGAGACATCACCTAAAACTAAGTTTTAGACTCTGACAAGAACTGTAAGGTGACCAGCATCCAATTAGTTCTCAATTCAGCGTTAACAAGACTAAAACCTAACAGTATCGCATTATAGCTATGAGCTTGTTCCAACTATTACAAAAGCATTTCAACTTTATTCCAGCAACTTTCACCAAGCCCCAGTAGGTAATTGAATACGTCGCAGTCGTGTTTGTAGACACTTTGAAACTTTAAACAAATGGGTCAACCCAAACCCCGGTTTACAGTTCCACCTAAAACATTTTCGTTGCCAACTTGCATTATGGCTGATTACACAACTTTGGCATAGTGTTAGATTACCTACTTCAACTATTAAAATAACTATTTATGAATAGGAGAGTTTCTTGTCAAAGAGCTCGTCCAGGTCGACGCGTCGTTCGTAACTTTTACAGTACCTATTTCTGCCGCCAAGCAGCATAGCTGTGTTCCAGTTTAAATGGTATGGTTGCCAGTGAAATTAGAGATACTTGATCGAAGGACTAGATCGAACTTTCGTCTACAGAAAGCCTAAAACTTGAAAAAAAAATTGAGCGGTATATTCCTTTTGATGTGTACCTACACCACTGAAAGGGGATAGTGGGGTTGGAGTCCGTTTGAAAATAACCTAACGAGAACGAAGTCGCGAGGGTTTCCACTAGTAATTCATAACATCCATCCATATTTTTTCTATTTCAACTAACACTATTATCAGAAGAAACTTTTCAAGTAAAATATCAAACGGTTAAATTATATCTCACCCTCTCCATTATCGCGAGAAAGGCATATTTTCCCTTTTATTGTCATCCTACTCATTGGGTCCAATAATGTTTAGAAGGCTTTGATCATCTTTATGCTCGTCTCATCTATTTAGGCTATAACACTTTACGGTCATTTCCTGGGGACGAGATCCGATTACTCACTGGGATCGTAAAATAAATAATTTACTGTGCCAAGAAGACCTTCACATAAATATTTCTTTACCCTTAGGAGGGTCCTGAAGGATCTACAGGTTATCTTTTATTACGGGGCGCGGGACAAGTAAAGGTCTCGGATAAAATTAACAACGTAGTGATTATCTGTTTGTGTAACGCAACCACCTTTATGATAGGAGAGTTAAAGGATTTTTCAATAAGGAAGCTCGATTTTAAAATATAAATAAAACAAGTTGTGTATGAGATATTTACAAATTTTATTAATTATTTAAAAGTATATTTTATGGCATTAAAGTATTGAAAATATTGTCGTTCTAATGTCAACCGCAGATATGCTTTGAAGCACGTTTTTGAAGGTCCGAGACTTTCTTTTGTTTTGGAAGAACTACGAACCGAAATCAGCACCAGTGACTTTCTTGGGATGCATTTGATGGTGTTTATCTCATGTGGGTTGATATTGCTCTAAATCCGACATAATTTCTTATTCAAATAAAATATCCATTACAAAAATGGGCACGACGGTTTTGCACCGATAATAAAAATCAAGCGCGAAACGTTTTGAAACTAAAATTTGATGTTTAGCTCTCGTTGTTCAACTGCTAACCTTTCATAGTAATTTGCCATACATTATTAAACAATCGACAACAAATCTGACATACGTTGCTTGTACAACATGACCGCTATAACCTATCAAATTTTTAGCGTCTATATTGAAAGACCCATATAATAGTTGGTAACATTACCTACTAGGTTCTAGAAATAAAATAAACTGAACTGAACTGTATCACCATCTAAATTCCTAAAAATGGGAGCTTTATGTATTGATGTGGTGAAGAAAGCATTCAGACCAATTAATTTATATTACAAAAGCTAGGTACTTGTTGAGAGATCATTGATTTGTAAGCCATCCTACTATTATAAATGCGAAAGTTTGTGAGAGGTTGTGTGTGTTTACTCTTTCACGTAAAAACTACTGAACGTATTTAGATGAAACTTTACAGTAATATATACATCAGAATAACATGTAGGCTACTTTTCATCTAGGTACCGGCCGGAATAACAAACATCGTTGATTAAAATCTTACCTAACGAGGTATGAATAAATGTAGTCTACACTGCGTTATCCTCAGATTACTAATAAAAATACCCGTATGTATTCAAAGCATTCAAGTGTGTGGTTTACATTCAACTTGATTTACAATACCTGTGCAATAAATTCTATCACCTACTCTAGAAAGATGAGAGCCGGCCGTATCGTTTCAAGAAATCGTGAGTAGAATTAGGTTGTTTACCTTTCCTTTATTTGACACCTGAGCCGCCCGCAAATACAAATGCTTACTGAATATCGTATTTTTCAGAGAACTGTAAATATATTTTTTATAATTGTATTTTTTTGGCTTTTCATAAGCTTTTTATTGATGTAGGAATCATGTAGGAATCATTTTTATTGCTGGTTTTATGATTTGCATTTAGATTATATGTCTACAACATTACAATAATGCACGTATGGTTGGCAATGTTGTTAGTATAATATAGGGTTATTTTATTGAATACTTCAACCTAAACATTTTCTCTCCACTCCATAGCATACAATAAAATATTTTTAGGTATATAGGTGCCTGTTGTAACACTCCCCCCCTTTTAAAACACCTACAGCCTAACCTAGCCTACCCTATATAGCTTACATACTACACACCCACCCGACTTCATCATCCTACTAATATTTTTGAAATTTAAATATAATAATTTTAATTAATTTATATTATAAGGAGTTAATAGAAAACTATATTAATACCTAGTCATCCTGAAATTTTACCTAGAATTAATCCTAAAAGTTGTTATGATCTGATTTAACTATTTAAATTGGCCAAGTGATCGTCTAGTTTTTATTGATTAGGACCGTACGTTGTGATATAGGTAATAACTCTGATTCTTTTAAGATATTATGATTAAACTGTCTACCTACTTATCTACTATTAGATTCTATAACAATTCAGTATACAATTGAGGAAAGTCTAGAGAATTTGCTGATATAGAGAGTAAGAAGTAACGGAGAATAAAATATATATAATAAATTGGATTGGCTTATCTGTCATCTAAAATGTGAAAATCTCAGCGCAGATCAGCTCACCTCCCCGAACTGATAGTGGAGATCATTCCATAGACCTTATCTCCTCCTCCGAGTAGAAGGCTTAATTGTCATTTGAGTGGGAATGATATTACAGAGTCATAAAGTTCAGTCTGTCAATTCTGTCTAGCAAAATATAAGAGGACTTAATCTTTTAGCAACCTGAGTCAGTCCGTATGTCAGTCAAGCCTTCAGACAAATGGTTACTTTCGGATGCTGAAGAATCGATCAGATCGGTTCTAAAACATCCTATTTAGGTCAGATAAATACTTATACATAATATAAATCATAATATTTAGAACCTTCAAGTCCATTATGAAATAAATGTCTAAAAAACAACTCTCCGTTGTTAAAATTATAGTCAAATATAATTTGTGATTCAATTCTTCAAATAAAAGACACATTGATCGTCTCATATGTTAAATACCAAATTAATATCCAGAACTTTGCACTCAGGATACTGCTTCATCAAAAGACACATTGTACGTCTCACATAACTGAACTCCAATCTCCAAGCTCAGAGGACGGACACCTTGATATAGAACTTAAGTTGGAACAGAATCTCAAATTATCTCACTTCAACACCGAATGTAATTAGTAACTAAGGTTAGACAAGTCCTTCACAACCGACACAATTCGTTGATTTAAACATATAGAATAATGAACTCCAAATAACTAGAACTAGATTCAAATATGAAGAGTTTGTGGTTTTATCTCATAGAGAACTTCCTGCTTTTTCCTATCAACAATATAGTGTACCTACACTACCTATCCAGATCTAAATGTGTAATTTATCAATTCAGAAGTCACGAACACTTCATTTACATTTAACCGTGTATGTAACTCATCGAAGTGCAATGATAAGTTTCTAACTAAACTAGTTGGGGGAACTGAGTGGCAGACTCATGTCGCTAGCAGCCATAACAACCCTAGTACGTCTCTTGGCTACAGCCGAAGCCAGGGATGGGCCAAGAGATAAGGAATAAAGAGATAATAAGTGCAATATATATAGGTTATATGCCCTAACCAAGATTCAAGCTAATGTGTCCATATTCAGTTAAGTAAGTGCCTGGGCGTGATACTCTTGTCGTAATCCTCACCACTGAATATGGAATCAGTAACCCGAAGAGGCAATTGACTGTTCCCTGATGCTAGGGTAAAAACAGTCCCTGGATCACCTCAGATTTCCCAGGTCTAACCAGAATCACAATGTAGTTGTCACCGTTAGGTATCAATTGTGTGTAGAGAGAAGTCTTCTAGTCATATCAAAACCATTTAAACTGGTGCTTTAATTCAATTATTGAATTACACTCAACCATCACAATAAACTTTTATCTAAACTAATTCACAAACTTTAAGCACTAGAACGACTTCTCTAGGGGCCTAGGTACACAGATAAATCCTACCCTCAAGTAAACCAGCCAAGGAAAAAACCCAAGAAATTATTCTAAAGCAAATCCCGTCTCCCAAGTTAATTTTATAATGACGGCAATTTTGTATTTCGATTTGAACTCCATTAATTGAACACATAAATTTATAGAAAGACTCAAGTTTTACTTTAAACGACTCCGCAACTCCCAATTGAATACAATTCAGAACCCAAAGAATCCTCAACATCCCTTGTATCTACCCTTAACAATAGCGTCCCTTCTATCCCACAATTACCTCAAAAAATCCCTGCCTCCCTAAAAACGATCTCACGAACCCGTCGTCCTGACCCAAGAGAGCCTCCATCTTTCCTCCGCGCCAAAATCCCAACCAATCAGAGCTCAGTGAATGAATGCAAAAACTCGAATTATTGCCATATACGTCACACGAATATAACTAATGATTCACATTCTCGATCGATAACTTATTCCTTATGTCATCGCTCATTGTCAAACCTGACAGGTGATATAATAGTTGACATTTTTATATAGTTGTCATAATTGACAACTTTGAGTTATGACAAACAATTCTCGCACCTCAAATTTACTATCGATTGATAAATCAGACTAATGATTAATAATTTAGATTTAAAACACTATATTTATTTTTGTGAATACCTTGAACGAGGCCTGACTCGTTACACTGTGCAGCCCGCGTTTTAAAACGCACCGTCGACGCGCGGTTTGTTGTTATATAGACGCTATACGCACGCAAGTCAGACGCAAGTTCTACAGGCTGTGTCTGACCACTTAGATGCCTAAAAATATTTTATTTTGAGCTATGGAGTGGAGAGCTCTAAGACTAACGATTTACCTAGTTTTATCCGCGCAAGAGCGGTCAATGAAACAACTTACACAAATACCTACATCTAATTTGATAAATTTCATGCCAGTAAAACAATTTAGAAATGGCTTCAACGCTAAGTAACCGAATAACAGTCTCGGAGCAATCTGAGACACATTGTTAGCTGCTGTAACTCAATAAGCAGAAAACTCCTGCAAATAGCCAGCAGAACACGGAAGCTTCGTCCCAAGTTAATTTCATGTGTACGACGTAGATATTCCAAATTGGTTTTGATGTGAAAGTATGTAGGTAATAATATTATTTACGTCTTCTTCCGTTAAAGATAAATACTTTATTATATAGGGGTTATTCGCATTTCGTACACTCGACCTTTTAAAACGACATAAATATAAGTATATAGGCTTTTATAACGTTATAGAATAACGTGATAAAAATCTGACTGGTTTTAATAATTTACGAATGACTGACTATACTTATAAATCAGTAGAAACGAAGATAAATGTTTCTGCAAGCTTATTCTATCTCTGTTATCAGATCAGCTCTATTATCAAATTTTACATAATTATGTAAAATTTTAGTCCAATCGAATGGGGTTAACTGCTTAAAAATACGGTAGTAAGATTTGATCAAAACAAACTTGATATTGCAATTTAAATAAAAGCTTGTAAAATTTATTTAATTATCTCACCATTTATCATCTCCATCAAGATGAAAGCTACCGTCGTCTTTCAGTCTGTAACACGCGTGGACGAGGTCTGATTGAGGCGACTCCGCTTTGAGGAGTTCTTCGAAAGTGTCTGCTGGGATCTTGAATGGTAGAACTGGCTGGTATGATGACGCTTCACCACCTATTATGCACTGCGTAAAAGAAATAAAAATATGTTAAGACGAGGTATATACATTTTTATGACGAATATAGAATAGTTTTTTCTCAATAACCGTAAAACGTATAGTTTTGTTTTTTAGGAAAAAGATAACTTAAATATTTAATTTTGATAAATTCAACACAGAATTACGATTGGTCTGATTGATTTATTTTCTAAAGTTGGATCTTTCAAAACATTATTTACATTTTTACTCAACACTATGAATAGCTGAACTGTTATTTTTTATATAATTGTTAGATAATCATACTAGCTACCTAAATTCAAAACAGTTTATTTTTAAGTTTGATGGTTTTTAAGATAATACGGTTTTATCACTTTTTCCGTCTGGGTAGACTCAGTCCATACAAAAAAACAATAATTTGAAGTATCTCCTTAATAATTTGACTCCGTATATCAATACACCTTTTTAGTGATTGATGATGCAATCATGTTCTAAGACGGATGATTCCTGTTATCAAGCTTAGATACATAATGCCCTAAAATAACACTGACCTCGCCAGTAGGGTAGGAGACGAGACGACAACCTGTCTCTCTTTCCGTCCCTTTAGGGTGATGCCCTCTTTAAAAACTTACCCTCTGGCAACGACCCAAGCAGAGGTTAGCGGTAACCTATCCTCTTTCGTAGCCCAATAGTTAGGTTATCCTTTATTGGTCGTGAGATCAAAAATATTCGAATCCGTTTTAATAAAAAGTAGGTAGTACTTGTACATAAAAACTAACTACACTTTGGAAAGCTATATTAAAAAAGTTTTTTTTAATATAGTTTTAAAATCAAGCTTTTATAAATTCTTGGGCTCTAGTATTCGTCAAGACAAATCCAACAAGTCCAAACACGACGTGATTATGTTGTGTAGTTAGGCAGTTCCTATGGCTACAATTGAGCTCCATCATCAGACCAGCTCGCTGTCATTGGAGATTGCTAGGTATGATTTTTTTTATCTTAATCAGACTATTTACTGAGGAGTTCCGTTAAACAGCTCCTGACTCCATCATCAGATCAGCTTGCTGTCATCATATTATTGCATTGTCACCGAAGTTACATAAGTATGCTAAATTTTAGCTCATTCGGTTGAAGATAACTGCTTCAAAATTGAGTTGCAAGATTCCACCATAACAAACATATTTACATACATACATTGCAAGTTAAATACAATCTTTTAAAAAGAGCGACTGCAAACTAATATAAAGATGAGGTCAATGTCGAATGACGTCATACAATTCCACAAACAAGCCGACTGACGTCTGAACCCCAAACGTTTTGAATAATTAATTCGTATTCGTTCATCTGCAAAAGAGCTAAGAGCACCCTAATAAAATATGAGAGGAAACCTAAGCTAAGTAAAGTAGTGCATTTATAATTCACAGATGGTAAGTCATATAGTGACGGAGAGCAAGAGGCCGCCTGCAAGAGCGCTGAGTGGACGAGATAAGAAAAACAGCAGGAAAAAACTAGATTGAGAAAGCAAAGGAAAGGACAGCATGGAAAAACTTGGAGGAGGCCTTTCCCCGAAGAGGCCTTACCTATATTTTTATATAGAAAACATTTTATTAGTTAGTTAGATAAGGGCACAATAAAGGTTTTTTATTTTATTAAATTATTTATTTATTATAAGTCATATAGTAAACTAGAAGACCATAAAAAATTATAATAATCTGTGAATATATCTTAACTACCCTCAATAATAATTTAACTGATATTGAAAAAAAAAACTGCTCACTCTGCTCGCCCTATATTTACTCTCATAGGTTTGTTAATTTACGTGTGAAATAAAGCCGGCTTACAATGGAGTTCAAGGTCTTAATCCAAATCAGTACAACGTCCGTATAATTTGGGAAAACAAACCCTCGTCTACTCCACAGGTAGAGGCATTCGGAAAGGATTTCAGAGATCGACTAGCTTTATTTTCCTTGAAATAAACGTTTTATTTCGATCTTGATTAAAAGCTTGTTTGTTCGCTATTAGGTTACGGAAGTCGGCAATCGGCTTTGAAAAAGAAGTCTACGCAATTACCTCAAATTATAACCAACAAAAAAATACATCCGATTTTACCTGCTCCATTAAGAATTTATTTTACTACCTTTACGTGTCTAAAAAACTTAATTGTTTTTATTACTTACTAGAATCCAACAAATAAATATAATTGTTATTCCCGCCATTTCATAGCTTGCAAAAGCCTGACATAAACTTATTTTTTAATATTGATTGCGTAACCAAATAGTTTGCATTCCAAAAAAATATATAAATTGTTTAACTGCCAGTAGTCTTTTGAGCTGAGAACCTTAAAAACTTTTTAATGGGTATGGAGATTATTTTCGAATACATAAAATTCTTTTTTTGAATAAAGAGTTCCATCGTCGCAGGTTTTATTTTGTATGCATACTCTTTGCATTTCTATAAACATATACAAAGACTCACCAGAAAATATCCTGCCTTTGAAGTTTGGTTACAGCAACGGATTTCTTCGAGGTGGTATCGCAGCAGAGACGGATTTGTCTCGTCTCCGCCGTCGGTTCCATAGTGCATGTCCACGAATTCAATCTGCGAAAATAAATCAAAATATATAGTATAACGATACAAGTATCTACAAAATTATCAGTAGGTATACATTTATAGCGTGTCGGCTGAGTGGAAGGTACCTCGACTTTCAATCTGAAGGTCGTGGGTTTGAATCCCGGCCGTGCATCAATGGATTTTTCTGTTCCAAAAATGTATATGCGCATTAAAATACATACTTAAAACGGTGAAGGAAAACATCGCGAGGAAACCAGTTAGTATTCTTGTAAGCGGGCTTGCAATCTGTCAGCTATGAAATTCAAACTACTGAAAAATGTAGGTATTGTGCCAACGTAATGTTTGGTCTTGCCTCTGACTACCTCTTTCTTTAGTGAGAACCTCCTTCCTTTGATGGTTGGAGAAAGCGTAACTTTCAAAAACCTTTCAATTAAATCCGTACCGGCCGTCACTGAGAGACGAAATAAATGCAGTCATCCGTTGATTTCGTGTGATTTGTTCTCTTTGTCAATTGAATATTGATGGGCGAGTTCGCTTTGTGAAAACCATTTCCCATTTTGTGCGAACGAAATATTTGATTCACCTAGGTCCAATCAAGCGGCGCTGGGTTAGCAACTTGTCACGGGAATTCTAACTACTGCTAAATATGAGTATGTATTGTGTCAAATATAATGTTGGGATGTGCCGCTGACAGCCCCTGTTAAATAACTTCGATAATCCAAGCGAATGGAGAGTATCTGCCGTAATTGGTGACTACATTCGTGATCCTGATTATTTTTTTCATTTCCATGGGTTATTGTTATCATCAGTTACAAAGCTTAATAATTAAAGCTTCATCGAGCAGCAAGTAATTTAATATAATTTTATGAAATATTTATTTATTTTTAAACGACACCTTACAAAAAAGGTGGAGGTTCTCAAGTCAGTTGTTTTTAGGGTACCGTACCCAAAGGGTAAAAACGGGACCTTATTACTAAGACTTCTCTGTCCGTCTGTCTGTCTGCCTGTCCGTCCGTCTGTCTGTCACAGGGCTGTATCTCATGAACCGTCAGTGCCGGATTAAGCTAGCACGGGGCCTGTAGCAAATTTTGTAAAGGGGCCCTTAGTTTGCTATAGGTTCTCACGTTAAGGGTACCTATTAAATAAAACAAAACTTTTTTTTTTTTTTTTTTTTTTTTTTTTTTTTTTTTTGACTTTACACACAGCGCCATCTAGCCCCAAACTAAGCAAAGCTTGTACTATGGGAACCAGATAACTGATAGAATACGTATATACTTTTTTTTTTGTAAATAGGTACATACTTATTATACATATTAACACCCAGACACAGAACAAACATCTATGTTCATCACACAAATATTTGCCCTGGGTGGGGATCGAACCCACAACCTACAGCGCAGAAGGCAGAGTTACTACCAACTGAGCTGTGAGGCCAGTCAACTGTTACAAATCGGGGGGCACGGCAGTGCCCCCGCCAAGTCGAGCGCGAAGCAAACAAACACTGCCGTACCATCCTTTACAGGAACCATTTCGCCGCATTTTCAGGTCCCTATTTGAAAACCTCTGGATAATACCAGAAAGCAGAAATTTTCGTCATCCAGTAAGCTATAATCACATACTTAACCCTTTCAACTCCGGTTTAATTAGTTTTACTGTAAAACGACTGTAACACATGAAAAAACCATAACCGTATATGTTGCGTTGGTGGCTCACAGCAACAAAAGTTATTCACCAGGTCCGACGACGCGCCTTTTGCGGTGAGGTTTAGGATGATGTTATACAATATGTACTTGCTAACACAACTATGATTAGAAATAGGCCGCTACCGCCCGCGAATTTACTCACATGGTACCTCGATTAAAATTGTCCTATATGTTATTCGAGGGCATAAGGACACATCTAAATATGTGCACAAACTTTCTAAATTAAATCTTTAGTAGGATATACCATATTAGCTAAATAATTACTTACTGGGTCCTATTATGGGTACCTACCTAACATCAATATTGATATTCATATAAAAGAAAGTCACTTATTTAGAGATTTAATCAATCATCAAAATAATAAAGATACCTATGTATGTACTTACCGACTTAGTTTAACTTACTTCGATCGAAAACAATGGTGGTAGAATACCATCCAGAATATTTTTATTGCTGGGAGCCAATAAACGCACGGTTTGAGTTGTAAAAATTCTTGATGCATTTTTTGGCAGAATTTGCTGATAAATAACCATTTGCAAGAAATTGTATTTAATATAGACATTTGCCTTTCGAAAACAGTTGCCCAACACACTTTAGAACCATTCAAAATCGAAATATCTTATGGAGAAGTCGGACCACTTTCACGTGTTTTTTAAAACGTCTGCAGAACAAAATGATATTTTTTTATCCTGAAACCAAGGGTATTGCCAGTTTCTAATATTATTTTTCTGTCATATTAACGTCAAACTTGTCAAAATATGTAGAAACTCACAGTAAAAAATCTATTTGAAACTACCCTACTACAGAACGAATATGGTGCGTTGTCGGCTCCCAGTGAACAAACGTGAAAACGCATAGGGCGCGTTGCCGGAGCTGAATGGGTTAAAATCATAAATTTCAAGTCTGTAGGTAATTTAGTTCCGAAGTTAAGCGAATGCAAAGTTTCGCATTTTAGACACTCACTCACTCACTCACTCACTCATGATCATCAGAATAGAACTAGTACATATTTCCCACAAACTCAGAGAGCTGAAATTTGGTACAGAGTTAGGGTTTAATGGCCACATTAAGGGAAAACCATAAAAACCGGCCAAGTGCGAGTCGGACCATTATCTATAAGAACGGCAAAAAAATCACGTTTGTTGTATGGAATATTTATTTTATTATTTTATTCTGTATTTGTGGTTATAGCAGCAAGCGAAATACATAATCTGTGTACATAAAAAAATTCAACTGTCTAGCTATCACGGTTCATGAGATACAGCCCTGTGACTGACAGACGGACGGACGGACAGACAGACAGACGGGTAGCGAAGTCTTAGTAATAGGGTTCCGATTTTACCCTTTGGGTACGGAACCCTAAAAACTAGGATAATCGAAGATCTGGAGTACCTGGTGATCCTGATTAGAAAACACAAGAGCTTAACCAAACTATTAGAGATCGACATACCGCCTTTACAAAAAATATTCAACTTGATGGGCCGCTTCATTTGATGTAAAAAATCGAAGGTCTGAAGTATCTGATGAAGAACCCTCAGCTGGTCTCAGCTGTATTAGAGATATGGTAATGCCCCCTTTTACTATTGGTCCATAAAAAAATCGACTGTCATTGCAAAAAAATATGTCAAAAAACCTGTGTCAAATAAGAAAATCTATTAAAATAAATCAACACACACACACGTCACATCATTAACTATAATCACTACATAGTATAAAGCAAAGTCGCTTTCCGCTTCCCGCGTCTGTATGTCTGTATGTATGTTTGCTTATATCTTTAAAACTACACAACGGATTTTGATGCGGTTTTTTTTAATAGATAGAGTGATTCAGGAGGAAGGTTTATATGTATAATAACATGCTACCCGTGCGAAGCCGGGCGGGTCGCTAGTAATAAATAAATCGCAGTAAGGAACCTCAGACTTGGCACGACTTTGTCTAGATTTCATTACTTTTTAGAGATAAACAAGCAGCTCCATCGAGACTTGGCTAGTTTTTTACAGAATGTTTTTGGTGGGATAAACTTTTCTAGATTTAATATGGGCAAATTTAGCAGTATTTGGCCTTTTTCTCGGAATATAATAGATATAATAATTATAAGGTCATATTTCAGGTGGGAGTGAAGCATACCCTAGTAAAATATTT
The DNA here is from genome assembly GCA_912999785.1 of Hydriomena furcata. Classification (NCBI taxonomy): domain Eukaryota; kingdom Metazoa; phylum Arthropoda; class Insecta; order Lepidoptera; family Geometridae; genus Hydriomena; species Hydriomena furcata. The sequence continues at coordinate 12,414,377 of OU538825.1, read as the reverse complement.
TTACGCTCCTATCTACATTATTGTTTTACGGTGAGAGTTGTGTTGGACCGCGGGGCCCCTCCAGTCGCGGGGCCCGTAGCATTTGCTACTCTTGCTACGTGGTTAATCCGGCACTGTGAACCGTGATATCTAGACAGTTGAAATTTTCACAGATTATGTATTTCTGTTGCTGCTATAACAACAAATACTAAAAACAGAATAAAATAAGTATTTAAGGGGTCTCCCATACAACAAACGCGACTCCGACTCACACTTAGCCGGTTTTTTTTAAATATTTGTTACCTAAGAACTTCTTCATTTAGTTAATAAATGAAGAATGAACGCTTTTTATATTTTACAAGCTTTTATTTAACTTGCAATGTGTTTGGGTGGAATCTTGCAACACAAAACTTCGCTTAGGTGCTTGCTAAGTTCCGATGACAATGTTATTTTATGTAACAGGTGATAGAGCACTGATGCTCGAAGGTTTGAATGATTTTACAAAATCTTGTCATTGAAAAATATTTTTGAACAGAAAACTTATTTCTAGTAAATAATAAATAAACGACTATCACGACTATAATCCACAAGTACGGTAGACATCCTCTCAGATCTTCAGACTCTTAGATCCTTTAAAGATAAAATATTATATTTGGCACATGCCCACATTTTACAGTAGTTACAGTTAGCATTCCATACGTGACAGGTTGCAAGCCCATCGCCGCTTATTAGAATAATAACTGGTTTTCTCACGATGTTTTCCTCCACCTTTTTGAGCACTTGTTTTGATGCGCACTTTTAGTTACTCTTATTAATTCTGTTATCTCTATAATCATTACGCAATTCAAAATTATAATTATTATTTTGAAAGCGATTGTAAGGCTTATTTCGAACAATAAAATTGGTCAAACAGTAGTAATATTGTCGCGATAACATTAATTGACTATAAACCCTGAAGTGTTTTTGCCCTTGCCCCCAAAATGTTTTTGTTATTTTCTAGTTTTAAGTTATTTTAAAATATAGCCAGAATTTATGGAATGATGTGACATTTATCACGATTATATCGTTTATCGATTTGTGAAGTAGACACCCAGTTGGCCGATTATGTCGGAGCAATGTCGTATCGTTTCGATAACAACAAAATCGTTTTGAAGAGTAAAGGCCCAGGCCATTGATGCGAGCTTTAGCAAAGAGCTTTAGCTTTAGCTTTAAAAAAGAGCCAATAAATTTCATTTATTTTCAAGTTCGTTATTGTAACGCAATAAAAGCAATTACAAATAGGCATCATACAATAAGTGGTCTTATCGATATTATTACAGAAGAACTACTTAACCTTAGGCAAAACAGTAACCATGATCTCGATCGGTTATAGATATTTACCGGGCCCCTGTATGAGTATAGTATGTAACTAGTATGAGTATAACTGCATGATTAAAGCGTCTGTTGTAAACATCCATGTACTCATAAAATAGATTCAGAAAGAAATAGAAATAGGATCACGACTGTAACCCTCAACTACGGTAGGCATCTTCTCAGATCTCCGGTCGCTGAGATCCTTGAAGATGTTTAATGTCGGTAGTCAGAGGCACGTCCAGTACATTTGGCACATGTCCAATTTATTATACGTGAAAGGTTTGAACACACCGACCTTTAAGAATACTGACTGGTTTCCTCACGATGTTTTCCTTCGCCGTTATAAGCACGTATTAATACAGACATGTTTCTGTATTACCCATCCAGACGTTAAGATAATAAAACCAGCTAAGTGCGAGTCGGAATGGATGAGGAAATCAAGGAAAAGGGAGGAATGGAGGGACTTAGGGGAGGCCTATGCAGCCGAGGCGACTATTGTGGAGGATTAGTGACTAGTTTTAAGTTAGTAAAATTAATGTTTAAAAATTGTAATTGGCAATAGAAATAAAGGCTTTTTTATTATTTATTTTTATTAAGAGCGAGTCGGACTCGCGCACGTTGTGTTCCGTACCATTATCTATAAAAAACGTCAAAAAAAACATATTTATTTTATTCTGTTTTTGTTTTTATAGCGGTAACAGAAATATTTCAACTGTCTAGCTATCACGGTTCATGAGATACAGCCCTGTGACAGGCAGACAGACGGACAGTGGAGTCTTAGTAATAGGGTCCCGTTTTTACCCTTTGGGTACGGAACCCTAAAAAAGAACACACGAATCTACTCGGACTATATTAAACGCATTACTATAGCTACCGGCTCTGGTTGCTAAGTTACTTAGAATTCGCGCTCCAAAACTAGTTACCATTCCTGAAACCCACTTGTTCGTTCTATCAAACGCTGCACATGTGGTTCGTTTGCGGGAACTTTATTACCTGAAACTTTGTCAGTACGAAATGGAATACAAACGAGTATGTGGGAACTAATGAAATAAACCGGGTGAACTTATGTAGCTACAGAGAAAAATCCTAAGCCTAAAAACAAACTTTTAGAAAAATGTTAATATTCTAAATAGAAATACGGCTAATTACCACGTTTTTACTTGTATTGCTGACGTTTCGAGACAATTCAGATGCTCTTCTAGATGATAATTCTATGTTTATATTCATTTATAGTTTTTGGATAAATGTCCATCGATGCTGTTTTTTATGAGGATCAAAAGGACTATTATGATCAATTGAGTTTAAGGTGCTAGAAATGTCAAAAATTCTTCAAAATTTGAGAAAACTTGACTATTTATTACTTTCCCTAGAAAAAAAACTATATTTCACTTTCAAAACTTTCGTGAGAAAAAATTTACTACATTATGTTATTACGTGAGTAATTCCCGTTTTGTCATAATGTGTAAAAAAAAACGACCAAGTGCGAGTCGGACTCGTACACGAATGGTTCCGTACCATTATCTATAAAAAACGGAAAAAAATCACGTTTGTTACATGGGACCCCACTTAAACATTTTATTTTGTTCTATTTTTAGTATTTGTTGTTATAGCGGCAACAGAAATTCATCATCTGTGAAAATTTCAACTGTCTAGCTATCATGGTTCATGAAATACAGCCCTGTGACAAACAGACGGACAGCGAAGTCTTAGTAATAGGGCACCGTTTTTACCCTTTGGGTACCGGAACCTTTGAGTATGTATTTAAAGTCTATATTTATTACCGTATCTAGAATGTCATGTTATATTGAATTTTGTCAAGAATTTGTTATACCAATAGATGAATTGATATGACAGCCAGGCTCCCGCATATCAGAGTTATTTGATTATAACGGCGCAGGTTGCTACAATATTTGATTTACGCTTGCGTTGAGTGTCAAGTAAGTGGGCACGTATGAGTAATAATAGTAGCTATTCATATTGTACAGAAACCTCCTTTATACTACCTATTCCGGGCCCTTACTCTGCAAAACGATATCACCATTATCGACGACAGTGTCAGTGCTCCGATATATTTCGATAAAACGCACTTTTAGACATCGGTCGGTTACACTTTAATTCTGGCGTCAGTTCAATCCATCATTCTGGTCAGAATGAGCGGAGAGTTACCGTGTGACACGTGGACTGATGAAAATTTAAAACCGTTTTTAGGGTTACGTACCCAAAGGGTAAAAACGGGACCATGTTACTAAGACTTCGCTGTCCGTCTGTCTTTAACAGAGTTAGAGTTAATGTATGGACTTACCTCAATACATCTGTCATCGTATGTGGCTTGCAGCTCTGGGCCCACCAGCTCGAGAATATGTCTTCTTTCTTCTCGGAAATCTGCAAATAAATTAATCAATCAATAATAATCGTTGAAAATTAACATAATTACGTTTAAAAACTAAAAAGAAAATCGACGATAATGTTTCGACCAATCAAAAAGTCAAGGTACGTTATTAGTTTTTAGTTTTATGATGGAACTGGTAGTCCTACAAAAGAAAAAATCATCTAAATCGGATCACCAGGTAAAATAATATGCGCGGTCATACATAAAAAAACCGGCCAAGCATGAGTCGGACTCGCGCACGAAGACTTCCTTACTATCACTACATAGTATAAAGCAAAGTCGCTTTCCGCTTCCCGCGTCTGTATGTATGTATGTTTGCTTATATCTTTAAAACTACACAACGGATTTTGATGCGGTTTTTTTTAATAGATAGAGTGATTCATGAGGAAGGTTTATATGTATAATAACATGCTACCCGTGCGAAGCCGGGGCGGGTCACTAGTTATCTATAAAAACAGCAATAAAAAAAACACGTTTGTTGTATAGGACATATATGTATATGATTTGATTCTGTTTTTAGTATTTGTTGTTATAGCAGCAACAGAAATACATCATCTGTGAAAATTTCAACTGTCTAGCTATCACGGTTCATGAGATACAGCCCCGTGACGGACAGCGAAGTCTTAGTAATAGGGTCCCGTTTTTACCCTTTGGGTACGGAACCTTAAAAAGCAACAAAATATTTACATGTCAAATTAAGAACCTCTTTTTAGACAGTTACAAAAAAAAAATTCGAGAGATTTAGTTTGATATAGGTATCTAACAATCCCCACACTAGGCAGAGCCTGTCTCATGGGGACCTGTATACGGTTGACAGGATATGTAGATTATAATTGACCTCGGACGGCAGCTTAATGTTCTCTGTGCACATTTATGCATTATTCATATATTCTAGGTATTGTGATGCCATGATACTGGTAGTTTCTGATAACCACATTCAAGCGCGAGGTCTGCACTGTTCGGTGTTATATTTACTCATTGCTTTTAGGGTTTCGCAACTCAAAAGGAAAAAACTCTCTTTAGGATCACTCGTGTATCTGTCCATCCATTCATCCCCCCTCATCGCGACAACTACTGGGCCATAAATAAATAAAAATACAGAAATTAGTTCTTTACTTATAAATAACAGGAAAACCCAGTTTGTACGGACTTTTACTAGGTCTCGGACTCTCTCTTGTCTCGATCTTGGTCTGTACTTTGTGCGACTTGCACTTGTCCGTTTTTTTGTAGCATGGTTCAACAACCGCTACTTACAGGAACCTTTTCTACGAAACTAGTTATGAGGAACACATACCATTGAAAACTGAAGCGACGAATATCTTAATAGCGCGAGGCCCGGGCCACTTGTCGCTCTGCTGCGTGTAACCCTGCAGTGCTTGCAGCACCGCTGGCTCTGGAGCACTCATCGCTATTCACCTCACACCTCACCCCGCGGAGGTCACGCCACGCCACGGCATTCTGAAACAAACCAAAATAGGTAAAAAAATAATAAATAGAATCACGACTTTAATCCCCAAGTATGGTACACATCCTCTCAGATCTCCAGATGCTTAGATCCTTTAAAGAAGTCTAGTGGGAGGCACGTCCAAACATTATATTTGGCACATGCCCACATTTATTAGCATCTATAGGTGCTAAAACTATATTGGTTGTTATTCATTTTAATACGCCGATCTGCCGTTGGTCGCGATCGTGGGCGATGCTCATGATGAGGAGCATCTCAATTGTCTCGAAAAGCAATACAATTAGCCGTATTTATAGTTAAAATCAGGTTGACGATCAACGACGGGTGACGATAAGGAAAATCCTCTTCGCAACATGTTTCTCAACATGTAGTGCCGACCACACAATAAGTGGGAAAAGAAGAAAATGATGATAATTTTAACCAGTCTGATGTACACGGTGCGAGCAACGACGGGACAAAATGTCTGCATGATCATGTAATTTCTGTTTCCTGCGATAAAGTGATTCCTAAATTCACACTATCACTATACCTACTTACTACTTATTGAAATATCCTAATCTTAGTAGATAGATCCCGAAATTAAAGATAAGTACCTCTTAAAATGAAAAATCAAGAAGTCACTGCAGATAAATATTCATTCCAAATCGGTATGAGCAATGAGCATCGAGCAAACTATAGATACTCGTATAAGCAGTGAAACGTTTTTATTATCATATCACATAAAAATAGAATAGCTAGTCTGTACTTTTGTCTATAAATTCGTCATCTCAATTCAATATTTCCGGTTTGCGCTCTTTAAAGGATTTCTAGGTCAAAAAGATAGCAAAGACACGTCGATAAAACTAGCCATGAAACAGTTCAAAGGCATCCAATGCACTTAAACTTAGTGAATTGGAAGACGCTTTATGTCCTTTTTGTTACCGTTAAACAATTTTCCGATCACAGAGATGCTCCATTTCTATTCGCTTTTTTTGTTACCTCTATGGACTGTTCTTTATTAAGCACAGGATTTTTTTGCGACTTATTATAGAAGTTATTTTCAAAAAGACTTCAACCCCCGGTGCACCCGCTTAGGGGTTGCCAATTTGGGAATTCCTTGGGCACCTTGAACCCTTGTGCATTTATCTATAATATAAAAATGAATCGCTGAATATTTTGCTAAGCGCAAATCTCGAGAGCAGCTGAACCGATTTCGCTAATTATTTTTTTGTTGTATTCGTTATTATCAGGAGAAGGTTTTTATGAAAATGAATTTGACAGGACAATGTCTGTCGGGACAGCTAGTATTTAGTAGTTAGTAGTAGTTATATAGTAGTAGCTAGTTTTATTATAATTTGTATATTATTATATATCTACTAATTCGAAATGCGAAGGTTTATGAAGTCAGCTAACCGATTTGGATGAAACTTTGAATATATATATAGTTTGTGACCTGCAATAGCATTAAACTACATTTAGTTGAAATACCACACGAGAAAACCGCGGGAGGAAGCTACTATATATAAAACTAACTGACCCGTGACAGACGTTGTCAAATTTCAATTAACAAATAGAAAAGACTGATTTTTTTTAGTCTGTTATGTCAGATTTGTTGCACACCAGCGCCATCTATACAGAAATCATCCCTTTTGCGTTTTTTATCGTTTTGGGGATGTTTTTCATATTTTAAAGTAGTCCATTTGTTATTCGGGCATTATATCTATATCGACATGAAATTTCTACCGTTTATGCCTGATTGAGGAACCAACGTACATACAAACTCACAAACTTTCGCATATATAATATTATTAGAATTAATAATATTGTTTAATTAAACCGGATGTATCGTAACTATTATTGATGTAGAAGTACCTACTGGAAAGTGTGTAATTTGCTAAAACCATGCATGAAATTAATATTCCAGTAAAGCAAATAGGCTGCTATCATGTGTCGCTGATATAGGGGCTTACAACACGACGTATTAAGTGCATTTACGTTTGTATGTGTAAATAATATGAATATTATACCATTCACCTACTTACAACACGCACATTAAAGCAAATTGGTGAATTTTTTGGGTCGCACGTTTGGTACGACAAAGTTAAAAGTATGCTCAAGTTCTGACATTTTAACCGGTTTGGGAACATTTCGGGAAGCATTGATTTAATTTTGTTACAATTGACCGCAGAAAGGTTATAGACTATATAAACTTGGGTCCACAATGGGTCCCAAAGGGACTGTCTTTGTACATTGCTGTTCGAAGTAACACTAGTGAACACATGCGATTTTGTTTGCGTATTTTTTCTTATAAATTTTGATGATCCGCCTGATACTAGGTACTGGGATAAAAAGTATTCTTTTTTTATATACAGGTCATAATCTTCTTTCCCTTATCTCACTTCATGTGGGGTCGGCACAACATGTAGATAAATCGTGATAAAAAAGGATTTGGCTCGGGGTGCTTTACAACCGTTCATTTACCTGACTGATGTCATCACCCTCATTGGGAATACTTGTTGGTAAGGTATCTCTTATTTAGTCCTGGGTCCTGATATCCTGGGAGATTACCACAAGCTATTATAGTGATATTAATACAGTGCTACTCAGTGGCAGTATAAAAAAATAAATAAATAAGATAACGACTGTAATCCCCAAATACGTTAAACATTCTCTCATCTCCAGACGCTTAGATCCTTTGAAGATGTCTAGACGGGGTAGTCAGAGGCACGTCCAAACATTATATTTGGCACATGCCCACATTTTGCAGTAGTTAGCATTCCATACGTGATGTTTTCCTTCACCGTTGTGAGCACGTGTTGCACGTCGTGATGCGCATATATATTTTTCGAATAGAAAAATCCATTGATGCACGCCATGATTCGAATTCACGGCTGATTTAAAGTCGAGGTACCTCCCACTCGGCCAACACGGCTGACAGTATAACATGTCATAAGCCATATTAAATATCAAATTTCAACTTCAAACTTTTACGACGTGATTCAGTAACAAACAAACATCGAAACTTTCTCATTTAATAGTAATTTTATTTAGAGTTAAATTTGCATTCGTTGACAAGGCTCAGCTGTATAAGTTTATGCAAATACCTTCGTATCTAGCGCACGTCTTCTACCAAACAATGTAATTGTTAGGTCCCTTTGTTATTGTTACATCCACATTGATCATCAAACTACGTATCTCGATACGAGACCTGCCTGAAAATCAATAAACCTTTAGAATTTCGGATACCTTCGTCAATCCATTATACGTACTAGGTGTTTTATTATTGTATTATTTGCACGGGTACATCTGCGCTGAAAATGCGAAATGTATTTCAGAACATATAAACGACGATGGGCTTGCAAACTGTCATGTATGGAATGCTAACTACTGCAAAATGTGGGCATGTGCCAAATATAATGTTTGGACGTGGCTCTGACACCCAATATACATCTTTAAAGGATCTAAGCGTCTGGAGATCTGAGAGGATGTCTACTGTACTTGGAAATTACGGTCGTGATCCTATTTATTTATTTCAGAAATTGTGCTGGCTTTGGTGTTTCTGTTTTATATATATTTTTATTTCTCTAGCTCAGTTTTCACTTATGAGAAAAATAAGCTGTTTCATGCAGGTTTACTGCGATATTGTTAAAAATTTGATATAAAATATAACGTTTTTCGTTTGTATTTTTACCAGTGCGCCATTTTGTTCAAATACAAAGAACGAACACGTTTTCCTTCATAGTATTTTAGGGTTCCGTACCCAAAGGGTAAAAACGGGACCCTATTACTAAGACTTCGCTGTCCGTCTGTCTGTCCGTTTGTCTGTCACAGGGCTGTATCTCATGAACCGTGATAGCTAGACAGTTGAAATTTTCACAGATTATGTATTTCTGTTGCTGCTCTAACAACAAATACTAAAATTAGAATAAAATAAATATTTAAGAGGGGCTCCCATACAACAAACATGATTTTTTTGCCGTTTTTATAAATAATGGTACGGAAACCTTCGTGCGCGAGTCCGACTCGCACTTGGCCGGTTTTTTCAGTAATGTTACTACTTGATCGAACCAGCATTGTGTGTTACAATTCCAATTAAAATTAGGTCTGTTATTCTAGTAAATTGTGATGATGTCTATATCAGATAAGCAAACCCTTTAAAAGTAAACATTTTTGTATATATTATAAAATTGTTTTGTTTAAATAGCTTTTCCCTACAAACTAACTTCTAAAAACTAATTGAGTTTGAGTTTAATTTTAATCAAACTCAATTAGTTTTTATTTGAAACTGGTAGGTACATAATGCGGCATTGCCATTATCGATAACAAAACTTGATTGCAATTATAGCTTATAGGTTTTAAAAATAAACTGATTGAAATTGAATTAATCAAAATTTACTTGGCTCAGTTTTAACTTTTTCAGTTATCATAATTTTTCACTTGTTTTTAGGGTTCTGTACAAAAAGGTTAAAAACGGGACCCTATTACTAAGACTTCGCTGTCCGTCTGTTTGTCACAAAGCTGTATCTCATGAACCGTGATAGCTAGGAGGTTGAAATTTTCACAGATTATGTATTTCTGTTGCCACTATAATAACAAATACTAAAAACAGAATAAAATAAATATTTAAGTGGGGCTCACATACAATAAACGTGTTTTTTTGCCGTTTTTAATAGATGATGGTACGGAACCCTTCGTGCGCGAGTCCTACTCGCACGTGGCCGATTTTATTGTATACCAATGTAATTTGCTCCAAATAAATAAATTTGAATTTTGAACAAAATTTACTCAGACGAAGGGCCAAACATGTTCACAAACAAATTGTTTGTACAGATTTTTATGTACCTTATTATTATATACCTGCCACATTATTATGTACCTGCCTATACCAAGATAAAAGTTACTTATAAATGAATAATATCGTTAAAATTGCTATTCGCTTATGTAAAATAAGGTTAAAAAATCCAAATTCAAAATTTAAATTCAAAGGTCGTGGGTTCGTATCCCGGCGTGCATCAATGGATTTTTCTGTTCGAAAAATTTGTATGCGCATCAAAAACACGTGCTCAAAACGGTGAAGGAAATCATCGTGAGGAAACCAGTTAGTATTCTTATAAGCGGCGATGGGCTTGCAACCTGTCACATATGGAATGATAACTACTGCAAAATGTGGGCATGTGCCAAATATAATGTTTCAACGTGCCTCTGACTACCCCCACTAGACATCTTCATAGGATCTAAGCGTCTGGAGATCTGAGAGGATGTCTACCGTACTTGGGGTTTACAGTCGTGATCCTATTATTTATTATTATTATATGTAATGTTGAAGACTGTTTGAAAATAACTTTACGCGAATGAAGTCGTGAAAGTTTTCACTAGTCTAAAACATATTCATGGATATGAAAAGCACATAGAGGGTTGATATGGGTTGTGGTAGTTCAGCGAAGCGTAGATTTCTTGAGTCAGCGCTATGAACACCTTCAGGTATGATTTACCCAAAGCACAGGGTTGGCCTAGTTGAAGGTACCTCGACTATAACAACAAAGTTTGTGAGTAGCACACATCTAGGGTCTAAATGTATGGTTTTGTGTCTACAGTTATGAGTGGTTCCCTGTCTTAAGCGGCGATGTGCTTGCGACCTGTCACGTATGGAATGCTAACTACTGCAAAAAATGTGGGCATGTGCCAAATATAATGTTTGGACGTGCCTCTGACTACCTCCACTAGACATCTTCATAGTATCTAAGCGTCTGGAGATCGGAGAGGATGTCTACCGTACTTAGGGATTACAGTCGTGATCCTATTTATTTTTATTTTTTATTTATCCCTGTCTGTAGACACTGACTTTATTTATGCACTATATTTATACTAGTCTGCGTCCGCAGCTAAGTTTGCATGGTACCTAGATAAAAAATAGCCTAGCCAGGTCCTAAGGTAATATGAAATCATTATTAATCGTGTAAGTCATATACTTTTGAGCTTGTGGTACGGCCCAGGACTATGTTTATAAACCAACTTTCATCTAAATCCGTTTGGTCGTTTGGACGTGATTGAGACACAAACATCCAAACATACAAACATCCTCACAAACTTCAGCATAATATTAATATTATAACAAATAGTAGTCTATTGAATAAGTAATAATTATTTCTCAATGGCTTTTCCTCTCATTATTAGTTAAGGAACTTATTAGCAGATATTGCGAAACCGAGGTACTACAGCTCAAATAAATTATAATTACGAACATTCCTACTCGGATGCTCACTCAGTTTTAATAAAAGACTATTATATTCTTTGGAATTCTTTTAAACCACCATATCTACCAAATTATGTAAGATCTATCTTTATGATGGATACATATTATACCTATACCTAAAAGCAAAATGGCGAATTTTTCAAATTTTATAACTTAGATAGTTTATAAAGACCCGATGCCGAAGTAAAGTAATAAATATTCCGCCATTATATCTTATATGAAAGCTAGCAGTTTGTCCATTAACATAGAATTAAAACAACTGCAAGTTTTCCAAAAATTCTAAAATAATATAAAAATAAATCTGTTATATAAAATTCTCGTGTCACAATGTTAGTTCCCGTACTCCTCCGAAACGGCTTGACCGATTCTCATGAAATTTTGTGAGCATATTGAGTAGGTCTGAGAATCGGCCAACATCTATTTTTCATACCCTTAAGTGATAAGGATGGATTAAGGAAGGACAGCTAGTAAATTTATAAAACACTAGCTGACCCGTGTCCGCTTCGCTGGGCGACAGATAGTTTCACATCAGGTATTTTAATCTTCAAAATAAATTATAGCCTATATGTTGCCAAGGCCTAATAGCTACATAACAAAAAAAGTTTCATCAAAATCCGTTTAGTAGTTTTTGCGTGAAAGCCGGACAACAGACAGACAGACAGACAGACAAAAATTTCAAATTTTTTTTTTTTTGCTTGTGTTACTTGTACAAAGGCCCCTAGGAGTATTTTTTATAGTTTTTATTTAAGTTTTTTATGTATATATATGTATAGATTAGCTGTCCCGACAGACGTTGTGCTGTCAAATTATTTTTTTATGAACCTTCTCCTGATAATAACGAATACAACAAAAAAAGAATTAGCGAAATCGGTTCAGCTGCTCTCGAGATACGCGCTTAGCAACACATTCAGCGATTCATTTTTATAAATTGTTAAATCTTTTAGCATAAGTTATAGTCAGTCATACGTATAAAAACCCTCAGGACGATGTTACTTTGTTTTAATTTAAGGCATTGGTCTTGGTAGTCTAAACACACTCTGTTTTTAGTTATTAGAAGTAGGAGATGTCGCGTAGCGAGCGTCGTAGCGATGTAGCGTCGTAGCACATCGCCAGATTATCCTCTCTTGCTTTCGACCGGGTTGATGAAATCCTAATGTTTGTAGCACTTTTAACGCTAAATCGATGCTACAAAATTGTTTATTCCTTACTAAAACCAAGCTTAATTCAGTCGACTTAAGGCATTTACTAATTCAAATATTCAAACAAGGGTGTCAAAGTTGCGCGTGTAAGTAATTCAGAATTGAAGAGGTTGGGAATTTTGGCGCGAATACGCACAATTATCTCGTGAATTATTCATCATTACGCATTAAGCGTCTCCAGGCTATGTAAGTACTATATATGTATATGCATAGCATTATTTTATACAAGCTTACCTATATTATATAATACGATACGTAGCAATTTAAATATAGAAATAATATGGATATAATACAATAACACGGATAGTTGGGTATTGAAAAAAACATGGTAGACATCTCAGGCGCTCAGATTATGTCTAAGATGGTAGTCAAAGGTACATCCAAATATTTCGTTTGGCACATTTACAGTAACGCGAATAGTTACGTAATAAAAACATGGTAAATATCTCGCAGGCGATATTTAAAAATTTCAGGAGGTAGCCAGAGGTCCGTCCAATCACTTTGTTTGGCACATTCACAGTAATTAGCATTGATTATGTGATAGGTTAAGTTTCTTGGCAATGTTTTTTTAACCTTTTAAGAACATTTATGTAAGAAAATACTTCTTAAAATAATCCATTAGTGCCTAACTGGAGTTCAAACACACGACCTTTGACACCCTCCGTCTGTATTATTAAGCAATAACCATCAAGAAATCAAAACATTGTCTGTTTAAAGTCTTACCTGCCGTTTTTAGGGTTCCGTACCCAAAGGGTAAATATGGGATCCTGTTGCTAAGACTTCGCTGTCTGTCTGTTTGTTACAGAGCTGTATCTCATCAACCGTGATAGCTAGACATTTAAAATTTTCACAGATGATGTATTTCTGTTGCCGCTATAACAACAAATACAAAAAACAGAATAAAATAAATATTTAAGTGGGGTTCCCATATAACAAACGAGTTTTTTTGCCGTTTTTTATAAGTAACGGTACGGAATTCTTCATGCGCGAGTCCGACTCGCACTTGGCCAGTTTTATTACATATCCAGATTACCCCCGTCCTACATTTCACGGTATTGTAATTCCAGCGAACGTCATTTAGAGCAACGACAAAAGGAAGACAATAGAGTATTCCCTACATTTAGGGTAATTCCGCTTGTTACGGGGTACGCGATCGATAGCTGTGCGTGCAAGCTACAGGTGCGTTGTATGTCGTACGCAAAATACGAATCTATTTTGCGTTGGATTGAGCTCAGTATCTACTCACACAGAGAATCATAATCATTCACATTGTGCCTACATAGTTTTCAAATAGAGCTCAGATTGTTAGATGTAGAATGAATAGAGCCGTGTTGGCCGAATGGGATTTCGACTTGCTATCCGAAGGTCGAGAATTCGAATCCTTGCCGTGCACGAATTTTGGTTTTCGCAAAATGTAAATGCGCATTAACAATTGCTTATGATTGTGAAGGAAAACATCGTGAGGAAACCATTAATGCACGCCGGGATTCGAACGAAAGTCAAACCGAATTGAAAGTCGAGGTACATCCCACACGGCCAACAAGGCTGTAAACGTTATATTTTTTTATAATTTACTATTTTGTGATTAGTAGATATATAAATTAGATAACTTAGATTCTTAGTAACAATTAATTTGCTATTTACAAGTATCTTGCGCAAATCATTATACCTAATATTATGATTGATGTACAGTCGCCTTTTTGGTTTTCTACCAGGAAATCCGAGAGTTGAGGATATTAGACTATAAAATACTCAGAATGTACACTCGTGTGACCGATTACCGAAAAATATTATATCAAATCTTGAAGCGTTCGTGAATTTCTTTGCATAGCAGTTCCTAACAGATCATATAAGTGAAGCTTGCATAGTTCTTAATAGATCGTCTATTCTAAAGGCTAGGACGCATCGTCCACATAAGCTAGAGTCGAGGCGTGGGCGCGCAAGCGGCGCTTTTTTGCCTCTACCTCGCCTGTGCCGCGACACTGCACTGCCATTTTTTCTGTAGAAATTGTGATCCCGCGCCTCGAACCTTGCTCGTGTGGGTGATGCGTCTAAGTGATGCCACTTTAAGCGCAGTCATAAAATGTGTAGGTGACCACTAGCGGTATAAACAGTTGAGCTTTCATGATTCGGAGACCATGTTCAAATGTCAGTCCTGGCCTCAAAAAGTCGCGACGGAGGCATATGCTCGGCCTAAAAACTTTGTCACCAGTGTCGGCACTAAACGAATTTATTATTTATATTTTTCTTCTTTGCATTTCGGAATCAGATAAATTCATCCCGAAAGAAGCACGTTCCACAACTCAGACAATCGTTATAGCCTCGTTTTAACGAAGTTTATCATGGAAAAAAAGATATCAAAGAAATCGTTCTGTAATACAATAAAATGATTGGAATTCAAAAATTGAATGGAAGTTTATTTATTGATTTAATACAGTATCACATTTTTTCTGTGTACCTAACTATAATTTAAATACCTGGTACTGTAGAATGTAGATGTATCGATAGTCGTAGGTATATCGATTTCCGTAGACTAAAATTTGAAAAGCAATAGCTCGCCGCTTTTGAACTTACGAAAAAAGAGGAGGATATTAATTGGATATGTTTTTTTTATGACCGCGCATGTCTTCGTAGAGAATAGTCTTAAATAAATTAAACTATAATAGTTAAACTAATAGTCAAAAAAATCATGTAGAACTAACAGTTCTTTCATAAAACTTGAAAAAAGAATGTCATCCCTTGACTTTTCGATTGGTCGATACATTTTCGTCGGTTTTCTTTTAAGTTTTTTTTTATCGTATAATTATTTCATCTTTGTTGCGGAAAAGGAATAATAACCTAATTTAGTTAGGCTCGACCGTCTAAACCATAATATTCAATAGAACGGCAGGCGCATAATAAATTCAAGCGGAAACTCATGTCTATGATATTAATTTCTATAAAAGACCCTTCTCCATCGCCGAGCTCGACGAGAGGACGACCCAACATGGCAGCGTTTACGTAGAAAACAGGACTTTATACAAGTTTCTACCATTATTGATTCGCAGGTGAATCCATCCTTATTTATTGTCCATCCCTAAATATTGTATTTTCAGTTTGTTTCTTCACTGATACGTTTTCAAAAGCTCATATAGGTAGAGAGCGCTGGTTGTGGCAGTTTTTTTATTTTAAAATAAGTGGTTTATACAGAAAAAAATATTAAAACGACAATTTTTAAACAACAACTAGTAGATAATTTATTTATCTCTTAGGTAAAGCAAAGGTTTTTAAGAGGAGGTATTCATTTATTAATTATTCAAATTTATATACACTAAATGGGAAATATCTAGTTTTGGTCAATCTAGAGATAACCCATCACAACTGTCGGTAATCAAATGAATCATAGACAAATAATTATATTAACTATAGATTTTAAATAAGTTTGTTTGCTATGCTTAATTATTGACTGAATGACCAAAACCAGGGTAGGCACCACAACCGGGTCTTTTGGTACTACTTACACTTTTTATATCACTCGCGGCCTGTTACATTTTATTAACGCCAGACGCAAAAAATAGTGTTATAAGTTTGGCTTGACTGTCTGTGCTGCATATCTGTGTAACTATCTGTGAACGCCTAACGGAAAAACCAATTTTTATTTAGTTTTTTTTAACAGTGTGACAATGCCGCCATTATCTTGAGAACGCTTCCGACTGGTAGTGATATGGATCTGTTGAGGTAGCTCAATATAGGCTCTTTAAATGGCTTAACTGTTTTTTGTGTATTTTGTAAATATTCTGTAATATTTACATAGTTGATGATATTTTCTGTAAATAAAGATTGTTGTTATTTCGAGAATCAGTTTTCTTTATAAATGCGTCTATAAAGTATGGATGAGAAATCTACCCCTGGAATTAGGTCACAGTGAAAATGTTGTTTTAAAATTCACAGAATCACCCTTTGGATTCCGGAGATTTTACGTTGAATTTTATTTTGCATATTTTCTCTTATACTTGTCTATTGATTATGTGGAGAGGCTTGTTTGTAGTATGTACATTCTTATCCTAAGTAAATTTACCTGTTTCTACGCGACGTAGTAGAAACTTTATTTTATATTAATCTGTATGGTTTAATATTAAGTAATGCTGTATTTTTACTTTATACTATTTATAATATCTGTGAGACGCATGGGATCTTTTTTGTGATATTAGTCAATTGGTATTTTAGTACTTTATTATCTCAAACCATACCCAAAAACCAGCCAAGTGTGAGTCGGACTCGCGCTCGAAGAGTTGCTTTTAGTATTTGTTGTTATAGTGGCAAAATAAATACATAATCTGTGTAAATTTCAACTGTCTAGCTTACACGGTTCATGAGATACAACCCTGTGATAGACAGACGGACAGACGGACAGCGAAGTCTTAGTAATAGGGTCCCGTTTTTACCCTTTGGGTACGGAACCCTAAAAAGCAACAAAAGTATAAATGTTGAATTGAAAACCTCTTTTTCGTCGCCTAAAACAGATCTAGAAATAGCACGACAAAGTGCGTCATCTTGATGAGTATAAATAAACTTCTGCAAGGTACAGTGGGTACGCATAATCGGAGCATAGCATTGATAAGGCTTATAGCGTTATTAAGCTCAAGTACCTACATGTAATTGTCCCGGTGGAAGGGTTTAAAGTGGGTTGGGAGAACACGAAGCAAAGGTATAATGGTTTGATAATAAAATAATGATTACATTGCGGTACAAGAGGTAGGCGTAGGGTGATCTGGCACAAAAACAAGCGTATTCTTGGCCCTTACTCTAAAAAATGATTTCGACATTTTATAGAACGACTAGCTGACCCATGCCCGCTTCGCTGGGGGACCGATAGTTTCACATCTGGTATTCCAATATTCAAAATGAATTATAGCCTATACGTTGGCGAGGACTAATAGCTACATAACAAAAAAAGTTTCATCAAACTCCGTCTCGTAGTATTTGTGTGAAAGCCAGACAATAGACAGACAGACAGACAGACATACAGACAGACAGACAGACAGACAGACAGACAGACAAAAATTTCAAAATGTTTTTTTTTGCTTGTGTTACTTGTATGAAGACCCCTAGGAGTTTTTTTTTTTAGTTTTTATTCAATGTACAGAAATGAACTTTTCTACAGTTTTATTATTTGTTTAATATATATTATATGTATAGATTTGACTGTGCTCTATTCAGCCAAAACGCAGAAATCGTTGTCTGCCATAGTTGAATGTATGATGTCATTGCAAAATGTTCGGTGGTTTCATCCTTCAAAATATCATCGGAAACGATGAAACGTTTGTCCCGTTATTTCGTTTTCAAAAGTAGACCCCTTTATTAACTTTACACTGTAAAATGTGAAAGTTTGGAAGTTTTTAAGCTATTGCATAGCTTCTATCGCGGGCCTTGAGCGTGGAGACCGAATCCAGAAATTTCGTAACGAAAATTTACGCAAAATTTTACGAGACACTCACACTCACGCAATATGCGTGAGTGTGAGTGTTAGAGATTTCTCTTTTTGGATTTCAAAAAATCGATTTTTAAAAAATCGATTATGTAAATTACACATATAAATCGATTTTTGTAAACTAAGTTTTCCGAACGCGAACCGAATCGTTCGTTGGCCATTTTCCCGGACGTGAACCTACATATAGTCGCCTCCCAAACGGAAACCGACTCATCGGTCTTGTCTCCGAACGCAAACCGAACCATTGATCGTTTTTCCGAACGTGATCCGACCAATAGTCGCTTCACAAACGGGAACCGACCCATCGATCGTCTCTCCGAAAGCGATCCGAACCATATAATTCGATTTTTTGGAAAATCGATTTATTTGTAGGGACAAAAAATCGATTATTAATTAATAGATTTTTTTCAATCAATATTACATCCATGCCATGCCTGCTTAGGGCTGTTTCAGTGCGACGTGGATGACCTACGCGGACGTCCGCGACGGACGGTAAAATGTATGAAACCTTACAGCGCGTTCAGAGCGACGCGGATGTCCGCGTCGCGGAGAGCTATCCGCGCGCGGTCGAAATTCCCTCCGCGCCGCTACTCCGCGCCGCGGATGTCCGCGGGCGGACGGTGCCTGGTTCTAATGTATTTGTTCAGTGCCCGGCGGACAGTCGCGCGGAGCGGATGGGTTTCTTGTATGAATCGCAACGCATTAAAGATGGCTCTAGTTTCGCATGCAACTCCTCAAATGTCCTTATGGACATCTTGAAATATTTGAAGAATTTCATTGCGTCATCCTGCAAGTCCGAAAACAAGGATACAAATTCTCCTTTAAGAAGTCTTTTCTCAACCAGTGGATGCACATTAAATCTTCTATCATGGCGTCTTCTTCTTCTGTTGTTTAATAAATAGGCCGCAATCACCAAATTCAAAGTTTTATCCATGACACTGTACCACTCTCGATCACGATCCGCATCGCACTGAATGACAAATTCATCCGCGACGGACGCAAAACCTGCTCCGCGTGCGGATGGTCCGCGTCGCACTGAATCGGGCCTTAGAGTGATTTTCGCATTCCAGCGCCATCTAGTTTCATTTGATGATACTACGTTATTATAGGTGCTTTTCGCGGTCTCATGCGAAAGCTCGGGGTTTGAGAGGTTCGCAATTCCGCTGGCAGGTGGCGCTATTTTACCACTATCGGTAAATAGGTGGTACTTCACAGACATGATCGACTAAAAAGTTTGAAATTGAATTATTGAATTCATGTAGTTAGGTAAATATCGAATCCTGGCCGTGCATCAATGGATATTTCTGTTCGAAAAATGTATATGCGCGTTACACGTGCTTATAACGGTGAAGGAAAACATCGTGAGGAAACCTGTTAGTATTCTTGAAAGCGACGACGGGCTTGCAACCTGTTACGTGTGGAATGCTAACTACGTAGTTAGGTAAATAGGTAGGTTAAAGATTTTGACATCTATCGATGAATAGCAGAACTTTTAATGACTTTTTGAAATATCACGCTTGTCTCTTTAGTTTAGCAACTCGCCAATAGGTGGCATTGGTTGTATCGGCGTTAAAAAAAAAAAAAAAATTTTTTTTTTTTCTTTTTCTTTTCTTATCGGTCACCACGCTCAAAAAGTTGAATATCAAAGAAAAACAAAGGAAAAAAGGATAAATAAAATAAATAAATAAATAATTAAAAATACATAAGTTGATAAAAAATGTAATGCAATAGCTTTACCGCGGCAGTCTCCGAGTGCCACACGTCTTTTTTTGTATGTACCACTCACAATGATATTCGATCTATTATTATCACCTATTCAAATGTCAAAACTGACACTTTTAGAATATAAAAGTGTGGACGATACGATGATGATACGATAGTAGGTCGTGTCTGGCCACAGGATTTCATCATAGAATAAGGTATTAAAATGGGACATCAAAGTTGGTATGATAAACCACGCGAGAGAAGTCTCGAGCGTCCACTAGTTCTCCATAAAGATTTCAAAAACATTTTTTGTTTACAGCAAATGTAGGTAAGACTATACTGATTAGTATTGGTAAGATACTCGTAACAAAAAAATATTTTGCCTTTCATAAAGTTTATTTTGGCAGCCACAATTACAATTACTGAGCGTCTGAAGTACCTATAAAGATCCATTACCAACAGTCGATAGGTAAATATAATTTTCTTAATCAACTTTTTTGACTTACTCATAAGTTATGTCATACATACGTATAAAAAACCGGCCAAGTGCGAGTCGGACTCGCGCACGAAGGGTTCCGTACTATTATCAAAACGGAAAAAAAAACACGTTTGTTGTACGGGAGTCAGTCCCACTTAAATATTTATTTTATGCTGTTTTTAGAGAAATACATCATCTGTGAAAATTTCAACTGTCTAGCTATCACGGTTCACGACAGCCTGGTGACAGACAGACGGACAGCGGTGTCTTAGTAGTCCCATTTTTTACCCTTTAGGTACGGAACCCTAAAAACATAAAAAATAATTCATAATATCTCGTAACCTACCTAATTACCTAACTACGTAGTTAGCATTCGTTAGCAAGATGTTTTCCTTCACCGTTATAAACACGTGTAACGCGCATATATACATTTTTCGAACAGAAATATCCATTGATGCATGGCCAGGATTCGAACCCGAAATTAATTTGAAATTAATAATATCTACTTAGGTACCTATTTACCTAACTACATGAATTCAATAATTCAATTTCAAACTTTTTAGTCGATCATGTGAAGTACCACCTATTTACCGACTTACTTTACCGATAGTGGTAAAATACCTGCCTGCGCCACATGCCAGCGGAATTGCAAACCTCTTTCATCTTACCTCTCAAACCCCGAGCGGTCGCATGCGACCGTGAAAAGTTCCTATAATAACGTAGTAACATCAAATGAAACTAGATGGCGCTAAAATGCGAAAATCACGTTTGTTGTTTGGGAGCCCCCCTTAAATATTTATTTTATTCTGTTTTTAGTATTTGTTGTTCGAGCAGCAATAGAAATACATAATCTGTGAAAATTTCAACTGTCTAGCTATCATGGTTCATGAGATACAGCCCTGTGACAGACAGACGGACAGACAGACGGACAGACAGACGGACAGACAGACGGACAGACAGACGGACAGACGGACAGACAGACGGACAGCGATTTCTTAGTAATAGGGTCCCGTTTTTACCCTTTGGGTACGGAACCCTAAAAAAGATCGAGTTTTGAACATAGACAGTCCCTAAAAAATATTTAGGGAGGAACCCCGCCATTTATTCCTTTATCAATTACAACAGCGGCGATAGGCTTGCAACCTGTCACGTATGGAATCCTAACTACTGCAAAATGTGGGCATATGCCAAATATACTGTTTGGACGTGCCTCTGACTTCCCTCTCAAGACAACTTCAAGGATCTAAGCCTGGATATCTGAAAGGATGTCTACCGTACTTGGGGATTACAGTCGTGATCCTATTTTTTAGGCTTCCGTACTGAAAGGGTAAAAACGGGACCCTATTACTAAGACTCCGCTGTCCGTCCGTCTGTCACAGGGCTGTATCTCATGAACCGTGATAGCTAGACAGTTGAAATTTTTACAGATTATGTATTTCTGTTGCTGTTATAACAACCAATACTAAAAACAGAATAAAATTAATATTTAAGGGGGGCCCCCATACAACAAACGTATTTTTTTGCCGTTTGTTATAGATACGAAACCCTTCATGCGCGAGTCTGATTCGTACTTGGCCGGTTTTTTTTTAATTAATCATGATATTTCCGTTTGCAACATACCTACGATATGTTTACTATATCTTGTGTATTTTATACATACTGTGTAAATACCTATGTATTTGTTATATTTTTATCTGACCTCGCGTCTCTGAGAACAATAATATATCTCTCGACTGATAAGCCGTAGAGAAAACTCGCTCTGTTTTCTACCTACGAGAGAAAATACGTCTTCATGCGGGGAATAATTTAATATCCCGTACTAAAGCAATGCTCCCAAACCCCAAGTTTACCAGAGTTGTTTTACTTGTTTTGTTGGCTGTACGTTGCGTCATTATCTTTGTTTCACGTAATCCTGCTATTTCAGCACCAATTATGTAATAAAAGCAAATAGAAGCGCCACTCTTAGTTGTAATCTCCAAATATCTCCACCTCGACTCGACCTCGGAACCGAGTTTTGTTAGTTTTAGTTGATAAAATTACCTCGAGTTTGCCTCTATTCGAGGATTCTTCAGTCAACAGAACTGTCAACTCAAGGTACCTTGACATTCCTCGACAGCTTTTGAACGACGCATGCGTGAACGGTATGTTTGATGAAAATGTCCTTGGACTGATGACGTAATGACGTAATTGAGGAACCTCCAAAATATCGATTTAAGATACCAAACATGAGGTACTTTTAGAAGGAAAGTTCGTGGGGCATCAAAGAGTTTGAGTCAAGGTAGAGTCGAGGTTACAACTAAGAATATGGGGATTATACTTAACCCCTCCGCTTTAAGATGCCAAATATTTTAGTATAATTTTTAAGTGCTCGGCCGTAAATTTATTATGGCGTTTCGGTGGTAATTCGTTATCACGACAAACTGATTAAAATTTAGTAAAATTTATTCTGTTTACGTAATTAGCGTAAACTTCAGAGTAACAGTCCTAAAACATAATTTCTATTTTTTAAAACATAATTTCTATTTTTTTTGGCATATTTCATACTTCCAAGAGACATATTAGTCAACATGTTGACTAAATTTATGTTGGCGTTTCCAAAACACATTAGCATCGTAATTTTATGACTGTCACTCTATATTTGCAAATTTTAAGACAGACAACAAAATATTCACAGTCAAATTAACTCGATATGTAAAACAAAACGCTACATTACTATCTCAGCATTACATCGCGAATGAGTGAATTATGGTTTCGTCGCCGGATTTTTTTTTTCTACGATCCCTACAATGGAGTTTATTTCGTCATTTCTCAGGAGTTTCAGTTCTTCCTGTAGGTGTTATTCAATGTTTGTGTTAGGCAGGTTTAATTAAATTCTGCACAGAATTGACGCCATCACATGACAAAGCCTTTTTTGCGCTTACAATGCGGATTATAGCAGAGAATAATGCATTGCATGTATCAGATCTACATATTATTTTTAAAACTATACACGAAATTTTCAAAAATAGAGTTATTGGTTTTTATGTAGTTTTTAACACACAATTACAAAAATAAACTATCAACTATTTTTACACAGGTCTTTATCACGTAATTACCTTTAATTTATTTTCCGACCCGCGAAAAATCTATAGTTATTCTAATTAACACGATAAATTGAAAAATAAGATTAAAATATTTTTCAAAGACAAGCTTATCAGCACCAGTGCGTTATCACCTGTCATATCATATATAACATTGTCATCAGAACTTGACAAGTATGCGAAGTTTTTACTCAATCGAAGTATTTACTAAGGAGTTCCGTTGAGAGTGACTGTTGAACAGCTCCTGACACCATCATCAGATCAGCTCACTGTCACCATATTATTGCATTGTCACCAAAGTTACAATCGGTTTGGGATAACTGCTTCAAAATTAAGTTGCAAAGATTCTACCTTAACAAACATAGTACATACATACAATACATACATTGTAAGTTAAATCAATTATCAACTATTTTTTTTTTTAAATATTTTTCTTAAAGCTAATCAAAATGATGAAATGAAAATGAATGAAATGAAAATGACTCTCAAAATACACACCTTTAGAACAGAAACCAGAAACACTATTGTTTATGCATGTGTGTGTATGTGTATTAGGTTAATTATTCAGCTAATTGAGAAAAAAAATCTAGCGCTCATCTCATCTTATCTCAATAATTAAAAAAAAACGGAGAAAAATATTTGTCATGATATTCTATTCTAAATGTATCTTTTTCATCTCTGGGGGCACGCCAATTAGCTAACCTTTACGTAATAACTTAAGACAAAAAGACCCTTAAAGTAAGGACTGAATAAATTTACCGTTATTATCTTGGTATTACATGGATCTCACAACTATTTACGATAGAAAGACAGTTGCGTTGCAAGACTTGGCTTTTTTTACAAGTTATGTTTTTGATGGCATTATATTTTCTGTGATTCAAAATATTTTCATAGGTTAATGTCTGATCGCGTGACCGGTACAACTGAGTCACGGTCCTTAAAACCGTACTTTGAAACTATAGGTTGCGTCAAAGGATCGTTTAGGCTGTTACACACTGAGCCGTGTGGTAACGCGGCAAGTTGCTCTCTAGTTTTTAGGGTTCCGTACCTAAAGGGTAAAAACGGGACCCTATTACTAAGACTTTGCTGTTCGTCTGTTTGTCTGTCCGTCCGTCCGTCTGTCTGTCACAGGGCTGTATCTCATGAACCGTGACAGCTAGACAGTTGAAATTTTCACAGATTATGTATTTCTGATGCCGCTATAACAACAAACATTAAAAACAGAATAAAATAAATATTTAAGTTTCCCATACAACAAACGTGTTTTTTTTGACATTTTTTATAGATCGCACTTGGCCGGTTTCTTTTGTTGTTCTCTTTTCTCGCTTTTGATCCCTGTATTTCTCTTTAGAGTATTTTTTTCACACGCTGTCTGACCTCAATTTTATCGCAATGGCTGTCTTTGATGCTTTTAATTAAACACCTTAGTATTCCCGTCACGCTGCCTCATCTTAATGTTTCTGTAGGTATATTAAGTATATTGTTTTTATATAGGCGTGCTTACGTTTGTATGAAATAGCTCAACGATGTCTCTAGTCTTCAGTTCTGCGGCCAATCGCAGTCATATGTAAGAGCCATAACTCAAGTTAAGGTTTTAATCATAGTTCGTGAGTACTTTGTATGGAAATAAGCATAAATGACTAATATCTTTATATGAATGAGAGGTTTGGTAATGATATAGTGACACTAAATACATAGGTTGCTAGTTATGAAATATGTAGGTTTTTTCGTAATTTCATCGTCTAAACAAATTATTACAAATGCGAAAGTAGCTCTATCTGTCTGTTTGTCTGTGACGTTATCACGGTCAAATCGCTGGGCCGATTGTGATGAAATTTCATGTAGAGATAGTTTGGGATCTTAGGACTGACTTAGGCTACTTTTCCCCAAAAAATTTCTTTTGATTTACAGGAATTTTGGTGTTTTACGATAAAGTCGTCAAAAACCGATTACCTGAATCTACGTGGACGAAGTCGCGGATTAGTTAAAATATATAGCAATATAGTATCTGGATATAATAAAATGGAACCTATTACAAGAAATATCTTAGTTATCTAGTTCCAATAGTACAGGCTTTGCTTAGTTTGAGGCTAGATGGCGCTGTGCGAAATGCCCACCAATATATTATAAATATAGTATTACTAGTAAGTATGTAAATAGTAATTAAAATGAAATGTAAAATGATATATTGTATAAATGGTGCGTACGATCTACGCAAAGTAGTAAAAATATGTATAGCAAACAACTCGATGTATCGACTCATAGAATGGAACATCCAGTAGTAGGCTATTTGACATGATTTTAAAAACCATTTTAGACTATTAAGTGACTCATAAAAAATATTAAATAATCCGCAAAAACGCTACTGGCAAATGGCGTCGCACTAGTTTGTATGACGTCACATGCTTGTCAACAATAAAACAAACGTCAAGTTTTTCAAGGCAGGCGAAGACATATTGACATGCATGTTACGTCATCGTCGATTCGACCATCGTCCACCACCATCCCGACCGTTTTCTGTCACGTGACTGGCGTTCAAAAAAAGATAATTTTAATTATGAGTTTTTTTTAATAAATTATTGTTTATTTTCAAGTTATTTTACTCCATAACTTTTTTGAAGGCATAATTTATATGAATTATTATTATTACTATCAACAACACGCTATTTTTAATACTGTCAAATAGCCTATTCTTTGATCGAATACTTGACATTTAAATGCATAGCAAGATACTTCCTAGAGTATTTCCGCTTCAATTTATCTCTTGCCTTTAGTTCACTGCAATATAAACCAGCTTTTTTCCTTATTTCATCACAGAGTTGTTCTCGCTTCGTATAATCCAACCAGTATTGCTCATTATTGTGACGTACCGTCGTTTAATATTGTCGCTAGGACGCTATTCACACCTTTCCAAATCAAAATGAATCGCGTCTTCTGCACTGATTCCTTCTTCTTGCCCTTATCTTACTTGTTGTGGGGTCAGCACAACAAGTAGAAAAACATGTTGGAAAAAAAATTTGGCTTGCAGTGTTTTACAACCGGCCGCTTGCCTGACTTTTACCCTCTTTGGGAATACTTGCTGGTTATACACTTCGTCGTTATCGGTAAAGGGTTCGCTAAGAAATAGTACCTGGATGACCGAGCTTTGCTCAGTATTTTATTGCCTGAAAACACGGATAAAATGACATTTTCTAAAAATGAAACCTAGCTAGATCGATAGCCCCCGAAACACCCTAAAACTAAATTTCATGAAAATCGTTGGAGCCGTTTCCGAAATTCAGATTGTATATATATATATATATATGTATATAACAAGAATATACAAGAATTGCTCGAATAAAGGTATATTACAAGAAATATTAAAAATGTATTTTTAAAACCCGGAACCGACATTGTATCTTGACAATGAAAGATACCGATTTGTTTAAAATTATAATGGGGCAGATTGTAAACCTATTTATATAATTCACGGTTTGTGAATCTTGGTTTCCTCTGTGGAGCCCTTATCAACTCCAGGTTCATAAATTTACTGGTAGGAAAACGCAAACATAAATTAATTCGTGTCTACCAACTTAATGGGACTAGCTGGCTTATTTCGTAAAAATCTATGATTTTCATAGTCATAGAACAACAGTCCAATTTAGAAAATACTAATTTTATAGTAACTATTAAATATAGAATCTATTCTCATAGATATGATTTTCATGAATATAACATCAGTTAGAGAGGAGAGAAGGAGAGTATATCAATTTCATAGTAACTATTATAGAATCTATGTAATCTATTCTCTTAACTATAATTTTCATAGCACAACAGTTGAATTTAGAGAATATCAATTTCATAGTAACTATTCCAATCTATTCTAATTGGCTATGAAAATATAGACATTTACGAAGTAAGCTAGCTGTTGAAACTGGAGTATTTTTCATTCGCGTGATGGTGAACTTTACGAGTACCTAAAGTAACGACTAGACACCATATATTTTTGCCCAACTTCAGTCACGCGTTACACGTAAAATTTATATCTACCTACCGAGGCAAAGACACTTTTATGGGTCCTGGTTAAGACAAAGCTTCTAATAATAGCGGCTACCGTTATTAAACGAACACAAACTTACCAGAGATAAATACAGCTTCCGTTATTTAACGGACGCAAAGTTATAAGAGGTGAAGAACATTTTTCGAGGATGATGGTTCTTTTCGCTATGATACTGACTATTGTTTGACAGTCGTTTAAGAAACCCTAGCTTAATTTTATGCCTCTGAAAGAGAAAGAGGCGTACAAAATTCATGAGGTGTCCATAATAGTAGGGTTGAAAGTACCTATGCCTATAGTTTGGTCTTTTCCCTTTGCTATTTTGCCTTAATAAAGGACACTATAAACACCACAAGATGCTACAACATACGAATGAGTTTAACAAGAAAAAAGTTTTTATATAAGTACATACATACAAAAGTATGCAAAAATGATTCTGCCAGTATTTTTCAAATTCAAAACTCTAAAGAAAAACCTTTGCTTGTAATCTGTCTACGCTATAAGTTATATCACGGCAGAAATGATTTAAAACAAACATAAGTTTCTGCTAGTAGAGTTCGGTACCAGATTTGAAAAGGCCTAGCAAAAAATAGGCCCAGCAAAA
This sequence comes from Hydriomena furcata, assembly GCA_912999785.1. Classification (NCBI taxonomy): domain Eukaryota; kingdom Metazoa; phylum Arthropoda; class Insecta; order Lepidoptera; family Geometridae; genus Hydriomena; species Hydriomena furcata. Next base: position 12,386,388 of record OU538825.1, on the reverse strand, counting down.
ATATAGCGTACAAAGCAATTTGCTTTGAAACGGTTTTCCAATATCGGAACAAGCGAACCTTTAAACACGAAAAATACACGTTACTTCGCAGTGTCACGAAAAAAGACCTTTCAATTTTGTAATACGTTCTGGCGGGGTAATTCAATTATCCATACACTTTTACAGCTATTGGAGGTAGGGTGCATTTATGTGTGAAGCAGGAAGGGGGCATTGGGCGTATGCTTTGTTCATAAAATTGTATTTTTTTGGCAACAATTTTCCGTGCTGTCAATAAATGGGTGAGTCACGTTGTAACTGGCTACAGTGGAAGCCATAACCAGACGCCCGAAAAACTTCATTAACAGGCTTGGTCACAAGCACCCAAGTCATTTTTCAAAAGCTCATTATTTTTCTATCTACTTCTACAATTCTACACTCTTATTATAAAGAGAAAATTTTCACCTTTTTATAAATAAATAAATAAATATTGGCGGACTTTACACACAGCGCCATCTAGCCCCAAACTAAGCAAAGCTTGTACTATGGGAACCAGATAACTGATATAATACTTATATCATATAATATTAAATGTAATAACTTAACATATAATACTTATTATACATAGTAACATCCAGACACAGAACAAACATCTATGTTCATCACACAAATATTTGCCCTGGGTGGGGATCGAACCCACAACCTACAGCGCAGAAGGCAGAGTTACTACCAACTGAGCTGTGAGTAACACGGATATTTTATTTAAAAAAAAACCTATAAAAATATCAATAAGTAGTACGTGCCTGTGCGAAGCCGGTCTGGTTTCTAGGGCAGCTAGTATAGCTCGGTTTTGCCGACAGATTTAAATATTAAAACATGTTTTTAGACCCCTGATTTTATACTGGAGTGCAATTCTTTATTGCCTTTACAATGGCACCATACTGACATTTTCCCAAAATTTCCCCCCTATTTACCTATTACCACATCAGTTTATTTATCTGAATTCTATGTTATATGAATCAGAATGGCAGAAAATCGGTCAGTGGATTTTGACATCGGTCCGGAAGTAAAACACCCGATCGTACCCGAATCACTCCGATGTATGCTCCGCGAGTTTTTGTAGTAGACAACCTGCTTTCTATGTAGAGGCGAACTTCCTATTAGAAGTAATGGCTTGCCGTTTAATATGCGAAAATGTCTGACTGACTGTGCTAAAGGTAAAAGGTAGAGGACATAGGAATACGGCAGTAGAACTTTTGGATACACTCTATTCCATTGACTTTTAGTTGAAATTCGGGTCAGGGGAATAAACGTTGGTTTATATTGGCGAAACAAAACAAATCGGAAAGCATTTGATTTACATGTTTGTCACTAGGCCATTATCTATTTAGCAATATTCGTATTTCAATCTTTTTTGCCACAGCTCAGTTGGTAGTAGCTCTACCTTCTGCTTTGTAGGTTGTAGGTCTGCCTTCTGTAGTTGTGGGTTTGATCCCCATCCAGGAAAAAAAAAAAGTGATGAACATACATGTTCGTTCTGTGTCTGGATGCTAATAATGTATAATAAGTATATATTCATAATATAAAAGTATATATTTATGTATTCTTGTAGTTATCTGGTTTCAACAAGTACAAGCTTTGCTTAGTTTGGGGCTTGATGGCACTATGTGTGAAGTCCACCAATATTTATTTATTAATTAATATTATAATAAGTATTATAATATTATATCATTACAGTCGTGATCCTATTTATTATTATTTATTTTTATTTATTAATAAGTATTCTATTAGTTATCTAGTTCCCATTGTACAAGCTTTGCTTAATTTCGGACTAAATGCCGTTCTGTTAAATGGCCGCCACAAATATTACAGTTTACGTTCTATTTCCCGCAAACGCAGGGATGTTTGTCGTTCAGATAAAGTAAAGGTATAACGTCCTAGCAGCCCTCTTCAGAGGGTGGATCGATATTAATGCGTTCGCAACAGGTGTGCCTGAGCACGCTTGGTGCGCCTGAATGATCAGAGGGTCATATCCTATCCTAATAATATTATAAATGCGAAAGTTTGTGAGTTTTTTGTATGTTTGTGTCTCAATCCGGCCTAAACGGATGATACTTGCTGTAGATGTAGTTGATATCATGTCAGAATATAACATTGAGGTATTTATAATCCGAAAAACATCCTCAAAATGTAAAAAAAACGTTAAAGGTATGATTTGGTTATCGGTGTGCAAAAAAAACTGACATCAGTTTTGGCAACTGCATGATACGAATTCTGCCAAAAATATCTCTATAATTTTTAAATTCGGAAATCTGATACTCACCCTCGTATTCAAGAACGACACTATGAGAACACGCACCCACAGTGGACGAAATCTTTTTTCATAAAAATCACTTTATGTGTTGTGCGACACTGCATATTGTGACTAGAGGCACATTGTCGTGTGCCTCTAGCCATAGTTGAGCTCTAAAGGCACACGGTAGCGTGCGCCATAGTGCCGCTCAACACATAAAGTGATGTTTATAAAAAAAGATTTCGTCCACTGTGGGTGCGTGTTCTCATAGTGTCGTTCTTGAATACGAGGGTAAGTCTTTTCACCTCAAGGATGACTAAGAAACATCTTTAGGAGCTAGATGAAGCTACGCTCGTTTCTCGCGACCAAGCCTACAAAAATCAGGTATCAAACAAAGTTTGGTGCCTATAATTTTTTTTTGTAAACGCTATGTTGAACTCCATTATGGTGCCGATCGAATAACGTGAAGGCTTAAGAAACAAGAAAAATAATAAAAAAAACATAAAAAAAAAGAAATAAAGGGCATCAGTAAAAGTTCTAAGGTAGGTACAACTGTTTAGAACTTTTGCTAAAGCTTGGTAAAGTTTGTCAAAGAATTGGTTTCACAAATACTTTTTCAAAGAACATTTTGTCCAACATAACAGAAACCATAGCAAGCTAATGGAAAATTTATAAAGTCGAAACCCTTTTCTGGCATTTATTGTGGCCAAAACTTTACTTCTAAAAATTTCGTGTTTTTGCATAACTTTCGAAATAGGGCTGTCGAGGTTATGACCTTACCTTGAGTTTATGTTATGTTTTTTTTATGGCGAAATGACACGAAATTCGCATATTTGTGTTATACTTTTTATAAGTATTTATTTCAAAAAAATCGTGTTTCATCACTTAGCTTACTCGAGTATATTCTTAGTCAAACAAACGTATCATGTCTAGTTTAGACACTAGCACTAGCTACATCTTAATCACTACATAGTATAAAGCAATGTCGCTTTCCGCTTCCCGCGTCTGTATGTCTGTATGTATGTTTGCTTATATCTTTAAAACTAAACAACGGATTTTGATGCGGTTTTTTTTAATAGATAGAGTGATTCAGGAGGAAGGTTTATATGTATTAAACCCGTGCGAAGTCGGGGCGGGTCGCTAGTAATATATAAACAAGCTGGCCCGGAGAACTTCGTATCGCTTTAGAATTAACAAATGCTGTGTTAAGTTCCCGTTCCCGTTCCCGTTCCCGTTCCCGTTCCCGTTCCCGTTCCCGTTCCCGTTCCCGTTCCCGTTCCCGTTCCCGTTCCCGTTCCCGTTCCCGTTCCTGTTTTCCTGCTTTTCTCTTGAAATTCTTCCTTCTATGAATTTTCTTTGCTATAAACCTCACGGAGCCCGAGACCTTTCCAACGAATGCAAAACCGTGGAAATCGGTTCGTGCGTTCTGGAGTTATAGCGTCAGGAAGGAAAACCCGACTTATTTTTATATTATAGATTACGCGTCACGTTGTTTGTTCGCGATGAAATCCTAAACTACTTAACTGATTTTAATCAAACTTGGCAGATCGTGTGTAGTTTCATCCAACTTGAAAGATAGGTTAGCTTACATCTCAATTTATAGTCGCAATATTATTTTATTGCAAACTGTTGACACAGCAACGCGTGGCGGGGTCAGCTAGTGGGTATATATTTTGACAATTAAAATGATCTACATCATGTTCTGAATCTATTATTTTTTACACGGTTCAACGTTTCGACTATGTTAAATATAATACTTGGAAAATACCTGTGTAAAATAAATAGGTATACTATATAATCACAATAGTTTGGAAAATGATTATGTTCTATAATGTAAAAAGTTTACGGTAATTTATCTAGGGATAAGTAATGTTAGGCGAAAGTAAACAAAGTTTGCTTCATTCGGCCTGTCCGTTGCCAACCTTCGTCTTCGTACCTTTCCCTGGGATAAATGTTGGGAACTCGTATAACAATAAATCAGCGCTTAAACACATCTATAAAAAGTCCATTAACGGCTCACAAACATTACCCTGCTTCATTACCAGCAATATTTCACGGATAAAATACCTACAGAGGTTATTCCACGCCATTTTCGACCATATCGCATTAGCATAAAGCCGTAAATCGTTTATTGTGTGCTGACAATGGTAAGGCTCGTCCACACGAGCGAACACGCGATCGCCTCATCAAATTAGGGCGAGTCGTAAATATTTTTTAATTTCCTTTCAGTTGACGTTATATATAGTTTATGAGGTATTCCTTGAATTATTTGAATATTTGTTAACATAGACATACTAAAAGATGATCATTATTTGGTAATAAAAATTCCAAAAGTAAAAAAAAGGAAAAAATAGTATATTATGCAACTAGTGAATAAAGGACGGATTTAAAGCGAGGGCCGTAGATGAGTCACGAGCAAGTGAAGGATTCTAATGATTGAATCACGAGCGCAGCGAGTGATTCAACTGTTAGAATCCTGAACGACGCGAGTGATTCATGGCCCTCGATATAAATTCGTACTTTATTCAGGAGTTGCATACTATACTTTATACCATGACTACGAGAATATTTATTTAATCTAATGCCAAACTCCTTGTCGCAAATATCGACCAATCAAATCTCGAGAATTTATTTGCACCAAAGAGTTTTGAATTTCGAATCTCAGCGCAAGGAGTTTGTGTAAGCATTGAAATAGAGACCGGATATATTTTGTGTTCCAAATTCAAACACCAAAATAGTGAATAAAAACAAAACAGTGAATAAAAGGCCTTTTTATTCACTGTTTTGCGTGAATAAAATAAGCTTTTTAAAGTAGGTATGGTATAAAAATAATAATAATAGGATCACTACTGTAACGCCCAAGTACCGTTGACATCCTATCAGATCTCCAGACGCTTAGATCCTTTAAAGATGTCTAGTGGGGGTAGTCAGAGACACGTCCAAACATATATTATATTTGGCACATGCCCACATTTTGCAGTAGTTACCATTCCATTCCATACGTGACAGGTTGCAAGCCCATCGCCGCTTATAAGAACACTAACCGGTTTCCTCACGATGTTTTCCTTCACCGTTTTGAGCACGTGTTTTAAATGCGCATATAAATTTTCGAACAGAAAAATCCATTGATACACGCCGGGATTCGAACCCACGACCTTCAGATTGAAAGTCGGGGTACATCCCACTCGGCCAACATGGCTAGAAAAAGGCATTCAATACAATTTAGCTTACATTTTTAGAATATTTTTTGCTTTATCTAAATCCGAGTATCTTGTGGTTGACTCGTAGCAATAGAGATGGTTCCTTGTGAGATAAGAATTCACTGAAATTCCACAACCCCACATCGATTATCCTATGAGCCACAAGAAAATGCTTTGGTGCTAAAGTTCATGCTATTTATTATTTGACCAGAAAAATTGTACAAATTCGTAGAACGATAACTTACTAAATTATAACTTTAGCAAGCTCGCGTAAAATAGTTATTTGTTATACAAGAGTGCAAAGTTGCTTTTTAACCGCGTGTTCAATTTTGATGACCGAGCAAGCGAAGGATTCTAAAATTGAATCACGAGCGCAGCGAGTTATTCAAAATTAGAATCCTGAGCGTTAGCGAGGGAATCAAAAGAGCACGAGGTGAAAAATCTTTGCACTCGAGTGCAACACGTAACTTTTCATTCCACCTCAGCGAGGAAATGACTAAATGCAAAAAAAAACGTACTTTTATTTCAACAAGATAGGTACTTTTATTTCATTATTTTTATGATATATTCGGCACCATAGAGGTAGCAGAAAAAAAAATCATTAAACCTATTTACTGCTCGCACTTGGCCGGTTTTTTATTATTACTAGGTTACCGATTGATAGTCTGATGAATTCTTAACAAATTTACATATTTGTTGGGGAGGACTACCCCCAGCAGTAGACTTAATATGCCTGATGATAATGATGACTTACACCTCGAAGTTAATATCTCGACATATTAAAACGTGATTCAAACTAATTAAAACCACCGAGTGCCTCGTATATTACAAATGTTTACCATATCAGTTATCCCACGTAAGATTACTACAGCGATGTATTGGTTCGTATATTAGGCTCTAAACCGCATGACCTAATTCCCAAATAATTACAGTGCGCCGCAAAGCTCAGCGTTTGGTCATGTACTAGTATGTATACAGGGTAGGTGTTAAGACAACACCTGAAAACTGAAACTGGATGTTCAGACCAATCAACTGGATGTTCAGACCATACAATTAGATGTTCAGAACATGCATCCGGATGTTCAGACCATACAACTGTATATTCAGACCATGCAACTGTATGTAGCATTCTTATAAGCGGCGATGGGCTTGCAACCTGTAACGTATTGAATGCTAACTACTGAAAAGTTTGGGCATGTGCCAAATATAATGTTTGGACGTGCTTCTCACTACCCCCACTAGACATATTCCAAGGATCTAAGCGTCTGGAGATCTGAGAGGATGTCTACCGTACTTGGGGATTACAGTCGCGATCCTGTGTGCAACTATATGTTCAGATAACGCAGCTGGATGTTCAGACCATGCATCTTGATCCGTTTTCCAAAATTAGGTTGCCTCAATGGAAATAGTAATTTTACACTCTGAATTGAGTTCATTAGCTCCTAGATATTATTACCTCCCCTATTGCCTTGGGCATTGCCATTATCATAGGACCAAAAAAACACGACTTAATTTTTTTTTGCATTGATAAAGTTATAAGTCAAACCTCCTTCTAGGTTTTTTTTCAATATCTAGCAATTTGGTTTTTACTAGGGGTAGGGGTAGGTATTTATGCTTGTGTCTTGCGTTAAAGTAGGTTTAATACAACCTGTAGATAAATGTATCTACGTATTATTTAACTGTTTGAACAATCATAGTACAAGCTAACTTCAAACAGATTTTGTAAACAATGTCTGTCTGATCGAAAGATACTGGAAAAACAAAATGGAAACACATTAAACTGGGAATGCGTTATGTTAACGACCTCGGTGGCGTAGTGGACGAGTGTCTGACTGAGATACAAATATTTACAAGATCAGTATGTTTTTCTGGAATTGGTGAATTATAGTATTACTAGCGACCCGCCCCGGCTTCGCACGGGTTTAATACATATAAACCTTCCTCCTGAATCACTCTATCTAAATTAAAAAAAACCGCATCAAAATCCGTTGTGTAGTTTTAAAGATATAAGCAAACATACATACATACATACAGACGCGGGAAGCGGAAAGCGACTTTGCTTTATACTATGTAGTGATACCATAGTATAATACTATAATTCCAATTGCATGTACATGTGTGCATGTGTAGCACAACAAATCGATTGTATCAGAAATTACGATTACCATAGTATAATTTAACACTCCACCAATTATAACCAACCAAAAAATATATATTTAAAAATTATTTACCGAAATTATTTCACTTTCAAAACTTTCGTGAGTTGTACTACACATTATTACAACAACGGGAAATTACTCACGTAAATGATAAATTGTCAATGAGGACACCGACAATGTTTCGATTCATCTAGAGAATCTTCTTCAGGGTGAGTGGACCATTAAACGCGCGCGTTGTTCCCGTTGTTGTAATAATGTATTCACCGAAATATTTGTATCTCAGTTTGTTGTATAACACAACAAAACCTGGTGGTTTCAGAACTGTAATAATTGACTGATGGGAGTTTTACTAGCTTCCGCCCGCGGCTCTGCTCGCGTTGATTTCAAGTTTTATCCAAATACGTTTCGGCGTGAATGAGTCACAAACATACAAACATCCTTACAAACTTTCGGATGATATTAAGTAAGATAGTCGATGGTATGTATGTACGTAAGTACATATTTTGTTTACTGTTACTAAGTCAATAGACTTTGCAGGTTAATATTAGTAATATTACATGAGTGATTAAGTTTTAGGATTACAGACACTGATCAAAGTTGAGGTGATATTTGATTTAACGCGATCTAGCCTTTGAAATATATTTTATGTTGAAAAATATTTATAATACAAGCTTTTGTAAATCCAACATCGAGCACCAGCGCGCTATCACCTGTCACATCATATAACATTGTCTGCGGAACTTCTGCTCGCTGTCACCATTATTATTGCATTGTCACCGAAGTAACTTAAGTATGTGAAATTTCAGCTCAATCGGTTGGGGATAACTGTTTTAAAATTGAGTTGCAAGATTCCACCTTAACAAACATAGTTACATAGTACATTGCAAGTTAAGTAAAAGCTTGTAAAAACCAAGCGTTCGGCCTCAGTAAGCCCAGTTTTCATTATATCATTAAAAACTAATTTTGCAGTGACACATCTGATGAATGATCACTGAATTGAGTACAATAATCAGTCTTATCTTCCCTTTTAGGCCTTTATTAAATTTGCCTATGATTCATTTAGATATAATTTGATTCTTCATACTAATAAAGTCAACAGAGTTTTTTCGCAATATTTTTCGACGTTTTATTTGCTACGTTATGAAATCGAGTTAAACTCGTTTGAAGTAATTTAATTGAAATTACAGTTACAGAATAAACAGTGGATTAAATGTTTGTTTTATTCTGCATGTAGGTACGAGTAACTTTGATGTAGGAGAAGAGTGCTTGATGAATATTTTTGTAATGTTTATGTTGGAATAGAATATTTATTTTGATGATAATATGGAATTTCCTAATCGCTCCTTGAATCAAATCGAAGTAAGTGGAAAACAAGACTGGTTCGGTTCTGTTTTAGTTAGTTTTAGTAACTAAACTAACTTCTGAAAAGTGTAGGAATGTGCCAAATGTAAGTTTGGAGGCGCCTCTGACTCTGACACTGCCATTCAATAAAAAAAATAGGATCACGACTGTAATCCTCAAGTACAGTAGACATCCTCTCGGATTTCTAGGCGTTCAGATCTATAAGGGATTTGTCAGAGACACTTCCAAACATTATATTTGGCACATGCCCACATTTTGCAGTAGTTAGCATTCCACACGTGACAGGTTGCAAGCCTGTCGCCGCTTAGAAGAATACGAACTGAATACCCCCATTAGACATTATTAAGGATTTGCGTGCCTGGAGATCTGAGAAGGTACTCGTATCTACCGTAGTAGGTACATAGAGATTATAGTCGTGTAGACCGTTTGAAACGGTCTTTAGAGATACTGGTAGTTGTGTATTTTGTAAATATTATGTAATATATTAGTATTAGATGTTATTTATTTCTGTATAATTATAATATCTATGGGTTTTTGATTCCACACAGTTTAGTCATGAGAAGATAATATACCAATTATCTAATACCTGTATAGTGTATTTAATATAATCTGAATCTCGGAAACGGCTTCAACAATTAAATTGAATATGCGGTGGGTTTCGGGGGCGATAAATCGATCTAGCTAGGTTTCATTGTTTTCAGGGAACGAAATACAAATGAAATCCAAAAAATATCCAGGTACTGTGAGTAAAATAAAATATTGCTAAGCGCTCAGAATAGTAGAATACACAGAAACTCCTAGTACAAATCTATGTTCCAAATTAGGGCGGGAACGGTCCGCTCAGGAAAATCATATACTCGTACCTACAAGTAACGATGTCTTACCCAGATTAATAAATTAAGGCTTAAGGCGCTCCCTGTCGACGATTGTTTTTGTTCGAAACGAAAAAAGAAATACTTCTGAACAAGCCACATCTCCTATTTTATAATATATAGTATATGTGAATAAAGATGTACCCATCTTTAATCACTTCGATAAATAATCCTACCGACCGCTGCAATGACGACAAACACACGTCGGCGCGTGGTCCTTTGCTTTCCGAATAAATTAATGATATTAATTTAATTGATTATGTATAATTACTTATCAAAAATCTATTCTAATAGAAATCTAGATCTACATATTACCTATCTTTAACAATAAATCACAAGTTGATTTTAATAGTAGGTATATAAAATATTTCGATCATAAATTCTAAAACGTATCATTTTGAAATAATATCTTTATCGTGAAAAGTTTCTGCTATTATGTTTTCAGCTTAATATAAATCTAGGTAGGAACCTGAAGTAATATACTTATAAAAATAGGAGATGTGGCTTGTTCAGAAGTATTTCTTTTTTCGTTTCGAAAAAGAGCAATCGTCGATATACAGCCTAAGGGGCTTAAGCCAACTAAGCCACGTCTTCTGACAGGCCACACAGCTCTCAGTTGGTATTAACTCTGCCTCTGTAAGTTGGCGTAGTAAAAACTATTGTGTGATTAACAACATAGATGTTTCTTTGGTTTGGGTGTTAGGTATCTATAATCCTAATCCTACTAATATTGTAAATGCGAAAGTTTGAGAGTGAGTGAGAGTGTGTGTGTGTGTGTGTTTGCTATTCTGTCACGCAAAAACTACTACTGAACGGATTAAAATGAAACTTTACAGTCATATAGCTTATACATCAGAATAACACGTACTATTTATACAGGTACCATCCGTGTGAAGCCAGGGTGAGCAGCTAGTAATATTATAAATGCGAAAGTTTGTGAGGATGTTTGTATGTTTGATAGTCAATCAGGTCTAAACAACCAAACGGCTTACGATGCAATTTATTGTAACATGTTGCATGTTACCATGATGTAGCATATCACCTGAATTAAAAAATAGGAATGTTTATAATCAGATAAACATCCCCTAAATTATAAAAAGGCACAAAAGGGATGATTTGGGTATAGATGGCGTTTTTGTGCAAAAACTGACATCAGTCGTCATAGCAACGTGCATTTCTGTATGCGATTATTTAAATTTGAACAGGACAAGGTCTGTCGCGGGTCTGCTAGTGTATTATAAGTATTAAAGTATTCTAGCAGTAATCCGGTTTCCATAGCTTTCCTTAGCCCCAAGGGCTAGACGCTAGGGCTAGGCGCAGTGTGAATGACCAAAATACGATTTGTTTGATTATTATAATAAGATACGTTTAAGATATTATTTATATAATACTGAATATTCATCTTGTAATTAATAGATTGTCCACTCCATTCATCATTAATAATGACTTTTCTTTTATAATAATAAATTTATTTATTCTGTTATATTAATACTCTTGTCAGCGTAACTGTATGTCTTAATTTGTTTCTTTCTTCACTACATAGTATAAAGCAAAGTCGCTTTCCGCTTCCCGCGTCTGTATGTAATATGTATGTATGTATGTATGTATGTTTGCTTATATCTTTAAAACTACACAACGGATTTGGATGCGGTTTTTTTTAATAGATAGAGTGATTCAGGAGGAAGGTTTATATGTATAATACATGCATAATATAGTAGAGAAACACTGATAATTTTAGAGGTTTCTAATGTGATGTCGTAAATAAACACATTTTTTTTTCTACAATAAATTCCGCGATGGTATTAGAAATGTCTTACGCACAGCGAAGCGGGCACGGGTCAGCTAGTTAGTCTATAAAATAATTAAGCGTTTGCCTCTCGTACAATGAATTTCATTATTTATATTACGATAAAGCTTGATACTTAAATATACCTACGAGTAATGTACAACAGAAATGATTTTTTTATGATTTTACTCCAGTTAAATCGTTACAACTCAGTAACCCTGCACTCTAGAGGCCTGAAAATTTGGAAACAGCTACTACAAAAACTGTACTAAAAATTGATAAGAAAAATATGCACTTAAAATATTTCAGATTATTTTTTTCAGACGTCTGAATGGAGAGCTCCTGTTTATCCTAATTCATGTTCTACAATTTTTTGGATAGTGACATCTAATTTCTACAATTTCTACTAAATAAACAGCTTTGTTAAACTAGAATCCATGACCCGAGCTCTCCGTCCATACACACTAGTAAATAATTTTGATCACATAATTTATGAGCAAGCATATCATATTTCAGAAAAATGTTCATATTAAAATAACTAGTGACGTAACGCTCCTATTAGGTAATTTGAATGGGACGTAACAGCTCTATAGAGTAGGTATGTTTATGTACGTACAACTCATTCATCTCTATTAAGATATCGAATAGCTGGCAACATCTGTTGGCTACATCTGCTCTGAAGCAAATGTGCAGATAAATGGATGTAATGTGTTGAGCAATTTATGTGAGTAAGCAGTTAAGTACTTGTAATATAGAAAACAATACATATTGTACTGGTTTTGATGCTTTGACGTGAACATGAACAGTTCATGAGGAGTTATGTTTATTTTAATATAAACAGAAATATGATCACGGATGTTTTTCCCACATGCCCACATTTTGGAGTAGTTAGTATACAAGAATGCTCAGAATGCTCACCCTAAGCTAAGCAAGAGAACTCATAGAATACTTAAATACTTTTTTTTAAATACATAAATACACTCCCAGGCACAGAACAAACATCAAAGTTCATCACACAAATATGGAATTGAACCCACAACCTACGGCGCAGAAGGCAGAGTTACTACCAACTAAGCTGTAAGGCCAGTTCAAATAGAAAGTCGTGGTACTTCTCACTTGGTCACTCATATTCAGATTGGTATACCTGGGATTAATGTCGTGAAACGCGTGTTTCATCCAAAAGCTGCGAGTACATACTTGTACATCTCAAGCGTAGTCTCGTTGTCAAGCACTTCTGTTCACAAGCGCAAAGAAACGAGACACGTATCGATCCATATTGAGTCTTAAAGTCAGTGTTTGATGACTCGAATTCTATATCGATGATCTTCGTCATATCTTTTTAAAACATACCTGCTGTTAGGTATATCCGAAAATGTGAAAGTGCTTGTTAGTTTGTTACACGCAACAGCGTAGCATGACATCGACATGATTTTCTGCATAGATATTGTTCATAGGCCAGAGAGTTACATGGGCTACATCTAACTTCGAAAAATGTATATCAAAAAATATCGTAAGGATTCCAGTATTCTTATAACGGCCACGGATTTGCCACTTGTTACGTATCGAATGCTAACTACTGAAATATGTGGGCATGTACAAACTACTTGCTATAGACATCTTCAATGAATCTGAGTACCTTGAGATCTAAGACGATGTCTATGTACTTGTGGAAAACAGTTGTGACCCTATGTTTTAGGGTTCCGTACCCAAACGGTAAAAACGTGACCATATTACTAAGACTTCGCTGTCTGCCTGTCCGTCTGTCTGCACAGTGCACAGGGCTGTATCTCATGAACCGTGATACGAGTATCTAGACAGTTGCCATATTCACAGATGATGTATTTTTGTTGCCGCTATAACAACAAATACTAAAAATATCCCATACAACAAACGTGATTTTTTTTGTCATTTTTTTATAGATTGTACGGAACCCTTCGTGCGCGAGTCCGACTCGCACTTTACTGTTTTTTTATTTATTATAATATTTTGCCATCATGACGGACGCCTTTATGTGTGTTTAGTTATAGTTATGCGACCTACTTTTGTAGGTGTGAAACTATAGAATGGCTCTTATATTTATTCTGTGGTGCCGGTGTATAAACCGAAATAGAAAAGAAAAGTTTACGTTATTCCATTTTTATGAGGATTGAGGACTGTTGTAGATGATCCGATTTATGTAAAGAGTTATTTATACTATTTGTATAAAAATAAGGATTGGGATTTATCTATACATTTTTGAGTGATCTATTTGGATTAGATATAATGGTAGTAAAATATCTTGTTTTAACTCTCTGGGATTACCCAGTCGGTGTCAAACATTATTTAAAATAATAATAATAATAATAATAATCATTTATTTGCAACTAAATATTTTTGAAGTACAGTATTATACTTAAATACACTATTCAAAAACAGTAGTTTATTGATTCCAGTGGCCTGAGCACAAACCACTATCGTATCGACAATCTATCGTTCAAATGTCAAACCTGGCACATTTGTATAGTAAAAGTGTCAGTTTTGGAATTTGGACGATACGTTGTCGATACGATAGTGGTTCATGCTAACCCCCAGGTGTTATTTTGGGAAAATTCTTTTTCAAATGTGATAGGTTTGAACTGAAGTTTTAGTCTCAAATACAAAATATTAAAGCAACGCGTTTTTTTTGCAGTAGGTATAGGTTTATTATATCGGCTAACCATGCCATTCTAAAAGACTTGCTTATGAAAAAATAACGAAGAAAATGTTCTATAGTAAAGACACAAAAGAGAAATCTAGTAAATTATTCCAAATAAAACAAGTAAACAAAATATTTCGACCGGTAGTCGCTAATGGAATGCAGTGGCCAACATTGCCAATGTCATTCCGTGAGAAGCAACGCTTCAGTGATTCTAGAATATTTTCGCAGATTTATTACCTAGAAATATGACCACATTAAATGTATCTACAGATCTCTTAGTTCTGAGTAAAATAATATTTTAATCTTGACTCACACACTTTCAGAGACTTTACGATCGTCCTATTCTCTATTCATGAGACTCGCAAGTGATTTACGTACAAAATATAATTATTTATTTGTGATTTTATTATATGAGCCATTGTACTAATACAATTTATCTACGTCTACACTACTATTACTTTTCTTTAAAGTAAATGTTTTCAAAAAGGTGTTGACATTTATAAAAAAAAAGGATTTTTATAATGGATAAACTAAAAACTACTGGACCAATTTTAAAAAACTATACTTATAACTAACACATTAAAAGCTCTACTAATAGCGAGTAACCTAACTATTATCTTAATAAGTAAATCCGTGCGAAGCCGGACTGCTAGTAAATTTTAAAAGTTGAATGTTTTTTGATGTTTGTTTGTTTCTCATAAATGCTTGTAATCGCTACACCCGACTGCATAAAGGCGTGGAATAATAAGGATACATTTATACTAGACCGGGCCGTGTCCGGACCTAGCCGGTGGATTTAGTAGACAGGCCCGGACGGGACACGGATCAGGCAATGTTTAATATAAATTGCTTCATACAAAATGTATGTAACGTTTCAAATCCGTGCCCCGTCCGGGACACGTACACGGCACGCCCCGGTCTAATATAAATCTACGCTTAATCGCCAACTTTTTATTCAAATTTCGTTTTCTGTACATTAGCGGGAGACAATGGGCTATTATCGACGTAGCATTTTACTGAATTTTAGAATAAAGCTGATTCAGCGCGTCGACTGTAAACTGAAATGTTGTTTGAGGTTTATTTCCGGATTGTTTGACGAGACTATCAAAATGAGGTCTTGTGTAGCAACGCTTTTTTATCGAGTCCGTTTTCTTAAAATGATGCTTGATTTTTTTTTTAAAGTGATAAAACCTCTTTATCTTGAAAACCATTAATATTGAAAAGAAACTGTCTATAATTTAGGTGGCTAGTATGATTATCTAACGAATAATATAAAAAATAACTGTTTAGCTATTTATAGTTTTGAGTAAAACGAAAATAGTGTTTGTAACCTTTTATGTTTAAACTAATCACGCGGCAAACTTGTGTCCTGCGTATGCCGCGCTCAAATGCCGCGCTATGTCTGGTCATACCTTTATTCTATAGACTCTATAGAAAATACCATTGGTGCATCGTGATTCCAATCCATAACCGACACAAAAGTCGAGTTATTTCACACTAGACTAACACCGCGCTGTACCATGTCTATGAATAGTACCTATAAATTGATATGTAGGCTTCCACACGCCTTTTCATCGTGTCTAATCGAATTACTAACGCTCATTTCACGTTCTACTCACTCAAGCGAAAGTGTGAGACGGAACTCATTTATCTACCTGTAGGTATTAGCGTTTACAAAGAGGCGATCATTCTCTACATACGGCAGACGAAATGAACTCGATCAGTTTTCAACGAAAAAGTAGGTTCTCAAGACGCGTAGGCACCATTAAGGCGAGTAATTAATGTGTTTGATGAATGCAGAATCGTTTTTTCTCAATAACCGTAAAACATACAGTTTTGTTTTTTATGACAAAGACAACTTAAGGATATAATCTAGATAAATTACAGACAGAATCACGATTGGTGAAACTTTTCTCGATAGATTTATTTTCCAATGTTGGCTCTTCAAAAACACTAGTTTCGTTTTTAATCAAAACTATGAATAGCTAAACAGTATATTTTTTATATAATTCGTTAGATAATCATACTAGCTAAATAAATTACGGACAGTTTCTTTTTAAATTTGATGGTTTTCGAGATAATGCAGTTTTATCACTTTTTCCGTCTTATCCGGGTAGACTCAGCCCATACAAAATGTCTAAAATTTTACTCATCACCTTAAATATGATTTTTTATGTATTTGTACGATTTCGATGATTTTTATTCAATTGTATAGAAAATAAATTCCTGTCCGATTTGAATTTCATTTATGAAGGACTAATTTTTAGGGAAGGATTTTTAATAAAACTTTAAAAACTTTTAACTACTGAAAATATCTAGATAGAAAAGTTGCGATCGAAGAAATCGTGCGTTTTCGGAAAAAATAATAAACGTGATATCTTACTACACCCCTTGTGCTGCTCCCCCCTTGTGAAATTTCGTGATTTTTACCGAACCCCTTTCCCCCTTTTGAGCCTTACGAGATTTAATGGACGGATCTTTGGGAAAAATCATAATGTTAATGCTATTCATATTCTCATCATTTAGTGAGGGTTAGTGAAACTACGCTAAAAATACGAGGTCAAATCCGTTGACCGTAAATCATTGCTGTCGGACATTTCCTTCTTTCGCAAGGAAACAAAGTTTCAGCCAAAAGTCCCGTTTACTTTCAGTTACATGGCTTTTCACGGCGAAGAGAAAAGATTTATTTTTCTAACCGGAGATAGCACTTAGTTGCTGGAATAGGTCCGGATATTACTATTCTTTGTAGAATTGTTTGTCGATTACAGTAAAAAATCTTTTGTTTTATGGGTTAAAATAAATTATATATTATAAATATTTTAAATAAATACGGCTAATTCAGATCGAGGCACAGATCGATCTGCCGTTGATCGCGGTCGCGGACGATGCTCATGATGAAAAGTATCTGAATTGTCTCGAAACGTCCAATACAAGAAAAAACGTGATATTTAACCGTATTTCTATTTTAAATGATTAACAAGTACGATAGTTTTAATTCTAATAAATATTGGTGGACATTTTACATCTAGCCCGATGTTTCCCCATGTTTCGAGGAATGTAGAATAGTTTTTTCTCAATAACCGCAAAACAAACCGTTTTTTTTTGTATAACAAAGATAACTTAAGTATTTAATCAAGATATTATAGACAGAAACACGATTGGTGAAACTTTTCTCAATTTATTTCGATAGATTTATTTTCCAAAGTTATCTCTTCAAAAACACTATTTTTGTATTTACTCAAATCTATGAATAGCTTTACAGTTATTCTTTAATTTCATTAGATAATCATACTAGCTAAGTAAATTATAGACAGTTTCTTTTTAAGTTTGATGGTTTTCAAGATAATGCAGTTTTATCGCGTTTTCTGTCTTATCCGGTTAGACTCATGACTCAGCCCATACAAAATAACCAAACATTTTGCATATCACCTTAACTAATTTAACTATTTTCTAATTTACTATTGTAGTCCACTATACATAGCAATTAATACAACAATACCTACGTAGGTACAGTTAGGTACAGTTAGGTAGTAAGGTATAGTTATTTTATCTGTAAGTTTTAATTCTAAATCAAGTGTAGCGTGTGTTGCTTTTTGAATTTGTGCTGAAGCTCTTTAGTTATCTTTTTTATTGCTGTACCTACGTACTTGAGTAGTAGGTACTTTTAATTATTATTCTTGTTTGAGCCTTCACCTTGTTCGATTGGCACCACACTGGAGCTCTACATAGCATTAAGGAAAGGATCATAAAAAAAAAGGTAGACCCCAAGCCGTGTTTGTTGCCTGATTCTTCTAGGCTTGGTCGCGTGGAATCGGCGTAGCTTCACCTAGTTCCTAAGACGTTTCAAAGTGATCCTTGTGATTTTATTGAAATAAATGATTTTTGAATTTGAATTTGAATTTGTACAAAAATACCAACCTAGTAAATTTCAAACAAACCTACGTCATCGAGAAATAAATTAAAAGTAATACGCGATAAAGACCCGTGTAAAAATTAATGTTATGCATACTCGTACCCACGTCAAGTAGGTGACTACTGATGAGGCGATACATAATAATTACATCGGTGTAAGTAAAACTAGTACGTAAGTTAGTAATGATTACGTTTAAAAAACTGAAAAGAAAACCGACGAAAATGCATCAACCATCAAAATGATCAATCGCAAAGTCAAAGGACGATATTCGTTTTTTAAGTTTTTAAAGGAACTGTCAGTCCTACATAAATATTGGGACCAACTTGGTACTATTCTCTACACAATAGAAAAAAACATATACAGATATAAAGATATGCGTATATTTATATATACGAAAACCTCCGTTTCTATTCAGTTAAAAATAATGGCTCATTTTATTTTATACTCATTATACTAACAGGTGTAGAAGCTTGTAAAAATGAGATAGTCTCTAGACATAAGTTGATTTAAACGGTAGTATACCTACCATGCTCTAAACAACATTTATTCTAGGAAAATAATTATGGTTTAAATTTCATGGTGTATATAAACTTGCAAAGTCTTAATAATATATATATAGTCTATACAAGGTGTATGTATTAAGATGACTCCTGAATTCTGAAGCTTATGGCTTGAGTCACACACTTTCACACTTTCATACACTTAATGAACTGCGGCTGTTTTTGTATCAAAAAAAAAAGTATTTTTTTTCTGAATTCATATTGATAGTTTTCTGAAAGCAATGATACGGGCAATAGAAGATTGCAACAATGGCCGCCGATGAACTAAATTCTAATATATTTTCATTTAGGTAACCTGATTTTCACAGCTCAGTTGGTAGTAACTCTGCCTTCAGCGCTGTAGGTTGTGGGTTCGATCCCCACCTAGAGCAAATATTTGTGTGATGAACATAGATGTTTGCTCTGTGTCTGGGTGTTAGTATGTATCATATGTATGTATTTACAAAAAAAAAGTATATTTTAAGTATTATATCAGTTATCTAGTTCCCATAGTACAAGCTTTGCTTAGTTTGGGGCTAGATGGCGATGTGTAAAATGTCCACCAATATTTATTTATTATTTATTTATGATGTTGAAAAATTAGCTATATTTTTTTTTGTTATTTGGATTATTACCGATCAAGAAATAAGGTCTGAGCACCCAGTTCCATGTTTCAGAAGTAGTCTTAGTAAAACAGGTATAGTAGGTACGTATGCATTTAACTTGTTATTCATAAGAGCTTTTACCGAAGAAGTTCGTTAGTGGGCTCAGAGGTTCAATTAGAGAGCATTAGACCGACTTAGTAGCGATGAAAGCTTTAAACGAGTCTTCCTTCCTCCAAAGTGTTTGCACCTACCTACCTTGATTAATACTATATACGATGTATGTATGAACAGTAAGAATTGTAAATGGTCGTATTTAGGTGCGTATTTTTAAATTGTTCTTTAACATGACAAACTGATCAAAATACAGGGTGATGACAGACGACTCCCGAATATTGAGAACACGAGTACACCTACTCCTACGAATACCTCTAGTGAAAACCGAATTGCTTAATTTTGAAGGATGTTCAACTTATGGCAGTTTTTGTAAAAACATATTATGACAATGGCAATGCTATTGCGTCCTCTATTAAGGAAGCATCGGTCGATCAATTCACGAGTTGTCACATCGCCCAGCTCCGTGTTAATGGAAACTTACCCTAAATCTTGAACTTGAAGAAAACGTGCTAAGTAAATCAACGTTTATACCTATATCAGGATCTTAAAACGTTGATAAGTCTGAATTTCACCAAAGTCTGTCCAAATATTTAATGACGCGAAGGCGGGTATTTAACGAAAATTTCTAAATGATCGATCATCCGAAAAGGAAGCTCTTCAAAGGCATTGTTTAAAACTTAACCACTTAAGAAGTTTTCAAACCACCCTAATTAAAAGAATAAATGATGTGCCAGAGTGACAAGATTGATTGGCACAGTTACTATGAATACTCAATGAAATTACCGTCAAAAACAGATATTTTTATATAAATCAATATTTTTGGATATATCACACACCGCATGTGTGAAATGTCCACCAATATTTGTTTACTTATTTATTACTAGCCGATCCGTGACAGACGTTGTCCTGTCAAATTTCAATAATCGAATAAAAAAGACTAAAAGTAGTCTGTGATGTCAGATTTGTTGCACAACAGCGCCATCTGTACCAAAATCATCCCTTTTGCGTTTTATTTTATCATTTTGGGGATGTTTTTTATATTTTAAAGTAGTCTTGTTTTATTCGGGCATTATATCTACATCTACAGCAAATTTCTACTTAATCCGTATTGTCGTTTAGGCCTGATTGAGGCACAGTCATATATACAAACTCACAAACTTTCACACTTATAATATTATTAGGATGACAAACTCCATTACAACTATGAAATAATTACGTTTAAATAACTAAACTAAAAAAAACTGACAAAAGTGTTTAGACTAATCAAAAAGACAAAAGACGTTGTTTTTTTATGTTGTACTAGCGACCCGCCCGGGCTTCGCACGGGTGCAATGCATAAAACGTTTATTTTTCACAGCTTTTTTTGACCCCTTCTAGTACAATTGCTGATTTTTGGAGTACAATTCGTACAATTCCATAGATTTGTAACTGCATTAAAATTAACCCTTATCCACGGTGGGTCCGGCTGCGTAGTATCACACGATTTCTATGATTCTTTTTTTATGGAATAGTTAATAATGTTAACTTTTTTAATGAGGGATGACTGAGAGTGTTATAAACGTAAGAGTAGACACATATAATCAGAAAGCTTCGAACTGCTAAGCTATCGGGAGTTACACGTGTTATTGTAAGTCAACCATAAAAGATAGACATATGCTGTCGTGGGATATTTTTTATATAATTTTAAGGAGAACATTTCCGTCATACATGATTTTTGTGTAGCTTTAACCATTAAAGTTGCACACGCGACGGAAGCTTAAAAAATGGAGTAACTTCTCCCGTTTTCCCGACATTTCCCTTCACTGCTCTGCTCCTTTTGATTGTAGCGTGATGAAAAGTATACTATAACCAGCTCAGGAGTATGATTAATAATTGTACCAAGTTTCGTTAAAATCCGTCGAGTAGTTTTTGTTTCTATAACGGTTATACAGACAGACAGACAGACAGACAGACAGACAAAAATTTTACTGATTGCATTTTTGGCATCAGTATCGATCCCTAATCACCCCCTGATAGTTATTTTGGAAATATATTTCATGTACAGAATTGACCTCTCTACAGATTTATTATAAGTATAGATGAAAGATCAAGATCTCCTTTTTCGTTGGTTGTAAAAACACAGGCATTTCACTACCTAGTCGCGTTTATATTATTAGCTTGTTCTATATTATGCAACAGACCCCAGGTATAAATAGTGGGTCCGCCTGCTACAGTGGCCGTAAATAATTGATATACTGCCAGCCGTGTACCTGCCACTTCATTTATTTAAGGCTGGCCTTCTGAGAAACTTTTTGAAAGTTTACCTTTTCTCAGATATATACAATACTAGTTTCTGCTTGCGGCTTTGCTCGCGTAATACTTAGATAAACAAAACAGTATCCTATAGGATATCCCAGAACATAGGCTATGTATATTCGGTACTATCCTATCCTACTTCCTACTCCTACTATATATTATACATGCGAAAGTTTGTGAGTGGGTGTGTATGAGCGTGTGTGTGTGTATGTGTGTGTGTTACTCAAAACATCCCTAAAATGGCAAAAAAACGCATTAGAGATGATTTTGGTATAGATGGCGCTGGTGTGCAACAAATCTGACATCACAGACTAAAATCATTCAGTCTCTTCGGTTCGATTATTGAATTTGACAGGACGTCTGTCAAGGGTCGGCTAGTACGAGTATTATAAATACGAAAGTTTGTAAGTGGTTGTGTGTGTTTGTTATTCTTTCACGCAAAAACTACTTATCGGATTAAAATGAAACTTTACAGTAATATAGCTTACTAGCGACCCGCCCGGCTTCGCACGGGTCAGCATGTTATTATACATATAAACCTTCCTCCTGAATCACTCTATCTATAAAAAAAACATCAAAATCCGTTGTGTAGTTTTAAAGATATAAGCAAACATACATACATACGCGGGAAGCGGAAAGCGACTGCTTTATAGTATATAGTGTTATTCTGATGTATCACTACATAGTTGTAGTGATACATCAGAATAACACATATGTTACTTTTTATCCAGGTACCTCCCGTGCGAAGACAGGGCGAGCTTCTACTAAGCCTATAAATTCACTTCGATTGCTGATGACTTGTAGGTCAATTGTATCAATCAATTTGTCTATTGGTAAATTGTATGCCAGGGTCAATATCAGGGCGGCCTAGTTATATCGCCCATGATGTTATTATGAGGATATCTTCACTTTACTGGAATGTTAATCATGTTTCCCGCATCTCAAGTGGTCCATACTCGTCTGGTCTATGTGCACAAAACCAGGCTATAGCTATATAATGTTTCAATTACCTGTTCTTGCCCATTATCTTTAAGGTGTGCATTCGCAAGACACAAGTCTGCCGCGTGACTAGTTTAAACATAAAGGTAAATGGATGCCGCGCTATGTCTAGTCACACCTTTAGTTCAAATTACGAATATTATTGCCTTAATACGTCTACATTAAGCTCTGCAAGTAAATTTTCTATTTTAATAAAAAATAATCGTCGAAATGTCGAAACGACTGCACTAAACTGGATAATTATTTTCGTTGTGTTTATTATTGCCAGGACGAGGTTAATATGAAAGAAGAAAATTATTCATCAATTGGAAAATCAATGTAAAATTATAAAATTCGGGAAAAACTAAAGTGCTTTTTTCTATGGGATTATTGAAATTTGACAGGGAAACATCTGTCGGGACAGGTAGTATCCTATAAAAATAAATGATTTGTTCAAATTGGCAGCACTGTTAAAACATAATAAGGGTATGATGATACGATGATATTGATATCGAGAAAGTAGTTTTAGAAAAAGTCTAGAATGATCTGCGAAGTACCAAGTACTAAATCCAATAAAATGCTAGACTTGCCGTCATACAGCCTTAACAAGGTATTAGAAGTCGGTGGACATCGATTCACATGCAAATTATTCTCAACTCTAAATCCATTGAAACTTGCCGAACTCTGCCCTTAGATGAGATTAGTTTATTACTCCCATGGGAAGCGATAATCTGTTTATTGTTCAATGGGCTAAGTCTACACCAAACTAATAATGCCTATACACTATACAGGGAGTTCCAAAACTCAACGATAACCTGGTACCGGGACAAAAAGGCCAAATTATATTTCTGGATAAAATAAGAAAAAAATCCATGCCACTTGCCTCTGGCACGACTACAGACTAAATAGAATAAATTTAATGTAAGGAGATTTTTACCAGGTCGTGTTATATCTCCTTGATTTTTTTTTTCCTAATACTTGGTATAACTTAATTATATATTTACTAGCTGCTCGCCCCGGCTTCGCACTGGTGGTACCTGGTTAAAAAGTAACCTATGTGTTATTCTGATGTATTTGCTATATTACTGTAAAGTTTCATTTTAATCCGTTCAGTAGTTTTTGCGTGAAAGAGTAACTAACACACACACACACACACACACACACACACACACACACACACACACACACACACACTCACAAACTTTCTCATTAATAATATTAGTAGGACTAGCTGCTCGCCCCGGCTTCGCACGGGTGGTACCTGGATAAAAAGTAGCCTATGTGCTATTCTGATGCTTAAGTTATACAACTGTAAAGTTTCATTTTAATCCGTTCAGTAGTTTTTGCGTGAAAGAGTAACAAACACACTCGTACACACACCCACTCACAAACTTTTGCATTTACAATATTACATACATAAAATCACGCCTGTTTTCCAAAGGCGTAGGCAGAGATCACGGCTTTCCACTTGCTACGATCCTGACATACTTCTTTAGCTTCATTCACTCTCATCAAATTCCTCATGCATGCTCGTCGGTTTAGAGTACTCTTGACCCGGCCTTTTTTCAAAATGTCACCAATTCGGTCCAGGAAAATACGCCGAGGTCTTCCTCTTCCAACGCTCCCATAGGATTTAACTTGGCTTCTCGCCATTTACCAGGTTATTGTTGAGTTTTGGGACACCCTGTGTAGATAGATGACTGACGAATAATATCAGCCTCAGAATAAATAGAAGCGTCCATAATTACATTATCTTTTATCATAATATTATACTCAATTAGTATACTCGACAGACGTCATATCCACATTTCAATAATCCCATAAAAAAATACTGGTTGTCCCAAATTCGGTAATATTCTAGCTAGCTTATACGGTAATGAATATGTTATAAATAATGCTTTTTACTATTTGTATGGGCTGAGTCTAATCGGATAAGACGGAAAAAGTGAAACAGCATTATCTTGAAAACTATCAAACTTAAAAAAAAAACTGCCTGTAATTTATTTAGTTTGTATGATTATCTAACGAATTATATAAAAATGAACTGTTTTGCTATTCATAGTTTTGATTAAAAACGAAACTAGTGTTTTTGAAGAGCCAACTTTGGAAAATAAATCAATCTCGAAAAGTTTCACTAATCGCGTTTCTGTCTGTAATTTATCTATATTATATTCTTAAGTCATAAAAAACATAACTGTATGTTTTGCGGTCATTGAGAAAAAACGATTCTGCATTCATCAAAAACATTTATTACTCGTCTTAAAGACATAAGTGAGGACGTACAAAAATACGCGTCGAATTGAAAACCTCCTCATCTCGTCGTTTGAAAAGCATGGTTACTTGTGTAGACTGACACATTTGTTTTTATGATGTGAATTTTTGTAAAAACCGATAAATTTGATTACAAATACAATTTGGAATGGTGGATCAAATCGGAATAATCTGCAATACTTCGTCTTTGAGTCTAAACAAATCATTGTTTATAAAGAACGTCTAAAATCCATAAATACGGCGCTGGCTGCTCTACATTTTCATCACGAATATTAATATTCGTGAATCACTCCGAATATAAAGTTTGGAAAGTTCTTTTTAGAATCTAAAGTTATTGTAAACAACAGATGTCCAAGTTTTCGATCAGTAAATATATTTGACAGACAAAGCTTCGCGACTTCATTCACGTAAACCCATTTTCCAATAACCCCTTCAACCTCTACAAGAATTCCCTTCTTAGTGCATTTTTACACATTAAAAGGACCATCAAATTTCTAGTTTCTAGGACCAGTTGTTTAAGCTGATAGATCATTCAGTCAATCAGTAACGCAAAAGTTTTATATTAAGGTACTCGTAAGTGCTGGGACTAAGCGTGCGTATCCACACTGCAAGTCTAGCGTGGTGGTGGCGACGGGCGCTATGTGTCAAACATATATAAAACACGCTATCACTGCACAGTGACCGTTTCATATCTTTGATACTTCGCGCCCGTCGTCGCCACCGCGCTAGGCTCGGCAGTGTGGACGAACACTATAACACACAATGGAAAAAGAGCTAGATTAATACAAAGGCATGCTCTGGCTACAAGCAAAAAGTATTATAGGAATGGAAGAGTAAAGGGTAGGCCTATGTCCAGTGGGATGAACAATTAGGAAAATATAATATTTTTCTGAGATAAAGAACAAACGAGTGTGCATATCTACACTATTGTTTTAAAGAGGTATAATTTATATTTTTGTATTTTTGTTTGTAATGGATTAACTACCTAAAAAAATCCTAGGTATAGGTAATCTTCATTAGTTAGTACCTACACAGGATACAGGTATTAAAGCTTTAAAACACGTTTATTGGATTTTAGGAAAACATAGGTCGTATTCGTGATGGCGTTCGGGACATTTGCACAAAATTAAAAGGAAGAAACAACTCACCGAGATTTATTGTGGGATAGCGTCACGTACCTCCCATTTTTCAAGGACCGAGCCATTTGCTACGTTTACTCGCGTTTCTCAACAAACTTTGGCTGCAAATTGTAACGCGTAGTTCACATTGAACGTTTTGGGATTGGAGTTGTTTACCGAACAAAATACGTAAGGTAAGAATGAAATGTCTATGAAAATCTCATAGACTCTAGCTAGAATCTATGAGACTTTTTGCTATAAAGCTTATTTTAGACAGTTTTTAATAATTCTCAGCTTCAAATAACAATGTATTTAAATACAAATAACATTTAATACTAATATATTACAGAATATTTATAAAATACGTAAGAACCAGTTGAGACATCAAAAGATCGTTGCAAACAGTCTATAGGTAGCTAAACTGATCCCGATCACTACTAGTAGGAAGCGTTCCTAAGATATTGGCGGCATTGCCACGCTGGACGGCAATGCTGATCTATTGTGCCAAATAGGAACAAGCTCTCGGAATTAGTTTGAAATAACTAATTCGTTATTTTTGTACTTTTGCAAGTTTTGATATTACGGAACCCTATTACTAAGACTTCGCTGTCCGTCTGTCTGTCTGTCTGTCTGTCTGTCCGTCCGTCCGTCCGTCCGTCTGTCTGTCACAGGGTTATATCTCATGAACCGTGATAGCTAGACCGTTGAAATTTTCACAGATTATGTATTTCTGTTGCTGCTCTAACATCAAATACTAAAAACAGAATAAAATAAATATTTAAGGGGGGCTCCCATACAACAAACATGATTTTTTTGCCGTTTTTATAGATAATGGTACGGAACCCTTCGTGCGCGAGTCCAAGTCGCACTTGGCCAGTTTTTTGTTTTTATTTTAATCGTACCTATGTCTAGTATGTGTGGCACTCGTAGATAACAACGAGACATTATGGAGATTGGTTTCAAAGTGTTTTAACCCCACGCAACCTACAAAAGATGTTTATTTAGGATTCCGTGACCTCGGCTTTTAAAAAAATTATGTTTATTCCCGAAATACTTCAAAAATACGTCATCCTAAATAAGCCACGGCTTACGTCATTGGTTTTGATCATGATATTGACAAAAATTATCGATTAATTAAAATTATGACGGTATTTTGTCAATCGCGTTTGTCAAAACAAACACAAAATGGTTATGAATGAATGATTGAACGAATGAAATGAATGCTTTATTGTACACAACAAACAAAAACAAAACAATATAAAAACTAAGTTAAAAATACGTTTTTCTAATGACCGATTTGTTATTTTAAAACAATTTTAACAGTTTAAATGATGCCAGTCCCTAATGGCCCTTAATTTCGAAGCCCAATTAAAAAACTCTATTTTTTATTTTACAAACCGAACGATATGATTAAAAATAGAAAAAACAAGCCCGCTATTTAAATTTTGTCGATGGTTAGCTTAAAAATTTAAATAATTGCGTTTTATTTTGAAAGACAATTTTATTAAAGATTTTCACTCAATCTGTCTACTATTATTTAGATAGAGAATTGGTATTTTTTTAAATGTTATTATTAAAATGTATTTTACAAAGAGATAACAATAATTTAAGTATAGATACTTGAAACTTAAGTGTAAAAAGGTTTTAATGGTATTTCATTGACGATACAAGTACCTTAGGTATCTAAGGTAAGGTAGGCTAAGGTTAGGTAAATACATAAAAAAAAATTTTTTGAATGTTATCCCCAAGTACAGTATATATTTTACTAATTCATGACCGGAATCGAACCTGAGTTGAAAGTCGAGTACCTCCCACTAGGAAAACACTTAATATTTCATTGTTTTTTTGTTTCTGTACTTTCGATTAAAATAGTTACAGTCAAATAAATAAAATAAAATATGATAAATATTATTTACAAGGCACATACTTGTATATAACTTATTACACGTATGTACGTAAACAGAAAAAAAAACAAACAAAATATTTATATTATTTACAAACAAAAATACAGGAAGCTAAGCAATAAAATAAAATACAGCTAAGGGCTTACGATTTATTAGTAGGTAGAGACACGACAAGACAACAAGGATTACGGAACAAGAAGGATCATATACTAGCTTTCGCCCGCGGCCTCGCTAGCAGCCTGGATAAAATTAATTTTATAAGTTACTAGCAGTCCGCCCCGGCGTCGCACGGGTGTAATAATGATTTTATGGGTAATTTTTTTATACCTTGGGTTACATTATCGAAGTTTTCATACGGATCCCTAATAGTGTACATTACTTTACACTGTTGTCAATAATTTCCGCAGCAAACGCGTTATAAGGATTTTTATTGGATTTTTTTCACACGTCGGGTTACATTATCGAAGTTTTCATACGGATCCCTAACGTTTTTGAAAATATTCTATAGCCTATGTTCACCAGAGATAATGTAGGATTCTAATGGTAAAACAATTTTTCAAATCGGTCCAGTAGTTTCGGAGCCTATTCATTACAAACAAACAAACAAACAATCAAATCTTTCCTCTTTATAATATTAGTATAGATCCCAGGACATAAGCTATGTATAAATGTATATTCAAAGTTTAAATCAAATCCGTTTGGTCGTTTCGAAGTGATTGACACACCAAACTTCTTCACTTACTTTCAGATTTTTATTATAAGTAAGATTGATTGTTTTTTTAGATAGAATCGTATTGAATAACTACTGCAAAATGTAATGTTTGAACGTGTCCCTGAGTATTGACTGACTCAAGGATCTGAGCGCCTGGAGATTCGAGAGGATATCTACCGTACTTAGGGATTACAGTCGAGATTCTATTTTTTTAGGGTTCCGTACCCTAAGGGTAAAAACGGGACCCTATTACTAAGACTTCGCTGTCCGTCTGTCTGTCACAGGGCTGTATCTCATGAACCGTGATAGCTAGACAGTTGATATTTTCACAGATTATGTATTTCTGTTGCCGCTATAACAACAAATACTAAAAACAGAATAAAATAAATATGTAAGTGGGGCTCCTATACAACAAACGTTTTTTTACCGTTTTTTACAGATAGTAGGGAACCCTTCGTGCGCGAGTCCGACTCGCACTTGGCTGGTTTTTTAGAACACATTGAGACACGTGTTGGTTTAGAACAAAAATTTTCCTAATCTGTAAATATTCTCGGTCTGGGTGTTGTGGTATGGTACTCACTGATTCTGATACCCACGACATAATCCTAATAATATTAAAGAAAGTTTGTGAGTTTGTATGTATGTTTGTTCCTTAATCAGGCCTAAACGACAAAACGGATTAAGTTGAAATTTGCTGTATAAGATATAATGTACGAAAAAATAATAGACTACATTAAAAAATGAAAAATATCCCCAAAACGATAAAAAAAACTCAAAAGGTATGATTTCTTTATAGATGGCACTGGTGTGCAACAAATCTAACATCACAGACTAAAAACATTCAGTTATTTTTATTCGATTATTGAAATTTGCCAGGACAACGTCTGTCACGGGTCGGCTAGTGGAGTCATATGGTGGGGTCAGTATAGGTCAGAAAGTATATGACTATTGGTTGTTGTTATTGCTACTTCCCCGGGTGGTAAATTGCCTGTTTTCCCAATATTGCGCTCATTCACAAAGGGTTATGATATTATTGTGGCATGCCAAATAGTAATGGTTATTTTACGAACCTTTTCCGGCGGATACTGTGTTTTATTAGATTTTTTCATATCGAAATATCTAAGCCCCAAAATGTGGTGCACGATTGTCGTTTGCATCAAAGTTTAGTTAAGTTTATGTTTACTAGATAACTATTAACGTTAAGGTGATACTTGAAATTTTAGTTTTTTTTTTGTATGGGCTGAGTCTACTCGGATAAGACAGAAAAAGTGATAAAACCGCATTATTTTGATAACCATCAAACTTAAAAAGAAACTGTCTTTCATTTATGTAGCTAGTATGGTTATCTAATGCATTATATAAAAATGAACTGTCTATTCATAGTTTTGAGTAAAAATGAAATTAGTGTTTTGGAAGAGCCAACTTTGGCAAATAAATCTATCAAGTAAACCAATCGCGATTCTGTCTATAATTTATCTAGATTAAATCCTTAAAATATCTTTGTCATATAAACAAAACTGTATGTTTTGCGGTTATTGAGAATTCTGCATTCGTCTAAAATCTATAACTTAGTTAGCATTTCAAAAGTGACAAGTTGTAACGTGGCGACTGCAAAATGTGGGCATGTACCAAATGTAATGTTTGGGCGTGCCTCTGACTAACCCTTTCAGACATCTTAAATTATCTGAGCGCCTGGAGATCTGAGAGTCTACTGCATTTGGGGATTAAAGTTGTGATCCTATTTATTTATTATAGAATTTATATTTAGTAAATTTATTTATTTTTACTTTTCTTAAATAGTTCTAGAAACGTAAACTAAAATAAAAACTAGTGAAGTTATCTCTCCCAATTTTAAATTTCAATCTAAATACAGACTCGAAATTAACAAGCTTTCGTAATCAATTGCTAATTAAGTTGGTTGCTCATCTTAATTACCAAAATCAGCTGTCTGAATTTGTAAAAGCAATAATAATAAACTTCAAATTATATTTTAAACAAAACTAAATAGCTAAAATTGTCAAAGCAATTTAAAGAAACTTGTATTTTTTATTCGAATACAAAGCAGGTAGCAGCGCACAGAAGCTCTTTAATGTTTAAGGTCTTTAATAATTGCAGTTTTTAGGGTTCCGTACCCAAAGGGTATAAACGGGACCCTATTACTAAGACTTCGCTGTTCGTCTGTCCGTCTGTCTGTCACAGGGCTGTATCTCATGAACCGTGATAGCTAGACAGTTGAAATTTTCACAGATTATGTATTTCTGTTGCCGCTATAACAACAAAAACATAATAAAATAAATATTTAAGGAAAAAGAAAAAATTCAAATATCACGTTTGTTGTATAAGAGCCTCTCTTATACAACAAACGTGATATTTGAATTTTTTTTAATGGTTTCTAAATTAGTAGATAAAGTGTATATGATACAGAGTGTAATAAGACGAATCCCGGGAAACTTAAATAAATACATTTTTGGTTGACTTTTACATACGACGTCATCTAGCTCCAAACTAAGAAAAGCTTGTACTATGGGAACTAGAACACATGTAGAATACTTTTATACTTTTTTTTGTAAATACATACTTATTATACAAATTAACACCGACAGACCGACACCGACACAGAATAAACATCTATGTTTATCATACAAATATTTGCCCTGGGTGGAGATCGAACCCACGACCTATAGCGCAGAAGGCAGAGTTACTACCAACTCAGCTGTTCACTTGAACAAAGTCGCGAGGGTTTCTCCTAGGTTTACTATAAACTTCAAAGACTTTAATAAATGATCCATCTTGGCTACCAACCAGTTTTTAAACAAAATAAATAACTTTGCTTCCACAGTTACCTTGCGAAAGTAATTATTCGTTTTACTCCGCCTTTACAACGCTACATTAAAATGATTTATGATACTGAGTTATTAATGTGATTCACTAGATTTTAATTTAGGTTTCCATGAGGTTTTCCTTACATAAAAACCATTAAGTTATTGTCTGTCTAGCGGTGTCGGTCGAATGGGAATACCTTGATTTTCAATCCGAAGGTCGTGGGGTCAAATCCGCGCCGTGCACCTATAGATGAAGAAGATTCTCTAGATGAATCGAAACATTGTCGTTGCCTTCATCGACATGTATATTATATATTTGTTTTTTTATGTATGACCGTTGATCGCGCATGCGCATATCTTTTACCTGCGGTGACCCGATTTCGATGATTTTTTTTCTGCTGTGTAAAAAATAGTTCCTTCATTAAACTCAAAAAACCGGCTAAGTGCGAGTTGGACTCGCGCACGAAGGGTTCCGTACCATTATCTATAAAAACAGCAAAAAAATCACGTTTGTTGTATGGGAGCCCCCCTTAAATATTTATATGTATTTGTTGTTATAGCAGCAACAGAAATACATTATCTGTGAAAATTTCAACTGTCTAGCTATCACGGTTCATGATATACAGCCCTGTGACAGACAGACGGACAGACAGACAGACGGACAGCGAAGTCTTAGCAATAGGGTCCCGTTTTTACCCTTTGGGTACGGAACCCTAAAAACGACCTCCACACTTTTCGATTGGTCGAAACATTTTAATCTGTTTTCATTTTAGTTTTTTTCACGTATTTATATATAAGTACTCACTATAGTTTGACTCGCCTCACAGCTTAGTTGGTAGTAACACTGCCTTCTGCGCTGTAGGTTGTGGGTTCGATCTCCACCCAGGGCAAATATATGTGTGATGAATATAGATGTTTGTTCTGTGTCTGGGTGTTAATATGTATAATAAGTATGTATTTACAAAAAAAAGTATATAAGTATTCTATCAGTTATCTGGTTCCCATAGTACAAGCTATGCTTAGTTTGGGGCTAGATGGCGCTGTGTGTAAAGTCCGCCAATATTTATTTATTATTTATTTATTTTATTTATAGTTTTGATGGTGATTTTACAAAAACAGTCATAAATTGAACATCCTTCAGGATGAAGCAATTTAATTATTACTAGGGGCTATGGTAGGGTTAGGTGTTATTGTACCCTGAGATATATTTATACTATGTAATTCTTGTCTGTTGTTGTTTTTTTTACAAGGTTAGGTACAAGTCCCTCGAATAATAAGGTTAGGCGCGCATTAGGAGGCCTTGTCGCGGTGAGCGGTTGGT
Organism: Hydriomena furcata; assembly: GCA_912999785.1. Taxonomy (NCBI): domain Eukaryota; kingdom Metazoa; phylum Arthropoda; class Insecta; order Lepidoptera; family Geometridae; genus Hydriomena; species Hydriomena furcata. Next base: position 12,353,471 of record OU538825.1, on the reverse strand, counting down.
TGTGGCGAGCGGTTTGTTTCGCGAAAATGGTCGGTTGAATTCCCGGGGAGGAATTAAGGTGATATGTAAAATTTTTGACTTTTTGTATGGGCTCAGTCTACCCGGATAAGACGGAAAAAGTGATAAAACTGCATTATCTTGAAAACTATCAAATTTAAAAAGAAACTGTCTGTAATTTACTTAGCTATCTAGCTTATCTAACGAATTATATAAAAATTAACTGTTTAACTATTCATAGTTTTGATTTAAAACGAAACTAGTGTTTTTGAAGAGCCAACTTTGGAAAACCAATCTATCGAGAAAAGTTTCACCAATCGTGTTTCTGTCGGTAATTTATCTAGATTATATACTTAAGTTATCTTTGTCATGAAAAACAAAACTGTATGTTTTTCAGTTATTGAGAAAAAACGATTGAGCATTCATCAATAACATTTTTACTCGCCTTAAATGGAAGTCGAGATGCTAGCTGTTGTAGTGGATAGTTGCAGCAAATGAACAAGAAACAATGAATGCATTAGACTAGCCTCACAGCTTAGTTAGTAGCAACTCTGCCTTCTGTGCTGTAGTTTGTAGGTTCGATTTCCGCCGAATTCTTAGTAATAGAGTCCCGTTTTTACCCCTTGGGCACGGAACCCTAAAAATGATCTTTTTATGAGAACGGATGTTTGTAGCTGAATGTTGAAAGTATAGTCTTAAAACAAAGAAATATTATACAGTGTGATTAATTACTTCTTACATCATGTTGCCAGTTGAGCTTAGTTACTCTAGTTGCGATGACAGCAGATTTCTTTATTTACTTTTAGCACCAGTATTTTTAAGGTGATAAGTGAATTTTTTTACATTTTGTATGGGCTGAGTCTACTCGGATAGTCTTATCCGAGTAGTTAGTAGTCGAGTAGTCTTATCCGAGTTTCCGTCTGGAAAAAGTGATAAAACTGCATTATCTCGAAAACCATAAAATTTAAAAAGAAACTGTCTGTAATATATTTAGCTAGTATGCTTATCTAACAAATTTTATAAAAATTAACTGTTTAGCTATTCATAGTTTTGATTAAAAACGAAACTAGAGTTTTTGAAGAGCCAACTTTGGAAAATAAATCTATCGACAAAAGTTTCACCAATCGTGATTCTGTCTGTAATTTATCTAGATATATCCTTAAGTTATCTTTTTCATAAAAAAAACTGTATGTTTTACGGTTATTGAGAAAAAACGATTCTGCATTCATCAAACACATTAATTACTCGCCTTAAAAGTTTCCAACAGACACACATTACTTATAGGCAAAGATAACATTAAGAAATGTATGTAGGTATACTCTCATCTGTTATTCGATTATGATAATATTAGATAATTTAATTACCTATAAATAGCAATTTGAGTTGCCTAAATCATCTTCACATAATAATGAATAAATAAATATTGTTGATATATTTATATGAATAAATAATATTTAACACACACCGCCATCTAGCCCCAAACTAAGCAAAGTACTGGTACCAGATTACTGATAAAATACTTTTATTTTATTATACCTAATAGCACCCAGACAGAACAAACATTTATGTTCTATGTTCATCATACAAATATTTATCCTGGGTGGGGATCGAACCCACAACCTACAGCGCAGAAGGCAGAGCTACTACCAACTGAGCTGTGAGGCCAGTCAAAAAATAATATCAATTATTTTTGTTTAAAAAATAACTTCTCTTAAACAAAAACACTGCTGACGTCAGGGAATGTAAAAGCTTTTAGTTTAATAGGTTTCATTTCCCCTGTAACTTGATATAAATTTTGTTTACATTTTTTAATGTTGTATTATTTATTTAAGACCCGCCTTAGGTTACACTATGATGATATCACTAAACTAAATACATACTATGTATGTATGTGTAATGTGTATGTATGTATGAATGTTGTAGATACTCGTTAAGACGAGTAATAAATGTTTTTGATGAATGCAGAATCGTTTTTTCTCAATAACCGCAAAACATACAGTTTTGTTTTTTATGACAAAGATTACAAGGATATAATCTAGATAAATTACAGACAGAATCACGATTGGTGAAACTTTTCTCGATAGATTTATTTTCCAAAGTTGGCTCTTCAAAAACACTAGTTTCGTTTTTGATCAAAACTATGAATAGCTAAACAGTTCATTTTTATATAATTCGTTAGATAAATAATCATACAAGATAAGTAAATTACAGACAGTTTCTTTTTAAATTTGATGGTTTTCAAGATAACGCAGTTTTATCACTTTTTCCGTCTTATCTGGGTAGACCAAGCCCATACAAAAAGTCAAAAATTTCACTTATCACCTTAACGTAACTTCTTTAAGTTCTTTCAATTATGCTATGCACTGTCGCTTACAGTTCTATGCTTGTCAAGCCTGAAACGAAGTAATCTTTTATAGGTTAAAAAAAACCGGCCAAGTGCGAGTCGAGTTTGCGCAAGAAGGGAACCCTTCTACCAACATCTATAAAAAAACGGCAAAAAAAAACACGTTTGTTGTATGGGAGCCCTACTTAAATATTTATTTTCATCTGTGTTTAGTATTTGTTGTAGCGGCAATAGAAATACATCCTGTGACAGACAGAGGGACAGCGAAGTCTTAGTAATAGGGTCCTGTTATTACCCTTTGGGTACGGAACCCTAAAAAACCAGATCCAATTTCTTTCTAAAGAGTTTTTTTGTCACTGTGACTTCAAATCGAACCTTCAAGCACCGAATTCGACTGATATGTAATGGCACCTAAGCGCGGAGGTAACTCAATAATAGCCTTTTCGTTTTTAAGCTCATTTCCATTACGTACGGGAGCTCCTCCGTTCCAATTTGCCGTTTCCGACCCCATTCAGGATCTTAAGTCGGAAATCTAATTATCATTCAAAATATTATCAGGTTGAAAGAATCTCGACAGCGCACTTCGAATCGTGCCGTAAGAAAGCCGTGTTGGCCGAGTGGGAGGTACCTCGATTTTCAATCTGAAAGTCGCGCGTGCATCAATGGATTTTTCTGTTCGGAAATGTATATGCGCATCAAAAACACGTGCTCAAAACGGTGAAGGAAAACATCGTGAGGAAACCAGTTAGTATTCTTATAAGCGGCGATGGGCTTGCAACCTGTCACGTATGGAATGCTGACTACTGCAAAATGTGGGCATGTGCCAAATATAATGTTTGGACGTGCCTCTGACTACCCCCACTAGACATCGTCATAGGATCTAAGCGTCTGAAGATCTGAGAGGATGTCTACCGTACTTGGGGATTACAGTCGTGATCCTATTTATTTATTTATTTTATTTACTTCGAATCGTCAGTTGTAGATTTTTGGTAACCCTTGATTCGTTGATCTTTAGGGATTTCCGGGTTTAACTGGAATAGGGGGCAACTAGTAGTGCCGATCGAACAATATGAGCATGTGCTTGGTTACACACAGGTCAGTGAAAAGGTTGAAATTTAAAAGCATTTAAAGTGCTGAAATGGAAATGGGTAGAGTGATGAAAAAAACAAAAAAAACCGGCCAAGTGCGAGTCGAACTCGCGCACGAAGGGTTCCATACTATTATCTATAAAAAACACGTTTGTTGTGTGGGAGCCCAACCTAAATATTTATTTTATGCTGTTTTTAGTTGTTATAGCAGTAACAGAAATACATAATCTGTGAAAATTTCAACTGTCTGGCTATCACGGTTCATGAGATACAGCTCTGTGACAGACAGACGGACAGCGAAGTCTTAGTAATAGGGTCCGTTTTACCCTTTGGGTACGGAGCCCTAAAAACAGCAAGCGAAAGGAAAGGCTTCTTTCGTCCACATGTCTGCAAAATATGTTATATCTGAACAAATCTGACAAGAATATATTAAACACATCCATAATATTATTGGTTATAATTCTCTGCACGATAAAAGCATTTAGCATTCTATCATACTTTCAGTATCAATCAGCAGTTTCATTCAAATAGTACTTCGACTATCCCAAACGTTACACTTATGAAAGTATTCGTTCCATTAACTTTTGATATTTACGTCATTGCGTATCTAAAATCGACCTAAACATATTGTATCCACGTGCTTTCACACACAACGGTGCATTAAGATCGTAAGTGCTAGTGGCTAGCTTTAGCGTGTGGCCACACTGCAAGTCTAGCGCGGTAAAGGCGGCGGGCACGCTGTGTCAAAAATATGAAACACGCCATCACTGCAGTGTGGCCGAAAAAGCATTTTCGTACGTTTAATATTTCGCACCCGTCGCCACCACGCTAGGCTCGGCAGTGTGGACGAGCACTTAGACAGATTTCATACACTAACCGTTTTTTTTTATTAGGGACGGACTATAATATTAACTTTGAAATAAACAAAAAAACCGGCCAAGTGCGAGTCGGACTCGCGCACGAAGGTTACCGTACCATTATCTATAAAAAACGGCAAAAACACGTTTGTTGTATGGGAGCCCCCTTAAATAATTATTTTATTCTGTTTTTAGTATTTGTTGTTATAACGGCAACATAAATACATAATCTGTGAAAATGTCAACTGTCTAGCTATCACGGTTCATGAGATACAGCCCTGTGACTGACAGACGGACAGCGAAGTCTTAGTAATAGGGTCCCGTTTTTACCCTTTGGGTACGGAACCCTAAAAAACATTTATTTGTGACGAGATTAGCATAGGTTCTGTAGTAAGATACACAAAACGAATATTCAGTTTGCGATTTATTGATGAATACATTTTGACATTTACTTTGACTTTGACTAGAGAGGCAAGAGTTTATTTGAGAAGTGTAAACGCATATCGTTGCTGTCAGTACAAAAAGTCATATGTTAGGTTTTCAGGAGACACAAAAAACTGATTATTATCGAATCTATGAAGTTTTTTTACAATATTTAAATGTAAATATCTTTAGTTTTATAGCTTACAAAATACAAACGTATATTATACTCCTGCAAATCGATTTATTACACATATACAGCCAATAAAAAAAATAGCAAAATTTTGACATATGACTTTTTGTACTGACAGCAACGATATGACATTTACTACCCGTTAGGCGTTACGTTAAACTATATTTCACAATAACAATCGCACAGTTTTTCCCCTTATCTAATTGAGCTGTCCATGCCAACAAATAATGTGAATACAGAACATTCCAATTCAATCTGGCAGAAACGGGCCCACTTACCCGCAATCGGAACAAAAGATAACTTCCCGTATGTTTCGCAACGACCTTTTTAGCATATGAAATACCATTCAACTCGGATATAGCTAGATTTGAATATTTCAAATAACCGTTGCTCAACTGATGCTGCAAGTAAATCAAATGGAGAAAGAAAGAATAAATTTATTTTGTGTCAACATAATCTCTTAAAACTAAACAAAAAACATACATATTGGCAACATTGACAACAAAATTGGTCACCACTCAGCTATATGCTGCAACAGCGAGAGTTGATGCAGCGCTGATTATCAGTGGAGCCATAGTACGTGTGGGGCAGCATACTGTATATCACACAGTGCATATATTTACATTACTTAAATTCTAAAATATCTACTATATAATATTCTATGAAAAATATATAAACTAAATAGCAAAACAAAATATAAGGCCTAGAACGAAATGTAATGCGAAACATTTAATGTAAAAGTTATTGCTTATAACATCTTTACATCCATTTAACGTCTTTTATTCAGGTGGAAATCTCCACTATGGATGGACTTGTGAGTTTAAAAGGTAATTCTTAAGGGTTTTTTTATAAGAGAAAATATAGAGACACGTTTGGTTCATTGATTTTCTTATATCTACGTGCAAAGAGTAACAGTAATGTATAAACTGTAAAAGATTTCGAGTATGAGACCTTTTTTTTAGGATTTCGTATCTCTGAAGAAAAAACCAACGACTCGTGTCTGTCCATCCGTTCTGCAACCCTTCTCCCTTATCTACGAAACTACACGGCCCAAAATAGTGAAAAAAAAACTTGAGAGTGTCAAGGGACACCCGGATGGAACGAAGTTCTCACAAAATAACGTGGGACAAGGGAAGGGGAATCAACTTTGACTTCGACTTCGACCTCGACCTCGACCTCGACCTCGACCTCGACCTCGACCTCGACCTCGACCTCGACCTCGACCTCGACCTCGACCTCGGCCTCGACCTCGACCTCGACCTCGACCTCGACCTCGACCTCGACCTCGACCTCGACCTCGACCTCGACCTCGACCTCGACCTCGACCTCGACCTCGACCACGACCTCGACCTCGACCTCGACCTCGACCTCGACCTCGACCTCGACCTCGACCTCGACCTCGACCTCGACCTCGACCTCGACCTCGACCTCGACCTCGACCTCGACCTCGACCTCCACCTCCATCTCGACCTCCACTTCCACCTCGACCTCGACCTCGACACAATTAATAGATATATACATATATTAATAGATATACTATAGCAAAAAAGTGTCGTGACAACTTTTCGTAACAACTTTTCGTAAGAATTTTTTCCGTCTAGCCCCCTTTCACAACGCGCGATAAGGAACTTCGTTCCAAAAATTAGCAAAATCAGTCCAGCCGCGTGATGCCGTAGAAGGGAAATAGGGATTCAATTTTTATTTAATACTTAAATCTATGTGTGTTTAAGTGCATTCTCATTTGAGACGATCTGGAGCGACCCTTTACAATGTGTTTTTCCAATTATAGGACTTCACAGCATGATATTACTTTAACAATAACCAACCAGTTCAATATTAATGCCTGATCTGATCTGTTAATGATGTTCACGTCATCTAAACCATTTTATCAATGCGCCACATAAAACTGTTTACATGTAAAATCTGCAATATACATGCGTCAATTTGCACGATGCTAACTATTGACGCCCGATACCATTGTTGACCAAGTTAACAATTAGCGTTGTAAACTCATAAGTAGCTGTTTGCGCCTTATCTTATCTTTGGCATTCTTTGAACAATGGTTTAGTTTTAATATTAGCATTACTACGTCTAGGTCTATGATAAGGATTACCTATGCGGAACATTTAATGTAAAAGTTATTGCTTATAACATCTTTACATCCATTTAACATCTTTTATTCAGGTGGAAATCTCCACTCACAGGATGTTGTAGTACTTGGAACAAGTCTTTGTATGGAGTAGCATTTAAACCATTCTCTCAGTTTCCTCTCATCACTGAAAGACGTGGTCAATACAAAGCTGACTTAGCCATTTGATTTTTATCACCTTCACCGTTTGAAAACGCACATACATTTTTTGAATAGAAAAAATCTATTGATGCACGCCCTAGATTTGAACTCACGGGGTCGAAAGTCAAGGTACCTACCTGCCACTAGGCCACCACGGCTAGTTAGCTATCGCATACAGTCTAGATTTTACCTGTCTTCTTTAAGACAGTATGTACATAATTCTAGCAGTGAAGATAACCTCTATAAAAATAGCAGTCTGTGTATAATAAAATCACACAAACGTGTATGAAATTTGTAGACTAAGCAATCTACAAGTGGTTTTAGAAGTTTAAAAGAACAGTCCAAAAACATATATCCTTTAAACATACCTAATGTAGGTCACAACGTTATTAATCATAAAAATCTCATTGTGTTTAAAATAGAATAAAATAAATAGGTAACTATAGTTGCATAGTTTAAAACATATTATCAGGTATATATAAAAATTGTAGGTACCTAGAAAGTAGTATATTTTCTACAATAATAAAGTATTTTTAGTTTACATTACTTGTAGGGTATTGTAGGGCAGCGTAACATACGTAGCGCCTACGATATTATGATTCTGTAATAGGACAAAAGATGGGCAATGAACCACCGTCCATTTTATTGAAAGTACTATAGTACTATTATACATACCTCTTCTTGTTACATAGATACATCTTTTAACATCATATTTCAAGCAAATTCCAATAATTTAATTCAAAAACTCACCCTAAAGGAACGCGCAGAAAAATGAACCCTTTTTCGGCTTCAAAAAATAAATATCCTCACAGAATCCAAAACAAAAACACACTAACACACTACACTGAGCAGAAACCTCGAATCTTTGTTCGAATGTTGCTTCTGATTAGTTTTTAATTGATGAATTGGTGAGTAAGAGTTCGGTTTTCGCGGTCCGCGGCGGCACAGACGTGCGAAAGGTACGGGCAGCGGTGACTGACTGCGGGCGGAAAGGGGTTGGGGGGATCGGATTCAGGTGGCCAGCTCGATGCGCGTCTGGGCTCGCGGATGCGACGGGCCTAGATATCCGCAGCGGGCTTCCTACCTAAGGCGTCCGTTACACGCCTATCCAAACATCAGTTAAACTATGGTTTTAAATATGACTGACGACTACCCCATCGTGTAATGAATTGTGTAAACAAATTTTTTCGTGACATTGATCTGGATAATTTGATTTCTGCTTCATGCTACGCCTATTCATAAAATACACGGTTAAATTAACCAAACCACAAATATTATATTCGGACAATACTTTTTTATATTGTGAAGGCAAAAGTTTTTTAAACTCGAACAGATTCAAAAGGCTACCCCGACCCGAGCTATATTGAATATTATGGGTATCGTGTCATTTGATTGATAAAATCAACCAAACATCATCAGTGTGCCCCCGACCATGGCTATTGTAACATAGCCGAAACGTCGGAAAAATAAATTAAAGGTAATTACGTGAACATCAGTTAGGCAAATAACGAGTAATATTGATTACGAATATAGTATATCTTTTTTATAGACAGTTTTAAAAAATTGATTTTGATATAATAATAATAATAATAATAATATTTATTTAAAACCAAAAAGTTACATTTTATGCCTGTTATGAGAAAATGTTATTGCACTACTTAAACTAAATCAACTCTAACTAATATAAAAAGACATGAAGTCCTACTTCTCACTAAATTATAAATTCGAAAGTTTGTATGGATTTTTGTATGGTTGTTCCTAAACCACGCCCAAACGACCGAATGAATTTGGATAAAACTTGGAATACCTATACATAGCCTATATCCTGAAATAACAAATAGGCTACTTCTTATCTAAGTAGGTACAACGCGAGCAAAGCCAAAAGCGAAAGGTAGAGTTTAAATAATTAAGAAATTTCTTTAGTACACTGATCCTACGAGTATGTAACGCAAACGTGATTTCCACAAAGAAACTGAAATACTTACATGTTAATTAGGAAGTTAATTAAAGTACAGAGTTAATTGGTTTCCTATTCTCCTTTAATTTCCCCTTTTTGGTGTAATTAAGGACCTACCCCTATATACGAGCCATCATTGGAAAAAGGATCTAAGACGAAAAAAAAATTCCATTTGATTCTTTCCAGTTTTTGCACCTATTTATACCGCAATGCTGAATACTTCTTGTTGGTTTATAATATACTAGCGACCCGCCCGGCTTCGCACGGGTGCAAAGCTGATACCAAAATATATTACAGAATGTCTTTGTATACTCGTTAACAGCATTTAAAATTTAAAAAAAAAGTCGCGGTTAAAAGTAAAGGATAGAAATGGATTATTGTGGGTTATCCCTAAGAGATAAACATATACCATTACGGACTTTTTTGTAGACCTTTTTAAGGTATACAATATTTAGTACATTATTTTGATCTATCTCCTAGAGTTCAGCCAGCAGCGTTTGCAAAGTAAGCGCAAAAAAATGTTTTTATTTACGACTTCATATTAGAAATCTTAAAATTATATTCCAATAAACTTGATCAAAAGTCATGGAGAACAACAAGTTCAGGAAGACACTCAGTTATTTTTAAACTAAGACTGAAGACTAAAGACCAGTTGGCTTTTAAATATATATACATTATATATATTATATGTATTTTTTATTTCTCTTGCGATTTTATTTCTAAACTTATTATTTTAATGAAGTAAGCAATAGCTAGCCTATAATAAGCTAGCTATAATAATAGTCGTTTATATTGGACCAAAAACAATTAACCTACAATATAAGTAAGAAAAACGTAAACGAAAAACGAATATATATCTGTACACTCAATCCTTTCAGGCGAATCCGCCTTATCCACAGAACACGATAACATGGTCACGGTCAGTAAACGAGTTATCACACCTTTAGTGTGCAAACATAACCAAGTTTTAAAACCAGTAAGCAAAACTGATTTTCAAACATCGAAAAAAGAAAGTTCTCAATATAACACTTTCCATTTTTTTTTTGCGTTTTGTATGTTTGTATTCCAAAGTTCCATTTAATAGTTATATGTATAGATAACTAGCTGACCCGTGCCCGCTTCGCTGTGCGTAAGACATTTCTAATACCATCGTGGACTTTTTTGTAGACGTTTTTAAGGTGTACAATACTGTAGTACATTATTTTGATATATCTCGTGGGGTTCAGCCAGCATTTGCAATGTAAGCGCAAAAAAATGTGTTTATTTACGACATCACATTAGAAACCTCTAAAACTATCAGTGTTTCTCTACTATATTATGCATGTATTATACATATAAACCTTCCTCCTGAATTACTCTATCTATTAAAAAAAACCGCATCAAAATCCGTTGTGAAGTTTTAAAGATATAAGCAAACATACATACATACATACATACGCGGGAAGCGGAAAGCGACTTATATAAGCAAACATACATACATACATACATACGCGGGAAGCGGAAAGCGACTTATATAAGCAAACATACATACATACATACATACGCGGGAAGCGGAAAGCGACTATGTAGTGATAGTTCCTTCATAAAAATTAACGAATATCGTCTTCAAATTGAACGAAACATATTCATCGGTTTTCTTTTTAGTTTTTAAAACGTACATTTAAAAAGCGGATAGAATCGATTACAAAAAAGTTTTATTAAAAAAAAAATAATGTCGGTAGTAGACTCTTTACTAAAGAGGTTATTATACCATAATCCCTTGTTTGACTAATTATGTATGTCTTCATGATTGAACTGTTTTTTTAACAAGTGGACAGCATAATTACCAAAAAGTTTTAAGTAAAAAGAATATTCCCGTGGTAGACTCTTTACTAAAGAGGTTATTAGGCCATAACCCCTTGTTTGACAAAGTATGCTGATATTCGTGATTGATTGACTACACTCATATTTGGCACCGCGCGGTCTGGCGTATCCAGAAACCACTTACGATCACTCAACTGTAAAAATATGCAGAATATTTTAATAAAATTATGAACGATTCGAATTGTTTGTTTTGAAAAGCGAGTATATAGGAATAACCTACTCGTACCTAATAATTAACTACATATAAGAAACTGAATAAAGAACGTTTATCTATCCAATAAACAATTTTTAGAAAAATATAATTACCAAAAATTCCTAATAAAATAATAATAATACTGGTTATAAATAATATACCGTATTTTAAAAACTCCTTTTTTAACCCGTAGGTATTTTTCGAAGTCGGCTAATAAATATTAATATTGTTTGTAAAAGATTATTTGGTTTGTCCTATACTTTTTAAAAGGGTTGGTATCTCAAATGCAGGTAAGCAGTAGGTACCTACTTTATAGTCGTAATGTGTAATTGTATAAACATACGCTTTTGTGTGCGTGACTGATATTGAGCACTCACGAGCTTTCGCGTACAGAAACAATGTGCCACGTGCATCTAGGTACATACATAATTAACACAAACCCGCCTTCGTAAGATAGAACAACTGTAGATACCACACGGGCGAAGTAGCGAGCGGAAACCAATTCAGAATATAAAACGTAATCTCACTTACTAAACTGACTTATTGTAATATTAATCAAATTTACATCATTATTACATTGCTGGGCGGCTGTTTATCGCTAAGTTATCATAAACATTCGTTTCTGCCTTGATGGCATCACGCCAACTCCCCATTCCCCCCACCGATTCGACTATGGCGACGTTTATTCACATTTAATATTACATTTATACTCGAAGAAGGAACCGAATTCCTAATCTGAGTAATGTTATCTACTCTAATATTTTATTAGGGAACTACGAGTAGCAGTCTGCCCCGATGTTGCACGAGTGTAATAATATTATTTTCCGGCAATTTTTTTTACACCTTGGATTACATTATTATATTTTTATCTAGTAATAAATATAGCCTATGTTACTCAGAGATAATGTAGCATTCGAATGGTGAAGTAATTTTTGAAATAGGTCCAGTAGTTTTTGAGTTTATTCGTTACAAACATACAAAATACAAATATTTACTCTTTAGATTATTTGTGTTATTACTCCTTTCTGTTTGTAATAATTTCTTTTGTAGTTATCGTCAGCGCAATAGTGCAGCTTACTTCTAAACTCTTTAGAAGATTTCGAATTTTAAAAAGGTCGTGAGTTCGCGGGAATCGAAAAACAAGATAGTGGACGACGAATTATTGGTACGGAGAATATTATTGTATTTTACGTATGATGTGAGGTGAGTATATTTGCGACTTTATATACTATAATTTGGTAGATAGTCAAAGTAAGTATAAATAACTATACTGATATTATAAAGTGGTAAAGTTTTTTAATGACTTTGTGACTTTGATAATCACCTGAACTACTGATCCGATTCAGATTTTTCTGCTCCAGTGAGTAGCCAGAGAGATAGAGTTCTCGGAGTGCTATTTTATTCTGATTATTACGTTTAAAAAGAAAACCGACAAAAATGTATCGACCAATCGCAAAGTTAAGGGACAATATTCATTTTTTAAGTTTTTAAAGGAACTGTCAGTTCTACATAAATATAATTGAAATAAGACCAATTTGGGACTATTCTCTACACAATAGAAAAAATAATCGAAATCGGATCACTAGGTAAGAATTTATGCGTCATACATAAAAAAATAAAAATATACGCGTCGACTTGAGAACCTCCTCCGTATTTCGTCGGTTAATAAAAGTAGTTTATTAACCGCAGAAACCAGCTAGTTATAGACAAACTCCTAACTACACACGGAGAGACAAAAGACTCCAGTCATGATGATCGTTTTTGCTTAGATTTATATACCTAGTTATTACTTTATTCCTAGTTTTTAACATAAAGCAAGTTCTGCACAACCTATCCTAATTATTGAAACATTCATCAAATAATCCTTACGTTACAATAGAGACGCCGAGGCGAGTCGCTGTGACCCCGCTATACAGGCTCGAAAGAGACCTAGTGCGGGGAACAGAGCTAACCAAGGTACGCTAGTGTGATATTGTGAGACAAGTAATAATGTTACAATTGCCTTTGTGCTTCACCTTTGTACCAGTGTTATTTTTTTCTGTCCTAATAAAATTTAACTTTTTTTTTTTTTTTTTTTACTTTACTATCATACACAAAAATGACTGATAGAATTTCTTGTGGCACAAACAAATACTCATAAATCTTGGTTTCTATCTAATTGGAACCGAGCGTAACAAATATTTTCTCTTGTAAACTTGTCCCTTCAAATTCAAGTAATCAATCTAAAAGCATTTCAAATTTGAAGACATGACAAACCTGTTAATTAACAGTCGCTTATTTCAATCACAACAAATCGTTATTCAAAGCAACTTTTCCGCGAATAGATAAACTCGCGAACAAAAGTTTGTGAGATTATTTAAATATTCAAGTATTTATATTCTTTCGCGCCTCAATAAACTTGAGTTTTACTAAATAAATAATTCAGGAGGCGTTGGAGGGAAAGTCAAACTTTTTATCCTCAATAGCACTTTTATTATGCTGAGATATCAGAATTAACGACCAGTGGACACAGGCCCTTGAGAAATGAGCCATTGAGCCGGCCACTGATCAAATAGTTTTATTGGCAGTGTCTTTTTAGGCTGGTCCAGTAATAGCCTTCATTGTTCGGATGTTTTTGAACGTATTGGAGTGTTTTGTGGTTTTTCGGGGGTTTCGTTTGCTTTCGAGCGGAGAGTTTTCTGTTTGGCTGAGCAATAAATGCGTAGACAAATATATTTGAACAGCCTTGTTGCCAGAACAGATTTTTGATCCCTAGGTCGTGGTTTGAATCCCAGCATCGATAGATTTATCAATTCGAAAAAGAAATATATGCACATCAACACACGATTGACATGTCAAGGTACAACGAGAGGTACCTTGACATTCCTCGACAGCTTCTAAACGACGCATGTCTGTGACGGTTTGTTTGATGAAAATCTCCACGAAATGACGTAATTGAAGAACCTCCATAATATCTATTTATGATACTAAACATGAGGGGCCTCGAAAGAGTTAGAGTCAAGGTAGAGTCGAGGTTACAACTAAGAATAAGACTATGTCTACTGTACTTCTTACTTAGAGACTTACTTAGAGATTGTAGTCGTGATCCTATTTCATTTTTAATAAGAGATCTTTGGATGGTGGAGGAACGCCATCTTGAAAGTTTATGACTAGTTCATGCGAACCTATTAACCGCGTATTTATCAAAGTAATTGGAACTCGGCGAGTTATTGACTGGCCCATGCTCTGGAATTCCCAGTCTTGAAGAGGTCCTTCAGCTGATTTAAGTTGATTCGTTACTACAACACAACATCGCTTGTTAAGATTAACGAACCCAGGCTAGAGCTTTGATTTACAAGAAGACGGGTCATATTTATTTGACGACCATATACCTTACTAGGTATATGGTCGTCAAATAAATATGACTTATAAGATTATTATATTATAAGAAATAAATATAAATCAAATAGACAGACATTTTATTCTCTAGCCTCAAATTAAACAAAGCTTGTATTATGGGAACCAGATTACTGATGGAAATCATTTTTTTTTACATGGATATTATGTACTTATACCTATAGAAACGATTATATAACACCCAGGCACAGAACAAACATCTATGTTCATCGCACAAATGTTGTGATGCCAGTGAAGTAGAAATATTTTTGTTTATTTTATTATGATAGGTATTTGTTAGCATCATTACTTTTTGTGGGAATTGTAGTAACTAAGGAGGCGGTGCTGGAGAGAAACAGATGGACAGAGCTGCATCACTTACACCGACAAGAGCACAGCTCTTAAGTTAGAAGAGGTATAATGATGTCCATCATTTTATAGAGAATCCAGGCTTTGCAAATATATGTATATAGATATATCTCGATGAAGGTGTTAATACTTAATGTAGAGAATATAGTCTGATGTTGATATTGCCTTCTGTTTCTAAGGTTGGGAGATAGTAACACCTATTTTTTATAAAATAAATATGGGAATGGCATAATATCTCAATAAAATAAAACATCGTGACCTAATTCAGAAGACAGAATGTATAGATAAAAATCATATTGACATGTATGACGCATGGTATGACGCAAAGCTGACATTAACATCATCGAACACTTAGTTAATT
Source organism: Hydriomena furcata (assembly GCA_912999785.1). Classification (NCBI taxonomy): domain Eukaryota; kingdom Metazoa; phylum Arthropoda; class Insecta; order Lepidoptera; family Geometridae; genus Hydriomena; species Hydriomena furcata. The sequence continues at coordinate 12,338,164 of OU538825.1, read as the reverse complement.
TTTAAGGGTTTCGTACCCAAAGGTTAAAAACGGGACCCTATTACTAAGACTTCGCTGTCCGTCTGTCTGTCACAGGACTGTATCTCATGAACCGTGATAGCTAGACTGTTGAAACTTTCACAGATGATGTATTTTTGTTGCCGCTATAACAAATACTAAAAATAGAAGAAAATAATTATTTAAGTGGGGCTCCCATAGAACAAACGTCTTTTATTGGCGTTTTTTTATAGATTACTAGCGACCCGCCCCGGCTTCTCACGGGTGCAAAGCTGACTCCTATAAAGCTTCCTCCTGAATCACTCTATCTATTAAAAAAAACTGCATCAAAATCCGTTGTGTAGTTTTAAAGATATAAGCATACATACAGACGCGGGAAGCGGGAAGCGACTTTGCTTTATACTATGTAGTGATAGACCCTTCGTGCGCGAGTCCGACTCGCACTTGGCCTTTTTTTATTGATATATAAATGTAGCAAACATTCTAATTTTGTCGTAAATCTCACAGACCATCATATTCGCAAAAAAAATCAGAGCTTCCAGAGCTGATTACAAATTTGAGCACAGCTTTTGTCAGCGTTCCATTTTTCACAAAAATTTTACCCGTCAGCATAATTTCGTCAAGCGCAAAATTCACAACTCCTGTTACACCCTCTCGCCACAGCTTAATCAAAACGGTTAGGTTGGTTTGCATAATGAACTAGTCGTTCTTATGGCGTTCTCGATCGGCTTTATTGATGCTTACTTACGTAATACAAACCATTGAACAACTATGTATTAGTGTTTTTGGATGACACAAATCTTTATTTACAGAAAATACCATCTAGTAAGTACAGAATATTTATAAAATACATAAGAAACAGCTAAGTATTTTTTGTGTAAAAATAAATAGCACCTTTTTTCTGCAGGGCGAGCATTTTCTACACATTCAAATATTCTTATGTTGTTCCTCAGACTTAAAAAAATAAGAGGTTTTCAAATTGGTGTTTAGGGTTCCGTACTGTGTCTGTCTGTCTGTCTGTCTATCCGTCCGTCCATCCGTCCGTCCGTCCGTCCGTCCGTCCGTCCGTCCGTCCGTCTGTCTGTCTGTCTGTCTGTCTGTCACAGATTACGTATTTCTGTTGCTGCTCTAACAACAAATACTAAAAACAGAACAAAATGAATATTTAAGATGGGCTCCTATACAACAAACATGTTTTTTTGGCATTTTTATACATAATGGTACGGAACCCTTCGTGCGCGAGTCCGACTTGCACTTTGCCGGTTTTTTTTATATTCCAATACATTGCCGGATTTCAATGTTTTTTTATTTCAAAATCGTATTTTCTAAATATGGGCATGGAGGCTGGCATTTACTTGGACTGATACAGCCGTTCTTAATATAGGCCTATCTACCAAGGATACCGCCTACAATGTAATTTGCATGTTATTATTGAAACAAGTGAGGGAGTATTTCAATTTTGCAATCTCATAAGTTCCAAGCAATCAACTGAACTCATACCCTCATTAAAGTTTGGTCTCTCTTTTGGGGATTCAGGGACGGACTTGAAAAAATCACACAAATCGATAAAACCGGTTTTTACTTCATAAGGTTAGTACTTAAGACGAGTAATAAATGTTTCGAAACGTTTTTTCTCAATAAATAAATAATGGCGGACTTTACACACAGCGCCATCTTGCCCCAAACTAAGCAAAGCTTGTACTATGGGAACCAGATAACTGATAAAATACTTATATACTTTTTTTTGTAAATTATATATATTAACATCCAGACACAGAACAAACACTATGTGTACAAATATTTGCCCTGGGTGGAGATCGAACCCACAACCTACAGCGCAGAAGGCAGAGTTACTACCAACTGAGCTGAGAGGCCAGTCAATAACTGCAAAACATACAGTTTTTTTATGACAAAGATAACTTAAGGATATAATCTAGATAAATTACAGTCAAAAACACGAACACGGTTTCGTTTTTAATCAAAACTATGAATGGCTAAACAGTTAATTTTTATATAATTCGTTAGATAATCATACTAACTAAGTAAATTACAGACAGTTTCTTATTAAGTTTGATGGTTTTCAAGATAATGCAGTTTTATCACTTTTTCCGTCTTATCCGGGTAGACTTAACCCATACAAAAAGTCAAAAATTTCACACATCACCTTAATGAGTAAATAACACATAATATGTCTATTAGTCCTAACTCGATAGTAGGATTCTCCGTGTCATAGTGTCATAGTAAAAATGAATAATTAACCGGTTTTTTTACATTTTTTGTGTGTGAACGTTCAGTTTTTGGGAGTGGTGTAAGTACACTATGTCAGTCAGCTATGCGAAGACCTAACAATGCCTTCTTTCATGTAAAATCGCTTGTGACAAACATACAGTCTCAAGTGTTCTTATAAGACTTCCGTTTCGCTTTCCAGGTACTGAGCTCTAAAAGCGGGAATATAAATTAATTTGTTACCTACCAATCCATCTCTGCCTAATTAATTCAGCGATCTAGTATGGAACTCCTCACTTTTGTCGACATTATTATTCTTGTCGCGAGACCCTCATCAAATTGACTTGCCGCTGCGAGAAGGTTTGAAAGAAACGATAAACGGGCCATTATTGTCAGATGGATTACTTTTTAATGCGAGGGATAGCCCCGGGTTAGCCCTGTCACTACCACTGACTTTTACCACGTATGTATTTTGTTAATATCTTTATCTGAATCTTCTTTATATGTAAAACTAGTAGACCCGGCCATCAATAGTTATCGCCATCTGTTAGGATCTTTTGGAGCTAACAGATAAATAAACAAATAATTTGCAATAAAATAATATTGCGACTATAAATTGAGATGTAAGCTATCCTATCTTTCAAGTTGGATCAAACTGGACATGGTGTGCAAAGTTTGATTAAAATCGGTTAAGTAGTTTAGGAGTCCATCGCGGACAAACAACGTGACGCGTAATCTATCTATACTTATAATAAATCTGTGGAGAGGTCCATTCTGTACATGAAATATATTTCCAAAATAACTATCAGGGGGTGATTAGGGATCGATACTGATCTATACTTATAATAAATCTGTGGAGAGGTCCATTCTGTACATGAAATATATTTCCAAAATAACTATCAGGGGGTGATTAGGGATCGATACTGATCTATACTTATAATAAATCTGTGGAGAGGTCCATTCTGTACATGAAATATATTTCCAAAATAACTATCAGGGGGTGATTAGGGATCGATACTGATGCCAAAAATGCAATCAGTAAAAATTTTGTCTGTCTGTCTGTCTGTCTGTCTGTCTGTATAACCGTTATAGAAACAAAAACTACTCGACGGATTTTAACGAAACTTGGTACAATTATTTTTCATACTCCTGAGCTGGTTATAGTATACTTTTTATCACGCTGCAATCAATAAGAGCAGAGCAGTGAAGGAAAATGTTGGGAAAACGGGAGAAGTTACTCCATTTTTTAAGCTTCCGTCGCGTGTGCAACCTTAATGGTTAAAGCTACACAGAATTCATGTATGACGGAAATGTTCTCCTTAAAATTATATAAAAAATATTCCACGCCAGCATTATGTCTATCTTATAAGGTTGACTCACAATAACACGTGTAACTCCCGATAGCTTAGCAGTTCGAAGCTTTCTGATTATATTTGTCTACTCTTACGTTTATAACACTCTCAGTCATCCCTAATTAAAAACGCGAACGCACAGGCTGGCGGCTTGCTTGGCACCTAGAGGCTAGCGAGTCACCTAGCGAGTAGCTTCGTAAAAAGAACATTCTCGAACGTTCGCGACCGGCCTAGCAGCTAGGCGTCAAACGCGCAGTTCGGCAGGTCGCGAACGTTCGAGAAAAAAAGAAATCATCAATTGTCTAATGACAAAAAAGCTGTGAAAAAAAAAACGTTTTATATAAAGACATTCTGTAGTATATTTAGTATCAGCATTGCACCCGTGCGAAGCCCGGGCGGGTCGCTAGTTTATAATAAAAGATTATTGTGTCACAGTGCTTGTAATCAAATTCCTCCAAAACGGCTTGACCGATTTTTATAATTTTTTTGTGTAATATGGTAGGTATGAGAATATGTATTTTTTATACCCCTAAGTGAGAGGCATAAAGTTAAAAACTGAATGTACTTTTTTTGTGGGATTATTGAAATTTGACAGGTGTTCAATTTAATTATAAAATCATTTAGCAACTCAATTGGTAGTAGCTCTGCCTTCTGCGCTGTAGGTAGTGAGTTCGATTCCCAACGTGAAACAAACATTTCCGTGATGAATATAGATGTTCGTTCTGTGAGTGGGTGTTATAATAAGTATGTATTCACAAAAAAACCGTAACACAAGCTCTGCTTAGTTTGGGGCTGGATGGCAATGTGTGAAATGTCCACCAATATTTATTTATTATTATTATTTATTTCGTAACGTCATCGAGTAGAGACGATACCCACTAGAACTCCCTGAGTTGTATCAGAAACACAGACCTGTGACAAATATTTACAGATTGTGTAAACATTGCGTCATCTCCGGGCAATCACGCCGATTCTGTCAAAATCAATAGGAATAGTAATATTTGTTTTAAGTCGTTATTGAATAGGGCCACGACTGTAATCCCCAAGTACGGTAAACATTCTCTCAGATCTCCAGGCGCTTAGATCCTTTGAAGGTGTCTAGTGGGGGTAGTCAGAGGCACGTCCAAACATTATATTTGGCTCATGCCATTTACGGACTCGCGCACAAAGGATTCCGTACTCTATAAAAACGTTTTTTTTTTTGTATTTGTTGTTTATTTATATATTTATTTATAGCGTCACAGAAATACATCTGTGAAAATTTCAACTTTCTAGCTATCACGGTTCATTAGATAGCCTGGTGGCGGACAGACGGACAGTGGAGTCTTAGTAATAGTGTTCCGTTTTTACCCTTTGGGTGAGGAACCCTAAAAAATAACTTCAATGTGGTGTTTTTTATATAACTTCTTAAAAATATTAACCATTCGTAAAATAAGGAGGCGATAAAGTTTTTATTCAATTTACTTTTATGAAGGAAGTATTATATATTATCGCTTCAGCCACTTTGGTAACTAACTGATTCGTAACAAGCTACGTAAAAACAATTTTCTTCGCTGTTTCGTAATCAGTTACTAATAAACACTCATTTTCCGTTTTCGTTATATTTTATAACCAGCTATGAAAAAATAGTTTTTGTTCTCTGTTATGTAACCAGTGACTAATAGTATATTATGCAACTAGTGAATAAAGGACGGATTTAAAGCGAGGGCCGTAGATGAGTCACGAGCAAGTGAAGGTTTCTAATGATTGAATCACGAGCGCAGCGAGTGATTCAACTGTTAGAATCCTGAACGACGCGAGTGATTCATGGCCCTCGATATAAATTCGTACTTTATTCAGGAGTTGCATACTATACTTTATACCATGACTACGAGAATATTTATTTAATCTAATGCCAAACTCCTTGTCGCAAATATCGACCAATCAAATCTCGAGAATTTATTTGCACCAAAGAGTTTTGAATTTCGAATCTCAGCGCAAGGAGTTTGTGTAAGCATTGAAATAGAGACCGGATATATTTTGTGTTCCAAATTCAAACACCAAAATAGTGAATAAAAACAAAACAGTGAATAAAAGGCCTTTTTATTCACTGTTTTGCGTGAATAAAATAAGCTTTTTAAAGTAGGTATGGTATAAAACCTTTTTTCTAAATTAATTACCCCTTAGGCTATGTAGTCGATGATTACCCCTGAGTAAAAACAAATTTAATGGGAACAACTTTAGACAATGTACAATAATAGAAATACATAAAAAAACTTCAACAAGCATCGAATTGTGAATCTACTCCTTTCTTTCGTCGACTTATTTAGTTATTTAAAAAATCAAGCGAACTGATATCATTGACCCATATTTGACAATGTGACAAGATGGCGCACCACTTATACCACCTACCCAACACTTTCTTTTGTTCTGAAAAATACCTCGAAAGCTTTTGTTGAGTGCTCCCGAGAAAAACCCAACCAAGTCACTTCTAGACTTTTAATTTCAGCCCCCCAATTACGCTAGCTTAGTGGCCATGAATTACACAACGGCGGGGATATTTTTTAGGGTTCCGTACCCAAAGGGTAAAAACGGGATCCTATTACTAAGACTCCGCTGTCCGTCTATCTGACTGCCTGTCACAAGGCTGTATCTCATGAACCGTGACAGCTAGACAGTTGAAGTTTTCACAAATGATGTATTTCTGTTGCCGCTATAACAACAAATACTAAAAACAGAATGAAATAAATATTTAAGTGGAGCCCATACATCAAACGTGACTTTTTTGGCGTTTAGATAGATAATAGTACGGAACCCTTTGCGCAAGTCCGCTCGCACTTGGCCGGTTTTTACAGTCTTACAGCGATATCCAAAACTTTGAAAAGGTTTTTGGCATTTTGATCGTGTTTTTGACAATATTTGCAAAAGGTACAGCTTGATTTTATGGCAAGGATAACTTTTGGATTTTATTTATTCAAATTGAAGACAGAGACACGATTGGTAAAACTTTTCCAGATGGATTTATTATGCAAAAAATGTCCCGCCCACAAAGACTTTTTTTTTGTTTTAGATTTAAATGTTTTACAAATTACTTTTACATATTTCAGTAATCAGTAGGTATCTTAATTATGGATATTATCTTTTATATATGTTTACGTGACCAATTTCTGTGAATCTCATGTATAGTTTTTGAAATTTTTAATAGTTTCTAGGATACCTAATGCACAATGCATTTTAAGCACATTTTCCGTTTAGAATTTTCCAAATAGACTCTGCCCACCCAAAAACCAAATGTTTTGACAGTTTTTTCATACCAACGCGATATAATGTTAAAAATAAAGTAAAAAAAAATAGAAAATCACGACTGTAATCCAAGTACGGTAGACATGTCTAAGTGGTAGACAGAGGCACGTCCAAACATTACGTTTGCAATAGTCAGCATTCAAGTTCAGTCAAATTAAAGTTTGTTAATATTATCCCCACCGAATTGTTATCCGTGGACGCTAACGTTATTGCTTTTTAGATCTTGAAAACTCACACAAAGTGGCTCTATTTCTTTTTTATTGCTGAATTTTTATTTTATTCGTTTGTTTTGAGCTTTATTTTATTTAAATCTTGTAATTTTTTTGGTTCTTGTTTTTGATACAAATTGGTCTGAACAGCAAATTGATTTATAGTTTAACAAAAAATAAACTTGTAACCTTTCCCGTATGAATTACTGCAAAATGTGGGTACGTGCCAAATGTAGGAACGTAGGAAGTTTGGACGTGCTACTGACTACCCCCTTATACATCTTTAAGGATCTGAGCGCCTGGAAATCAAAGAGTATGGAGATGTAGTAGGTACTTGGGAATTATCCTATTTATTTTAATTTAACTTTTCAGTTTTTGTAAAAAAAAACTTAGTGATCCTCACAAGAAAACATATAAACAAAACATGCATTTTCTACACATAATGTCAAAAAACGGGAAATTACTCATGTCAAAAAAGTTATTTCCCGTTTTTGACATTATGTTTGTGTAATACCACTCACAAAAGTTTTAAAACTGCAATTTCTACATCTAAATCGAGTAGGTGTACCTACCGGGTATCTCTATTAGGTAACCATTTCAATTCCGACCCCTAGAAACAGCTCTTTGTCACGTGTACGTGCATAGTATACCTTATGGCACAAAGTTGAAGTCTAAGTTCGTCGACGACGAGGCGGTTCATGTCCTTTTAGATGACATAAATTTTCACTCATCTTATTGAGCAAAGTTCTGGCATTCTCCCAAAATGTGAACTCATTTTGTTCAATGGCGCTCGAAGACTTTGTAACAAGTTTGTAGTTTGACAGCCGCTTTGACATGGCAGAAAGGCATTTTGGTGATAGTAAAGTAGGTTTATTGAAAAATTATGAGGCCGTACTACAATCTCTTAAGTAAGACTAAAACAGTATTAGATAGATAGATATAGTTTATTATTAACAAGATTACATGTTTTTGGTTAATAGTGCAATAAATCCTAAGTTAGGTTTAACTAGACACTAGGGTTCTCTAAAAGTAGCAATAAATAAAGATAAGTTGTAAACACGTCAGGCAGTTACGCACACAAACACAGCGGTGTCACCGACTAGTTCACGTGAGAAGTTGTACACAAAGTACGGTATGAAGTTAAACAAAAAATGATCTACCAATCACGTGCATTCTGACATCGCATCGGCCAGTGAGTGACAATACTGCGCTTGAGCCCAACTATAGGTTGAAGCTGCATTACTCGCGGTGCGAAAGTGACAACACCATACGTGTTCGTATAGTGTTGTCACTTTCGCTCTTAAAATAATACTGATTTAGTCTTACTTTGGAGATTGAAGTACAGCCCCTGTTTACGCAAAAAAAAAATATTTCGTCTAGTAGTGATCTGGATTAGTTGAGCTACCTAAAGGTAGTCTGTTTGTAACGGTTTTTAAATAGCTACTGATTATTGTGTATTTTGTAAATATTCTGTAATAGATGTTATTTATTTCTGTAAATAAAGAGAACTCTTATATCTATTCGTATTCACAACATTTTGATGATAGTAAAAAGGAAATAGAAATTACATTTTTTATAAAAAAAAAACTATTTCAATCTTTGTCAAAATTCATTATCAACTTTTGGTGTTGACTGTGCTTGTATTGGTTTAATATGTAATACGAGTATAATATTACAGAAATTATTTTCAAATCTTTATTTACACAGTATTTATAAAAAAAAACTAGGTACATTAAAAATAGAAGAAGAATTCAATCTGGTAATATTCGCCTACACAAAAAATTGTTTGACTTATTTAAAAATGATTAAATACTTCATATCACAAAGAAAACAAAGATTTGTGGGAAAAAGAAAACAAGGTATTTTTTTGAAGTAAAATATTGTCAAACAATGCGCGAGCCCTTAGAAGGCAATCATTTTTACAGAAATATTTGTTTATTCAGCGACTCCTTAGCCTAGTTATTTCACTAAACAATGACCGTTATTTAACGGCCATAAAACACCGATGAAGGCAAGGTCAAACCTTCAACCTGCGACAAAAATGTGTATTTGATACTAGCAGGGGTGTTAATACCGGGGTGTAATAATGAAGCTTATAGACAAATTCCATTATTGTCATTTACGTGCGAATCACAATTTTTTTAAAATAAATTTACTCTTATGTTCGCATTACTTGCTAATAATGTAGTTTTTGATTTTTTTAAATTGGTGTAGTAGTTTTTTTTCCTGTTTTTTTAGGAAAATAAATCGAGAAAGGCAGTTCAGAAGATGGGAAGATGAAATAAAAACCACAGCAGGAAAAACATGGACAAGAAAAGCGCTAAGTAGAACATAATGGAAAGAAATGAAGAAGGCCTTTGCCAAAGTTGGGCAAACAGACCACGTTGCCAGTGTCACAGACTGAAGTGAGTCTTTAGAATAACTTAATTTAATAATGTGAAACATCATGTATCTGAATAAATGCTATTATTGTTTATGATTTACATCAACTTGGCTCCATAGAACCGGAAATTTACTGAAAAACACGGGCCTAAGCCAAGTGCATCTCAGTGTTTTGAACATTTGTAATAGATGGAGGCATTTCAGATGGCAAATCAGTTTGTAGAAACTTCCTAACAATTCTACAAGTATTTAAAATTAATGCTTTTTGCAGTAAGGCAAATGTGTTTTTTTTATTATTATTTTTATTAAGTTATTACTTCTCGAAATTTGAAATTTCGGTATAAGTGAAGCTCACGGGCCTAAGCCAAGTGAGTATCACTTTAGTTTTGTATGGTGGAACCTAGAATTGTTACCCAGTCACTAAACTACTCAGCTTCTGCGGCGTCCGTTCTCTTAGAATCTAGTGTTGCCAAATGTGAAAATGAGTTCAGCTTTAGATACATTAATGCTGATAATATTGTGAAAACTTTTTGATCTCTGAATATCAAAAATACTGAAGATCTATGGGGTATATCTACAAAGGTATTAGGTACTATTATCATTGATATTGCTCCATGTTTAGCCCACGTTTCTATTAGGTGTGTTGACGAGGGAATTTTTCCTGATCTCATGAAGCATAGTAAACTCATTCCCTTGTTCAAGTCGGAAAACGAGAAAGATCCCTCTAATTATAGACCAATATCAGTATTGCCTGCTCTAAGTAAAATTTTTGAAAAAGTTATTCTTACTCAGTTATTATCTCACTTCAATCTTAATGGGCTACTTCATTGTCATCAATTTGGATTTACAAAGGGTCGATCAACAACCGATGCCGGTACTTTGCTCTTAAAGCACATATATGAGGCCTTTGAGAAATCGCAAGATGCGATCGGTGTGTTTTGCGATTTGTCGAAAGCGTTTGACTGCGTGAGTCACGCAACTCTAATCGCAAAGTTACAACACTATGGCATCCATAACCAGGCAATTCACCTCTTACAATCTTACTTGTCCAATAGAGTCCAGAAAGTTGATATTGGTGGCGAACGATCTTCTGGGTCAATTATTGAAATGGGAGTTCCACAGGGCTCAATTTTAGGTCCATTTTTATTCTTAGTTTACATTAATGACCTCCCATTCTATGTAAAAGACATTTGTGACATAGTCCTATTTGCTGATGATACGTCGCTTATTTTTAAAGTCGATAGATCTAAAGTTAACTTCGATGACATAAATGCGTCACTGTCGCTAGTCTTTAATTGGTTCACTGTAAACAACCTATTGCTTAATTCTAAGAAAACAAAATGCATTAAATTCTCTTTGCCTAGTGTACGGCATACTCCGACTAACATTGAAATAAATGAAGAGGCTCTTACGCTTGTTAATTCGACTACTTTTTTAGGTCTCAATATTGATGCAAACTTACAATGGGGACCTCATATTGAAACACTTGCTGGTAAACTTAGTTCCGCTGCTTATGCAGTCCGCACGATTAGGCGGCTGGCCGATGAAGCCACAGCTAGGCTAGTTTATTTTAGTTACTTCCATAGTGTAATGTCGTATGGAATTCTTCTCTGGGGTAAGGCAGCAGACATTCAAGTTATTTTTGTTTTACAAAAACGGGCAGTACGTGCCATTTATAAAATGAAGTCCCGGGACTCTTTGAGACAAAAATTTAAAGAAATTAACATTCTCACAGTAATCTCACAATATATATATGAAAACTTACTGTATACTCATAAGAATATGGCTTTCTTTAAGAAAAAAAGTGATGTACATAGTATTAACACAAGAAATAAGAACAAATTGTACATACCCAAATTTAGATTAGAAAAAGTGAAGGGGTCGTTTATGGGGAATTGTATACTATTTTATAATAAACTGCCAGAAAACGCAACAAAACTTCCCGTTAGAAGATTTAAATCCTACATAAAGGATAATCTTATAAACAAAGCGTATTATACTGTAGATGATTATATAAATGATAAATCCTCGTGGCCTGATGTCGCTCTGCCACTCGACAGCTAAATATTAATTTAGGTACTTAATTTCATTTTGTGTAACATTTGTCTACTTTAATTATTTTTAAGCAAATAGTTATTTTATCTGTAAGTTTTAATTCTAAATCAAGTGAAGCGTGTGTTGCTTTTTGAATTTGTGCTGAAGCTCTTTAGTTATTTTTTTTATTGCTGTACCTACGTACTTGAGTAGTAGGTACTTTTAATTATTATTCTTGTTTGAGCCTTCACCTTGTTCGATTGGCACCACACTGCAGCTCTACATAGCATTAAGGAAAGGATCATAAAAAAAAAGGTAGACCCCAAGCCGTGTTTGTTGCCTGATTCTTCTAGGCTTGGTCGCGTGGAATCGGCGTAGCTTCACCTAGTTCCTAAGACTTTCCTAAGAGAAAGTGATCCTTGTGATTTTATTGAAATAAATGATTTTTGAATTTGAATTTGAATTTTGAATTTGAGTTTGGTGTTGAAGTCGTCTTGTAAAAACTTTCGAACAGTCCTTATTATTAAAGAGTAGTATTTTAGTTTATCTTGTACAAACAGAATAACAAATTTTACCTCTCTCTAAAATAGTAGTGTCTCTAGATGTGTATTAAGAAAGCGTGCCGTGTCAACGCTATATTTAGTGACGATAGTTTTTCGGTGGCCGCTTTTTATGAAACCAACTTCTGGCACACCCAGTACCACCTGCCATCCATAAACGATGGATGGCAAACAAACAATGATAGACTATCCAAACACACAGTGTAGATACTTTCCAGTATAAAAGTTTCGACAACTCTCGGGAAATCACTAAGTGTGCGTCCACACTACGAGCCTAGCGCGGTTGCGAAGTGTAAAACATATGAAACGCGCCATCACTACACTATGGACGCAAATGCGTTTTATATGCTTGATACTACACGCCCGTCGTCGCAACCGCGCTAGGTTTGGCAGCAGTGGCGGATTTACACATTTGCCGCCAGTAGGCTATACCCCCCCCCTAGATTATTTTTTACCAATCCAACGATTTAGTTAAAAGCGGTGGTTCCTGTAAGACATTTGGCAAAATCAGAAGGCATCTGTTCTGCAGTGGGACGAAAAAGGCTAAAATAAATAAGATTTTTGAAAAAATTTACCTAAATTTGCCGCTCCTAAAATCTGCCGCCCTAGGCTCCAGCCTACTCAGCGTGGTGGTAAATCCGCCACTGTTTGGCAGTGTGGACGAACCCTAACACTGATACACCCACTGAGGACTCGGCGACACAGTCCCTAGTGAACAAAGATCAAAGAGGTGCATGTTTATATAATAAGTTTTCTTTTGATAAATATTTATTCTAAACAAAAGAAGTTGTGAAGTTCATATTGCCTTTCTGCTCTATTAGTAGACCAGCGCGCTGTCACCATAATATTAATATGTCATCAAAATTTGACAGGCATGCAGTTTTAAGTTTAAACTTAATCGAACTCAACTGAGGAGATCCGTTGAACAGCTCCTGATTTTATCATTAGATCATATCGCTATTACCTAATTTTAGCCTAATTACCTAGTTGGTTGGGGGGACCGGTATAAAAATCAACTGAAAAATTTGATCCGCACATACTAACTAACCAAGGTAAGTTAAATAAAAGCTTGTATGAACAAGCTTTCCATGGTTTCCACTAGTTTAATAATAGTTGTATTAATGCATGTCTCACTCACCTCATTCACAAGGTTTATATTAGAACCACTTTCATCTCATCCTGGTCATTGACCTATTACAGGGCAAACAAACAAAAAACCGGAGAAGTACGTGTCGGACTCGCGCACCGTGAATTCCGTACGAACTTCTTATAGGTTTACCTGTAATCTATAGGTAAAGAACTATTTTCTTTATTTCTTACTAGCGACCCGCCCCGGCTTCGCACGGGTTTAATACATTTAAACCTGCCTCCTGAATTACTCTATCTATTAAAACCTCATCAAAATCCGTTGTGTAGTTTTAAAGATATACGCATACATACCTACAGACGCGGGAAGCGGGATGCGACTTTGCTTTATACTATGTAGTGATTTTATTTTAGGCCCAGTACATAGTTTAAGAGATAAGAAGGGGAATGGAGGGGCGGACAGACAGACACACAAGTGATAATATAAGAAGTAATAATCAAAAATTTGTACAAAAACCATTAATAATTACTTATACATACAACGTTGTTAGCTGTGTAAACTACGTTACCCTACACTGCGCCCGGCCCGACACGTTCTTGGCCGGTTTTTCCTTTTGAGGTACGGAACCCTAAAAAGGACCGATTTGCGTCGGTTCCAATCAAATTACCTCGTTGGCTATAAGCCGCAGCGCCGACCAACATCGGGTGAAAAATGATCAAGTGGATTACTTACCTGCCTCGCTTTTGCTACCAAGCGATTTGCTTTTATTTCATTATGAAATATAAAATCAAATCGAAAACAACCGTAATACAATTTTACGCGTTTGTTTTTTATTTATATTGTCAATACCGGTTTCGACATTATCGAAACGATTTGACAGTGCTCCGATATGTTCGGATAAACCGCACTCTCGTCATCTGTCGTAGTAGAATGTATGATGCCAATTGTCAAAAACAATGTCAGTTGTTCCATCTTTCCAAATATAGTATGAAACGATGTGACGTTTGTCCTGATAAATCATTGATCGTTTTCGTAGAGTAGACCCCATGCCGCAGGCCACAGAACGTTCAAGTAATGGTATCGTCCACGTCGATGCTAACCCGAAGCAATACAGAAAAAACCCTTGAGATCGCTTTATGAGCGTTTCAATTGGTAAAGAACAACCTATATTTATTGTTTTAAATAGAAATATGGCTAATTACCACGTTTTTCCTTGTATTGCTGACGTTTCGAGACAATTCAGATGACCTTCATCATAAGCATCGCCCGCGACCGCGATCAACGGCAGATCGGCGAATACTGTATTCGCCGTAATTAGCCGTATTTCTATTTAAAAAAAGCTTAACCGATTTGAATATTCATATTTTTTTTTGTTCGCTTTAATACAGTTGGTGGTCTGTCGGGACAGACGCTGTCCTGTCTCTCAATAGTCCTATAGAAAAAAGCACTTGTAGTTTTTTCCGAATTTTAAAATTTCCAGGCAACTAGTCCCATTTTTCTTTATTTTGAAACCACCCGTATATTAAAGAGAACAAAATAAAAATATGAATATTCAAATCGGTTAAGCCGTTTTTGAGTTATAGCGAGACTAACAAACAGCAATTCATTTTTATATAAGAAGAGAAGATGATTAACAACCACGATAGTTTTAATTCTACTATATTTAATGATTCATTTATTTTGTATTTGAATTCGAACATGGTCCTAAAACACACTTTACAAAATAAATAAGCTGTCCTAGTGACAAATAGTCTACAAAATGTCTGCCGAATACGTGTTCCGACCCTCCATATTTCATATTCCAATTCATTTCAGTGTTTTCATGCCGTAAAACTGCCGGTGCTTTGTGATTCTAAATAATGGTTTATTTCATGACTAGTGGTCCACCCCGGTTTCGCACGAGTGTACTAATGAAGATATTAGTAAAGTAAGTACTTAACAATGGATACGTTTCAGCGCTTTACATAAAGTGTACCTATTTACTTTGAAAAACAAAATCGCCCTCTTCAATTCTACATGAAAACAATGGTGAAAATCAGAAACACGTGTTTATTTATTTTCAGAAAGGATTTCCCTTCTCAATTTACGTGAAAAGTTTTAAGTATCTAGTAACAATGGTTTCCAAAACACAGAGCATTTTGTTTAACACAAAAATCCCTCCATGGAACCATTAGTAAGCTAATTTTCATTATTTCTTTTGTTGTGAATATTCCTTTCTCTCTTATAAAGAACACAACCTTTCAATTTTAGGTTTAGGTTCTGCGTTGTCTGTCAGTCAGTCAATCAGTGCTCCTCTTTTATAATACTACTAGCTTCCACCAGCGGCTTCGATCGCGAGATACCAGATAAAAAAGTATCCTAAATATTATTCCATGACACAACGGTAGCTAAAGATGTGCTACTTTTTGAATTTGTGCTGAATTTCTTTAGTTATTTTTGTTATTGTTGTACGTACTTGAGTAGTACTATTCATTATTATTCTTGTTTGAGCCTTAATCTTGCTCGATCAGCACCATACGAGAGCTCTACATAAGATTAATGAAAAGGATCATTGAAAAAAAAGGTAGACCCCAAGCCGTGTTTGTTGCCTGATTCTAGTTCCTAAGACGTTTCAAAGTGATCCTTGTGATTTTATTGAAATAATTGATTTTTGAATTTGAATTTGAATGTACATCCAAACATCCTTAAAAACTTCAGATTTATAATATTACTAATATTAATAAACAATGTAGGTACAATTCTACTATTTTCTACATCGTTGAATCGACGATTTTTTCTTTTATAAATATTATTAACATTTTCAATGTGGCCTTTGATTCTTGGTTTGGTTAACATTTTCAATGTGGCCTTTGATTAACTTTGGTGATTAGGGATCGATACTGATACCAAAAATGTAATCAGTAAATTTTTTGTCTGTCTGTCTGTCTGTCTGTCTGTATAACCGTTATAGAAACAAAAACTAATCGACGGATTTTAACGAAACTTGGTACAATTATTTTTCATACTCCTGAGCTGGTTATAGTATACTTTTTATCACGCTGCAATCAATAGGAGCAGAAGGAAAATGTTGGGAAAACGGGAGAAGTTACTCCATTTTTTGAGCTTCCGTCGCGTGTGCAACCTTAATAGTTAAAGCTACACAGAAATCAATATGACGGAAATGTTCTCCTTAAAATTATATAAAAAATATCCCACGACAGCATATGTCTATCTTTTATGGTTGACTCACAATAACACGTGTAACTCCCGATAGCTTAGCAGTTCGAAGCTTTCTGATTATATTTGTCTACTCTTACGTTTATAACACTCTCAGTCACCCCTAATTAAAAACGCGAACGCACAGGCAGGCGGCTTGCTTGGCACCTAGACGCTAGCGAGTCACCTAGCGAGTAGCTTCGTAAAACGAACATTCTCGAACGTTCGCGACCGGCCTAGCAGCTAGGCGTCAAACGCGCAGTTCGGACGGTCGCGAACGTTCGAGAAAAAAAAATCATCAATAATTGTCTAATGACAAAAAAGCTGTGAAAAAAAAACGTTTTATATAAAGACATTCTGTAGTATATTTAGTATCAGCATTGCACCCGTGCGAAGCCCGGGCGGGTCGCTAGTTATAAATAAAATAATTCTCCAAAAATACTCTAACTATCGTAAAGCCGTGTATAGACAACACAAAATAAAGTGAACTCGATTCAGATTGGTTCTAATAAGTGAGTTTCATGCCTTACCAAGTTATTTCGTTCCCCGGCCGATTTCCCTCAGGCGTCGTAATATCGTTCAGCCCCAACTTTGTGCCCTAATAGAACCTAGGAGTAAATGCTTTCTACTTCGGTAATTTGCTTTTAACTACTTTACCTACTGGGTAAATTATGTTACAGCTAGGAGGAGCTAAAGGAATGTGGAAAGACAGAAGAATTAAAAAACCGGCCAAGTGCGAGTCGGACTCGCGCATGAAGGGTTCCGTACCATTATCTATAAAAAACGGCAAAAAAAAAACACGTTTGTTGTGTGCCCCACTAAAATATTTATTTTATTCTGTTTTTAGTATTTGTTGTTGTAGCGACAACAGATATACATAATCTGTGAAAATTTCAACTGTCTAGCTATCACGGTTCATGAGATACAGCCCTGTGACAGACAGACGGACAGAAGGACAGACGGACAGACGAACAGCGAAGTCTTAGTAATAGGGTCCCGTTTTTACCCTTCGAGTACGGAATCCTAAAAATGGGCGGATGACATATATGGCAAAAGACAGGAAAAGTTGGAAATGGAGGAGGGTTTTACCCATAGGGGGCCATATAACAATGAAACGGGAATGAAATAATTATAATAGGCTATTTGACAGTATAAAAAATAAAGTGTTGTTGATAGATATATGTACATATATATTTATTAAAAACCCATAATTAAAATTATTTATTTTTAAACGCCAGTCACGTGACACAAAACGGTCAGGATTGGTCGAATCGACGATGACGTAACATGCTTGTCAATATGTCATCGCCTGCTTTGAAAAACTTGACGTTTGTGTATTTGTTGACAAGCATGTGTAACGTCACAGAAACTAGTTCGACGCCATTTGCTAAAGAAGCGTTTTTGTTATTTTAATTGACAATATTTAATTTACATTTTTAGGGCCAATAAATAACAGAATTGAAAATAATATTTTTTTATGGGTTCCACAGTTACTACTGAATAATCTAGAATGGTTTTCAAAATCAAATAGCTCATTGATGTTTTTCGGATTATAAATACCTTTATGTTTTATTCTGGCATTATAAATATCTACATCTACAGCAAGTTTTGTAACAGGCGATATTTATAAATAAATAGACAAAACGGAAAATATTTAGTTGTGGTCAATCAAAGCTAAGAGGTATAACGCACCACAACTGTCACTAATCAAAACGGACTACGCTTAATTATGGACTGCCAAAATCAAAAATGACCAAAACACTACATTAATGTAGTAGTGCCATTGGGGTAGGCACCACAACCGGGTCGGTAGGTCCACATCGGATAGATACTAGGGTCAAAGGACCCTAGTATCTATAATACGAGCAAACAATGAAATAATCCACGTTGTTACTCCCTATAAGTAGGTATTTTATTGATTTCCACGCCGATATTGTATCAAATAGCACCTGTAGCATGTTTCAATACGAAACCAATTACTGACGGTACCTACTGTTGTACAGACTTAACAAAGTTGGGGATTTGTATTTCTCCGAGCGAAACTTGCACGACTTCTTAAGACGTGAATATGAAGAAAGTTTAGTTTGTGGTTTTAAACTTTAAATTAAGTTAGTTTATATTAAAAACCGCAGCGATGTGTAATATTACTTTTTATTACAAGCTTTAATGAAACTTGCAATGTATGTATGTATGTAAAACTATTTAACTATGTTTGCAAAGGTGGAATCTTGCAACTCAATTTTGAAGCAGTGATCCTCAACCGATTGAGCTGAAAAAGGAAGATGATGATGATGATGTTATTAATAATAATATTTCTGACGTGTAATTTAAGTGTAAATAAATATATATAATAAATTGTAATATAATAAATAAATAAATAAATATAATATATAAAATATATATATATATATATATGTATGTGTTCACGACTGTAGATATCCTCTCAGATCTCCAGACGCTTAGATCCTTTGAAGATGTCGAGTGGAAAAATATTGTTTGGACGTGCTTCTTTCTGACTACCCGTTCGAGGCACGTCCAAACATTATTTTTGGCACATGCCCACATTTTGCAGTAGTTAGCATTCCATACGTGACAGGTTGCAAGCCCATCGCCTAATATGATTGTTATGATTTTTCTGATAAGAATGATTTTTGTAACAGTGTCTTTATAGACTTACCTAAAGTTTCTTGCTGAAGAGCACCAGTATCGAAATAATGTAGTGTCATTATAATAACACAATTTAAATTGTATTTATTGCATTATACTATTTTATTAAAAAAATCCAAAACCACGATTAGCAACAATTCATTCGATATAAAACATTATCAATGATTGTAAATAACAGCCGTGTTGGCCGAGTGGGATGTACCTCGACTTTCAATCTGAAGGTCGTGGGTTCGAATCCCGGCGTGCGTCAATGGATTTTTCTGTTCGAAAATTTATATGCGCATCAAAAACACGAGCTTACAACGGTGAAGGAAAACATCGTGAGGAAACCAGTTAGGGTTCTTATAAGCGGCGATGGGCTTGCAACCTGTCATGTATGGAATGCTAACTACTGCAAAATATAGGCATGTGCCGAATATAATGTTTGGACGAGCCTCTGTCTACCCCCACTAGACATCTTCAAAGGATCTAAGCGTCTGAAGATCTGAGAGAATGTCTACCGTACTTGGGGATTACAGTCGTGATCCTATTTATTTATTTTATTTATTTAAAATAACTGCGGTTTTTCGTATATAGGAAAGATCGCGTTTCGATTTCAATTTAAATTTTGTGGCAATTTATAAAATATATGTGGTAACATTCTCACCGCGGTGGTGCCCGGGTTATTGACATTGCCGCCCGACCTATGGGAATCAGCAACTTGATGAAAATCGGAGGGAAAAATCCACAAAAATTACGTCAAGCGGTTTTTGATACCTGAAAGATAATATTTGGAGCAGTGTTTTGGTTATTATAAGCTGAACTAGCCGACCCGTGACATACGTTGTCCTGTCAAATTTTAATAATCGAATAGAAAAGACGTTTTTGGTATTTAATGCCAGATTTGTTGCACACCAGCGTCATCTATACCAAAATCATCCCTTTTGCGGGTTTTTATCATTTTGGGGATGTTTTTCAAATTTTAAAGTAGTTTATGTTTTATTCGGGCATTATATCTACATCTACAGCTAATTTCAACTTATTCCGTTTTGTCGTTTAGGCCTGATTGAGGCACAAACATATATACAAACTCACAAACTTTCACATTTATAATATTATTAGGATAAATATAAAAATTAGGGCCTATTTACTTTGGTCCTATGTAATTTCTATGTACAAATAGGTACGTTAGTTTCGTTATAGTACAAATAATATAGGTAATAGCATTTTTACGTCTTTTTACATTTAAACATCAAAAGATACTAAACATAATTATTACTGATGGAGCAAGTTGGAGCATAATCAGTCCCAGGCTTTTTTGACATTTCAATAACACACAACAAAACTCTGATTCACAAACACTTTATTTCAGTATTTTTTATAGTTACGCTGCGGTATAGTAGTCTAGCACGCACACTGTCTTCACTACATAGTATAAAGCAAAGTCGCTTTCCGCTTCCCGCGTCTGTATGTAATATGTATGTATGTATGTTTGCTTATATCTTTAAAACTACACAACGGATTTTGATGCGGTTTTTTTAATAAATAGAGTGATTCAAGAGGAAGGTTTATATGTATAATACATGCATAATATAGTAGAGAAACACTGATAATTTTAGAGGTTTCTAATGTGATGTCGTAAATAAACATTTTTTTGCGCTTACATTGCAAATGCTGGCTGAACCCCACGAGATATATCAAAATAATGTACTACGGTATTGTACACCTTAAAAACGTCTACAAAAAAGTCAACGATGGTATTAGAAATGTCTTACGCACAGCGAAGCGGGCACGGGTCAGCTAGTTTTTAATAAAAATGTTATAAAATTGCTAATTTACTAATTGACCTGCTTGTAATACATATAAGTGTAGGTATAAAGGTATTTACAGGTAGGTATGTAAGCAGGTCAATTAGCAATTACTTAGCTATTGCTGAGTACAGGAGTAATAATTTACTTCGTACAACTAAGAATCAAAAGGAATTCAGTTCTTATAACGAATCCCCATATTCTTAGTTGTATCCTCGAAATATCTCTAACTCCACTCGACCTCGAAACCATGTTTTGGTAGTTTTAGTTGATAAACTGAACTCGAGAACTGTCAACTCAAGGTACATTGACATTCCTCGATTTCTTTTGACGCATGCGTGTGACAGTTCGTTTGATGAGAATCTTCTCGGAGTGATAACGTAATGACGTAATTGAGGAGCCTCCAAAATATCGATTTAAGATACCAAACATGAGGTACTTTTCAAGGGAGTTTGAGTCAAAGTATAGTCAAAGTTACTAAGAATATGTGGATAAGTTATTACAATCCCAAGACATAAACCTAATTTCGTTTATTTTCCTATTCGATCCTTTTTTTCGAGAGCGACACGCTATAAATTTTCTATTTGTAGTGTGACAAAACAACTATTGTATCGTGATTTATAGTACTCGTAGCTTTGTTATGTAGGCCCAATTCTTTTGTGTAATATGGTAAGCAGCCGTCCTTTTACAAACCAAATTATACGTCCTTCGCATAAAAGAGCGAGCGTTGACCATGTGAGAAGTCATAATGTTTTTGAGTTATTTCTTATTTGAATTCTGATATTATGCTAGGAGTATCTGCATCACTACATAGTATAAAGCAAAGTCGCTTTCCGCTTCCCGCGTCTGTATGTATGTATGTTTGCTTACATCTTTAAAACTACACAACGGATTTTGATGCGGTTTTTTTAATAGATAGAGTGATTCAGGAGGAAGGTTTATATGTATAATAACATGCTACCCGTGCGAAGCCGGGGCGGGTCGCTAGTCTAAAATAAATATTGGTCGACATATCACACAGCGCTCCGAACTAATCATAAGCATATACCTAAAGCTTGTAATATTCAAATTCAAATTCAAAAATCATTTAATTCAATAAAATCACAAGGATCACTTTGAAACGTCTTAGGAGCTAGGTGAAGCTACGCCTGTTCCTCGCGACCAAGCCTAGAAGAATCAGGCAACAAACACGGCTTGGGGTCTATCATTTTTTTCAATGATCCTTTCCGTATAGCTATGTAGAGCTCCAGTGTATATTGGTAGACTTTATCACACCTCGCCATCTAGCCCCAAACTAAGCAAAGCTTGTACTATAACACTCCGACACAGAATAAACATCTATGTTCATCACACATAATGTTTGTCCTGCCCCTTAACCACTAACTCTATAGTAATAATATAACAGTACCTACTAGTACTCACTGTGCGAATATAACGTCATACAAGTTCATAGCGTTGTCAATTTCGCACCTCGAGTAAAACTGCTTTAATCACTACATAGTATAAAGCAAAGTCGCTTTCCGCTTCCCGCGTCTGTATGTCTGTATGTATGTTTGCTTATATCTTTAAAACTACACAACGGATTTTGATGCGGTTTTTTTTAATAGATAGAGTGATTTAGGAGGAAGGTTTATATGTATAATAACATGCTTAATATATTAGAGAAGCACTGATAATTTTAAGATTTCAAATCAGCGCGACTTTTTTTAAAAAATTTAAATGTTGTTAACGTGTATACAAAGACATTCTGTAATATATTTTGGTATCAGCTTTGCACCCGTGCGAAGCCGGGGCGGGTCGCTAGTATTACATAAAAAGCTAGTGGTAAAGCCTACTTACAGTGCAGGGGCCGTACTACAATCTCTAAAGTAAGACTAAATCAGTATTATAAAAGAGCAAAATTGACAACGCTATACGAACACGTATGGCGTTGTCACTTTCGCACCGCGAGTAATACTGCTTTTTAGTCTTAGGTACTTTAAAGATTGTAGTACGGCCCCTGAAGGCAAAGCTACTACCAACCGAGCTGTGAGAGTCAGAGAACTCAAATAACTCAAAGACATTGTCCAAATATTTTTTTAAATTACCAATTTTCTTATCTGAGTTATTACTTTTCGGTATCCATAGCAGGCTACGAATAATATTCACTCGAAATTCAGACAATTCCAATTACACGTAGCAGCCAGGACACCAGGTCGTATGCCTTTTCAACGTTTTAAATGAGGCAGAATTACACGGCGCACATATCGCCTGTCACATCAAAATTTTATTTCCTTTTTATGCGGACAATTTAATTTCCGCGACACCCTACCGCGATAAATTCGCGTTCACAATTTTTATTATTGTTATATTGTGTCGGACAAAAGTCATTTAAGAATATTGCGAGGAAATTGGTATGATACCTATTGCAACATGTTATGTTTGGACGTGCCTCTGACTACTTTTAGACATCTTCAAGGATCTGAGCGCCTGAAGATAAAATATGTTGTCTTCCATACTTACCCTCGTATTCAAGAACGACACTATGAGAACACGCACCCACAGTGGACGAAATCTTTTTTCATAAAAATCACTTTATGTGTTGTGCGACACTGCATAGTGTGACTAGAGGCACGTTGTCGTGTTCCTCTAGCCAAAGTTGAGCTCTAAAGGCACACGGTAGCATGTGCCATAGTGCCGCTCAACACATAAAGTGATGTTTATGAAAAAAGATTTCGTCCACTGTGGGTGCGTGTTCTCATAGTGTCGTTCATGAATACGAGGGTAAGTCTACTAAGACTACGTTTATTACATATTTATTTATTTTTTTTCATACTTGGATTCTTCAGGTGATAAATAAAATTTTTGACTTTTTGTATGGGCTGAGTCTACCCGGTTAAGACGGAAAAAGTGATAAAACTGCATTAACTTGAAAACTTTTAAATTTAGAAAGAAACTGTCTGTAATTTACTTAGCTAGTATGATTTTCTAACGAATTATATAAAAATGAATTGTTTAGTTATTCATAGTTTTGATTAAAAACGAAACTAGTGTTTTTGAAGAGCCAACTTTGAAAAATAAACCTATCGAGAAAAGTTTCACCAATCGTGTTTCTGTCTGTAATTTATCTAGATTATATCCATAAGTTATCTTTGTCATAATAAACAAAACTATATGATTTGCGGTTATTGAGAAAAAACGATTCTGCATTCATCAAAAACATTTATTACTCGTCTTAATTTCATTATCTGATATAATTAATTTCTTTAAAATTAAATAACGATGTCATTTTAGTTAATTCTTCTGTAATCAAAATTCTTTCTGATGTTTTCTTTTCATTACTAGGTTTGCAAAAAGAGGTTTAGTTACAGACACTCTCCTGACTGGTTAGAAAAAAATAAATAATACGAAACAGAAAAAAAAATTGTTAGTTTTCTTAAAGGAAAGTTCTTTAAATAGTTGCAAAGTAGTGTTAGTTACACTATTTATAACTCAAGAACGGCTGGACCGATTTTCATTTTTGATTAATTGGACTTGTCATCCCGAATAGCAGATTATTATTTATTTACAACCTTTATTCAAATTCAAAATTCAAATTCAAAAATCATTTATTTCTATAAAATCACAAGGATCACTTTGAAACGTCTTAGGAACTAGGTGAAGCTACGCCGATTCCTCGCGACGAAGCCTAGAAGAACCAGGCAACAAACACGGCTTGGGGTCTACCTTTTTTTTAATGATTTCCTTTACTCGAGTGGAGCTGGGGCGGATAGCTAGTAAATGTAGAAATATTAGAGAGACAGAGAATTAATTACTTTTTCACTTAGTATTTGGCATCACAACCAAACAGCAATTTAAGTAGGGTCTACGCAAACCTAACTCCAAAAAAATACTTATTCAAAGGTTTGGAATGGCTTCAAGGGATCGTCCGGCAAATATGATATCTTTGTTCATTCCTTTTAGGTCAACGGCAAGTTTTTCTGATAACCCGTGAGCCCAACCCAAGCTTATATTATCCGGGTATTTTTGTAAAGCCTTACCGGAAAAAATTACCTACTACGACCATTAGGTACTTTTGTAGGCGCTACAGCACAATTCCATTACGTACTAAGCTCAGGGTAGGTGTAGGTGAGCCGCGTCTATGAATAACATATATGAACACTTGCTTGAGTTTGTATGAGCTATTAATTCCGAATTCTGGCATTTTATTTTGGACGAAATGTTCTCATTTTTAGGTTTTACGGAAACCTAAAAATGAGAACATTTCGTCCAAAAGGGTAAAAACTGGACCCTATTACTAAGACTTCGCTGTCCGTCTGTCTATTACAGGGCTGTATCTCATGACCTTTATTCAATATTTTTACTCTCTGACTAACACTGAGTCTGGGTCAGTGAAGGTCATGAAAAGGTGCAATTTATAAGATTTCCAATCCCGTCTGCAGCTTAGACCTTTTTCAATAAATTTCTAATCTTCGAACCTCATTCAATAAACGTTCGATTCAACGTAAAATCGGTCAAATGGAAAAGTCAGTACCTGCTAGTCTCTTGGTCTCTTCAGTACCTTATTCGCAGGTACTAATAAAGAGTTATTGTACGATGCGAATCTCTTAAATGTATTTTGATAGAAATAGTATTTGGGGTTATTTTGATCGTCATCATCTGTTAGGATCTTCTGAAAGAGCTTCTTAAAGAAGACATAGGTGCCATGTGGTTTAGGATACGAGTATAGTATTCACACGAGTATAGTAGTACTCGTAGTAGTGCCTCTGACTATCCCCTCTAGACACCTTCAAAGATCTAAGCGTCTGGAGATCTGAGAGGATGTTTACCTTACTTGGGGATTACAGTCGTGATCCTATTTTTTTTATGGTATACAGCATTTTGCAAAGAACATAATTCCATTCACAGAAAATACAATATTTGAAAAAAGTAGGTTCTTAATTTACTGATTGTAACAGCTACATTGTGTTTAGTTAAATTGAGATATATTTATGTTTTTAAGAATATCTTTCAATCTTTTTTTTTTCATCGATAGAGACTTCTTTTATTCTGCATTTAAGTTTTTTTATTTTCATGTTATATTACTCGCACTAAAAATATGCAAATTTTTATTTAAAACGTTTTTTGAATACCTATGGCCTGAGCACGAACCACTATCGTATCGACAACGTATCGTCCAAATGTCAAAAATGACACTTTTTGTAAAGTAAAAGTGTCAGTTTTGGCATTTGGACGTTACGTTGTCGATACGATAGTGGTTCGTGCTAACCCCCCTGAATAAAGAGGTCATCAATATATAGTCCATATTTAGCATATCTATGGCTTACCTCAAATAAAGATTCCATCTGAAATGACCAATTGAGTCCAAACGTGAGCCGCTGTTCAATTCAGTTCTTGAAATTCAAATGCTGGGTCGTTAGTTCCAGCCTTATAAGGGGGAATTTCGCTTTTCTGGTCACGTCTTTAATTCCACGATCATTTAATTCTACTCGTTCGAGCGATTGATGGTGCGAAACTTATTGAAAACTTTACTTAGATTCAACTAAAGTTTTATTATGGCTCGTTGAATCGAATGACCGTTTTGGAGACGTGAATGTTTCAATGAGAATAGTTCATTTCAAGTTATAATAGGTAACTTTCCCAAGTCACTTCTTGCGGCCATCTTTCATTGCTAACTTCAATCCGCGGTTTCACCCGTAAAAACTATTCCTTATCTGAATAAAATGATGAAACGTTCTTTTAGTGACAAAATAATGTGAAGAATATTTAAGAAGTAAATTATAATGTTTCAAAGTGATTCTTGTTATTTTATTTTTGTGCGGAGTTAGCACAATGTCAGTACAATGTTTATTGGGTAGCATATTTGTTATTTCATGACATAAACTATATTTATTCCAAGTTTGATTCAAATCGGTTTGATTGTTTGGGCGTGATTGAGGGACAAATATACAAACATCCTCACAAACTTTCTTCACAAAAATTTACTTCTTAAATATTCTTCACATTATTTTTTCACTAAAAGAACGTTTCATCATTTTATTCAGATAAGGAATAGTTTTTACGGGTGAAACCGCGGATTGAAGTTAGCAATCAAAGATGGCCGCAAGAAGTGACTTGGGAAAGCTACCTATTATAACTTGAAATGAACTATTCTCATTGAAACATTCACGTCTCCAAAACGGTCATTCGATTCAACGAGCCATAATAAAACTTTAGTTGAATCTAAGTAAAGTTTTCAATAAGTTTCGCACCATCAATAGAAGCTCAGTGAATTTATTCATGTTCCTTGAAACCACCACTGGGTTCAAACCGACACCTCTTGTCTCAGAGTCAAGCACTCGCCGACCACGCCTCCGAATTATTTGATAGTTTCAAACTAAATTATAATCTCGAATTTCTGACACGATTTATCCATTAAACTTTCTTGCACTTTCCACATGCAGTTTAAACTTTCGATTAGGTCAGTTTAAAGTCGGAACGGAAATTTAAATAAGTGCATTTATATGCAAAAGCCAACCAGTAACTAAATAAATGTGGAAAATCTTTTCTGGAAATTGAAGAGTTCGGGTAAAAACAGTATGAATAAAATAATACCACGGATTAACTTCTTTATTATATAAAAATGAATCCCTATTTTTCCCTTGGTCATGGCTTCACGCGTGAACGGCTGGATTGATTTTGCTAATTCTTTTTTTGTTGTGTTTGTTATTGCCAGGAAAAAGTTTTTAATTTCGCGATTTTTTTTCTAATGTAACCTTATTTTGCGTTTGACATAACTGTCAGTCGTTTGACAGTTGACGCGTTTGACAGGACGTCAGCCGGGTCGGGGTTAACTAGTAAATAAATACATATTCATTACCTACGTGGAATTATACCTACTATTTGTAATACTTACTACTCATAATAGTAAATCGCATAGTTAAGACGAGTAATAAATGTTTTTGATGAATGCAGAATCAAAACATACATACTGTTCCGCAAAACATACTGTTTTTTATGACAAAGATAACGTATATAATCTAAATATATTACACACGATTGGCGAAACTTTTCTCGATAAATTTATTTTCCGAAGTTGACTCTTCAAAAACACTAGTTTCGTTTTTAATCAAAACTATGAAAAGCTAAACAGTTCATTTTTATATAATTCGTTAGATAATCATACTAGCTAAGTAAATTACAGACAGTTTCTTTTTAAATTTGATGGTTTTCAAGATATTGCAGTTTTATCACTTTTTCCGTCTTATCCGGCTAGACTCAGCCCATACAAATAGTCAAAATTTTCATTCTACCAAAATTAGTAATACAATTTATTTATCATAAAAATCTGACATTTATGATTACTGAATATATACGCATTCTACCAAAATTTGTTATTAATTTTATCAGGATAAAAGTTCCCATAGTACCCTGTGCTTAGTTTTGGCGCTGTGTGAAATGTCCACCAACATTTATTTTTATTGTTATTCATTACTAGCGACCCGCCCCGGCTTCGCACGGGTAGCATGTTATTATACATATAAACCTTCCTCCTGAATCACTCTATCTATTAAAAAAAACCGCATCAAAATCCGTTGTGTAGTTTTAAAGATATAAGCAAACATACATACATACGCGGGAAGCGGAAAGCGACTTTGCTTTATACTATGTAGTGATTTTAAGTAAGTAAATTCCAGGTAAACCTAAAAACAAGTAACCCCAAAACATTGAGTAATACCCCAATGTTGTGAAAGGTTTACCGTTCGCATAAACCTACCAATACTCGGTCTGAATATCGCCGGCGAAGTTTTTACCGCAGAACCAATATCCGTGACGGAGGAAGTGATTTTTTCTATTTTCATCCGAAGAGCCGCTGTTCTATGGTTATGGAGCTATACGCTAACTTTGCTATATTATAAACTTTTGCTGTTGTCACATTATTGGGCTACCGCGAGCTATTTGCGTTAAAATGTTGCGGGGCAGGTTGCAGAATACTTAAGAACTTGCAGCGTCACGTAGATTGAGCGCTGAAGAATTTTAGAATTTTGTTTTTTTTGAGGATATACGAGTCAGTAAGTAAGCTGTAGATTATCAGTGAGTTAGTTTTTGAGATTAGAAGCTGAATTTTATTGATATTCATATTATGGCGATAATGTTTAAAAAAGTCCGCAGTAATATTTAAAAAAAATGTTAGAGAAAAATATAGTAACTTTTGCATTTATATATAGTACTAGCGACCCGCCCCGGCTTCGCACGGGTAGCATGTTATTATACATATAAACCTTCCTCCTGAATCACTCTATCTATTAAAAAAATCCGCATCAAAATCCGTTGTGTAGTTTTAAAGATATAAGCAAACATACATACATACATACAGACGCGGGAAGCGGAAAGCGACTTTGCTTTATACTATGTAGTGATGGATTATAAAGAGGTAAATTTCGTTTGTGATTTTGTGAGTTTAGACGTAGAAAATAATCTAATTAGTCTGCTAATCTGATTCTGAAAATTCCTATTTAGGAAGCTACATTATCCCCTGAGTGTAGGGCTGCCATCCGTCCGGGTTTTCCCGGATTTGTCCTAGTTTAGAGGGCGTCCAGGGAGTGTCCGGGCGGAGTTTCATTTGTAGTACGGGTTTAAAATTTGGCCTCCTGCGACACACGCAAAGGTTTTGTTTTCATAACAGAGTATATCAATAAATTGAAAATTACATAATATATAAGGCTGTTGGCTGTGTAAATAACGAAACCCTACAATTCGCGTGACCCGACACGCACTTGACCCGTTTTTTATTACAGGGACTATGTTTAAAAAATCCGGGGTTTTCACGCGTCTTGTCCTGGTTGCCAAATTATAGAAATGACAATCCTACCTGAGTGCTATAGATTTTTTAATTCCGTTAAAAAGTTGTTTACCCGGGGACACAGCTATTTTAAATATTCTTAGGTATGTATTTTCAAATAAGGTCTCTTACAACAATGTACATGTATGATGGCTGCGGCCTCACTTTTTCCAACAAAGACCCAATTAAGTATTGCAGTGCCTCTCTGAAAATATTTTTAATTGAATATATAAAATTCTCGTGTCACAGTGTTTGTAACCAAACTCTTTTATTTCTGTATATTTGGTAGGTATGAGAAAAGGTCGTAGGGTATTTTTTATACCCCTAAGTGATAAGGGTGGCATACAATTCTGGAAAAACAGAAAGTGCTTTTTTTTGTGGGATTATTGAAATTTGACAGAACGTCTGTCGAGACAGCTAGTAATTAAATATAATAAAAGTCTGATGGATAGATTCGTAGACTAGATAAGTCAGTTCAAAGCAATGTTCGAACGGTATTTTGAACTGATTTCGAAGGGTGAGCTGAAATAGTTATTTGTTATACAAGAGTGCAAAGTTGCTTTTTAACCGCGTGTTAAATGTTGATGACCGAGCAAGCGAAGGATTCTAAAATTGAATCACGAGCGCAGCGAGTGATTCAAAATTAGAATCCTGAGCGTTAGCGAGGGAATCAAAAGAGCACGAGGTGAAAAATCTTTGCACTCGAGTGCAACACGTAACTTTTCATTCCACCTCAGCGAGGAAATGACTAAATGCAAAAAAAAACGTTTACAATCACAAGATAGGGAAGGACTTTTATTTCAGTTTAGGTATTAACTACTACATTATGACAGGTAAGTATTACAGAATAATCTTAATAATGACGTGAAAAAATGCCACGTAAAGAACCGCGTACAAATTGAAAAAAGAACACCAAGAAGGTTCCGAGTCTGAGTTTTTAACAAATTAAAAAAAAGTGGTATGATATATTCGGCACCATAGAGGTAGCAGTAAATAGGTTTAATGATTTTTTTAATTCACAAACTTAGTGCACACGATGTTTTAAATTCAATTTACTTTATCCTCTAGAGAATAAAAACGGCTTTTGCACTCAGATATTGAAGAGCAAAAATACTCTTTCCGAGATGATGGGATGAAAAATATATTACCGGTTTATCGCGTAGGACAGCAGTTTCAGGTAGAGCGTGTTTGGATGCGAATGAATGCGAGCTCGCAGCGTCGTAATGAGGGCATTGAGGTCCCGCCCTCCGCCCTACTTTCCATGTATTATGCCTTCATTCTGACCACTGATAGGCAATTTGTTCGTGGCTGAATGCATTTAGTAAGCGTGAAGGTGGGCTATGGTAATTGAAAGGGTCGTAGCAGCAATTGTAGGAATGTTTGATGGTAGTGGTTAACAATTGATTGCCACGATAATGAACACCTTGTGAATGTGTATAGTGAATAGTAATCGTGTTTCTCGATTGTCCCATGGGAATAGCTTTTGAAACAAGCGATGCGATAAACATTCGATTTCAATGATAGTTCAATTTAAATAGTCTCTTTGTTGAACTCCCATTTATTTATGATCTGCTGGACAATGATCTGCTAAGTTCACTGACATTCTTTGTTGTATTTATTTCAATAATTTGTTAATATTGATAATGTTTTTCAAAAATAATTATCACGGGTCACAAGACCACTTTTGCGTTTGTCTGTTTGTCTCTTTGTCTGCCAAAGGCAATTTGCGAAAACGAATGACATTATGACGCAAAAATAGTATTGAGGGGAGGAAATCCTTAAAAAAAAAATGATTTTGTGTATTATGTGTGTTATTCGTATCATTGTATGAGCTACTATGGATTTCAAAGAACTTTTCATTTATTTTAAAATTAAATGTAAAAAGATTCAAACGAAACCCTTTTCTTATTGATGTCTATAAAAAAGTAGGTATGTTTTCATACACGATTGAGTTTGGGTGATCATCGCCATTTACAAAATTGAGCACGTTTAATTTCCAGCTGGCATATATATAGATTTTAACAAAACATTGTTATAATCCCTCCATCAGCTTTCCAATTACATATTCAATGTATCGAAAGATACGAGCTTGTTGTTCAAAAACTTACATCCCATTGAACCCTTTCCCATACCTTTCACCGTAAAACTCCGATACACCTCGGAAAGCAAACAACAGAGTAATTTATACATGTAGTTGAGAAAAATAGGAAAGTCTTGAAAAAAGTGCGATTCTAATGTGTCCACGCTTAAGGGCCGGCTCACACTTACACACGTATTTCAATGATTTTCAGGTACCGATTTAAAAACCAGGAATCACAATTGTGAGGATATAATGATACAAAATTACTGATAATATATTCATCTTTAATAGTAGATAATAAAAACTGGCCAGTTCAATACAATATTTTCAAAAAAATACGTTTTTACCGTCGCAAGAACCGCTAAAAATGTCGAAAAATGGGGTCTGGTTAGGTACCAATATCTTTAGACCCACAGCATATTTTTATTTGAAAATAATACGAAATTGTAGATTGTATATTTCTCTATACCGCGTGGCATTATCTTGTTTTCAAATAATTTACTTTTTCATTTATGAACAATATAAAATGCAATAAAACTTCTCCATACATTTTTTCCATACAAAACTCACATTCACCTCAAGTCGGCACGTCAGTTAGCGCTCAGACGCGCTCGGGGAAGCACGTCCACGTCACATTTTTCTTCGAATTTAGAGGAGGTCTTACATAATGGAATACCGGGGTAAAATACTGGACATG
Source organism: Hydriomena furcata (assembly GCA_912999785.1). NCBI lineage: Eukaryota > Metazoa > Arthropoda > Insecta > Lepidoptera > Geometridae > Hydriomena > Hydriomena furcata. The sequence goes on along the minus strand of OU538825.1, from coordinate 12,305,809 downwards.
CAAAACTAATGATAACATTTGTATAATATATTGCCTTGAAGAATTTAGTGCAAGCCACACAGATGAAGGTTAGGTACAATGCATGATTTGTTGAAAGAGTTGGATGGTTTTTTTTTGTAGAAGATGCGTTTCATCGAGTTTGGTTTCGAAACAATATGATAATAGTATACGGTTTTACCTTTTTGCATACGTCGCGTCGGAGCAAAATCGAAATAAGCCGATGTTTCGTATTTGATTGTTATTTTAATAAAAATATTAAATTTCAGGAAAATGTGAACCTGGTTGTGTCCCTAATTAATAATAAATAATAAAAGCTTTTATTTCCTTGCACAATATAAAATTAACTTAAATATGTATCTATGCATAGGTATATACAATTATGTGTAAGGACCGCTTTCAGCGGTAAAAGCCTCCTCCAGCTCTATCCATTTTTCCCGATCTCTAGCGGCTCTGCTCCATGTTTTGCCTGCTACTTTCACGATGTCATCATCCCATCGCATATCATCGCTCTTCTTCGTTTTTTATGTATTGGGTCCCAATTCATAATTGTTTTAGATCACCTCTCATTTTGTAATCTTTGGATGAGCCCGCCCGATGTCTTTTGCTGTGGTTTTTGAAGTGTCCCTAATTAGTCCTATTAAATAAATATAAATGTTGATTTGATACATTTCTGTTTTGAAATGAAAGATCTAAGGTACCATGATCCTTACCTGTATCGTTTAGACCCGATCTACCCTATATTACCAAGCGTGTTTTTTTATACATGGATGGAAAAAAATGATACTTTATCTATAATTGGATTTAGAAAAATTACATAAATTTCAGATTATGAATATAATTTATAATTATTATTTATCTACCTTTAATATGATAAATCTAAAAGTTTGTGCGGATGTTAAGTATGTTTGGATGTTTGTACCTCAATCAGACCTAAACGACTAAACGGATGAAATTGAAATTTGCTGTCGATGTAAATATACTTCTAGCTTATAAATAGGCTATTTTTAATTAAAAAACATCCTCAAAACTATAAAAAGACTCTGAGTGCTGGTGTGCAACAAATCTAGCATTAATCAATTTTGACGACTGATGAATGACTGACGAATGATACGATACGCATTGAACCAAAAATATTGAACCTTCTAAAAAGGTCGGTATTTGTTATTATCAAAGCAAGGTTTATCTGGGGGCACGGTAGTGCCCCCGCCAAGTCAAGCAAAAAAGCGGCACAGTCGTACCATCCTTTTCTCGAAGCAGTTCAGGCCATTTTTTAGACAGACAGACAGACATTGAAATCTCACAACTTTTTACGATAGAAGAACTGATGGGTTTTTGGTTAAATTATACACGATCTGGGTGATATATATGGATTCTTTATTGTAGAGATATAGAACACGACCAGCCGTAACAAGCGAACAGGGAAGAGAGACTGACATCGACAGATTATCTCTGGTCATCTTAGGCTACTTATACAATATCTCACAAGTTAAGTTTACTACACACGAGCATAGTTCCAACAAAAAAAAGACAAAAAAAGAAACTGAGTTGCGTTGCGAGAATTGGCTTTTTATTTTTATTTTTACAAGTTGTTTTTGATGGCATATACTTAAGTTTAAGTACATGATGCAAATAATTAAATATTTAAAAAAATAATAAAGTGTCCTGAAAAATTGTTTAATTCGAAATACTGAAAGTACTCTTTAGTGTTTCGTAGTTTACAAAAAACCCTTATAGTTTTGCCATTTTCGTCCATTCGTCCGCTGCTTAGCTCAGATACTCTTAGTACTAGAAAGCTGTAATTTGGCATGAAATTAGTCACGCCGACAATGTGGTAGAAATAAATACATATTTTCAGATGTTTTTTTTTCTCGCATACTCTCCATGTCTTTGGATAGGTCTTAAAAAGTATTGCAGGTTTGTGATGTCATTTAGTACAAATACAATGGAAAATATGAATTTTTAAAAAGAGCTGGTCATCTCTTTTTACAAATTCATATTTGATTTTTCTGGAAAGAAAATATTATGGAGGGTTATTTAGTAAAGTTTTACAATAACTGTTTAATTCCAGAACTTGTTGACCCTCGCTACGCGCGGTCTATGGATCTTCGAGATCATAGCTCGCACACAATATTCAAAAGCATACCTACATATTTTATCAGTATTTCACTTTCAAAACTTTCTGTGAGTGGTACTCGAAACGTTGACGGTGCCGTCATCGATTTTTTATTAAAAATATATTTTTTAAATCAAGCTTTTGTAATGTCTAGTGCTCTAGTTCTCGTCAAGATAAAAATAACGAGCCCAAACGCGACGTGGTTATGTTGTGTAGTTGAGGAGTTCCGATGGCTACATCCGACCTCCATCATCAGACCAGCTTGCTAGTACCATAATTTTACATTGTCATTGAGATTGATAGGTATGCAAAGTTTTGCCTCAATTCGACTATTTAGTGAAGGGTTCCGTTGAACAGCTCCTGACTCCATCATCAGATCAACTCGCTGTCACCATATTATGTATGCAAAATTTCAGCTCAATCGATTGAGGATAACTGCTTAAAATTAAGTTGCAAGATTCCACCTTATCAAACATACATACATAAATATGTACATAAACTGCAAGTTAAATAAGAGCTTGTAAAAAAACGATACTTACCGTTTTGTCATAATGTATTTTATTAGTAGGTACCTATCAAATATTTTTTGCACAGTCAAATATTAGTAACTGTGTAGTAGCACTTTACGATTTGTAACCTGTCTTATAATATATATTATTTTTTTCTATATTTATTTTCTTTTTGTCAAGTGCAACCTATAAAATTATTAAGTACATACCTACCTATACAAATATGACATACCTATTGCACCAAATATTTTCAAGTATCAAGACTAGTTATTTAGTCTTGGTAAATGAAGTGTGAAGTAGCTTCAATGTGTGCGTTTGCACTATTCTTAGTGTGCGGCCACAGAATACGACCGAGTACAAAAAATGCGAGCTGTCATAAATTTAACAACCACCTTAAGTTAAAATTCCTAAAAACTATCGATCTTATTTCTTTTAAGTTAAAGTTTAAAATAGAGTAACCTTAAAGTGACAGTTCTAATACTTAGAATAGTTTTGAATAAATTTTCGATTTTCGTAATCGATTTAGAAACGTCAAGCTAAATTTAATCGACATGTAAATTGGTGTTGACTAAGATAACACTTGATTGTGTCAAATAAGCGAAATAAAATAGAGACACGGCTAAAATATCCAAAGTTTTAGTACTGTCACTTTGATGTGACTCTAATTTAGACTATAATGTAAAAGGAATAAGATCGATCGTTTTTTTACGAAATTTAGCTTAGACAACAGAATCGCCACCAATATGAAAATTAAAAAAAAAAATGAATTCAATTTCCAACGATTCTAGACGGAAATCCCTAAGTGCGATGGTGCTCCTGGTGCTCAGGGAACCTTGAAAACGATCAACGATGTATCGGGACAAACGTCACATCGTTTCCGACCTTCATTTGAAATATGGAACGACTGACATTACTTTTGACAGTTGACATCATACATTCTACTATGACGGACGACGATTTCTAAGAGTGCGGTTTGGCCGAATATATCAACACTGGTAAATCATTTTGGTAATGTTGAAATTGTTTTGCAAAGTATGGCCAGGCTCTTAAAAATGTCAGGGGGATAGTCAGATGTAAGTTTCAACAAAACATTTGGTATCTACACACACCGTAATTAGTGGCAGTGGGTGTGCCCATACGTGACAGCCGTGACAGGTTACCGCATCGTCGCTTACCTCGTTTCCTCACGATGTTTTTCTTTACCGTTTTAAGCTCGTAATCCTTCCTAATAATATTATAAATGCGAAAGTTTGTGAGTTTGTATGTATATTTGTTCCTCAGTCAGACCTAAACGACAAAACGGATTAAGTTGAAATTTGCTATAGATGTAGATATGATGATAGATATGATGTAGATATAATGACCGAATAAATAATAGACTACTTTAAAATATGAAAAACATCCCAAAAACTATAAACAAACGCAAAAGGGAAGATTGCTGTATAGATGGCGCTGGTGTGCAACAAATCTGACAACAGTCTTATCACAGACTAAAAACATTCAGTCTTTTCTATTCGATTATTGAAATTTGACAGGACAACGTCTGTCACGGGTCGGTTAGTATATGCATATGCATATACTCTTTTCGTATAGATAATCCATTGATGCTTGGCTGGAATTCGAAGCCACAGCTTTCTGAATTCGTTTATTCTCATTAGTTCGATTCATTAGTTCTATCGTCGAACTACTGTTTACGATTTTTTGATTGTTTTCACTAGTTCGAGTCATTAATCGATCGTCTAACTACTGAGAACGATTTTTTTGTTTGTTTTTACTAGTCCGACTAATTAGTTCTATCGTCGAACTACTCGTTACAATTTTTTCCTTTGTTCTCACTAGTTCGATTCATTTAGTTCCTGCGTCGAACTAGTGATAATTTGAAGTTGAAGTATCTGAGAGCACGACTCTTTTTAACACGCTTTTTTACAATGAACAAAGTTCCGAAAAGCCGGACACTTGACGTTACTAATTTTGGCGAATAGGAAAAAGGTTTTACGCTACCCTATTCCGGAAACAAATGACAAAGGTCTCGATCTGCCCGTTTCGCAGGCTCCCATCAATCGATCAATCGTTGAGTGCGACAGACATTTTACAGTAGTAAGCAATCTATATGTGACAGGCTTCAAGCTCATAAGGGCCAGTGCACATTGGCGGACGGGACGACAGAGGTTTTGAATTGAATATAGTTATCCAATCTATAGATTGTCTTAAATTATTTTGACTGGCCTCACAGCTCAGTTGGTACTAGCTCTGCCTTCTGCGCACAGCGCAACCTACAGAGGTTGTGGGTTCGATCCCCACCCGGGATAAACATTTTTGTGATGAACATAGATGTTTGTTCTGTGTCTGGGTGTTAATATGTATGATAAGTATGTATTTAGAACAAAAAAAAGTATATAAGTATTCTATCAGTTATCTGGTTCCCATATTACAAGCTTTGCTTAGTTTGGGGCTAGATGGCGCTGTGTGAAATGTCCATCAATATTTATTTTATTATTTATTTTTTGTTATCCAATATAATTTTAAGAGCAAGAGCAAGAGCAAGAGCAAGAGCTCAGAGCATCGCAGCTCATATTTGCGATGCTCCGAGGCATTGAAATATATATATATATATATTATCGTATTTCGATTAGATAATTACCAAATTAACATTTCTTTCATACATTTCGCGTTGCGAAAGTGAAAACGCTATACGAGTTCCTATTGCGTTGTCACTTTCACACCGTGAGTAATATTTTTTGATATTACTTTTGAGCTTGTGGTACGGCCTCAGCTTATAAGAATACTAACTGGTGTCCTCACGATGTTTTCATCTCTTTCTCAAAGAGGGTCGATAAAGATAGATAGATAGATAGAAAACTCTTTATTGCACACCACATAACAATAACATGAAAAAAAAAAGCAACACAAACCAACATTGGAGTACAATGGGCGGTCTTATCGCTGGGAGCGATCTCTTCCAGACAACCTTTGGATGGACTGGACATAAAGTGTACGATATACGACGGTGGTGCAGTCAAAAGCGTGTACCTACATACATTTAATACAAAATAAACCTACAAATATCTTTAAAAACAAATAAAATTAAAATAAAATTAAAATACCTAATCTATACTACTCAGAGGTATTTAAAAAGTGACTGAGTAATAGCCTTTTGAAAATGTCAATAGATTTAGCGGCTCTGACATCAAGAGGGAGAGCATTCCACAGACGGACAGCTTGTACAGTGAAGGAGTTTTCATAGAAGGTAGAACTATGAACAGGAGTTTTAAGTTGCAAGGTCTCAGAGGAACGTAAAGAACGAAGACTAGAGAGATGGAGAAATTCAAAGCGCTCCTTGAGATAGGGAGGAGAGGATGGGCATGTTATCAGCAGGCGGCCGGTTGTAAAATACCATAAGACTAAGATATTTTTTAAATTTAATTAGTTATTTATGTTTTCCACATGTTGTGCTTAACTCCACATGAGGTGGATTATGAGCAAGGAGATGATGATAATATTTTACTCGTTTTGAAGCTGTGTTAATGCGCTTATATTATTAAGCTATTGCATAGCTTCTATCGCGGGCCTTGAGCGTGGAGACCGAATCCAGAAATTCCGTAACGAAAATAACATGACAGTTTTGCCATCTATCGATGAATAGCAGAACTTTTAATAGCAACTCGCCTCTAGGTGGCTACAATCATATTAATTTGAAATACTATTTTATGAGGATGAACGCAGTAGTAATGCCAATATTTAAGACAATTTATAAGCAATTGAGGATATTCACGGGAAAATTTACTAACCGAGATGCTCTTAACAGATTGGTAATATTGCTATCTAATCCTATTCAAAGGTAACTTTTCGAAACCCCACAACTTTTGATTCGATACCAACAATTCGTTTCGGTAGATAAGTATAGCGTTTTCCAATAACCGTTTATATTCCTGTTTTATCGAAGTTTCGAATTATTGATGATTTATAAGTCGGGCTCCAAGTTAAATGAATGACTTCACGTAAAATAAAAAAAAAATATAGGATCACGACTGTAATCCCCAAATACGGTAGACATCCTCTCAGATCTAGATCCTTTGAAGATGTGTAGTGGCCAGTCAGAAGCACGTCCAAACATTATATTTGACACATGCCCACATTTTGCAGTAGTTAGCATTCCATACGTGACAGGTTGCAAGCCCATCGCCGCTTATAAGAATACTAACTGGTGATGGCCGAGTGGGTGGTACCTCGACTTTCAATCTGGAGGTCGTGGGTTTGAATCCCGGCGTGCTTCAATGGATTTTTCTGATCGAAAAAATTATACGCGCATCAAAAACACGTGCTCAAACCGGTGAAGGAAAACGTAAAATTATTACTTAAAACATTTAAAAGCGTAGGTATAGCTCGAACGTTACAAGTATCATGGTACATTGACTACAGCAAGTAGAATTAGCTAGTAGTTTACTTCCTGCATAATAAATGCGAAGTTTGTAAGGATGTCTGTGTTTCAATTGCGGCTAAACCGATTAGATTGAAACTTGGTACAGGCAAAGTTTGTGACTTGTGATAGCATATAGCACATTTTTTCTCAACCCAATGATACACCATCGTGATTCAAAGCTTAGAATCAAAAGTAACTTCCTACAAGACCAACTGCGGCTCCTACTCTAAATCTACATGTACCTACTTAGGTATTATATTTTGAGCCAACTGTTCTGTGAGGGTAACTTATGAATACATAATCCTTCGTGTACTTAAATTGTTAGTCGTTCTAGGCGGGTAGTGTGCCACCATTAATAATTTGGAAACGCCATTAGGCCAGGAACTTTGTCATAAATCAACGATCTATTGACCCGGTCATGTATTTTAACCTTAGCACCAGTTTTCGGAGTTTTTGAATCACTGGCGACATGTTTTCTTCTTCGCCTTATCTTCACCACCTCGTGGGGTCGGCAGAATATATAGATATTGCAAATGGATTTGGCTTGAGGTGTTTTACCAAAACTCGGGAATGCTGGTTCTGCACTTTGTTGTTATTGGCAGGCTAGACATGGTAAGGCGCGAGTGTATAATAAAATCAGATCGAACGCGAGTCTCTGTGCTCTGAATAAACTAAAGTTGAATTAGATCTACTTACAGCCATCGTTTAGTCCATCATCCAACCACTACAAATCAGCCCCAAAACCTAGGCACCAACAATGTTGGTGATAAAATTACAGGCACAATGGGCTATTTGACAAGATTTTGAAAACCATTCTAGATTATTCAGTAGTGACTGTGGAACCTATAAAAAATATTATTATCAATTCTGTTAAGTATTGGCCCTAAACTTGTAAATTAAATATTGTCAATTTAAGTAACCCGCAAAAAGGCTTCTTTATGCAAATGACGTCGCACTAGTTTCTGTGACGTTACATGCTTATCAACAAATAAACAAACGTCAAGATTTGACAAGCATGTTACGTCTTCGTCGATTCGACCAATCCTGACAGTTCTGTGTCACGTGACGGGCGTTTAAAAA